>OX276470.1:14757537-15957537 GCA_946251955.1 Acronicta psi | reverse complement strand
AACACACCGGAAAAATGTAGATCTATCTATATTAGTACACTTCAGGCTAAATCTACGGGGAATACGAACGTGATTTTTATAACATTTTTCCTGTAATATTTTACGTTGTTTACGCGATGGCTGTTCATTTAAATTTTTATGGATTGTTTTGTGTTTAGATGTTTTTTGATTTTTGTTACAATCGTTGTTTTCTGGCGCCAGCGGTAACGTGTTGCGAGTAGATGATTGATGTTTGTTAACGTTAAATATCACGGAAAAGCAAAAAGTATATGAAATATCTTCTTATACATAAATAACTATGCCATTATTATAGATGCGCTTTTCACCGTCCAAGCTTAAACCGCCAAGTATTTCGATAAAATTTCGCGAGGAGATAAATTGACTTAATAGATTGCATCTTGAGGTCATCCGCGTGCAGCTAGTTAGTATTAAGTATAAATATCATTTCCAACGTTAGCTTTCCACAAAAACTTGAGAATAGAGAAAAATCTATTTATTACTCTATGGTCATGGATATCACAAGTACGGTAACGTAAATGGTGTTTTATTTCAGTTTTGTTTTTCGAATATACTTTTTTTATTAGACATTACAGTTACCTACATTACAAAGTCAGCCTTCTTTCGTAGGTGGGCATTATTTTATTTAATCAAATAATTAATTATATAAATTTTACAATAAACATGTAGGTATACTAAGAGCCTGTTTCACAACCTCCGGATAGCCGCTAACTACCGAATAAATTCAAAAATGGAACATGAAATGAAATGATCCATCAGCTAATTTAAAGGGAACTTCAGTAAGTAAGCTATTTAACAGGCCCTCTAGTATAAAGCAAATGTTTTACTAGTGTCTACCTACTTAAACATCCTACTAATATTATAAATGTAAAAGTTTGTGAGGATGGATGGATGTTTGTTACTCTTTCACGCAAAAACTACTGAACGGATCTGGATGAAATTTGGCACAGAGATAGATTATAGTCTGGAATAGCACATAGGCTACTTTTTATCCAGGTAAAATGTATGGTTCCCGTGGGATAGCGGGCGAAGCCGCTGGCGGAAAGCTAGTAAATTATAATTATAACTTTTCCGCTTAGGTATCACACGTTAGCTATCAGCCTGCAAGTTACAAAAGCCACATATTCCTTTTCTGTGTTGCCATAAAAAACAGCGACCACTACGTACTTATATCAAAATAGGTTATATATATAAACGGCGAGTTAACCAAATATGTCGGCGGGTGAACGACTCGCGTCTATTTCAGACTTAATAATTATATATACGGCAAAAGGAACGAGTTGTCTTTGCTTCAGTGCACTTGTGAATGGGTACAATATTGTCTTTGAGTATTTTCTTATAGGGGCGAAGGGTTTAGGCAAAGGTATTGGGGTTTTACTGCCAATGGCTAATATACACACATAAGCGAAATACCCAAGTAACTAATCATGAAATCGGCTTTAGGGAGAATTCCAAGAGTTCATAAAACTATCACGCCTGTATTCCCCGAAGGGGTAGGCAGAGGCGTACGGTATGTTTAGATCCCATGTAATAAGGGGCAAGCCTATTGCCATCAACCGGGCACAAATTCAGACTCCAAACTGCTCCTGGGGATTTCACAGAAAAACCCAACAATACTTTGCTCAACCCGGTATTCATCAAACTCTCTAGCGTAGCAGTCGCGCTTGAGACCACTAGACCAACAAGGCAGTCTTTCTTTCAAGAGTTCATCATTAACCTATTAATCGTCCCACTGCTGGACACGTGTCTCCTCTCAGAATGAGAGGGGTTAAGCTATAGTCGTCCACGCTGATCTAGTGCGGGTTGGCAGACTTCAC
This sequence comes from Acronicta psi, assembly GCA_946251955.1. Classification (NCBI taxonomy): domain Eukaryota; kingdom Metazoa; phylum Arthropoda; class Insecta; order Lepidoptera; family Noctuidae; genus Acronicta; species Acronicta psi. The sequence continues at coordinate 15,955,702 of OX276470.1, read as the reverse complement.
ATTGCCGTTGAGAAAATCTCTCAGATATGCAGGTTTCCTCACGATGTTTTCCTTCACCGTTGTAAGCGAGTGAGATCTATAATTACCTGCTACCTAAGACGACATTGTGGAATGCGAATAAATTAATATAAATATAAATAATTATTTATTAAGACGCACATGGTAATGAAAAGTCGCAGGTGCGTGCTCTGGAACTCGAAACCTACGACTTGGCAGTCCTGTGGTCATACGGTCATACCCGTGGGCTATGCTGCTTCACTTTTAATAAATTCAACTTTAGTCGATCTGAAAGGTTAAGCTGCGCTTGCTGCGGTCAGTCTATGGATGCGTGACCATTTTTACCACCCCTCCGTAACTCCTAATTGTCATACAAACATCTATCATAATTATAAGATGTAGTCAGAGTTCTAAAAAGCCTGATGGCTTAGGATGTCGGGTCTCCGATGGCAGTCGCTTCGTGTTAAATATCTTTACGAATTTAGCCTATGTAGTTAGACTGGAAGCTAACGCCAACATAACTAGTTCGAACAAAGCTAGAGGATTATGATAGTAGTATTTTAGAACCAAATACCGACTGTCAACAATGAAATGTACCACTAATATACGACTATCATAGCCGAGACAAAACATGGCGAGTGCGCCGGGGGCGGGCGGCGCGTGCGCCCAAATAATATTGTATTTCTTATTGTGCGTACGATTATTTTTTCTGTTATATTGGTAATTGTTATAGTACCACATGATACATTCCTTTTGGCAGAAGAATCGAGACAAGGGCAAGAAGAAGGTGATGTACCTATAAGTTAGGTGTATCTTAGGCTATAACTAAGTAACAGCCGAGGCTGTTTTCCATAAAAGACATTGAGCTGTTGTCGCCCCAGTCCCAGAAAACGTGGACATCACTAGTACGGTGGTGGAGAAAGAAAAAATCTGTCAGATTCTAATGCGAAAAATCATGAAGGGGCACTATATTTCTCTTAAAAGATGACCCCAGAACCCCCCGCAACGCAATATCTAGGTTTTAAAAGGAAAATGAATTCTATACAGCGTTGAAATATCTATAATATCTGTCCTAAAAAACGCAAGTACACAAAATCTAAACGCGGCACTGAAAAACAAAACAACAAAGTGTTCTTATCCGCTGGTTACATCCTATCTATTAACATTTCCTCACGACAAGTGGCTGGCGAGGGGACGCCGCCATGACACCTCTATTTCGAGATCGCTGCAATAACAGTACCGATGGTATTTTTATTACTCACTCCAGTTTATTTCAGTTACAATTTGACAAAATAAAAATAAGAAGGGCCGGCGTTGGCGGCGTAATGCGACACTCTGTTTTGTTTCCATCGGCGGCTCACTTCGCTGCGGTAACGAGTGCTCTCAACAAAAGTGTCAATGGATGCCGTTTTGGGTTTTAGACTAGTGGCCCTTTAATGAGAGTGCGTTCACCTCAAGTGGAGTAAATGCATGCGTTTTTGGAAACAGGAACGACGCGTTTCCGTGTTACAGATTTTCTTTCATACGAATGGAAGATTTCAATTTTATTTTTGTTTACTTTAAAGTATATGTTGTTTTTGTTTTAAAACTGTCCCCGACTGGAAAATGGATTATATGTCGCGCGTGTGGGTCTTATGCTCTATTTATTTGTATGTGTCAATCTATTCTAGGATGATTGAAGGGGTTACACAGCTCAGCAAATGAAGTTACGGTGGATAAACAATTATATAGGAGTATTTTAGTCCGAGAAGGAATGATTTGAACTACCAGTGTTGTTCCAATATACACTTGTTTCGAGCATAGCGGCAAAAACAAAAGCATAAACCTACATGCTTCCAGATCCGTACAACGTAAAAAATTAAGTGTCAATGTAAGTACCCGATAAAACCGATACAAATGCCGTTTAGAGCAGATATCGTGCTCGACAATCACGCCGCACCCCGCGCCTACACTAAACAAAAAGTGGAGAGAATCCGAAGAATTTTACATAAAATTAACATTTATGAACGCAATAAAATGCCGAACCACCACTAAACAGCCGACGGAGGCGCTTCCACGATACTTAGGGCGATACAATCGTCAAGATATAAACACGCTGACTTATAAATTTAACACCTGTCTGCCTGTCAAAACTATTCTTTATTGCCCGTACGTATCGCTGCTGCAACATACATTACCACTTCGGTTAATGGCGCGATGGTACGCCGTAAAAGGAACAGAGCAATGTTGTGGTTTTCGGTAGCAGTCGTTCGGATCGCGTGGAAGGCGGCGTGCACGCAAACGGCGCGCCGCGACCGCACCTCGGCGCAGAACTTATTTCCGCTAAATAATTGCCAGTCATCAAGAGTTTTCCAACTGTTTTCGTTACGTGGTGCGTAATGTTTCTATTTATGTTTGATTGTTAGGGGTCCTTACAGGTTTCGAGGGGTCTGCTGCCGGTTAGTAACGGTTCGAGGTCTGTAGGGATCGCAGAAAATACCCATAAAAATCTCACAGATATACCATTACAGGGAGAAACTCTTAAAGACCTATCAAAGTCTTATAATTATTATCCGACGGCACAACGTTTTTACAACTGACACCGAACGTTGGTTTCTATTTCAGTTTTGAATGAAACTTTACTCTACACGGGCCCGATTGGAGGAACGTTCCCTATAACCGCACGAAAAATTCAGAACTTGTGTAGATCGTAATTTCGGCTTTATGGAAAAGTCTCACGTGTAAAGATTTATGAAAAACGTGGAAAAAGCGTGTTACACCGGCGGAAAACAGCAGTAGTAGTATCTGTAGTATTTTTTAGCTTTGAATAACGACTGCAGAGCCTGTGGTGAATTCAAGGAAACTATGCAGCACATCCTGTGCGATTGTGACGTCCTGGCGACGGAACGGATGAGTCTTCTCGGCAACAGGTACCCGAAGCCGGAAGATTTTAGGTTCCTTCCTCTCAGTGGGTTAGCCGCCGTCCTGAACCACGTCTTCATAGAGTAAGGAATATACGGTAATGGGGACAACACAAAAGATCCCATTGGGTCGAAGTGTTGCTGGTTGTACCAGCCCCCATAGTAAGATAAGATAAGATCTGTAGTATCATCATCATCTTATCAGCCAAATGAGGTCCACTGCTGAACAAAGGCCTTCCCTTAAGCTGGTAGTATAATAAGTCATATTTCAGACACCATCTCTGTACGCCCTATTTTCATCAGTATTAGGTATATTTTTCACAAACCAGTGTCAGCAAAACCAAATAGCCTATTTTCCATTATAACTGAACAGTAATGACATCCATTAGTACTAGAACCTTTAGTTAAAGCAGGTGATAGCTGCGTCTATTTCACACAATCCGCAGTTTGTTTCAAATAATTCGTATAAGTTTTCGGCGCACGCACTTGCAGTAGGCCTGTTTAATAGGCACTAGTTACTGGAAGGATAGTTACTAGACTGGATAAATATTTAGATGATAAATGGTTAATTGATTAAGCATTAATTGTTTTAAGCATGAATGTGGATGGATATAAGGGAAGAGGAAGATCAAAGAAAAGATGGATGGACTGTGTGAGAAAGGATATGAACGCAAAGGAAGTAAATGATGAGATGACGGCTAATAGAGATGTATGGAAGAAAAAGACATACTGCGCCGACCTCGAGTGAATAGCGATAAGAGCAGGAGGATGATTATGATGATGAAATGGTTAATTGATATCCGTAGAAGAAATAATAGAAAGAAGACTACATGTAACGGAGATGTAAATATAATGAGGTGGATGACTAGAATGGACAAAATAAGGAACGAATATAGTAGAGGAAGTTTGTCTTGGTATGGGCATGCGATGGCAAGGGACGAAACGATTGATCGAAGACGCAACACATATGAGTAAAGGAGTGATGAATATGAATGTGGAAGGATGAATGGAAAGAAGAAGACTGAATGATGGAAAAGGGAGTGGCTGAGAAGTGACGGCGTGGACCCCAAATAAATTGAGACAAAGACAGGAAGATAGATGGTAATTGATTTGTGCGTGACCAACGTTTTTTAGGGAAATATTTCTTTGGATTTCAGTGATAATTTATTAAAACTTTTTTGGAAATATTAAATAGCATTACTAAATAGTAATACTATAAAGGTTAAATTTATTAGTAGGTTAAAATTTTAAGATTACACTGTCTCCATCGTTTTCAGTAACTGCGTGAAAAATATGTTTTTTAATAATAACAAGATGTAAAGTATTCTAGCGTGCGAACAAGAATAGGTATAATAAATAGGTTAATATGGTCCATCCATCCATCTATAAAGGTTGCGATTTGAATGATCATGAAAAAACCTAACATAAAATAAAACATCCGAATTGATAACCTCCTCCGGTTTTACGTTCGTCGTTTAAAAATGGCCAAACGAAACCGAATGCGTTTCATTCGGAGAGAAAGCCCTATCCATTATATTATGTTGCAAACTTATGAAAGAATTTTCCTTCGGCCTACATATTTAAAACACTTGGAATCGTTCATTTGTTTACTAAAGAAACGGGTGGAGCTGCCAACAGCTCAAGTGGGATGATCAACTGTAAGATTAGAGCTACTTAATAATTGTATGGAAAAAAGAGCGACGTATAATTAGAACAGGGTATGGGCGGATACAATCTATTTGTTTTCTCTGATCGTCTTTGTATTTTTTTAATGAGCATTATTTAGAATTATGGTGTCGACAACCATTCTCTTTGGTCTTTTTATGCGATATTTATAATTTTATCTGCCTCATGTCTGATTGGTCTAGTTGCAAACGCGACTGCTGAGGTTCTGGGTACAATAGCCAGGTCAGACAGTTATATTTTCTATTAAAATTGAATTTGTGCCGTGAAAACACTGTTTACTTTTCAATTCTTTTAAATCTTTGGTCACCTGATAAAGGTTGCTGGGAGTCGTTGCATGCAGGATTGTAGGCGGTACTTGTGGTAGTTTATGGGGGAGGCCTTTGTTCAACACTGAACCTCTTTTAGTTTGTATGATGATAATGATGATGAAATATTTGGTCAAAATCTTGATGATGTTGGTTGACATCCCTCAATGGTAATGTGATTTTTTATTATTTTTTATTTATATTACCTATCTCAATTTAACGCATTTCGCGTTAATGTCTCTTTTATTTACCATACCAGTAGCTCAAGCTACTTTACTAAACTCTATTTGTAAACGCAGCACGGTGCGTAGGCAAGTTGTGTACAAAGTTAGGCAATTAGGTGCGCACGCGAGGCAGCGATGTCGCCGCCGCACGTGTCAAGTACACCTCTAGGGGGATTTTCATTAATGTTTATGGCGACTTCGACACTATTCACTTGCAGTTTCAGTAAGTGATTCTTTTGAATATTGGCCATAGAAATCTTGACGGAAAGTATACCGTCACGCCTGTATTCCCCGGGGGGTTAGGTAGAAGTGTAACAATATACACCCATAGTTCACAGAGCTATCAGGACACAAATCCAAACTTCGGTCGGCGCCGAAAAATTAAGCGACAGCTTTGACAGCTTGATGTCTTTCAATGAGGATTCGTTTGAAATAATAGGAAACACATTAACCAGCACGAGAATAATTTAAATAAAAAAGACTAGGTAAACAGAAAACGGTTATTTAGGCGTTAAAAATAGCAGTTAACAATTAACGATACATTGAAACGAAATAAAACAATTTAAAACAACGTTTTTTACAAAAACAATTAATCTCAACGTACAAAGCTATAACTGGCAATATTAAGTGAAAAAATATCAGTTTTTCTAACGGACTTCATGCCAAACGTATTTTTATGAACATTCTGTGAGCGGGTCATAACTACAATGCTGATTGATATCATTACCTCGTGATTGTGAGCACTTCGCGAAAATACCGAAACAAATCGTATAAATTTCGCTTAATACGACTTTTGGTGTACGGATTTTATGTCTGTTTGTTTGTTTAAGTGAAGAGAGATAGCTAGTTATATTTATCACGCAGAAAAGCAAAAGATAAGTCAGGGCAGAGTTTGTATGTTATTTAATACAAAATAAAATTGGTTAGAAAATTTTAATAGCTTTTGTTTATAATAAAAACATCTCCGTATCAAAGGACCAATTTACGAACAGAGTATTATTACTAAATGTGCTCTTTACTATGGGAAATGGAGCTGGACTTTTCTAAAATGGAAAGTTGTCACTTTCGGCTGGTCCTTTTATGACAATTGCGTGATTTATTGGTAAAGAATCACAGCGGATACTAAATAGTTTTTTTAAAGCAAGCATAGCATGTTGCGAAAACTATCTTTCGCAAAAAAAACAACATTGTACATTTAACGTAAGTTTTAGTACGAGTACCGTTAGCACGTTAATTGATACCATAAAACAAAAATTCTTGATTGATAGAACATAGAATATTGCGATTTTAATAGGTTGTTGATGACTGTACCACGAAGATATAGTGATTCTCGCTGTATATGCTGTTTGCCAATTTATGTTGGTACTATAATATATAATTGTTATTGAAAGTATTTAATGGACACCTAAAAGGCTATGATTGCAGGAACAATTATTTTTATTTGTATATTTGTGTATTATTTTTGGACTTTCTAAGTGTTTTTTTATCGATCTCTTTGTCTTTGTGTATTGTTTAAGGAAAGAAACAGTACCAGCAGTTATTAAAAACTATATGGAAGATACCCAAATACAAAATCTTAATCGAATAATAAATAATAAATATCTTGGGACATTTTTACACAGCACCATCTAGTCCCAAACTAAGCAGAGGTTGTACTATGGGTACTAGACAATGGATATAATACTTATATACATTTTTGTTGTTGTAAATACATACTTATAATATATACGAAACACCCAGACAAACACAAACACCTAAGTTCATCACATAAATGTTTGTGTCTTGTGGGAATCGAACCCACGACCTCGTGATCAGCAGTCCGGTACTCGAACCACTAGACCACAGACGTCGTCAAAGTAGAATACTATGGAGGTACAGTAGGGAAACCAGACCGGTCATTATTGTGCGAAGGACACCGCGGTAATGTTTCACCTGGTCCCTGCCATTAGAGTAATGTAAGTAAAGACATTTAAAATTATTATAGCAATGCACACACAACTACCGGGATCAACAGGAATTTTTATAACGCACACCTAATCATAATTTAGGTTTGCCAATTGGCTCTGGTGGAGCGAATGGGCAAACCTAAATTGTTAGAGTTCTAGGGTTTTTTACCTTAGATAGAGCTCAGCTAATTGGAGAGGCACTTCGAAGAAGAAGAAGAAGAGCTCAGCGGCAAATCTCTGGTGCTTAGGAGGAGTTATCGTAGAGTATAACTTAATCTCTTATAATCAGAAAGACAGAGAAGTAGTATGCCAAAAAAAAAGAAGACGGATGGACTGTGTGACAAAGGATATGTATAGCCGTATAGGAAATCAATGACGAGATGATAGCTAATAGAGATGGTTGGAAGAAAAATTAAATCAGCACCATTGCGTGGTGCTGATTAAATTTTTCTGAAAAACCCCAAGTGAATGAGGATAACGCCAGGTGGATTATGAATCATAAAAATGCTGTGAGGGTCATACAATAACGAGCTGATGAAAAATCGGAAAGAAAATTGGAAATAAACATATCAGAGAGAATAAAAGTAAAAGTACGAATTTTTGCCAAAAAAATACTCATTATGAAAAACATACTTCTCGAAAACTTAATCGTAAGATTTTTTTTATACAAGCTAAGCGTACTATCATGTCTAGAAGTGCTTAAAGAAGTACTAAAAAACTTTGATACTTATGTTGAAAGTTCAACGATAATATTGCCTCTGCGAAGTGTTTTATCTAACATACCTACGATTTAGCATTATAGTGTTTTTACCATGAAAAAAAATATATTTATTTTTAGTACAAAATAAAGCTGTTCTCTGTAACGAGGCACTTAAGCCACTAAACATAATTTACAGTAACTTTTACAGCAAGAGTTATAAAAAACGTGAGTACCGATCTATAAATACGGCATTTGCGCACATTTCTTGTAATTCAAAGATTTGTCACATTTTTTATTTACTTACGCAGTACGTTACACTACGGAGATTAGGAACAGAAGGTTTACTCAACGCGTCTAAGTCGTGATCAAAAAACAAGTAAGGTCCAATGAATCGTGAAAAATGATTCCAATTCTTAGCTAAGAGCGTTGTTAAAGTAAATAGATAATTTTTTTTAAATAACTCCAAATACATTACATGTTACATTTATTTTCACATATCTGGAACTGAACTAAGATATCCTTTTTATCTTTAACTTTCTTTAATAAAGGCAACGTTGTTATTGTCAATACATAAACAAAAAAAAATAGTTTTAGATAGACTAGATATTCAAATAACTTATTGCATAGATAGGTATGAGACATTTAATATTTAGATCTATTAGCTTACTTCTTTTACAAGGAGAAAAGAAGTGGGACTTCTGAAATTTTTTGATATTTCGGTATTAAAGAGCAGCATGTGCGCACGCGGCTTCCGCCATATCAACTTTGTTATGATTGAGCGCGAAAACGAATATTATTGCGTTCGCAAGTGTTATTGATATAATTTGAGCATAATTCCATCGAGATTTGACATAATTTTACAAGATGGCGACTACAGATATGATGTACAGTGTTGGTGAATAAAACGTTGTATTATTTTTTCCGTAAAAAGTATTTATGTGCAAAGTCATAATATTACATAAGTATGAAACATACTTTAGGACTCATCTACCTATCTCTAAGTCAATTAATAATAAAATCAGTCTATCTTAGGTATTGTTACATAAAAACATAAGTTACAAAGGTTCCCTACTCTAGCGAATGCCAGCCTCAAAAGACCAGCTTTGGTCCTCCGGTCATAAACAATTCATAAACATTAATTGTATTAACAATGCACATTCATTGAAAACAGAGTTATTTCCGACTAGTAAAAACAATGTTTTTACAAGGGTGGGTAAATCATAATATTTCTGATCATGATATTTCACACCACATGATATCTTCACCATAAGGAAACCGTCATGGTAGTTAAGACAGCACTTCGCGTCAAACATTTATTTTTACAATTACAGACGTAGGTACTGCCTGGGCGGGCTATTTTTGTATTTACTTCGTAATCTGCCTACTCCTGCGCCGATCACGTCGCGCGGTAATGGTTGATTCAGGTGTTCATAATAATGTACTTCTTAATTTATTAAAAAAAAACAATGTTACCCGTCAAGTGGTCGTAAGTGCAACTGCTAAAATGTTATTGGGTTTTTCTGTGATATTCTCAGAAACAACTCGGGAGTTTATATTTGTGCGCGGTAATTTGCAAAAGGCTCGGCCCCTATTACTTGGGACCTAATATACCTTCGTATGTACAGGCGTGATGGTATGAATGTATGCAAAAACAAAGAAAACTATCGAGAGCTAGTAACTATAATAAAAAAATCATACCATCGGCACATCCCTATTACATCACGCCCATTAATAATACTCAATAAAATTCATTTTTATTTACAAAAAGAGGCGCCACGTCCAAATCAAAGGCGCGTAGTGTTGTCCCATCGCAGGCCGAGTGTATATCGCTCAGCGGCCGGTGAATGATACTAGCGACCAGATTAAACTTACAGAGACATTATAAAAATACTTTGATGATGGTCGCTGTAGGGCTCAGGTGGATGCGGCATTTATAGAGGTTGAATGCAACAATCTCGATTTTTTTTTATTTTAAAAGGCAGATCTAGAAGGTATTATAGCGTAATTATTGTTTTATCAATGAGGGAATCATTTTTAGTTTTGCGATGGTTAAGAATATCGCGAAGATAGGAAATGGCAGAAGTAAATGGTTAAATACAATATATATAGTTTAAATAGCTTTACCGACTTATCTAATAAAAGCTATTTTTTATTCTATGAAATATCCACTCATAGAAAATATTCTCACATCGACGTACGCACGAGTGCATCCCACCCACACATTTTTGTATTATTTTCGTTGGCGACGCTGCGTTGCCACACCGCCGTGAAATATTAGGTACCCGTGGTCTACTTGTTCGGCAATACCGATATGTTTTTACCTATGATCATAGAAAAAGTGTGTAGCAAGAGAATACGGCAGTTTGGTCATATGAACTGGAACACCTATAGTGTTGGGTCCTTTGCTGCCATCGATATTGGTAAACAGGAATATCGAAAAATATTTTCCCAACTCATCACATTATAACAGTCATTATTGGACAGGAATATCGAAAAATATTTTTCCAACTCATCACATTATAACAGTCATTATTTCAGAATTTGTAATATAGACAAGCAGAACAAACCGTCTAGAGTCATCCGAAAGTCATAACCGAGGTCGATAAATTCGGAATTAAGGATCAATAACGTGAATCCCAGGACCAATAGAAGCACCGGTACTTAAGGTACTCGTAGTTCACAGAATGCAATCAGAATGTTAACTGATAACATATCTCTCTCGTTTCTATGTTCCCAGTTTGTTACTGTACTTGTCGGGCAGTAAGAATTTATAAAGATTACGTTATTGTCGTATGTGCTTATTGGATTTACTGGTATCTGTTACCTTCGTAATGCTGATCATAAATCGAAGGGATTTCGTATGCAAAGTACCAGTACTTAGGAATATGGACGGAGTAGATGTAGGTATTTATCTTAGAGATTATATCTTTAAGGTTACGAAGATTGTTTCTCAATATTGTTGTACACAGAAATACCTTTTTCGATTACATTTATTTTTGTTATGGGGGAAATATTTTGAAAGGTGACCAGCCTTCGCGCATACAACTGGGGAGTGTGGTATTCGTACCCAGTAAACCCACCCAGTGACGCAGGTGGTCACAATCACAGGGGACACAATGTCCTTTTAAAAGCCTACCGCAAAACCTCCCCTATACATTAATTGGCGCCAATCTTACATGATAGGTAGTTCGCAAAGAGGACTATTAAAGCTCACCTACTATCCGCCAAGCGTGCTAGGTATTGTTTGACCAAAATAGAATGGACCAAACTACTACTACTACTACTACTACGACTACTAAAGGGTTGTAAAAGAATAATTGAAGAATAATACGACCAATTAAAAATCTTATTTACCTATATAAATTTTATTTACCTCAACGGTTTTTCACCTGATATACCCTGAGACCTGAGTCACATTTTTTTATATAGTACTGACTCAGTTTACCTGAGTCCATCTTCTTAAAAAAAGGTCATATTATTAGGTATTATTATAATCTACATAAAAAAACTTATGTACTCATATCAACTATTCTCATTTTAAATAAAAAATAAATAAAAAGCCCCGCGGTCGCCACGTGCTTCTAGCGACGGAAACGTATATATATCCCCCCTCCCTTGCCCCGTAAGTACATCGCCCTCCCCCCTCCGTAGTAGCAGCTATTTCTAGTAGCAGAGACACTTCACTTGTACTTTACTGAATATCTGGATGTGACTTTTCTTAGACATAGAGTTATGAAAGTTTCAGAGCCGGAAAAATAACTTATTTTTCTTTCAGCTTCATTTCTTGGTGTATATGCTATTATGCAAATTTTAATTAAATTACGTGTGCGCAGTGACACATCTTATTTCAATTCTATAAAATATTTCTTTATATTTTTTTTGTATTGAGCTTATTATTTTCAGCAAAAACACTAGGAAGCGATAAAAGACGGGCGTTTTGGGGGTTGTGTAAAATATAAAAATGACTATCAATACGCTCTATTTCTCCATTCAAGGTAGACTATTATTACCTTGAATATATTAGTTACAGTTTAAGCACAATAAGGCTAAGCTTAGGCATAATTATGTTAGTTCTGTAAAATTCCTGTTATTTAATTAAGACAATAAAAACCATTTTTTTTCTTTTGGATTGGAATTTAAGTTCGATGCCCAATACTCCGAAAAATTGTTATTGGGATTTGAGTCCATAATAGGCAAAAAAATTGCACAAATTAGAAAAAATTGCCTAGTCTAAAGTTTGTAGTACTATGCTCGCATCCGGAGCGGCGCGCGTCGTAAGAAAACAACGTCGCACGCGCATCTAACTGAACTGACTCATGTTCGCGGTCGGTTTTAGCTTCATGTTGATACAAATTTTTAGCTTGATTCAGTATGTTTAATCACATCTGTTGAGACTTTATTAGTTTTTTTTAAAGGAAATCACGAATAGTTGAACATTGTTTTATTTTTTAAACTTTGACATCACTCTATCATTTTTTTCTATAGAGGGGGCGTTTACAAACATAATCACATACACAAATATAATTTGTACCTGGAATAACTAAGAACCATAAAAATATTAGTCAAGCGTAACTACCTCCTTAGCCTAGTGATCCTCAGCGAGAATTCTACGTTTGAGGTCCTAGGTTCGAACCCCAAATCAAACAAACTGTTATTAAACTTTGAGTAGTAGCGTTGAGTTTGGATTTGTGCCTGGTTAATGACAATAAGGTCGCCCCCTATTACATGGGACTTAAACATACCAGCCAACTGTGCACCTCTGCTCAACCCTTCGGTAAATACAGGCGTGATGGTATATTGTCAAGCACTGCTAAAACAGCTAGAGGCAAATATTACCAGGCTAGAGGTAACGTAATTTCACCTTCGCGCCTATATTGACAATCACGATGAGATGAAACAATGACGCATAATGTGAGATTGGCAAGGAGTATTAACAAATGGAGTGTTAAGGTATTTAGAGCTGCCGTTTTTAGCGCTGCATCAGTCTATACAGTGCAAAAAATTCGATTAAATAAATGAATAATTAAAGTTTTCTACAACACTTTTTTATGGGGAAAATCCTCATGGATGCCCGCCACCAGGTGTGGGGCAGGGTATGTAACTAAAAACCGCACTTACCTTCCCTTGCCCTATAAGTCATGGCCATGGGATCAGTTACATTCACCACGACCATAACGGGTTTAGTTACTTTTTGTATTAATAAATGCGAAATATCTTTAAAAAGATATAAACTTTTTAGTGGAAGAAGCCTGAGATTATAACACAAAAATTTTAATACTAGGCTTTATTTCACAAGTTAGCTTAATCAAGTTAATCACTTGATAAAAAAACGTTCTACTTGCTTAACAAGTTCGACCGAATCGTAATATGTAGGTTTCATAGCTAATGTCAATAACAGGAGGCAGCTTTAAAGTTCAAAAGTTTATAAGTAAAGCTTTTATAAAATTAACGAAATGATGACTAGTTTTGCGCGGTCAAAAAGTTGATCAAGAGTAATATGGTAATATGGCAAGAAACATTTTTTTTTTCTTCGGAATGCATCAATTAATTGTACACGCTAGCACTCCATTTTTACTATTACTCATGGATTACTCATATCTCAAACACGCCAATTGCGATGAGTAATATCATCCGGATGCAATGGAACATTGCGCAAGTGAAACCTCGCTAGATGAGTAATTGTTCGAGATATAATTGCGATGGCACCAAAGGTCGGTGTTTGGGAACGTTTTGACATTATAACTTTTTGGATAAATATTTTTACTATGCCTGTTATTTTAGTGATCTTTATCTATTTTACTGATACGGTCTTTATGGAATTTGTTTTAAATAAATGCTAATAGGTTTGAAGACATTTAAAAGTGTAGTGCGTTGTTTAGTTTCAAGCAATTTATAGGAAATATTTTATTGTCAATCCATTTACAATCCCAATGCTGGGCAATGGTCACCTGGTCGAATGTGACGGGAGACTAAATGCTATTGAGTGAAATGTCTCGGGCATGTAGGTTTCCAAACAATTAATTATGAATACATATATGATTTTGGTAATAAATGCGCCTTGGGTCTGTACTCTAGATAATATCTTAATAACTTGGCGGTCCATGGTGATATCATTAGGCTACCTTCAGGTAACATCGTCTTATTACCTCTAAGGTCAATTCCTTTTGAAAGAAAGAGAAATCGGTTCCGTACCCAAAGACCAACAGTGACATCACCCAAAAAAATGGGACTGCGGTGTCAAATATCATTTATAATTAAGCTGTTCACTCCAGTTATTCACAAGTTATAATAATTTCACACGTACCTAAGCCAGAGATGACTGTACATAAGTCTTAGTAACCGAATTATTCACAGTTACTTTTAAATACAGGAAATTACTTCGCAATGAGTCTTAGCGCTTTTAAAGATTATATTTGGGTTTTATGAGAATTAATTAATGCTTTGGATCATATGAGAGATGTTTTTGATCGTAGTTTATTCTATGAGCTTCTTATAAACCTATGGTAGGTTTCTTTTTAAGTGACTGTAAAAAGAGGTTCTTAATATACAACCGTATATCTCTCTTGTGTGTTATTATTAGAATATAAACATTTAAAAATTTGAATCGTTTTACGCGATTAAGATTTTTATTATTATTTTACTAAGTTTTATGACAATAAATATGCAGGAACAAGAAAAACCATGAAATTTACGAGCTGTTTATGTATTTTATGATGAGAGAAAGTTGTAAAATTAAAATAAAATTGTTACAGTAATTCGACTATCCCAAGAATTAATGATATTATTACATTTAATACTCACAGTGGGTCTTTCCATACTACGGTTTTGTTGGTTTTACTATTATGGTTTAAATAATTTTCAATGCAAAAAATCTGAGATGGATTTAATAAATTTACAATAAAATTCTTTTATTTTATATTTAGTTTAAGGAAATTGAATAAAATTGATGAATGGAGTGATGATTATATTATTTAAAGCACAGATTAAATAATAATTTTAATGTAAAAAACATTCAGTAAAATTGCGACCATAAAGACCAATTTACTAATTGATTTTCTTTTGTTATGATTTACTTTTACTCACGTAATTTTATTCTTTTTGTACGGGTCCTATGAATCTTCACGTAATGTTAAATAGCCTGTTACCTTTCTAATGAATGATGCTTTCAAATGCAAAATTGTATTGAAAATTCATTAGTTAAGGCCTAGATTTACAATAATTGTTACCACCTCGAAATTGTGCATTTAACACAGTATTGTTATAAATATGTTATTAGAATGAAGAAAATGTAATAACTACTGGATGTTCAATAAATAAATAAATAAATTCTAACTGGTAGTTCCAGAGATTCATATGTTCAAACAAAAACGGTCTTCAGCTTTATTTTGATAGTACAGATTTGACATTGCGGTTGCTTAACAAGTTGATCAACCGCAATATTACCTAGGTACATAAATAACTTAATTAAAATTAAAAGTAGTTATACTCACAAAAATAATTGGCTATAATATTATAATTACCAAAAACTATACATTTTATCGTCCCAATAATTTACGAAGTAAAAACTAATTAATGTAATATTTTAATACAGGTTTGTAAGTGATTATTGAAAATAATTTAAGCCCGACATGTTTATGGTAGAAATACAGAATAACTACGGTAGTAAAAAATGTGGACGTTTAATGTCGTTAAGCAATGAACCTGGTTTATCAGATAACTGAGATCGGTATTTGATGTTACCGTTCTTCTTATCTTAGAATTTTATAAAGTAACTTTCAAAGACAACAGATCTACCATCAACGCGGCATTCTTTGTTAATAATAATAATTATGATTAGGTAATTCTTTCAAATGTACAATTTTGAAATTACTGAAGTGACTAATTATTTCAATTAAATTATAAATTAGTGTTATTTTTCATTACTAATATAACAAATAATTTACCAATCTCTTCTTTTTTTATTTAATTAAACAAGTTAGCCCACGTTAATAAATTCCTTACTCAATCACAGGACGTCTAGTTATTATTTTGATTATTCAAATAAAAAACCGAATCCAAATAAATTAAATTGTTCATAAATATCCTTAGACATTGTTAAAACAATATAGAATTTTAAAATGATAGGTTAATAAATACGCCTGTTCGTAGATATTTGAAATTTAAATCATTTGCATTCAGATTTTTATGACTAAATAAATAACTGACTGACTAGACGATATAAAAATACGATATTCCAATATTTGACCATTTATTTCGTAGAAGACTTTCTAAGTGACCATATCGGCCTAGTGGGTCATAATAATGTTGTTCACGAAATGTTTAGCAAATCACTTAACTCGGGGGACATATTATTTTATTACCTGGTTTGACCATCATACATGGGACCGTGGCCTGGTTCCTACAATTTCACTAATTAGTAGCAATAAGCAGTGATAACCTAGTGTTATGAACATAGGACTACCAAGTTGAAATTCTGAAGTTCAAACCCAAGGCATATCTCACTTTTTACCGCTTGAACTGCGTAGGAAAATATCATGAGAAAATCGTGCTTGAGCAATATTCTCAACCACGTGTGAAGTCTGCCAACTCGTAATAGGCCAGCGTGATGGATTGTACCCTAACCCATTCTGAGTGGAGACCTATGGCCAGAACTGAGAGAGTAAATAAGTTGATAATTATTAACAGAGTAGATAATTACCAAGTGGTTGTCGCCCGCCGCGGTTGAGACCATACTCGATTGGTTTTAATTAAAATATATTAACGCGCCCGACCGATCAGTCTGCTTGCCGGTAGCCGGCGCACTGTCAAGAGGCATCAGAAGATCAATATTCTGATATTGTTCCGATGTATACGTAATATTAAATGAGACTGAATGTAATTGTGATCAATGACTATTTTTCTTTGCTTACGGTAACAATTTAATTGACCCAGACAAATAATTAATATTAATTTTTTGTAGTGACTTTTATATTAATCTATTATTATTTATACAGAACCTTATACTACCTCTAGTGAACTCAAGTAAAATTGAAGTTTGGGGAAAAGGGGAAACTTAAAGCATTTTCTAAGAGTAATACTTTACATACCATACCATCACGCCGGTATTCCCCGAAGGGGTAGGCAGTGGCGTACTAATTTACAGCCACATTTGCCATCAACCGGGCACAAATCCAGACTCCGAGCTGTTATTGGGAATTTCACAGAAAATCCAACAACACTTGCTCGACCCGGGAATCGAACCTAGGACCTCTAGCGTAGCAGTCGCGCTTGGGACCACTAGACCAACGAGGTAGTAATACTTTTTCCACTAAAAATACATTATGTGGCATAATAATACTTGAAACAACTGAATTATTCAATTAAATCATTATTACATATGAAAATACCAGTAAATAAAAAATAAAGAGGTTTTAATGTTGCTTAAATTCGTTCACTTAGGTACCTATAAAATTGCATTTTGCATAATTTTATTTCTACAGAAAAAATATTTCAAGAATTTTACAGACTTGTTTTTCTGTTTCTCCACTGTGTACAGGTAATCAAACTAGCCAAACATAACAGTATGGTAACAGTAGTGCACACTCGGGCCCGGTCAAATAATTAACTCCAAATTCTACTACTAATAGTGGTCATTTTTATACGTTCACGGATTTTTCCAACACATTAATTGGGCATCTAAAATATTAGAGAAATTAAACTACTTTTTATATATTTTATTATGGCATATAGATTGATTAATAAATCATTTAGTCGACTAATAACTAACACTAACGACTATAACACTAAATCATTGTCAAACCCTGTTGGGTTGAGACTGGAGACCAACATTGAGGCTGGAGTCCCACAAGGGTCAGTGTTGGGTCCAGTTCTTTATAATATATTTACATCCGACCTCCCGACCTCACCAGATGTTACCATTGCAACTTATGCTGACGATGTTGCCTACCTGGCAAGCGACAAGGATCCTATGGCTGCTAGTAATAAACTTCAGAAGTTGCTAGATAAGACACATTCTTGGATGCGAAAATGGCGTGTCCGTGCGAGTGCACATAAATCCCAACACATAAACTTTACCCTGAGGAAAGGAAACTGCACTCCAGTAAAACTTGGAGAAGACACTCTACCACTCACTGACTGCGTCAAGTACCTCAGATTCCATCTTGATAAACGGTTAACCTGGGCAGCTCACATTAAACATAAACGTGATCATATGAATTTAAAATGTAAAACCCTAAATTGGTTGATGCGCCGCAACTCGGTTGTATCCGTTGACAATAAACTTCTTCTCTACAACTCTATACTAAAACCAATTTGGATGTATGGCATCCAATTGTGGGGAGTAGCCAGTCATTCCAACATTATGTGCCTCCAAAGAGCCCAAAATGGCATCTTAAGGAGAATAGTCAATGCACCATGGTTTACTCGAAATGGAGAAATTCACGAGTACCTAAACATACCCACCGTTCATGACGAGATACTACAACGCAAGAAACAGTATGCTGATCGCCTGGCTGTACACCCGAACCCTCTGGCTGCAGAACTGCTAAACACTAACAAAATGACTAAACGGCTAAAAAGAGGTCAAGTACGTATGATTGGACAGCAGAGGCAATGGCTACTGCGTCCGAAACGCCAAATACGCCACATAACCAAACTGATAATAGTCCCGGGAGGACTGATGGCAGTTACACATAGAACAAAAAAAAAAAAAAAAAAAAAAAAAAAAAAAAAAAAAAAAAAAAAAAAAACCCTGTTGGGTCAGCAGTCAGCACGTGCTTATGAACTGTTGAAGCGTGGCAGATTAACGGGCACAAATTCTTCAATCCCTAGGATCGCTCCCGAAAGCCTGTGGCAGTCTCAATAGGCTGCTAACCTTATGGGAAAGCCTGGGTTGGTAGAAGGAGATTTAGAAGATACGCATCATGGCCCAATCAAGAGGCTAAGTGCGGAAAATGCCCAGCAAAACTAAACTAAACCCCTTTTGGGTATTAAGTATAGTACTTTCCAAGAACTGGTAAACGACAATGGCGATATTCGTAAATATCCATCCAAATTATGGTCGAGCTAGGTAATGATAGTTGCAGAGCGGGCTCGGGAGCGGGCCGATCCCGCTCGAAGACGAAGGCGCCGGCGAGGAAATCGCCTTGGTGCTTAGCCCAACTAGAGCTAGACGCCGAATCCCTGACAATGCAGCAGTGGATACTTTTAGGGTCGCGGGTGCTTTACAAAATTAAAGACATCCGTATCCCGGGATTAGGGCAGTATATTAATCTGCAATTTTGTGACGTGCCAAAGGCAAAGCACAGAAGGGGCACCGGTGCGTTCACCAGAGATCCCGGGGCCCCTTCACCGTGTGCTGGAGACGGCCGTGTGTTTTTAGTCGGTAAGAGTCCGACATAACTCTCTGACTTTCCTTTTTGGGAAGCCGGAGGGTATCCATGAGGATTTTCACACGAAAAAAAAAAAAAAAAAAAAAAAAAAAAAAAAAAAAAAAAAAGGTAATGATAGTTGCATTCACAGAACAGGGGGGCTAGACAAGTTGCATTCTGACATTCGAATCGACAAACAAAATGTATGGAAATGACACAAGCTTTCGACAAATCGGGCTGTCACTAATGTCATTTCCATACATTTTGTTTGACGATTCGAATGTCAAATGCAACTCGTCTAGCCCCCCTGATAGACCTTGTAGGGAGACTGCTGACGCATTAGATTTGTATACAGGCGCATTACAGTATTAGCGCGGTGCAGCAGTCGACTCCCGGCACGCAAGCAGTTAGGTCGTTATAGTATGTATTTGTGACTGGCCAGTAAAATAAATATACTGAAATGTGTGACCTTCATTAGGTAACCACATAATATAATACCCCCACGACCTCTCCTACACAAGGTGGAAGAGACATCGACGCACATCCGAATACCGTGAGTTCATTATATGATACTGGACTCTCCTGCGCTGAAATTTTCCGTAACATTTTTCATCAATTTTTCAATTTTTGTGCAGATTTTTTTACTTGAATGTGTAAAAACATTATTTCTTTCTACCCAAATTAGATTTATAATTAAAAAAATATTATTTCGAATCGCGCGCGCGATTACATTCACCACGGAGCGTTATAATCGCGTTTTTAGCAATACACTGCGCTCTCAAAAATGTCAATATTTGTAATAACCGATCATTTTCTACATAAATGACCTAGGTAATTTTAATTTTGACCTTGAGTGAAACCTTGTCGTGAACGTGTGCGTCGATGTCCCTTCCACCTTGTATATGTTCTATGGTTGCATTCGTACAAATAGTAGGGTGAGCGTAAAAACTAGTCAACCATAAATTAAAAATTTAGAAAACCCCCGACACGGAATGTAATTTGCCATTTTGTGGTGGCGGCCATCTTGGATTTGAAATTTATCATAGTGTATAGTATTCTCCTAGTTAAGCCCTTTCATTTGATACCCATATTGAGGGAGTTGTGAGAAAATATGTAATCCGCTATTTTGTAGCGGCGGCCATCTTGAACCGATTTTCATCAAACATAGCTAAGAACACTCCCGACTAATTCACCTTTCAAATAAAAAAAACAAAATCAAAATCGGTCCATCCGTTCGGGAGCTACGATGCCACAGACAGACACACACACACACACACACACACACACAGACACGTCAAACTTATAACACCCCGTCGTTTTTGCGTCGGGGGTTAAAAAGCCGCTAAGCTCGTTTTTCAAAGAGCCATTTCATTGATTTCCTTACATTGTGCCGTATACATATTTCATACATGGTCTGAACTTTAAAAGAGATCCTGGTTCTCAGAAATTGTCAGTAAAAACATCGGTGTACTCTAATCTAAATCATTGATTAGGAAAAGTATATTAAAAAGATCTATTTACAGAAATAACTATAATTTATAACGATATTACACATTCAGAAGCCCCTATCTAAAATATTCAAACATAATTTACCTATCATCGTTGTTTTTTAGTTTAAATTGATAAATAATTTAGATAAACGGTAGTTAGTATCCTCATGAATTAATGTAAATGGATACTTAGTTGCCTCGGTTACTATTAATGTTATTTTACATAAATACATAGAAATTGCGAAACTAAATTGGTTAGGTACTAGTTAAAATAACATTTAGCATGGATAAATTATAATAACTGCTTTTTCAAACATTATTCAGTTTATTATATAAGGATATCCACTGCTAAACACAGATCCTCAAAAAGTTTTCTCACTGACTGATATCGAACTCATTAAGTCACGAAACTGTTTGTGATTGTTCGAAGTTTAAAAATACAAATTAAAGTTAAAGGATTTTTAAACCTGGAATTTTTTTTTGACGACGTCTGTGGTCTAGTGGTTCGAGTACTGGACTGCTGATCACGAGGTCGTGGGTTCGATTCCCACAAGACACAAATATTTATGTGATGAATATAAATGTTTGTTTGTCTGGGTGTTTCCTATGTATTATAAGTATGTATTTACAAAAAAAATGTATATATATAAGTATTATATCCATTGTCTAGTACCCATAGTACAAGCTCTGCTTAGTTTGGGACTAGATGGTGCTGTGTAAAAATTTCCCAGGATATTTATTTATTATTTATTTATTAGATAGTCTACGCTATTTATTTATTATTAATCCCAGTTTAGGATGAATTCCCACCGACCTTAGCAAGACCTATATCCAGTGATATACCTTTTAAATGTCGTGTTTTCGGTGCGTGGTTTCTTTGCTAACCTTTTGTGCCCTAACGACCATCAGTTCTGTGTGTCCCGACCACTATCTATTGACTACTATTTTACTAGGAAAATGTGAGCGACCACATCTCCGATTGCTTACAAACACGCTACGTAAGTACCAGGATTAGCTCCCTATGTCAAACAAAGTGTTTTTGTATCAGGAAATTCTTATTGGCAGCGTAGATTTGTGCGATCAATGGTAACAGGCGTGTCGAACACTGCCTCAGATAGTATTTTTGTTTCGCTAAAGTTTATACAGAATGCTAGAGACAAACATATCTCTCTGATAGCCGTGGATTAGGCCCTATAACAATAAAGTAAGCGACATTCTATCCAAAAGGTAATGGGCCATAAATTTAATGTTTATTAACATTTTACTGGCCCAGAACTGCGTGCAAACGGTACACACACACTTCCTAATTAATTTATGAAACAAATAAAACGTGTGATTTACGCGATAATGTTACAAGCGTTATTTTTAGATCATTAAAGTTTTTTTAAATTTTTTATTACCTATCTATGATGCAATAGAGATGTTCATATACACCTTTCGTTAGTAGAATCGTATATTTAAGGCATTAGGTACTAACACAACCTTCAATAGTATGTTTACCGCTATACGAATTAAGTAACCAAAAACACGAATTAAAATGCTAATGACACTGATATCTATACAATGATCAATAGATAATCTCATAGATACTAATCTATAATAGTAAATTTTTAATCAATTGCCTACTAAAACTTCCTGTAGCACCTACTGCCGAAAGTCATCACATAATAAGTACTTACTAAAATTAACTAATTTTTACGTTTCTAATATCAAAATACATTA
Source organism: Acronicta psi (assembly GCA_946251955.1). Lineage (NCBI taxonomy): Eukaryota > Metazoa > Arthropoda > Insecta > Lepidoptera > Noctuidae > Acronicta > Acronicta psi. The sequence continues at coordinate 15,933,363 of OX276470.1, read as the reverse complement.
AATATAAATACAAAATCCTTTTACATCTAACACACATAATTTTAAATACACCAAATTAGCATACACAGCGATGATGATTTATGAATCGCATCTACGACCATGCAACGCAACCCACCCCAAAATAATACACAAACAAAAAATACACAGAAAATACGTAAAATAAAACACAACGAAAAAAGAAAAACGCAGGATATTATTTGTTTCTGGTCAAGCAATGACAATGGATGAATGCCAATGTTCGATTTTTGAAATACTTACCTTTGACGAAAAAAGCGTCAATGTTGGCGATGATTCCTGTGAAAGAAACAATAAATATCCTGCTTTAATTGCCCAATTTTTTTGAAAAAAATAAAAACAAAAAATAAAACAATTTCCAGAAAATCACGATTAATAATTTTAAAAAGAACAAAATTATCTGACATTTTTGTTTAAAAATATTTGTATTTTTTTCATCTTACTATGTGTTTTAAATAATAACCGAGGACACACAAATAGAAACATTTTGCTTAAATTTCAGTCTCTTTCTAACTTAAAAGAAATACAATTATTTTTTTGCCAGTTTTATAATACCATTTTATACCACTATTTTATGCTGTTGCCAGTATATAACTGGCAGTAGAATATAATAAATATATAATAAAATATCCTGGGACATTTTATTAAACATAATAGTTAACCACCGGCTCAGTTACCATATTTAATTACTTTTGTAAGAAAAAATATAATACTTTACGTTTAAGATTCTATTGGTTGATTCTTTGCACAAACCTATTGGAATGGTACTTATGTAAATCTAGTAGTTCTTGTATCCTATTAGACCTATTCTGATTAATATTTGTCTTATCAGAATAGAATACCAACGTATTCTAACAAGTCTATGAACTTTGTTGATTGTAGAAGTAGTAGGTCCTTTCATCCATATACATTTCAGTTTCATAATGATTCCCGGTCACTGATTAATCTTTATATTTAGGGCCCGTTTCACCATTTGTGGTAATAATTTCAAAAATGGAACAAAGCATAAAATTATCTTCCAAGTTATCTATCGGGAAGTTATCAGCAGGTGGTGACACTCCCTTTAGTTTCCATATTTACGAGAGACAACAGTGTTTTTATACGTAGGTCCTCCCTGAGACACGGATGCCAGTCACGAATCTGTCTATAGGAGCAATAGCTTAACTTTTTGTTTACATTCTCGTATATCCTTTTCCCCATAACTTTCTTTACCAGAAATGTCAATAATGAGATGGGACGTTCCTTGATAGTTTTTTTCAAAGTTTATTACAGAATACTTATTGATATCGAAATTGCATTTCATAAGATAAAATAAGAACCTGTACTTTGCGTATGACTCACAAAAATAACTCATACAATTTCTAAGAAGAAAGCTTCAGAAATTACAGACAGGAGGAAAAATCCGTACAGACACGTCATCATTCGATTCCCAGTACTAAAAGCCTTTTTATTCCCTGATTTACAATAAGTTTGACCAAATCGTGAGAACAATTCAGAGGAGACATTTTATAAACGCATAGGCTGATATCAAACTTATTAGTCACGAAACTCATGAATGGATTGTTCGAATTTAAAAATATCCAAATAAAAGTTAAAGGATTTTTTAAATATGGAACAGATTGTCTATGAATGTGTGTATAAATATTTAGACGTCAAGACTTTTTATTGTAAAAAACAAACTTGATTATTAAATCTAATTCGAATAATAAAATGTAATTGCAACGTTTATTATCGATCGTTGTATTTTTTACTTCACACACGTGTGCAAATTACAAGTATAACAAAATATGATTACAAGGATCCAACCTCCTCGTATAAAAAATGGACACATAGACTATAAACAAATCATTGCACGTCGATCTCAGAATTCTAGCTTTGATAAAAACTGGGCGTAATTATACCAGAAACGAATTTTAAACGTTAATATTTATTACATCAATGCCTATTAACGTATCATAGTACAATGGTCGGCAAAAAATGTGCAAAAACAAAGTCGGACACTTGGGAATCGCATGCGCAACGCAACAGAGCAATGAACAAAAAAGCCTAACCCACTCTTTCCTAAATTATCCTGTCACGCTCGCCTATAAAATGCAATTGGTTTAAAAAAGCCGAAACTCGTTAGGATAGGGTCTCTACACACCTGGCGTTACTTTGAAGCGTTGAGAATTCTGTGATGATTGCTTTCTTTTTACTGCAGTATTATTCGCGCCTGCATTCCCCGAAATTCAACTTATTCCTTAGGCAGTTTAGGTACTAATATCAAAAATTTACCGAATTTAAAACAGACTAGATGTTATCGTGTTTTCTTATTTCTACTAGGTATATGATAAATTACACCGAGGATTCTAATCTCCAAATAGAAAAAAAAAACTACTACTACTTAAAAAATAATAGTTTATAAACAGAATTAAATTTCAATCTATAAATCAATACAAATTCGACATTTCAAAATAGAAATCTGATACTTAGATTTTAATCTTCGAAATCAATAACCGTACAATACCGGAACTGTGCATGCAGCCTAACCAGACTCAAGAATTACTTGAAAATCAACTATAACAATTTACAGTAAAGTTGAAATTAGTTAAACATGTCATTCAGCAGATTATGCCTCGGTCAGGTTGCGCGCAATAGGCGCACGCGCGTACCTGCGCAAGGTGACCTGCGCAAGGGCACGGCTGCGCAAGGGCAGCCCCCTCCTGGCGGTCCCGCGGGCTCCAACCGACGCGCCATTACCGAAATGCCCATTATGGGGAATAGGGATGGCGACCCGATATCGAGTTATGATTTAGACGTTAATTTAAAAAAAACATTATATACGAACTCTATTGCAGATTAATTCCATAAAAGGTGTATTTTTTTGTATTTTATAATTGTGTAAATATTATATTAAAATATCAAATAACGAATACTTGAAAATAAGACTTTGATTGGTAGGTTCAATAGCTGAGCGGTTGATTTTTAGCATAGATTCAAGTCCGTGTATACCTATGCTTGGGCAGTATTTTTTAGAAAGGAAAGTCCCCAAATTGATTTTGAGCTAATCAAGTAGAATAATCTAGGAATTAGGTATATTTAAATTCTAAAATATGGATTCATTAGGCATAATTCTGATACCACATCTAGATTTCTAAATTTCACCGAAGTGATACGCATTAAATAATTCGTCTTCCCATCATCAACCATAAAGATCATAAAAGTCACTTAAATGTAGCAAGATTCATAATGTATTCAGATGTCATAAATCTAGCGCAAGATTGGTATTAATTCGGACTATGCCGTTTTTTCTCGCCTAGTAAAAGCAACAGGTACTAATAAAAGGCTATTAATCAAAGCAGTTCACCTACTCTGTCTTACCCATGTGGCCAGAAACTAGAATTTGAAATAGCATATAGATCCGATTAGAGAGGACCTTCAAGTCTTTCCAAATAAGTACAAAAAAAGTACCGATAACCGAGGGGGCAAACGAACATACGGTCACTGATGGTAACAGACTACCCATGGATATATCAACAATAACAGAAATTGCTTAAGGAAATCTTCTATATTGACATTCTTCGCTTAATAAACTAAACAATTAGAGAAAGTTAAGTCTACACTGCTTTTCGATAACAAAACTTGTAATTGTGAGTCTTACATTACAAGTACTTACATATCTTAGAAGATAATTGAAGATAGATATAGATATCGATAGCAAATCGATTATTCTAACCCCATCACTAAGTACTCGCTAAAAGTCAAAGTCAGACAAATGCAGCTCGAAGCGACAGGTGTTGAGGTGGACGCGACGCCGCCCGAACGTACGCGAGTCTTGCCGAATTAATGTAGTTACCGCTAAAAACATAATGCCACGAATTTCCAAATGTTTGTTCTCAAGGTAAACACCGCGAGGCGGAAAGTAAGAGATGCAAGATGGTAATTACTTACAGGAAAGCTCCAAAAACGGTGGTGGAAAGACATGATTTTTGGGGATATAAATCTCCATATGGATAAAGGAGAAATCAGTAGAATGCGAGTAGAATTTTTGTCCAGCTTGAAAGCAAAATCCAAACTTAGAATGCTATAGACAAACACTGCTCGACCTTTGAATAAAACGCCAGTAAAAACTAGGCTGAAACAAAGTTCGAAATCTAGTTTAATTTGTTTATTTAATTTTTTCCTATCTAATAATTGCTTTTCTTTCTATTTATTACCATATTACTATGATGATGATATGTTAGCAAATATTTCCCACGTTCCAGTTTGGACGTTTCTACTGTCTCCAATGCTAACACGCGTTCGATATCGTTTAGAAGAACCACTAGCGTAGGCGTTACCACTATCTTAATGACATACTACTATTCCACGCGATTGGTAATGGCAGATAATGAGCAATGTATGCAAATCAATTGCTTGAGTGTGAATAAGATGAGTCACGAACATAAAACGGCTATTACGTCGTGCAAGGATTTGCGGGTTTTTTTGCGATATTGAGAACATTCTAGATACAATTATGTAAATTTTGCACTTAGGTATTGGTCTTAGAGTGACACATGGTACAAAAATTTTGACGATTATGTTTTCTCCATTTAAGGAATGTACATTAAATTGAAGTATCTGCTTGTTTTTGCAAAATAAATTCTATAAATACAACGCCTAAATTTAAATGACCGTTGTTACAAATTGTATACGTCCGTCAGTTTAAGTTAGTCTCTTATAGGCTCCAAAACGGCTCGGGAGCTTTCTATGAAATTTTCGGGATTAAAATCATTTTTCTTTTTTATTTCATTTCGATTTGTAGGGCTTAGATTTTCGATGTGAATATAAATATTTGTGAGATTGAAAATAAAATAACTAAGGTATACCTATCGAAATACGTAACACAGCGGGAAACAACCTTTTTAAAAGTAAATAATATATTCGTTTACTAAAACAGATATAAGTATAACTAACCATAACGCGAAATAAGAAACAATAATTTCTATTATGCTATAGAAACAACTGAAAATTCAAAACAATCGAATTGCTGATAGCGGAAGTTTCAACCCCTCCCCGGCGCTGCACTTAATTTTTCACTATTAACCCGTAAATGGGGTAGCCGGAGTGACAAGTGCGAGGGGATGGGGATGAGAACAGCACTGACAGCTCTGCTGACCCAGTTTTCGAAGCGCGCTTCCGCCTTTTCACTCAACGCTAAAACTAGTGAAAACCAACGACAGTGTAATTTAAATTCCCGTTTGTAGCAGTAATTAGTTTTAAAAAGATTTTGCTTTTGAGGGTAGTTACATTTTCAGGAATGAGTACACGACAGGGATAAAAGGTCTGAAAATTATCAGAGGGATATTTCCTTAGTAGGATGTTAAATGATAGGGTGAAAAAAAGGAAGTAGGTATCATGCTTATTTTAATTCTCTAAATTCGCTAGTTATTTTTGTTTATATTTTCCCAAAATATAAACCTAATGTGATTTGTTTGACTTATTTGTAACGCAGTTCCCGTATTGGATAGAAACTCCAATAAGAAACGATAGAGGTTTTTTAATATGATGAAAATCTTGAGTACGAAAGAAGACATTGTTTTAAATTAAATACAACCATTATATGCCATTGTGTCTAAGTAAAATTGACTTAAATTAGTTTCATAGTTTGTGCCTCACGTAACAGATGGCGCTACTTTCCACAACGGTACTGTTTACAGTTCTCGCCAAACTTATTGTCCGGGTTGAAGTTGGCACGTGCTAACTTTAACCCAGCCGTAAAAATCGGAGAAAGAAAAATATTAGATTTTAATCAATATAAACAAAAGCTCAAGTCGTAGGCTGTCGTTTTAAATCATTCTACTCCAATATTTTTCTTTCTCCGATTTTTACGGCCGGGTTAAAGTTAGCTCGTACCAACTTCAACCCGGACAATAAGTTTGGCGAGAACTGTACCGAATTTTTGTGCTTTAAAAATAAGCCAATAATAACAGAGCATAGCGAAATAAAAAATATATCATTCAAACTGATACAACATTATCACCTGGTAATAACATACATGCCCTGATTCACGCAATTTATTGGCACTTAAAAAGAACTTAATTGCCCAAATTAAGTTGGCACATGCCATAAGTACAGACAGCACGGCAGGTGTCGGCGCTGCGTTGCATAATTTTTTTTTTGCCGACTGTACATTGTATGTTAATATAAATCGGAAATAAGAAGTATTATTTTGACAGCTGCTTGTCTTAAATGACGTCAATTAGAATGAGTTAGATAGTGGGTCTTTAAATACACCTACAATTATTAGTCTTATCCTTTATCTTTATTATTATTATCCTTCTTCTAGCCATTTCCCAACCATGTTGGGGTCGGCTTCCAGTCTAACCAGATGCGGCTGAATATCCGTATTTTACACGAAGCGACTGCCGTTAGACCTCCGCAACACAATAGGCAATACTGATATTTGAAGGATAGAGTGGTTGTCAGGCTATTGGGCTTCTGACTACCACTAACAATTGTCAAGGTATTCGTGCGACAACCGGGACGGACGGCTTTATGTGCTCTCCGAGGCACGGAGGGGCTTTTAATCTTATATAATACAAAACACACAGCCGTAATCTATTTAATAAATTTCCTATATAATTGTATAACGTCACATATAAATCTAACGTATTTCAAGCGATTATTTCAACTGTAACTTTAGAGGTCGTCCATAATTGGCGGTTACTGATTCCACGCAGCGTTTTTGTGCCAAAGGTGTTATATTTATGTACACTCAACAAAAGAGTTTGATATACAGGCAGCTAACGACAAATACTTTATTCATCACATAAATATTTTGTGTTCTGTGGGAATCGAACCTACGACCTCGTGATCAGCAGTCCGGTACTCGAACCACTAGACCACAGACGTCGTCATATTAGTCGTTTCCTATGCAGATGAACCGGCAAGAAACTCCATAGTTACTCTTTTCTCGCGAAATTTGTCTGGGAAAGCTGTGAGGAAGCAGTGATAGCCTTATAATATGCCCTGGGACAATCAAGTGCGTATTAATGATTATCACTCGCAAACATCGCGAGGAAAGCTTTATACCTGACAGATTTACTAGCTGTCTGAAAATCAGTTCCAGTATGTATTGTAAAAAAACAACGCATAGAAATCGTAACAACATTTGTAAAATTATTTTTGTGACAAATAAACATTTTTATTTATTTCGTGACGGCATGTGAAGCCTGCACACCCGCATTAGGTCAGCCAGCGCGGTGGGCTATAAGCTAGGAGATCCGTGCCCAGTAGTGCCTGCCCATATAGCTACCTACCTAACTTTTTTTCCGAGTGTACGTAGATGTAATTAATACTTACAATGCTATACTCACGAATTACTACATTATCAATAATTTTAAAACTGGTAAGAGTTTGTTTAACAATTTTACTAAATTGTTACGTTGTTACGAAGATCAAACAAGCAAAACCCATATAATTTACTAATTATATGGGTTTTGCTTGTTTGATCTTCGTATGCTATAATTATTATGTATTTAAATTCTTCATAGGTTACACATGCATCATTCTTGTTGATTTGTTCTTATAACACCTTTGTAGTCGGTAATGAATTTGTATAATCTCCTCATAAATAATATAACCTTATATATTATTACATTAGAATTGGAACTAAATGATTGTGTATGAAAAAGTATGGACCGACATAATAATTAAGTCTATCGTCTATAAATCCATTATTATCTCGTGAGGTTACGAAATACGGCATTGTTTGTCTCACTTTCTAAGTTTCTATGAAAAAAAAATTACAAACTTCTTCCATGTGTCAGTTTCAATACCTCCTAGTAAGTCCCCGTTAAGTTATTTGACAGTTAGGGCCTCACCACTTCTGGATAGCGGATAGAGATATAAATAACCGCCGAATAAATTCTAAATTAGAACAAAATTCGGATGATATTATCTGACAAGTTTACTATCAGTATTTTACATGAAGCGACTGCCATCAGACCTCCGCAACACAATATCTGGGCAATACTGATATTTGAAGGATAGTCTGGTTGTCAAGCTTTTTGGGCTTCTGAATACCACTAACAATTGTCAAGGTATTTGTGTGGCAACCGTCCGGTTGCCACACGGACGGCTTTATGTGCTCTCCGAGGCACGGAGAGACTTTTCATCATAAATAATACAAAACACACAGCCGTATATCTATTTAATAAATTTCCTATATAATTGTTTAACGTCACGTATAAATCTTACGCATTTCAAGCGATTATTTCAACTGTAACTTTAGAGGTCGTCCATAATTGGCGGTTACTGGTTCCACGCTGCGTAAAATTCTGATGAAATTATCTGACAGCTTACTAGGTAGTGAAACAGGCCAATTTTATAAAAATAAGAAAGAAAGAAAGAAAGAAAATGAGTTTATTTTCGTCTAAAACGACGCACGACATAATTATAGTAAAACACACAAAGGTTTTGGTTAAACATAAGTAAAACAGCTTCATAAAACAAAGAAATAAAATAAAAAATAAAATATCATGCTTAAATTCATGCGTGTTTTTGGTAATTACATTTATTCTTATTCAAAACGACGCACGAAAATTGTATGATACTAAGCCAAGGTCATATTATATTATATTATATCTATGGGTCATACATCTACATTATTTTGATTTTAAAACGACCAAAAACACACAAAAAAAAAAAAACAAAACAACATAAGAAAGTTACTTATAGCACTGACAACACCGAGTGACAAGTGACAGCTAACTGCCAAGTGCCAACATAATAATAAAAATGACAGTGGTGGTAAACAAAAATTACAAAACACAGAAAGACAACAAAAACACAGTACGATTTTTGTGCTATTATAACTTAAAACAAGTGACTAAACTAGAATAAAGAGAGGGATGTGCGCCATTATGACGAAAAAAGGTCATAGCTCAGCATTTTGCTGCGGAGATGCAGTGTTACAACACCGACAGCGCTGGTTTTCAGCTTTGACCTATGCTGTGACGTAATGGCGTCTTCCAGTGTTAAAAAAAAAAAAAAATGATTTAATGAATTAAAAAAACAAAACGTCCACATTTACTTCTAAGACTTAGAAAAAAAAACAAACTGAATAAGTCAACAATTTGGTTAAATTATGGATAAGTAAACGTAAAGATTTACTACCAAGTGAATGAAGATAAACATGTATACCTAAATAAAGTGATGTGCGTATGTGAGTCTGTGAGAACCCCTAGAAATGATCTGTTGAGAACCCCAAAAACAAGCACACGCCAGTTCATAGTGAAAGTAGTGCTTTCCTAATTCCTTCGTTCTCTGGCAGGCAGAAACCTGAGGCACCATACACCTACTGCTAAGTGCAATCATAATTGTAAGTACTATATTAACAATAAATAAATAGGAAATCAGTGATTTAATAAAAAAAAAAGATTTCAAATAGCGTGTCTAATTACAGGCTTCACAATGTTATGGGCTGCCACACTCCTTATAGACAGACACGATGACAAGCATCAATGGAATCGATCATATACGCTGCCCACACAGTGGTAACCTCCACCCAGACCCTGCCGGCCATACACACAAGGTATATTATACAAAATGACTGAATGTTGTGGGCAATTGAAGTTGCATTTTTAGATACAACTTCTTTAAGTGGCATATTAAGCTTTGTTTTGTTTTCAGGTTGCGGATTGGTGGTGGAAGGTCATTCCAGCAGTGTGTGGCAGCATATTTGAAACTCCCCCTGAATGCTGCAGTCCTGTGTTTCGGAAAAGATAGAGGGTCAACTATAGAACGTAAGCAGTGTTTTGAGTGATTTTGTCTCCAATCCAGTTTCTCAAACAAATATCTAGGTTTATTGGTTATAATGACTCCAAATAGTAAGCTAGCTAAGTGCAACCGTCTTCTAGCAGCCATTTTTAGGACATTATGTTCATTCAAATAAGGTGTTATGTGACTTCGTCTTGGAATATTGAAGCAATATCGTGCACAAGCATTTTGGATGCGTTGAATAAGTTGCACTGTCCTAGATAAGAGACATGGTCCATATACTGTGTCACAGTAGTTTAGTCTAGACAGTACCAGGCTATCCATCAGTTGTTTACGGATAGGTATGCTTATGTATTCCCGTATAGCATACAAGATTTTAAGTCTGTAGAAGCAATTCCTTAAAGTTTTGGCAATGTGGGCTTCAAATCTCAGTTCTGGATCCATTATTATTCCTAAATTACGGGCAGAGTGAACACATTCAATTTTATCACCCAAAATAACTATCTCAGGGTTTACTGATAGTATGGCATTAATTTGGTTTTTACTACCCAACACCATGAACTTAGACTTTGTTGGGTTCAATACTAAGGAGTTCTGGCTAGACCATATGACTACTCTTTGAAGATCCTCGTTCATCTTTTGCACTGCCAGTGCTGTATCTTGAGCTTTAAAAGATATGTATAGCTGAAATATGGTTCCATTTTGAATTCATTCGGCAAGTAGCGGTTATCCAGTCCTGCTGAAATAGCTCCTGAATGTAGGTGAAGCCTACTGCCTACACTTTACAGAGGGTAAAATAAAATCATTTAAAATTAAAAGTAGACACAGGCGCTATAGACATACCAATTCATGTTCAAAAAGGCGTACGTCTGTCTCACCACCTCTGGATAGCCGCTAACTGCCGAATAAATTCTATGAAAAGAAATTATGAAAATGAAATTATCTGCCAGCTAATTTAACTGGAACTTATCTGTAACTTCAAACGTAGTACCTACCTACCTACATTTCTATTTAAAATTGACTCACCTAACTTAAAATTAACTACAATAAAAAACGAAGATTTGAAAATCTTCACTACAAGGCCACAAACACCAAATAAATCGTCCGCCTAAAACAATTTGTGTCCCCCCCCCCCCCTCGGCAGCACTCCCCTACCATCGTAAAGCAACCCTATTAAATGTTTACAGCCTTCTAAAAGAACCGACGTGCAAGGGGTGATAAAAAGCATAAAAACTGTTTTGATGCGTAAAGATTTGATATTATAAAATAATGGTATCTACATGTTACATGTTACTTTAAGGCTTGAAAAAAATTCATAGGTACCTAGTTATTTATACCAATAAATTCTAAAAGTCGATGTTTTCGATTTTCTGTACTAGATGGCGCTAGTATTTTCTACCTAACTAAGAAAAAACACCATGCATGTTTGTGCATGTGCAGTTTATATGCTATTCATACAAAAGAACGTAAAGGAACTAAATTCAACCTAATTCCATTGCATTGACAACAAAAAAAACAAAAGATCATATTTCTAATTTCGAATCCCGAAAAATTTGCAACCGTGGGTTAGCTTGGCGGCGGCATGCGGCATCGCCACATAAATAATACAGGTCGGGTGCCGCGAAGGACGCCCGGTACCCAATGTGACCCAATGTGCTATATCGAGTGCGCTCGCTTCATAGTACATTGTGTTAGTTGGCTTTTTTGGCACCCAGCGAAATTTGAATTAAGAACTGTTTTGTTCATAATAATGATGGCCAGTATTTTGACCAAAATTTTTTACCCATGTTATGTGTAAAGTAAAACATGCCATCGCGCTTGTATTCTAGATGAGTTAGCGAGAGGTGTACTTCTGTACACCCTTAGTCCGCCGGTATTTTTAGGTTCCATACGTAATAATAGGTGAGCCTATTGCCATTAACCGTTAAATTAATGATAATTTCATAATAAGACATTTGTTAGACCCAGAAATCTAATCCAAGGCCTCTAGCGTAGCAGACACGCTTACGAAGACTATAGGAACTAATAAGGCAGATAATAAATTATGGGCAATGCAAATTATGGATAAAACAATTAAAATATTAATAGAGACATCACAATAGTGAGATCATAATATTTAAACACTACCATTTTAAATCCGTTACAATTGGAAATTCTCAAAGAAACAAATGACCACAAATTGACCTACAATCAATTCTAGTAATTTTGCGAAATTGCGTCGTAAACCTAATTGTTGACTTTCACACACGGCTACACAATGCCTCAACTATTCCACGACGCATGATAAATATGGCCGAAACAAAAAATAAAATGAAAGCGTCGAATCTAATGTAGCGTAAGGAATGACGTGATGGTGCAAGCAATCCCATATAATCCCCATTAGTGCACTTCGCAAAAGATCCTAAAATACATCCATCCCTCTCACACACCAACAAAAAATAAGTACCTAATGCCGAGCGCAATCCGTTGCATTCCATACCCTTCGCCATTACTGACCCATGCCCTTAGGAACAAAGAGAAATAACCTTTATTCTGTTCAAGGTAAGAGTCAAAATAAATGCACCAGTGATATTGTTATAATTTTTTTAAACAAGTGCGAAGGGCCCGGCAATTCTTAACTTAATATAAATAACAATAACAAGTCGCCTCGGGTCGATTTTTAAAACCTTTTAAAACATTGAATTGAATTGAAACATTGACAGATGAGGCTGTATGCCTCATTGTCTTGGGCCGGGATTTTGAATCGAATAACGCCTACGTTTATTTGAAGGCGATAAACCGCTTTTAGTGCAAAAGGATTAATTTTTAAGTAGCAGATATTGCTGCATCTCGCACCTGATTTAATAAAAAAATACAATTTAGGGATGTGCTTCTCAAATGTCAAAGTTAATAGATAAGATCAGACGCCGACAGTTGGCGCTAAATGCATAAAATGAAAACTCTATTTCTATTGAAATATTTAAATTTGACCAGGTAACAAGATATCAAATAGAGCACATTGAACATAAACCAAGATATATCGCGACACCGTTAAAGATAAACATTTTGGAGAAATAATACTAAATATGCGCCCGCGCCGTACACGTATAATTTATAATGAACTCAACGTTTGAAATGTTGAAATTAGCATAAAATAAATATAATATTCGTACAATTGCTGTGACATCGCAATCAAAATGGCCGCGTATGGAAATTTGGCCAATACATGTTATTTGTTCACAGAACTTAATACGGGTTTGATTATAAATAATTGTGTCACGGATATGAAGGCTGATGTCATCTTTATAAGACTGTCTTAATTACTTATTTAAATTATGCTCTTTATTAATATGTTTTTACCGCACATTATTGTATAGGTTTCGAAAAGATTTTAAAATGTGATGTTGTATATGTAAGTATATTATAAATGCGAAAAGAACTAGCTGTACCTGTTTGTTGTGTTATGGTTTCACGCGAAAACTGCTAAACTGATTTAAATTATATTTTGTACTGAGATAGATTAGACCTTTTATCGCTAAAATAGGCTCAAAGAGGCTTAATACTAGAAAAAAGATTGTACGAGAGTCCGTCATTATTAAAGATAAAACAAAAAACTTTTTTATTAAGGCACTTGTTAAGAAATAAATCAACTACTAAAGTAACTTCTACGTGGGCGAAGTCGCGGGCAATACCTAGTCAGGTATTTATATAAATAATGCCTAGGTATTACTTATATAAATTCTAAGTAAATACATTTTTTATTTTAGTTTCCTTTGTGTGGACTAAAGTTCTCATGTCTTTGCAAACCTTTCTAAAAATGCAATTCTCGAAAATCTACAGTGAAACTTATGCTTTATGTTAATTATTTAGACGATAAAATGAATAAAATTTAACCTCCACGTAACGATTACGTAACTTAACACGCGTCTGTCTGTCTGTGAACGACATCGGAAATGGATGAACCAATTTTGATGACGACACTATTAGAGAAGCCTACACCTTTGACTTTTTAAATTATTCTCATAAACGGTGAAGGTAAATATTGTGAAGAAACATTCACAGTCCATAAGATATACCTATAATAATAGGTCCCCCCCCCCTCTCACGAGATAAGAACACCTGTAGTGCATTGATTATGAATATGGCAAAAATTTAAATTTGTATTAAAAATATAATGTTACTTTAAATGCCAATTATAAAATATCTAGGTATATTGGAAATTCGAATACTTACCTACTTTTTGAAATAAAACTACTTTTTACGGATTTTATCGCGTTATATTGATATTATTTTAATACCCACTTTTTTCTAATAATCTTAAATACGAGTATATATATTAAACTTAATTAGTTAAGAATACATTATTAAATACGTTTTAGCGTAGTGTAGATATAAATAGGTGGGTATTATGATTATATTACTCTTGCCGTTTATGCAAATTGTTGAGACAAATTAATTTAACGATAGAGACAATATCGTATACCGTTCATTATATGAATACTTAATATACAATTTACCCCTAGATTTTTAATGCTATACTACTTAAAATAATGTATATTTGGTGTGATTATTTATTTATTTTACTTTAAAACAGTATAAACCAATTATAGTATAATTTATTATAGGAACCAGTATAAAAGAGTAACAGCGAAAATAGCAAACTGTTTTTTTTTTAAGTAGTTATAGTGTTGTTCGGTTTCTCTGAGTCTATTAGCAGGTCGGAGCCTGAATATTGAGTCTGGTTGATGGCAATAAATAAGCTCGCTCCCTGTCCCGAACAACAAAAACTCCTGCGCGTGGCTATCAGTTCAGGGTAATTACTAAGAAGGGTCGCAGCATTCCCACCTAAAATGACATGCTGATTCTCCATCTAAGAGCTCAGGTCTATAGGTCATGTGAAAAGAGGTAATATGTTGTAAATTTATGTAACTAAAGACCAATATGTAACCCCTGTCAAACATATTACATGTAACGGTGAATAATTTACATAATATCTACACTAATATTATAAAGAGGAAAGATTTGATTGTTTGTTTGCTTGTATTGAATAGGCTCCTACTGGACAGATTTGAAAAATTCTTTCAGTCTTAGATAGCCCATTTATCGGGGAAGGCTATAGGCTATGTATCATCACGCTACGACTAATAGGAGCGGAGTAGTAGGTAATGAAAAATGTTGCAAAACCTGAGGAAAAATTATAAGACCGAGCGGGCTGGGTCACAGATAAAAATAAACAATTACAAAATAATAAACACTTCTTGACAATATAATATATAAATATTGCTCCTACAGTACAGATAATGCTTTGATAATACACATGCAATTAGTATTTAATTTTCTTTAGTCTCACAGGTTTAGTGCCTCAATAGTAAAGAAAATATTATTAAGTACCTAAATAAAAATAAAATAATGCACGGAGGCGAATTATGTAGATAATAATATGAAACGGTATTTATGAAAAAAATAAAAGTTGTTCTTTGACGCTAAATATCCTAATGACTTTGTTATATATGTATAATTGTAGATCCTTATAGTGATCTCAGATATACCATCACGGCTGTATTCCTCGAAGGATTAGGTAGAGAAGTACTATAATGTACACTTAAAGTTTGACGGTATTTTTAGGTCCCATGTAAATAGAGGGCGAGCTTATTGCCATATACTAATCTCAATTCAAAGTACCCGAAATCAAGTAAATTTTGACGTTGCGTGCGCGTAAGCATTCGCGGCCCACGCCGTATCGTTATCATCGAACTTATCTACAATCATAACGCGAGTTTCACCACAAAGCGAGACATTTATGTCATTTCATAAATCTGTGGCGATGGTGACTGCCAGGCTCGTTTCCGGTGGAGCGTCTTTTAATTAAATGTATCAGCTTCAACAGAAATCATTAGCATACCGGTCGGTACAATATTGAGTGCACTTTACGTAAGACCTGTTCTTGAAACAAGTTTTATAGCTTATCCTAATTCCGTACGATGGGCAATATTGGATTTTCTAATCAATGTTTTTGTAGATTACATGATTTCTGATTGCGGTTAATGGCCTTCGTTTGGCTAGTTTGAGACAAAGAAATTCATTAGCGGATACGAGTTTGTCTTCTGATTAAAGTTTTCTCTTTTGGTGTGAATATTTCTACGCCATAAAGTTAAGTACCTTTATAGAAGTGATTTGATAAGGTGAGAAACGGGGACAATGGTGCGTGTTTTATTCGTATTTGACTATAAATGTCTTTTAGATATCTATGAAGTGAGATGGTACTTAAATAAAACTAGCTTCTGGCCACGGTTTCGTCCGCGTCGAAGAAGGAACTTTGAACCCGTTTCCAATAGGAACCTTGAAATTTTCGGGATTAAAATGAAGCCTATGTCATAATCCAAGGTACAAGCCATCACCATTTCAACTTTCAGCCAAATCGGTTCAGCCGTTTTGCCGCGAAAGAGCAACAAACATCCAAACTTATAAACTTTCGCCTCTATAATATTAGTAAGATATTATTTTTAATGAAGGAAAAAATCGGCTGGCGGGCAGGATTCGAACCTGCGTCTTCTGGTTCGGTACACCAGACGCTCTGATCACTAAGCCACCGCGAACCCCGCTCGCCAGTCGAAATCTTCCTTCACATTCTAATTTACGTCTTAAAGGTGACGTGACTTTCGACTTCGTCTATGTGAAAATAAAACTATTTTGATTTTGATTGACTGACTGAAGTGTCAATATATACTGTTTGGGACACAGAACAGATTTCTAAAAGAACGAGAACGAAGAACAGGTTTCGCCCTCTGATGGGGTGTAACAAATATTCAAACTTGGCGCGAACAAGGCCTAGGGAAGAGCTATGCCTCCTCTTAACACCTTCTCATATAACTAACTTTCCGCCAGCGGCTTCGCCATGCGTGGTCTGGGTAGTTCTTATAACTATGATCCCCTATTTCAAACCCTTACAGCCCTTTTTTTGCATTAAAAAGTAGCTTTATATCCTTCCTGAGGCTCTAGACGATCTCTGTACCAAATTTCATTTAAATCGTAACCTTTCTCGGGCTCTGGACTATCTGTGTACCAAATTTCATTGATATCACTTCAGTAGTTTTGGCATGAAAGTGCGACAGACAGACAGAGTTACTTTCGCATTTATAATAATAATAAGGATTATATATTTTATGCCTCTACATAATATGTATTAGGTAAGTATCATCTTTACGTATTTATTACACAAATCCATGGCCAAACTTGAATGTCAACCATTCATATTACCTAAATGTTTATGATGCGATTGAGTCAATTCTAGTTACAGACGATTGTAATTTTATGTTAATTAGTTCGTAAATATTATTAGATGACACGGTGATTAGCGTTTGGCCAATCGATTGATTATTTAATGAAGCATGATGAGCTAATCATACATTATATTTAGCTGGTTATTTAGACAATAATCTTTTGTGGAACTGTCCTGTGGCTTTTTTAGGAGGGGCTCGTGGCCAAGCTGTAACTACGCTGATCAACCGATCTGCAGCCGCGGTCAGTCTGTGGATGGGTGACCATTCTTAACATATAGAGACCCGACATATAGAGTCCGTGCCTCGGAGAGCACGTAAAGCCGTCGGTCCCGGTTGTCATACGAACACCTATGACAATCGTTAATGGTAGTCAGAAACCTAAAAAGCCTGAGACTGGTTGTCTTTCCGTCGAATATCGGTATTGCCTAGAAATTGGGTTGCGGAGGTCTGATGGATGTCGCTCCGTGTAAAATATTGATATTCAGCCGCATTCTGGTTAGACTGGAAGCCGACCCCAACATGGTTGGAAGAAGGCTAAGAGGAAGAAGATTGTTGTTATCACAAAGTTCCAATTTCGTAAGTATTTATATGGCTGTTCTCGTGAGGGTACACCCTAAGTTCGCCGATATCTTCAACTGTCTGTTTGTACCTATGGGTATTAAATTCTACCTTACATGTAGCAACTGACCCTGAAAAAATCTTCATCAAAAATCAACCGCCCTCGGCCAGTGGCGCCAAATCGCAATTAAAAAAACAACCACTATAGCACAGAGTAGTTACAAAAAATTCAAGCCGTTTTTTTTTCAGAAGCAAACGCGCGCCGCATAGACAATGGACGCCATTATTCTTGACAGTGCGCTCATTACCGTTTTTGCTGACGGTACCGCAGCGCATTGTTCGCGCGCGTCTACCTGTGCTATCGGTACATCGGTCGTAATGATTTTCGTATGCATTGTTTGGTATCGAGTTTGGCAGGAGAAATGCATTGGGGAATGATTTATTTTCCCTTTTTTTTGTTCGATATACCGTCGAAGATGTTTTGTTACTTCCTTACGATTAGTGTGTCATTTTAAAAACAATTTGAGTCTTGGAGGCTATAGGTATTACTGTTCTCAATCGTTAAATCGTGCTATCGTTTAAACCGTGTAAGGAATTTTAACAGAAATAGGAATCCTTCGGTAGCCTAGTGGTCCTCAGAGTCGAGATTCTAGGTTCGATTCCCAGGTCGAGCAAAGTGCTATTGGCGTTTTGTACGGAATTCTCACCCCTAATTCGCCGGTATGTTTCCGTCCTGTCCCATATATTACGTTATTGCTCAGGCACAAATCCATACTCCTAGATGCTACTGGGAATTTCACAGAAAATTCCAATAACGCTGTCTGACCAAGGAATCAAACACATGATTAAAACTATTTAAATTAAAAATGTTCCAAGCGGTATCACCGAGGAGGCGAGAACTAGGTAACGTATGAAGAAAAAAATACAACAATTACAACCCTTTACTAGACGAAGACACTCAAATAGTTTACAAATGTATCGTAAAGAATAATAGGAATAAACCCACGCACACAAGCACATGTGAGTAATAAAATAAATTCCACATATACGCGGTCGGGTCCGTTTTTTTGTCAATTAAAAATTACAGTAGGGTCTCAAACGCAGGTACTTGTCGGTACCACGGAACGGGTATACCACGATTTACATTTTACTGGCTCTATCTTTATATTGTTGTGAGATATCGGATGCGCTTTAATGAAAATTTTTGAGTGTGTGGATATTACCCGTAATATGGAATAAGTGACTTTGTGGAGATAAGAGTGAAGGTCAAACAAATAAATACTTTGCTTTTTCGGAGATATACAATTATACAGCTTTCTAATTCAGTTACATCGATGATTTTTCGGAAATAACCATCCCTAATTTTAGGGTCTAAAAAGTTTCAGGACGATTCAAGAACTTTTAATAGACACCCTCACTTTGCCAATATGTTTGTGTCCTTAGTTTGGGAGTGCTATTAACCCGGCACAAATCCAAAACTCCAAACTGCTTCTGAGAATTTCATGGAAGGATCCAACACTTTCCACTATACTATACTCTACTTCCTATTGTACTTTCCTCAACCCGGAAATTGAATCCAGGACCTCTGAGATAAAAGTCGCGCTTACGAGTAATGGACTAATTAAACGATCTAGAAATAGTTTATTAAATTTTAACCGAAAACGAAACTCGAACTAAACTATACTCGAAAAATAAAACAAAAGTTGTTAGTGTGATAATTACTAAATCCCAAATCAAAAGAACTCCTTTAGTTTTAATACTAAGAACAAAGTTATTTAGAGCACCCGACGAACAAAAACAAAAAGTAACGCAACAATGCAAACGCAAAGTATCAAAAAATATTTTTTGTAAGTAATCCCAACACCGACCTAACTCTGAACTCAGATCAGGTAGAAAAATGAACATTGAACATACGAAGGCAATTAACTTTCGGTACCTGCGCGCACGCATACTAACTCGCATAGTATCGCACCAAACAGCTACGTACCGAAGGACCACTTTACGGGGAGGAAATGTTGTTTACAGACATTCATAGCCTATGCCGCTGACACATTTTTTGTGGAATTCTCATAGATCTATGTAAATAATAATATAGTATTTAGGCAATAGTCTTCACCTTAGGTCTCTCACCTCTTTGGTGTGAGTGCATCTACCACATTTTAGTTTCTGCATCACTCTAAGGTTGTCTGGTAGAGAATGCCTAAGGCATTAAGACCGCCTTTGTACACTATTTGTATATTAAGAATAAATAAATAAAAATAATCCATAACTGACATTTACATTATTTGAAATATTATGTCTTTATGTTTTAGATAATTAAGGGCCTCTTTCACCACCACTGAACAGCCGCTAACTGCCAAATAAATTAAAAAATGGAACAAAATGTGCATGACGTTTTCTGCCAGCTAATTTAACGGGAACTTATTAGTAGGCTTTGAAACAGGCCCTAAATGGCGTCAAGTCTGTTGGAATTTCATCCTGAGTCAAAAATAAGAACTAGCGAATTTGTTTTTTTTTATAAAACCAAATATTCAATGGCCTCACCAAATTTTTGACCACCAAACAAACTAGCCGTTCTCTCTGATTGTAATGGTGCTTCTTCATTTTTTGTTATGTGGTGTCTGCACACGTGCGTACGCGCAGAGCTTTTGAATGTGTGTGCGCACAACACTTGCGCAAACACGGGGGTGTAACGCCTTTACGGGGTTCTAAAGATAAATCGGCGTGGTTTAATGGCATTCGGAATTTATGTTCGGGTTGAATTTGTTTTTAAATTATATTAAGTGCGTACCAATTGTAGTTTTTGGGACTAAAGAGGGAAGGAATCTTGTATGGCTTTAATAAACTTTAAGTGTTATCTTGACTTTTAAATTAATTAGCGTTCAATGTCGGGTCCTCCATTAATTTATGTTATTGAAATAATAATTTTATAAGATAACATCATTGTGTGTTTTTCTTTACAGTGATTCTGCGGTTCGTGACCAGAAACAGATATGCGGCCAGAAATCATTAGAAAGAAAACAGGAAATATTAGAAATTTCAATACCTTTAGCTATACCTTAAACGAAGAGCTAAACGATTCCAACACCAGTACTGCATAAAAAAAATTGTTTGTAGCTACTTATTGCGATATGGTTGAATCAAGACACCATGTGTAAGTGCTTGTCTGTATTGGACAGCTAGTACAGTATACTCTAACCCACCTATGTAAAAACAAAGCGTTTGCGTTTGCGTATATTTTATATTATAGGTATGATATCAAATCCTTAAGGACCAAAATCGTGTATTATTCTCCTATACCCTAATATGACTATGAGCCTCAACACCATGACAAAGCAAAAAGGGGTACATAGAAGCTAAATCGAAATGCACAACAAAATCTATTTTAAAGTAACGTCAAATTGACCGAACGAAAAGGCTCTCACTTCCAAACAAAAGACGGTTGCAAAAAATGGTTCCTTGGTCAGAATCGCAAAAAGTAAAAGAGAAACATTATGTGATGGTCAATTCGGTAGTTTAGATCAGAGAAAGATTTAATCTCAAAAGAACTTTTTAGCACATGTTGAAGAAACAAATTATTATGTTCATTAATGTTTATTTTTTTTTATTTTTAATGGAACCTAAAGAAAACTTTGCGAATTTGACTGTACCTAAATAAGTTCTGTCACTTGTTATCCTCTATTTGCAGTTTTGTTACCTGTTTTCAAGCCCACACTGCATACTCTAGTGACAGGGTAGATACAATTTGACGATGTCTGTGGTCTAGTGGTTCCAGTACCGGACTGCTGATCACGAGGTCGTGGGTTGAATCCCACAGGACACAAATATTTATGTGATTAATATAACTCTGGGTGTTTCTTATGTATTATAAGTATATATTTACAACAAAAAAAGTATATAAGTATTAGATTCATTGTCTAGTACCCATAGTACAAGCTCTGCTTAGTTTGGGACTAGATGATGCTGTGTAAAAATGTCCCAAGATATTAAAAAAAAAAAAAAAAATTCAATACTTTTAAAATTTAAGTTTAAAACCATTGAAAACATTGGACTTTCAGATAAAAGTATCTAGTTTTCCACTGGAAAATAGACCTTAATTACATAAACATATTATCATGTTCCTATACATTCCTACGAATACGCACACAAAGGTTTTATCTGTAATATCTAAATCTACCTTGCAGTAATAATATAATACCATTAAGACAAGCGAACCCACAGCAAGCTTCTAGTTCAACTAAAAAAAAATGGCGTCGTATTGTTTTGCGACATATGGCCAGCCAGAATATGTTAAAGTGATCTATCTTCAGACGGTTATTATCGGCCGGAAGTCGCGTGTTATTGGAAATCGCCATTTTAGTTCGTCCGCCAATAAAACTGAGCTTAACTAATGATTTACACGCAAACGCACGTGTCGACACACCCATATCATTACTGATGAGGTTTGGTAGTTGTTATAGTAATTTTATTCAATGTATCTGCCATCTAGAAGGAAAGAAATCGACTTAATTTCCAAAAATTACTAGTTTTTGCTTATTGAAGTTTTGCAGTTTAATTTAATGGGTATTAAAAATAAGTCTTTCAATTTCTAGATGGCTGTTTGTAGGCTACAGAGCATCGGTGCAGAAGAAAAAAGATGAAAATAATAAAAAGCTTCCGAAATGTTCAAAGTACATCCAAACTCGGAACAAATATCCGAGGATCACACAAATATTTGTCTCGGGTGGGAATCGAACCCACGATATTCGGTTCAACGACGAGTTATGAAGCTTATAAAACAAGAGAGGTAGAGAGGTGTAGTTCTCAATAGCCTTGTGATTTCAAAATAACCCGACTCTACGGTATTGATTTGAAATATAATTAAACTCTCGTTAGACGAAATTCCATTAACTTTTAGCAATAAACAGCTTCAAGGTGTGCCCTACACCTCAAGGCACAAATTGATTTCAAGAAGTGCGAATTCCCCGCTTGTAGTTACCACATTTAATGTGATTTTAACTGTTCAATATAACTGAATTACAACCATCGCTTCGATTACTTTATAAAACGAATCGAACGTTTAGGCGCGATTGGTCCAATTCGCGATTGGTCAAATGTTCAAAAAGAGGTCCAGTTCGCGATTGGTCCAGTTCGCAGTTGGTCCAATTCGCGATTGGTCCAAAGCGCAATTGGTCCAATTCGCGATTGGTCAAATTCGCAGTTGGTCCAAGTCGCAGTTGGCCTAGTTCGCGGTTGGTCCAATTCGCAGTTGGTCCAAAATGGACAAAGTTTCCGAAATTATAATAATATATTATGTGAGATAAAAGATTACCTGGGACATTTGATTCAACACCATCTAGTCCCAGACTAGGCATAGCTTGTCCTATGGATACTAAACAATGGATGTAATACTTATATACTTTTTTTGTAAATACATATTTATCACCCGAACCATACCAGATTTACCAGACGAACACAAATACTTATGCTCGCCACATAAATATTTGCGTTTTGTGGGAAGCGAACCCACGACGTCGTGAGCAGCACTCTGTCACTCTAACCACTAGACCGCAGATATCATTAAGAATCAGAAGAATGTTATATTTGAATAATATTTTTGTATTAATGATAAAAGTAATTATACAGGGTGTTTGGTAGAACGTTGAACATACGAAAATGGTGGTTAGTTGGGGTCATCTGCTACCCACTTGGCCCAAATTATTTGACCTTGGCCGCACCGTTTTCATTTTTACTTTTTTTAATTTCACAGAAAATTACCAGTTTTTTTTACTTAAAATTCGAATATAATTAGACATTAATACAAAACAACATCCTGCCTGTTTTACCCATCACAAGTAAAGATATTCGAATTTAAATTGATAAAAAACTGATAATTTTCTGTGAAATTAAAAAAAAGTAAAAAAAAAACAGTGCGGCCAAGGTTAAATAATTTGGTCCCAGTGGGTAGCAGATGACCCCAACTAACCACCATTTTCGTATGTTCAACGTTCTACCAAACACCCTGTATGTGTATACTGTATATTATGTATTACATAATTATATTATAAATGTAATCTAGTTTCAAATATTTACTTTAATACATGATTATTGCATCATTGGTTGTAAAAACAAAACGCATAAGAATATCACCGTAACTGAGGGTAGGTAGTAAAATACTATGTGTTTGTCACATCAAATCTGTCATTTCATGGTGTGGTTTTGACATTGAAGCATCAGTCGTAGTATTTGAGCTCTTTACTTGTAATTAATTGAGTATAGAATGGACGGAACAAATAATAAACAGTTCGAAATTGTACGTGACATAAATAAGAGAAAAAAAATATATTTTTATCGTACTGTATTTGATGTAAAATCTGATCTATACTTGATTAATCACAATCTCAAGTAAGTATTATACTACTTACATTTATTTTTTATTTAATTTGTTTGATTTTTTACCAAAGTACAAAATTAGGTACTTATAGGAGCATGTGACCCAAGATATTGTTTGTTATAATATATGATTATGAATAAATATAATACATTATGTACATTAAACGTGATATTTTTTATTGTTTTAATACTTTATGCTAGACCAACCATATATTGGCCCAATCGCGAATTGGACCTATCGCGAATTGGCCCAATCGCGAATTGGACTAATCGCGAATTGCACTAATTGCGAATTGGACTAATCGCGAATTGGACCGATCGTGAATTGGACGAATTGCGAATTGGACCAACCGCGAATTGGACAAATTGCGAATTGGACCAATCGCGAATTGGGTGATTTGGCCAATCGCGAATTGGACCAATCGCGCCTAAACGGAATCGAAACGGTCAAATTCAAACCACAGATTCATTAACAACTATTAGGTTAGATATTACATATTACATTGAAGAGCTTATTCAACAAAATGACAGTTTTCAGTTTAGATTACGAATCAATGCAGACAAGTGTGATTAGTCCGTAAAACCACCCGCGGCGCAAGCGCACCCGACGATACATCCAATTACCAATCCTCCGAATTTATGCGAACTACAAATAATAGGGCGCCATTACTGATTTATGAGCGAACACATTCTAAGAACAACACAAAGGTTGCCGGTAAAAAAATTCTACTTGTTTTAATCGCGTGTGTTCATACATGAGTCATTTATAATGTAATCGACATGATTCAAGAGCTAGACGCGAAAAAAATTCAAAAACTTAAATTGTAGAAGGCCGTACGCGTCGTGTCAGTGCTTGCGGCAATTAAAAATAATTAGGGAACGAAGATGGCGTCTTCTCGGAAGGACTCGCCGGTACATTTACATATGGCGTTGGACGATCTAACGGGAGGGGTGCCGCTTGCAGCGGAATTTTGTATGTGGTATGCAAAAATGGAGTCTATTTACAGGTCTCGCCAATCTTATTGTCCGGCTTGAAGTTGGCACAAGCTAGCTTGAACCCGGCCGTAAAATCAGAGAAAGAAAATATTAGATTGAAATGAATCGAAACGATAGCGTACGACTAGAGCTTTTGTAATTATTTATTTTATTACCTAATTTTCTTTACGATTTTTACGGAGGGTTGAAGTTGGCTCGCGTCAACTTCAGGCCGGACAAAAAAATTTGCGAGACCTGTACGCCCAAAGTTCGCCGATTGGTACCGTGTAATCGGGGGCGAACATATTAACATTAACAGGACACACATTTCAACTCCCGAGCTGTTTTTGAGAATTACATAAAAAATAACCACTCAATAAGACTGCTCGAATCAGTTGCCCTTAGGACCTCTAATGAGGCAGTTATGAAAGAATATAGCGTCAGTTTTCTTAAAACAAGGTTCCATTGAAAAAATTAAGTGTTAATTACTTGAGGCCTTGTTGGTAAGAATTCGGATATCAGCAGAAATGTTGAAAAATACAGGATAACCAATCACAATTTTAATTAAAATAGTCATTATTATAGTTTGCAGTTAGACAAATTTAATTTCTTATGTAAACTTAATTTTATGCTCGAATTTTGAACATTAACCGAAGCGCAAACATTATTATGTTTCTCTACTTTACTTTTACTTTACTATAAATTAAGGTATGTATGTATGTATAACTTTAAGCTTAGACTCGCTTCCGCCTGAGTTTTACATAACTGTTCCCCGCTGTCAGTGGCACCACAACGCACTTGTAAACGAAATCGAGCGCGATTAGGGGCAATAGTGATTGAAAAGGGTAAAGAAACCGACCTGTATTAATGTCCATCTTTTATTTGTTATTTTTCGTCCAAATAAGCCCGGCTCAACGTTTAATTTTGGACTATAGACAGACACATAGCCATATAATAATATTGTGCACTACTTATTACGAATTATGTTCACGAAATCACGCATAGTGTTTATTTATTGAGGGTTTTCAGAATGGGATTTGGGATAGCATTTTAAAGATTGTGCAGGGAATGATCTCATCACCTTTACGCTTTTAATCCACGAAGGGTTTGGCATAGGTGTACTTATTTGTCCCACAGTTGCCGGTGTCTCCAGCGTGCAAATTTTTCTCTTATCATGAAGACTAGGACAGTAAGCCCAATTTTTTTATTTTATACATTATTGGAAATAACTGTTTGGTTTTTTGATCGCAAGAGCGATTTCTAAACCTAAGCTCCTATTATTCACTTTTCAAGCTTTATTTCATCAGACATCCAAGTTGCGGTTATGTAATAGGTTCTCCTCCTAAATGAGACCTAAAACACATCTCCGGCAAAATATGGATATAGAAAAGTACAGATCTGCTAAACCTTTCTTAGAATACTGGTCTGATTCTCTATATTGTGCTTTATTATAAATTGCAAAGAACTAATATTTGTGTAGCACAGCCTTGACCTAGTGGCTTCTGGAGCGCGGCCTCAATATCATTCAATGAAGAGCTGAATGGATCGCGAGAGCTAACGAGCTTCCAAGGACGAAGACTTATAAACACAAGCTTTTGTCCGCGATTTTACTTGCATCCTAAAGGACTTTTGGTGATAAAAGGTACCTTAAGGGTCTTAAGTTTAGCGGTTTTGGTGTGAAAAGGAAATACAAACTGACAGACTAATTTTCGCATTTGTAATATACAGATAGCCAAAGACAAACAATGAAGCTAAAGTGATACTTACTTTACAACGGTTAAGACTTTTGCAGGTAAATTTTTAAGGAGTTTTAGAATAATGACGTCAGTATTCCCCGACTCACGGCCTAAATCATCTCTTTCTGGAAAACTGGAAAACCTTATTGATGAGAAAGGCGGAGGGTTTTTTCGGACATTAGTTATGTAGCTAAATTCGCTTACATAACTGTTTAGCAGAGTTATTGATCATTCGGTATGTAATAACATGTTATGCATAACCTCTTTTCAACAACATTTAACAGCTTTTTTATTGGCAACTTTATTAAAATAATATTATAAATCGTCCAGTGATCCCTTTTATAACGAAATGATTTATTAAGTATTACTTTGATGGACTTCAAAATTAAATGTCCGATAGTGGCGGCCATTTAAAATTATGCGAATTTAATCCAATCAAATGCCACAATTTTAATGTGTTATTCAATCAAATGTTACCTTTTAGAAATCTTTGAATGGTCGAGTTTAGGGTCCCACAGTTAATTATTACTTGCAATTAGAAATTTAAATTAAAATGGTTTAAAAAATAGTATTTGATAGCGTAAGAATGGGGACTAGTGACGTGACTTCCCTATTTTAATTGATATAGGTATATATATTTTTTTAATATTATATATATCAATTAAAGAGTATTTCTATTTTATTATATTCTAAGGTATTCATCCGTGAAATCCGTGAAAAAGTAGTACAATTTCAATGTCTAATATTCGCGTGTCAGATGTCAATATTTTTATTTAGGTTTAAACGCGTGTTGTAACACTTAATTATAGACTAGAAAATACGAATAATAAAAAATATAACAAGGCAATTACCTATTAGTCTTTTGGTACGGAATGCCATTAAGTGTCAAAATACAAAAAAAAATACTGTACTGTACTACACAGAACCCTCTACTTATAACAGGATCAACCATTAATATGAAGAATTTGCATCATAATGATTCATTCGGGCAGTGGGTCGGCTGCGCGGTGCATTCTCACAAGAACTGGTTGCTCCTGCGCAACGCTCCATTCATCGTAAGAGTTTTCCTCTTTCATGCCATATATCCAATCCAAAACATCACACAAACAATAAGCGAACAGACAAATCACAAATTTAAGATTCAAAGAATAGGGTCGAGAATCTTTTACTTATGAAGTTTATTTATATTGTTTTGGTACAAGTAGTTGGTAGTAAGTTTCTGAGTAAAGTTGCAAGCTTTAATTTTTATTTTTACTCCAATTATGTGACTGTGGGAAAGTAAGCCCTTATGATTCAGGCGATTGGTAACAAGACACTGGTTTTTACACTTGCGCGTGAGTGTAATCACGTGCTCGGCGTGCGCATGCGTCAATGCACGTAAGTCAATGTCATAGATCTGCAAAAATATAGTGCCAAATATCTAGGGACTATAAAACTTTACTCTACTTCTACAAATAACATTGACAGGTTTATGAGTAGAAATATCCTCAGAATATTTTGGTCGCTTAAATTAAGGCGAGCCTATTGCCATTAACCGGGCAATCCAGACTCCAAACTGCTACTCGGAATTTCATAGAAAACCCCCAAAACACTGCTCGACCCGGGGTTTGAACCCAGGAACTAGACCTACGAGGCAGTCAGAAAAAAAAAACTATCGATTTCATTCAATGACATAATAAGCCGATCAATAGCAAAACAAAGCCGCAGACACACTGAATGCATTTGTAATAAGGATAATCTACACTGGGACGATCAAAGCGGAGTCTCCATTGGATTGAGAGCACAAATTGCATCGTGGAAGGCGTGCATCTGCACTCGGTCCTTTGATGTTGGGAGGAACAGACAGTGTGTACGAGGCGGAAAATCTAGCTGCTTGTGCCGTGTGCAGACTATAGAATAGTTTTAGATGATAAATCTTGGAGTAGTGTTCAATGATTTAGATGTACAAGGTGGAAGGGACATCGACGCACAAACGTCGTGACAAGGTTTCACTCAAGGTCAAAAATAAAATGACCTAGGTCATTCATGTAGAAAATGATCGGTTAGTACAGATATTGACATTTTTGAGCGCGCAGTGTATTGCTAAAATCGCGATTATAACGCTCCGCGGTGAAATTTATCGCTCGCGCGATCAGAAATAGATGAAATAATGATTTTTTAATTATAAATCTAATTTTGGTAGATAGAAATAATGATTTTTTACACGTTCAAGTAAAAAAAACTGCAGAAAAAAATTGAAAAATTGATGAAAAAAAGTTACGGAAAATATCAACGCAGGGGGGTCCAGAATCATGTACTGAACTCATGGTATTCGGATGTGCATCGATGTCCCTTCCACCTTGTATAATGACTTACTAGAAATACTTTATGATTGTTACCCGCAATCATTAAATTTTTACCAATCTCGTGGGAATTTTGTAAAATCCTTTTCCTAACGAATAAGCACGTTGTAATAAAGAAATGCGCAAGAATCGTAGAAAATTCAAATTATTTTTATTTGTATAAATGTGGTTACATAGATCTTGCAAGTGTAAGTATCGGTCTCGTTTCTGCCTACCCTGTGCGAAAAAGGCGTTAGTGTACCTATATATATATTTAACAGAACAAACTTAACTGCCTCGGATGCTTAGTGGTCATAAGCGCGATCTGCTACAATCGAGTTCCTGGATTCGATTCCCAAGTCGAGCAGGCAGCAGTTTTTCTATGAAATTTACAGTAGCGGCTCGGATTTAGGATTTGTTGAAGCCCGGTTGTTGGTAAAAGCTTCGCCCACTTTTAAATAGGAACTAAACATATCGGTGAACTAGCTTTCTAGCGCCAGCGGCTTCCCCCACGTGGCCTGGGTATTTCTTATAACTTACATCCCCTATTTCAACCTCTTACAGCCCTTTTCTCGCATTACAAAGTAGCCCATGTCCTTTTTCAGACTCTAGACTATCTGTGTACCAAATTTCATTTAAATCGGTTCAGTAGTTTTAGCGTGAAAGGGCGACAGACAGGCAGACCCTATTTCAACCTCTTACAGTCCTTTTCTCGCATTATAAAGTAGCCCATGTCCTTTTTCAGACTCTAGACTATCTGTGTACCAAATTTCATTTAAATCGGTTCAGTAGTTTTCGCGTGAAAGGGCGACAGACAGAGTTACTTTCGCATTTATAACATTAGTAAAGCAGTCTCGTCGCGGCATTCGTGCGAGCGCGTTGTGTTCTTATCAGTAGTGTACGCCGACTGTGTGCTTCACATTGTTTAGTGCATTATTATTAGAAAGGCAAGATTAGCGGCCAGCCGGCCAGCTACCTGCCACAGATGCGACTTGTTTACGGGCAATATGAGCGACCACGAGACTAGTAGTCAATTAAATAATGATTGTATGAATGAGATTGATCCTTCGAATGAAGACTTAGATAAAGAGATAAAAGCCAATAAAAGAATGAGAGATAGCAGTGATGAAGAATGGACAGAAGTTAAACATAAGGGAAAAATGATTAAAGATACGGAAAAGATTGAAATATATATTTCCTCCAAAGAAAAGTTACCCAAGCAATTTAGCTTAGCAAAAATGTTTAGAGATCAACACATCAAAGATATAATTAAAGTAAAATTTATAAACGCATACCGAGTACGTGTAGAATTAATTAATGAAATCAGCGCTGAGAAATTAGAAACTTGCCAACATTTTATAGATATGGGATGGCAAATCCAGAGAGCGATGGAAAAGAATTTTTCTTACGGTGTGATAAGAGACGTAGATCTGGATATGTCAGAAGAAAAAATCTTGGAAAGTTTAATTTGCCCTGCACCAACTAAGATCGTATCTTTAAATCGCTTGAATCGCAAGAATCTCGAGGAAGAAGGGTGGTCACCAAGTGAAACTGTTCGTCTTTGTTTTAAAGGCCCTTTTTTACCACCATATGTTTATACTCATGATTTGCGGATAAAAGTAGACCCATATGTATTCCCAGTGACACAATGTTCACGCTGCTGGAAATATGGTCACGCACAAAAAAAATGCCCGAGCTCTAAAATAGTATGTCCCAAGTGCGGAAAAAACCACGATAACTGTGAAACTCCTAAAATGAAATGTGTTAACTGCAATGGAGACCATATTTCGCTTTCAAAAATATGTCCTATCTTCTTAAAAGAAAAGAAATTGAGAGAATTGATGTCAGAGTTTAATTGTACTTACAGAAAAGCTTTAACTATTTATGTACCACCGAAAGATGAGTCGAATCACGAGAAAGTACACGAAGATACGAATGAAATACAGTTCTTACGCCCTCATGTTTGGGAAACGAGTCCTCAAAACATTAAGAACCCAACATATGCTGAAATTACAAATACGGTTACGGCACAAGTACATGAACAAAAACAATCTTCGACTGTCCACAAGAAAAAGGCGAAATCAGCAGTTCTTGAATTCATGGAATGGAGACAAATGGGAGAGGAGGAACTAACTGAACAAAAAGAACGCGAGCCACAAATTTCATCTGACTCAAGAAAAAAAGAAAGGGATATTAGTTTTAACGAACTGATTCAGAGACTTAAAGAGATTATATTTATGAAAGGAAGCACTATACAAACTATTTTGAAGGGAGTGTTTAAAACCTGCGTGGAGTGGATAATTCTTGTAGTAGTAGATAATGTTGCAGATTGGCCTATACTTAAATTAATTTTAAACTATTTTACAAATGACAGATAACTATAAAAATATTGTAAAATTAAATATTATACAATGGAACGCACAGAGTATTAGGCCAAAGTTAATTGAATTTGAAAATTTTTTATTGCAAGACAAAGTTCACATTGCGGTATTAAGCGAAACTTGGTTAGAACCGGAAAGTTACCTTAAAGTTACAGATTATAATATATTTCGCAAGGACAGAGCCGACTCATATGGAGGGGTCGCAATTCTTACACATAAATCAATAAAAGCTCAAATTAACTATAAATCACTCAATTGCAACCCAGGGATAGAAATTTTACACGTAAAACTGTACAATTGCAACCAAATAGAAAACATTTTATCTGTATACTGTCCACCTTCAATTAATACGTGTCAGACAGACTGGGATCAAATATTTTCATACGTAAATAAAAAATCCTTAATATTAGGTGACTTTAATGGACACTATTCCAATTGGTCCAACAGAGTCGACAGAAGAGGTAACCAAATATTTGAGGCACTGATTGACAGTAATTTTTTTTCACTAAACAATGGCAAACACACACGTATTAAGTTAGTAAATGGGGTACTACAACAATCTTCTCCCGACATTTCATTAGTGTCGTCTGATATAGGTTTGAGTTTGAATTGGCAGGTTTTAAATGAGACATTGGGAAGCGACCACTGTTTTATCAAAATCACAACCTATTTTCATGCTGATAATATTGAGACTAAGCGTCGAAACTATAAAAAGGCGGACTGGGTAGCGTATCAAAATTTATTAAATACCCTTTTCGATAACTTTTCAATGCCTAATGATTTACAAAAAGGTTACGACATATTTGTAGATTACTTAGAAATTGCTGCCGATTTACATATTCCCTATATTAAATTGAATTTAAATCCTAACAACAATTTTGTACCTAAACCATACTGGCATCCCAGTCTTTCTAAAGTGGTAGCAGAACGTCGGTTAGCACTTTCCAGATTTCGCCGTAAACCTACTCCACATTACTTAAAAATACTCCAAACTAAAATAGCTGAATCACAAAGATTTATACGAAACGCTAGAAATAAATCATGGCAGGAATTTTGCTCTAGTCTGGATCAGACTTCGAATTATAACGACTTATGGAAAAAAATGAGATGGATTAAGGGTTACAAGACACAATATTCTCATATTGATAACCTAAAAGCAAGTGATCTGCTTTGTAATTTAGCACCAGACACCGTCCTCTATGATAACCCAGTATTTACATCTAACAATCCCTATCTAGAAGTACCAATTACAATCCATGAACTAAATAAAAGTATAAAAAATAAAGATACATCCCCAGGCAATGACAAAATCTCGTATTCAATGATAAAATACTTATCTGATAATGGAAAAAAAGTATTACTGTTTCTATTTAATAAATTTTTCATGTCCGCTTTTGTACCTTACCAGTGGCGCGACATAGTGGTAATACCGATCGCAAAACCCGGTCGAGATCCTAATCTAGCTTCTTCTCTCCGCCCGATATCTATGATCTCGTGCATATGTAAAATTTTCCATAACATTCTATTCAATCGACTAGAGTGGTTTATAGAAAATAA
The DNA here is from genome assembly GCA_946251955.1 of Acronicta psi. NCBI lineage: Eukaryota > Metazoa > Arthropoda > Insecta > Lepidoptera > Noctuidae > Acronicta > Acronicta psi. Next base: position 15,900,448 of record OX276470.1, on the reverse strand, counting down.
CAATAGTTTAGCCCAATGTACAACAGGATTCAGAAAGGGTCGCTCGACACTTAATAATCTTACTAGTTTAGTTTCTAGGATTCAATCAGGATTTGCAGAAAACAAAGTACCATATGCTGCTTTATTGATTTGGAGAATGCATATAATAATGTAGATTTACATAGTTTATTATATATAATGGATCGGTTAGGAGTAGGAATAAAATTATGTTCATATCTATGGAATTTTTTGAAAGCAAGAAATTTAAAAATTCGAACTATCAATTCGCTCGTAAGTAGAACCACTTGCCGTGGCCTAGCACAGGGTGATCCATTATCGCCTTTGTTATTCAATATAGCTACGATAAACATTTGTAAAAATATAAACGAGGTCTGTATTTCACAGTTTGCAGATGACTTTGTACTATATACTACTACTAGCAATACAATAGAAGAAACACAGAAATTCCAAACAGCTTTAGATTTAGTAAATGACTTGATCCAAGATATTGGTTTAAATATTTCACCTGATAAAAGTAAAATCTGTATATTTAAAAATAGCTTTAGAAAAGACACTATCAATTTAAAAATTAACAACCAAGTTCTCCAAGTTGTTGATAATTATAAATATTTAGGTTTGTGGTTGGATCACTCTCTGAGGTGGTCGAAACATATTAACGAGATTAAGGAAAAAATTTCTAAATTTCTAAACGTTTTCAAAATTCTAGCCGGTCCAAGCTGGGGTATACACCCAATTCATCTGCGACGGCTATACATTGCCATTATACGCAGCAGAATAGACTATGCTAGTTTTCTATATGACAACAGTTGTCAAACCCACTTAAATAAACTAACAAAGGTGCAGAACCAGTGTATGCGGGTCATTGGTGGATTTATCAAAAGTACAGCCATCCATGTTATGGAATCCGAACTACACCTTCAGCCATTGCATGTTCGCAGGTACTTCTTAGCAGGAAAATTTTTCTTAAAACTTAGGTCGTTTGGACAAAGTGATACGTGTGAAACAATTTCTAATCTTAACAATATCTGTCAAGGGACATATTGGAACCGTAAAAAGAAACCTCTTATTACTAATATATATGAGACATTCAATAACTTACCAATGTATGCTAACAACCAGCTAGGAACATTTTCGCTTGATACTTGGATGGGTAGTGTGAACTTGTCTTGTAATATCAAACCGCAAATAAAAGGGATAGTCGAGTCAAAAAAATCATATACTGATTTTGAATTGAGAACTGTTTGTAGCAAATACTTTTCCAGTAAGTATTTTGGGTTCTACAGGATTTTTACAGATGGGTCTAAAATCCATGATAATGTTGGAGCAGCATTTTATGACCCTCAGAGTAATACCTCTTTTAAATTCAAGCTAAATTCAAAAATCTCGGTTATGTACTCGGAGCTAATCGCTATTTTCGAAGCAATTTCATACCTTGAAACGATAAATTACGAAAACTGCGTCATATATACCGATTGTAAAAGTGCACTACAACATTTGATCAGATGTACAGTAAATTTTCGAGGCAATCCTGTGGCATATAAAATAATAAAATTGATTCTAAAGTTTAAAAATAATAATAAAAATATCTTTATACAATGGATACCTTCCCATATCGGTATAGAAGAAAATGAAAAAGTGGATAGATTCGCGAAAGATGCATGTTCACAGGGTATTCCTGTTACTTATGAGCCTTTCATAACAGATATTTTATGCGAAGTGAAGTCAAGATGCTATACAATATGGAAAGAACACTTTGACGAGAGGTCATTATCCAAAGGTATATGGTATCGGACAGTCCAGCCTACTATTAATCAGTACTTGTGGTTTGAGAATACCAATATGGGAAGGCAAGAGATAGTTACGAGTTTCAGACTTCGCTCTGGACATATCCCATTGAATAGTTTCGCTGCATTGATGGGCAAAGCTACTTCTCCAATGTGCACAGAGTGTGGATTGGTAGAAGACGTCTTCCATATTTTAGTGGAGTGTGGCCGTAACGAGGCAGAAAGAGTAGCTATCCTTAATCTATATAATATTAATGTACGCCATTTTGGAATATGTAATATCATTCTAGCTTTTCCTACATCTAGAGCTGCTAGAATGCTTTATAAATTAGTTACTTTAGGAATTAAACGTAGAAGATAAGCGCATATTATAAGACTTCCTATGAGGGTGGCATGGTCAAATTGTGATCAAACCCTCTTTAATAAATAAAGAAAAAAAAAAAAAAAAAAAAACATTAGTAAAGAAGTAAGGATTGTGGGTGTACATTACTTCACCTCCGTGTAACCCTTCGGGGAATGCACGCGTGATGGTATGTTGAAGGGAAATTGAACAGTATTGAAGGTAGTAAAGGTTTACTATAACTGCCCATAATCCTGCAAAAACTGCACCACAATGGTTGCAAGCATTCACGGTACAGTTGCACAATATGATTCTAGTAATCCCACCACAATGCTGCTTACCCATTCATTGCTCACAATAAGGATTAGTGCTAATTTCGTTACGCCATTATTCATTTGCAAAAAAATAAAATCTTTTTAGTGTTCTGCGTGTTGTTGTATGAAAAGGATGGAGTATAATAAAGCGAGATAGACTGTAGCTGTCTTATAGCTCATGTAATCCATAAAGAGTTAGGTAGTGGTATACACTGGTATGTAATAGGGCCCAATAGGGGGCGAGTCTATCGCCATCCGATATACCGTCCTCGCCGGCGAGGCCCGTCGCGAAGACCCCGAAGCGGTACCCCTCCCCGTCCCTTGCTCGAGCCGGCCCGCGCCAAGCCAGTAGTTTTAAATTTGTCGCAAAATAATTTAAACCCAGATCCAGCTGTCCCTAGCAACGCCCTAAGCCGAGGTCCGAGTCCCGTTAGGGGACGCCCTTAGCTGCTGTTGCTTAGTTTATAAGTGTCCCTGGCTGGAGGCACAAAAGGCCACCAAGCCCGGTTAAGATTCAAAAGCTCCTGAGCTAGAATCTACATCCGTCTTAAAAAAAAAGGGCGAGTCTATTGCCATTAACTGGTTAAAATTCTAAACTCCGAGCTGTTACTGAGAATTGTATAGAAAAACTTTGATCGAACCCAATACCTTAGGCGTAACAGTGGTGCTTAGGACCACTGGGCTAACGAGGCAGTTAGCTCTTTTTAACAAACCTGGGGGGCTAGACAAGTTGCATTGTGACATTCGAATCGACAAACAAAATGTATGGAAATGACACAAGCTTTCGACAAATCGGTCTGTCACTAATGTCATTCACATACATTTTGTTTGTCGATTCGAATGTCAAAATGTAACTTGTCAAGCCCCCCTTATAATCACACAGGAGGCTTAAATAAAGTTGAGAACCTTCATTTGTATATACTTACCTACTCAAGACAGTCACCCTATGACTCATGTCTACTTGTCTAGAATAATGTTTAGTTGGTAATATCTAAAATTATCATGTTACTTTCCCTGGACAGCCAAGTTTTTTTTTCACTTAAAAAAGACACAAGTTGTTAACTGCAACATTTTAGCTAGTATGTCAGATAATTTCATCTTCAATAAGGTACTTGCAATTTATTTTTATGTTAAGTGTTTATCATTGTTTCAACAACTTGATAATTCGTCCACTATCGAAATAAACCTAAAGAAATTGCAAAACTTTGAACCGGGAATGCATTGAGCATGCGAACACAAGACCGACTTTTTATTGCATTTAAAAAAAGCTAATATCTAACATGTATAAATGACTTCAATACAAAATGCACGGTCGAATATCGGGTCTACACAAACTAATAATAAGTACAGTCAGACACAAAAAGAGAAGCTGTAAGCTGCGTTTAGCTGTTAAACCGAGTGTGAAGCTTGCGGCGTAATGTGTTATCGATTGTACGTTTTTATTGTGAGCTCAATCAAGCGACACGGTTGCATTCATTGTAAAACCTTTGTGAGTTTTTAATACTTTTGTGTTTATATGTACTTGCTACAATAATAATATCAAATAATAATAAAAAAAAGTATACAAGTATTATATCCATTGTCTAGTACTCATAGTACAAGCTCCGCTTAGTTTGGGACTAGATGGTTCTGTGTGAAACTGTCCCCAAAATATTTATTTATTTATTTAATTGATTGTCCGCTTCGGCAATTAGTGCTTGTTCTAACATACCATTACGCCTGTATTTCCTAGTGTTAGGCAGAGTTGTATTAATGTACAACCACAGTTCGCCGATATGTTTAGGTCCCATGTTAGTAGAGGGCAAGACTATTAACACTGAACTGCTAACTTAGCTCAACCCAGGAATCGAATTCAGGAAGCAGTCGCGCTTAGTTCCACTAGACTAGCGAAGCAGTCTGGACACATAATATTACAGTTAAACGAATTGTTATACAATTACATTAATAAAAGTATTAGAATATAAACTAATAATAGATCCTTACTGATCGTTCAAAATTAAAAATGATAAGAAACACCTAAAGATAATTTTCAAAATCTTTTTCTACCCACACATTACCTATAGCGCAAAAAATCCGCTATAATGATTTTTTAGAAATGTATGTGGGGTACATACCCAGTGACACTCGTGTCATCAATACGAATAGGATGACGTATCATTTATAAATATCGGTTGAGCCATTGAGTCGTTACGTGCGGACATAGAAACGGACATACATACAGGTCAAAAATTTAACCCTCCGTTGTCGTCAGTCAGGTAAAAATGTATAAGTATGTATAGGGTGACAAAAAGATCAAGATCAACAGAGCGCCTAAGGTTCGACCTGCATTTCAGTGGGATCCAGACAAACAACCAGATACCAAGAAACCTTATTTTTTATGAAATCTACAGTATAATTTTATAAATCCCTTTTTTTAGAATAAATAAATATTTTACGAGCGAAATTAAATCCAAATACTTATTTATTCATTTTCAATATTTAAGTTCAAGAAAAACCCCATAAAATGTCCAAGAAGGATCGATTATTTTCAAATTTAGAATCGCAAATACGTTGGTGTCGCTTGAAATGTCTGCCATTATCAGCTGGCCGTATTATTCAGATCAGATGGTTTGTATAATGTGTAGAGTACGTTCACCGTGATAATAACTGTGGAAGTGGGTACTTAGAAGACAAATGAGAGAGGTAGGGTCCGATAGATCTTCCCTCTCTCTCTCTCCCTCCCCTCAATCTCTCTCGTTTGCTTATTTTGTTTATTGCGACTTCCATAATATACTTACAACTAGACAACTAGAAAAAAAAACAACAACCGTATAGGTATATTCTCCATAAGTTCAGTGCATTAACGGACAACCAATGTACTTGAATTTTTCCATGTTAAAGTATTATTTAATCTAAGAGACTGAGCAATGTACAATATAAGAAAGAATTTCAGAAAGACGAAGCTGGTATCAAAGAATTTAAAGAAGAAGAAATAGCACCACCAAAAAAAATGCGCATTGGATAATAAATATCCTGAAGCCCAAGAGTTCATTGAACATACCCAGTCTATAATAAGTTCTGGATATTGCCCCCATGTTTGTGTCCATATGGTAATAGGGTCTAATGGAATTGTAATGAGACTTGAAAAATAAGACATTAAAGCGTTTAAACATAATCATGATTTCATTTTCCTAGGGTTGTGCTGGCGTAAAAATAAATATGAGAAAAAATGGTTAGCAATCTAGCCTATAAATTATAAATACGTATTATAGCGTTGCAGGAGCATCTTTGGGAGAAAAAAGTAACAGCAAGTAAATAAAGAACAAGAAGGTTATTAGAAGAACACGCGCCGATTGTGAGTACTACGCACCTGACCTTTTTGGAGCAAAATAAATATGTTTCTTCTTATTTTTCTTCTTGGAGGATTTCACCAATAAAGTCGGTCTAAGTAAGTCGTTACACTTTACACCATAAAGCTGAGTTATCCATAGGAAGCTAATACGAAAGGCATGTAATAAAAAATAAAAATAAAAAACATGTCTATGTCACATTTGCAAGTAGGACAAAAGGACCAGATTGGTCTTCTTATTCTATGTAAACTTACACGACAAATTAAACATAATTTGTTCCAGTTTTGTTATAATATCTCTTTCGTATTAACTAATCGATTTTTACTGAAGATAACATAAACAGAAGAATAATATGATTTTGTAAATAGTCCAGTATTCCCCACTTCTACCAGTTGTTTTATGAAAAGATTAGCTATGATAAGCTTCTCTCTAATACTCTATTTCAGTCTCTAATAATACTTTGACGAATATTGATAACAATATTAGTCTCAATTTTATTATGTAAATTTTGTTAACGATAATGATCGGCAGAATCGTGAAATATGAAAGTGGATCAAGAGGACCAAACAATATTGAAACTTGGTCCTCTACACTAGATAATGTCAATGACCGGATGAAGTGATACCAACACTGGTCTGAATATGTAATTATAAAAATCTTGTTGAAAATGAAGATGAGCAAAATTTACATTTTCATTTCCGGTGCAAACGATATCCTGGTCACGTACCTATTCGGAGAATTTAATCCATAAGACTAAGTAAATTAAAATAAAGCTATAAAATCTTTATTCTGCGCTCATAATTAATTAACAATTTAAAATAAGAATTGTAAGCAATTGGTAAATAAAAAGAACTGGGATACTTAAAAGATCAAGGAATTGTCTAGAGGACCAATTCAGGCTTATCAAAAGGCATTATACATTTAATATTTCCAATTTTAATTTGAAACAAAAGACCACAGTAATACAATTTTCACTCTTTCAGATCAACAAAACCCTATTATAATGTTATCAAGATGTTGATGTATTTATGATATGCGCAAGCGCATGATCAAAACACTGAATATAAAACTACAATAGTGAACGGGTAATCATTGGCAACAATAATTTTGAATTGTATCTAAGAGGTCAAATGTATAGAAGTTTTTCTGTATCTTCTAAATTCAAAATTATATTTTTTAATCGAAGGGAGTGTAAAACTCGGGTCTAATGTTTGTTTATACTACAGTATCTACTAAGATACTAGTTCTAGATAGTAGCTCATCACTGACTACAATTACCCTTTTAACCGGAACAAAATACTCTTACTGTTGAACTCAGAGACGTCACTTAGGCTAATATTCAGAGACGATGCTAGAGCATAAACTTAGGCTTCCGTATGTCAAATTTGTATGACAATTGAAGCATTACTTTACGCTTAGCATCGTCTCTGAATATTAGCCTTAGTGTGATGAATCATTACCTAATAGAGACCCAGTATATCTTAGTACACTGACATAAACTCAAATATGGAAAAATAGGTCAAGTTTTAGAAGCAACTGTTAACGATTCAAACGTTAATTGACGTTTCTGAGTGCGGCCCTTAGCATACGAAGATTTGGCAATATGGTGGTCCCTCACTGCCCCCACAAACTCAGCAGCAGGATTCTAAATCAATGTGATTTATTTATCTAAGAGCAATTTGCATAAACAATAATTTACATTACATTTTCAAAGTTTTGTTACAACAGAGTAACATTATTTTTAATGTAAAATACTCAATTTATGAGTCTATTGACATTGAACTCCAATTCGAAATTGTCATCCGATACAGAGAGAAAAGAAACAAGTGCATAGCAACAATAAATAATCATTCTTTCACAAAAAATATTTAGCATTTGTTACCATACTAAAATGTTAAAGTAAATATAGTAGGTAAAAAGGTCCCAAGGTAATACTGAACAAATTGTTAATATGTCTTTAGGTTCCTTACTTTTAGTGGCTTGGCCGTCTTCGGGAACCACATCTTCAAAGAGTAAGGAATACACGGTAGGAGGAGGACAACACAAAAGATTCCTCAAGGTACAAGTGTTGCTGGTTATGCCAGCCCCCACAGCAAGATAAAAAGTTAAGTCGGTTCATATTATATTCATATTGTTGAAGTTGAATGGAATTGTTGAAGTCATATTTATATAAGTAAAGTATCCATTTATTATTATAACAAATATTTATATCAAGTTTTGTAAATTTAAAAGAGTAACCATGGAGTTTTCTGCCGGTTCTTCTCCATAGGAAACTACTAATTTGGTACCTTGCACCTAGACTCGACATTTCATGAGTGCATAATTATCAAGATTGATAGATTGATATTGAGTAATGAATCATCAATAGAGGTTTATGACGTCACAAACAAAATTCGACAGGCATTGCTCGGTAACTAAATTGGTTAGAGCATCCAGTGTATATAACCAGAGGGATACAGGTTCGAAGCCTGCCTGAGATCGTATTTTTCTTTGTATCTAACACATAATCACCACAAACAATTACTAAGACTAAAGGACCATTAGCACCCACAAAAGAGTGTCATGTCCATCAATGTCGGTAGCGCCAGGTCATCTAATACTAGGTACGTAGATCGTACACCCTCGTTCTCAATTCCCGGCATCAATACCAGCTACTCGCACTGACATGCACTGTGGGCCCTTTTGTCCGTATCTGGGTCGCTGCACAGTGGCACACTTTGGCCAAGCGCTGACGTCACACCCCAGTACCTCGGAAGCTTGAGACGCAGAGCTTTTTAAAGGGGTGATAAGTGGATTTTAATGAATCCAAGCCCGGTTAAGATTCTAAAGCTCCTGAGCTAGAATCTACATCCGTCCTAAAAAAAAAAAAAAGATTTTAATGAAGTATTTTAAGAATTATAAGTAAAATTTTACACACGGAATTACTTAAATTGTTGTAATAAACCTTGTTGTGAGGTACTTTTTGTTTAGAAATTCACATTTACTTTTTTTAAGTTAGAATTCAGTTTACAATCGATTAATTATTGCTGCCATGCTAGATATACGAGTTTACGAAGCAAAAGAAGAATGCAAGGAAGTACTAAGTGGCGTTCAGTTCCTGCCTACCCTACGGGAAAAGGCGTGAGTATGTACTGCTGCCGCGCAGAATTTGAAACAACAAATTAACTTTCTGTAAAATACTTAACAAAATATTTTACAGAAAGTAACTTGTTTGAACCACTTGTTTGATTTTTCAGCCACTGTACCATATTTCAGTCAATTCTCGCAATAGATACATTGTTTTGTAATTAGTATTTGGTTTCAACATACGGGGGCAAGGGCGAATCCAGGATTTATTTCTGGGGGGCGCGGGCACAAGGACCAGACATGTAAGAAGTGTCAAATTTCCATAAACGAAGACTAGAGCTTTTGTCTAGTTAAACGAACTGGGGGGCACGTACCCGTCTCCTGAATCCGCCCTTGCAAGGGGGAGTAGAGACACATAATTATTTCAACTTATTTCTTTTAAAGAGAAAATTGGCCAGATCAACTCGAACACGTATGTTCATAACTTAAATATATTGACGTCATAAGGGAATCGAACCCTCGACCTCGTGATTAGCCGTTCGACACTCAATACTTAATACATTGATTGCTGAATAAATAAAAAATAGATCTTGTAAATCAAATCGGTTCTGTTTCTTATTAAAATATGAGAAATTTCGTTAAAACAGTTGTTATTCTAATCAGTGTTGCCATTATCTTGCTGCCAAGTCGCCATAGTCCAAATGTGTTGTTCCATCGTTGATAATGCACTAAAGTCCATACACGAAGTCACTGCAGCTGAGATAGAGACTTCGGCTGCAATGACTTCGTATAAGGTCTTTTAGTACAGACCCCGAACCATGTCGCATCGTCGAGATCACTGCTGCAAAGTCATATGCGAGATAATTGCTATAAAGCGTATAAAAAATAACACACATTATAAATGAATATAAAACTAAGGACTTATTTGACAGTGGATAGTCGCGATCCGCCGGATAAATTGGAACAGTATGAAATTATGTGTCAAATAATTTAATGGCAAATTACAAAGAGGTGGTGAAACAAATATAAAAGAAAAAAATATATAGTTGATAGAACTCTGTTGCTTAGTTTATGTTGGTACCACTGCCAGATATTCTGCCGCTAAACAATAATGTGCTCACATTATTGTGTTCCAGTTCGCGGGGTAATGTAGCCAGTGATAATATTGGTCAAATTATTAAAAGAAACAAAAAACCCGACTGCGTAAAAAGTACTAACTAAAAATCTAAAAACAAGCTCTGTGATGTTGGAAAATGTATTGCAGGCGGGACAAGCAAAGAAACAATTTTGTTTATGAACGAACAGCTTGTCCCGCCTGCAATACATTTTCCATTTATTTTATTAATTGATTTAATAATTGATTTTATTTCCTTCTTTTTAGTTTATAAATCATCATAGAATCAATAGGTTCAATCCTAAATGATGATTTAAAATATAAATTAATACAACTAAAGATCATTTTTAAAATCAGTTCGCACATTAAAGCGTATAAAATCCTCCATATTGTTTTTTTTTAATTTCATGTACCCAGTGACAGTCGTGCTATCAAGACGAATCTAATGAGGTGTCATTTATCTAAATCGGTTGAGCCGTTGAGTAGTTACGACCGGACATACATACATACATACGCGTCAAACACATAACCCTCCTCCTTCGGCAGTCGGGTAATTAGGACTAGCCTTAAGTCCTAGAAAGAGTTACACCGACCATGACAGCGTGGTCCTTCAAAAGGTCAGATGCGTAGTACTCACCGATGCGTGTGTATGACAAGATGTATGAACATTAAGGAAAAAAAATATGTAAGCAAGAATTGTAGCGAGTGGCGGTCTCTTGTTTCTGCTTACCCCTGTGGGAAAAAGGCGTGAGAGTAGGTAGGTATTAAGACTAATAACTGAGGTGATACATCGAGATTGTGAACATTCGCAATAAAGTAATTCGGAGTAGTAAACGTTCGAAGTAACGTACATCGAGATTGTGAACATTCGTCATTCAGTAATTCGGCATAACGTACTTTCTAACTCACGTAATTCGATCTTATGAACTTTATGGATACCGTACATCGACATTTTGAACTTCGAAGTTCAGAAATACAGTCGATACTTAGCACTTGGTGTTTGTAGCTCTATAGGCCGCGGTTGCCAGTGTACCCGTATGCTTGTCATCAGAATAACAATACAAAATCATATACCTACGTGTTTATATTAAAACATAATGAAAAATTTCTTATAGAACACACGAAATTTTAAAATTCCATTATTTACAGGGACTATTTAAACATCTACCTGGATCGCACACAGCCAACAAATGTGACACTTACCCTCTACTTCTCAAAGGAAAACATTGTTTTTTCTCCCTTCCATACATTATCGCATAATAGTGTAACAAGGGCATATAATTGGGGTAAATACGCCAAATATCGGCGTTCGCGTCCTAAGCAAACAACGAGCCTACCTACCCTGTGTTGCTGGTGTAAGCGCGTATAGAACTTGGTATTAGATGCGTCGTTATTTTTGTAAAGCACTAATTCAGTCAAAGATGCTGTAAAATTATTAGTTTCGAGGATATGGAGCATTTTGCACCAAATTGCTTAAAAAAAAGTAGCAAAAAAAATATGAATACGTACCTACAAAAAAAACATAAAATACTTTTATTATTTATTTATTTATTTACGCTTTATTGCACACCAATAACAGAGTAACAACAATAAGAAAATAAATTATACAAAGTTTCATGTATGGGGCGGTCTTATCGCACAAGGCAATTTTCTTGATTATAAGAAAATATGAAAGAAAGAATATAATTTTTAATAAAAACATTGATGTGGTAATTGTAGTGAACACGTGTTTCATTACATTAATTAACTTATTGACACAAATTTTAACTGTCATACCGCTGCAGAATTCGTTTAGCAGAATGTTCTATCAGCTTTTTAAAAACAAATCCATGTATTTAAAAACCAAAGTCAAATTGTCTTTTACCACGAGGCATAAAGCTTATTTAGACACAGTCCAAATTACCCCGGACCATGACCTCAGACTAAAACATATTGCGGAAAAAATCGCTACAAAAAGTCGCAATGTCCACATTTGTATGTGCGCTTCACACGTGCATTTCATGCGATCGCCAAGTGCGTCGTATTCTCACGTCTGAGGCGAATCTAACAAAAAGCGGGACGTGATTTATCGACGCGAGCATCGACACCCCCGCTCACTTGTCTAAACTACCCTTACGTTGCGAGTGGCGACCGCTTTGGAGAGAGCTCAATGCAATGGGTAAATTGTGTCAAATGCAAGTGAAGTTTGTATGTTCAGTTGCAAAGCTTTTGAAAAATATATAGGTACCTACATATGTCTTTATGTGTGTGTTATTATTCCATTACTTTCTATCTTTTTCTGAAGTTGGACAGAAACGTAAAATTTTAATAAGCAGTCGAAAACTGCCAACCACTAAAGTTTCTATTATAAAACCACGTACAAGACCACACCTCAACTACTAAAATCTATCGAGCCGTTTTGAGAGACACGTCACACAAAAAACACACGCTAAAACGAAACTTCCTTGTACTTTGTACCATTACAAACCTGGCATGCACATCTCTCTGATTTCGCGGACATTAAAGAGAGTATCAATCCTAATAACATCAACGCGACTACCTGTGAGCCACCCTCGCGTTTTGTCGCGCAAAAAAATATCACGACAATCGTAATCGCATTGTCGCGACTGACTCCGCAGCCCCGCAGGTCACCTTCCTTGTTTCAATAGTAACATAATATGAGCTAAGTGTCATTAGATATAGCGTTGAAAATCGTGTGGCAAAATGTACTTGTTTTTCAAATAGCGAGAAAATTATGTAGCGTAAGAATCTGAATCGTTTTTTCGATAAAAGTATTATTATTCGTAATAAATTCCGCGGGTTTTGTATGGATTTTTGTCAGAGTAATTCTTAATGTTTTTTTATCATCTTATCACATAATTCTATGATATTTTCATGGGCGAAAGCAGAGAACGTGGATCATAGAAACGTCTATTTTAAGCTGACAATGTATCCATACTTATATTACTGATGCAAAAGTAACCTTGTCTGTGTGTTATCTTTTTAAAGCCTAAACAGGGTGTCATTATAATAACGTATATACGTAAAAAAATTGACGTAAACTAGTCATTAGGTGCGTAATGATGTGAAACGTAGAAAATATGACTGAGAATGTATTCCAAATATTTTGTATTATGTATTCATAAGTTTCGGTTTAAATGAGGATTTATGAGAATTTTTATAAATAACATCTGGTTAAAAAATATAACCTGCCTATGGTAAAAAAAACACTATAAACATCAACATAAGTCCCAAGTTAATCAAATAAAAATGTGAATGTGTTTTTCTTCTTCTTATTGAATTATTTATTGCCAGTATCTAACACCAAATACGGTAAAAATTGCTAAAATTTTGCACATACATACACAGGTTTACTTTGAAACGGTGTCCAGTTTTATAACAAATATAAATAGTATATTGAACTTTTGAACTCGTAATCCGCGATACATAAAAAGACCATTGAACCTGTGAATTATTAAAAAAACTTATACCTATATGTTACGCAAATGTAGAAAGCTATGTTAATGCGTGCGCAAGCGACTGCTTAAGATGATAGTACGAGATCATTAATGATTAATTAATGATTTAACGATTTTTGTCTGGGAATTGAATAATCGTTGATTTTGTTTGTTTCTTTAATGAGGAAAATAGTGGCATTTGCTATAATTTAAAATGTTTAAGCAATACCTACATAAATGAATTTATATTATGAGATAGCTCAAGTGGGAATTGAAACGACTGTCGACTGAAATTTTCAGTAGAACCTCGGAGTTTGTAGGTATATATGATGGATAAATTACAATAGACACGCCCTCTATCCATGTAATAGAAGGCGAGTATGTATGTAAATACATACCGCCGAACTGGGTAATTCTTTCTTTCTTACTTCAAGAATACAGACGCAATCGTGTTTTATTTTTTTATGTTCCTGTGATCAGAACAAGGTCAATTGAGACTTTTTTACCTTATAGAGTTTTATACTTATGCTTATGCATATAGCATATTTTTTAAGGTAAACAACGCGCCTACGCGATTTATTATGTTGCAAAATATTATTAACCTATACAGTAATAAATAAATATTAAAGTACACATTTATTATTATTCTTAAAGTGATTTGACGACAATTTGCTTGTCATAATGCTCTTAGAATTATTGGTAATGTGTTAAGTACTGGGATTTTTGACGTTGACATTAATTTGGTACAAGAAAAGTAATAACTGCCCAAAATATGGTTACACCCAGCCCTTGTAGCCCTCATAGTGTATTTTTACCTATTTTATGAATATTAAAATTACTCTTATTTACCATGTTATAGTAATAAATTCTGCCAATTATCTTCTAGGCACGGTTCCTGTTAAATTAAAAGGGATTATTAGACTATTACGCGAGCTGGCAACGTCAAGCTTGGCAGGTTTCATATGAACGAATGCTGATCAGTTAAAAATACAAAAGAATTACTATGTTAAGGATGTTATTGTAGTATTGCATTAGTGTAGTGCATTTATTAAGGGTCTATCACATTTTGGTCTTTTTAGACTATGGCTTCGTCTCAAAGGACCAAATGTCATTCAAAGAAAAAGTAAGAATTTATACAATTTTATGATAATTAAGTAGGTACCTTATTTATTGCATAAAGAATATAACACGAACACGATACTTGATAGTCATAAAAAATAACTTCCAGACGCTTAATCTACCTGCTTTGTTCAAATAGTGTTATGAATTTGAAATAATACCGGCATGTCGCAACGACCCGTGCTACGTCGTTAAATATTAAAAAAAACACTACCTGTATCTCAGATATACGTCTTACAACTATTTGACTATCGCAAAAAATAACAACTATCAAATTTTGATCCTATCTAACACATATTAAGTTGCTTTTCCGATGTCGTGAATTTTGTAGCTGCATTTAAGCGTGTTAGAAAAAGGACTGGCGTCCGATGCAATTGTACGTATTGAAATATTTATGATTTTAGAAATAGCGTTTATGAAGAAGGAGTAAGATTTATTTTCGTCTGGCAATAAGATAATATATCTGGCTAGACAGTGTCTTGATATAAACCGTTTGAGATTGTAACACAATATTGTGCACACGACTTGATTTAAAAAATGTAAGGATTTCGATGGAAACATTATTGAGACCTTAATTTTATGTTCCACTTAATAACTGTTTGCAGTAAGCAAGTAAGTACATACAGTTGATCTAGATTCTCGTACGTTTTCAAAGACGAATAGTTAGAGCTAGTTATTAGTCTGTACTGTCATCTATACTATTATAAAATTGTAAAAAAGTCATTTCTGTACATTGAAGATATTTAAAAAAAAACAATTGGGTTAGAGTATATAAACGATCGCGAACCCAAAAATGTGATTTTTAGAATTCTTGTCTGTTTGTCTGTTTGTTAGGGGTTGGCGCTAAACCTACTGAACAGATTTGAATTTTGTATTAACTGTTGTAAAGCATAATTTCCAACTTAAAAACTGATGTAAAGCTTTTTTCAATTATTAGTATAGATCCTTAGATAGAGCTTGACCTCTCTGTTGTATGCAAGCCCATAGAAAGAAGAGATCATCATTGCTGGTTTTTTATTTTTTATTTTCTATTTAAAAGTCCATCGTTCAACTAAAAAAATGAGGTATATCTCATTCCACTCGGTTGCGTAGATGCTGAGATAGAGCTTGACCTCTCTGTAGTATGTATTCCTATTGATATAAGGGATCATTATTGTTGGTTCTTTAATTAAGTTGTCATATGCGCAGAAATCGTGATTGTTGATTAGTTATAAACGTTTTAAGTGGTATAGACCTTAATTAAACAATAGTTGTAAAGTTTGGTTAGAATTACGAGTTATTACGACTAACTGAAGCTTCCGTTTTCTTTTGGACATATTTTCACAAACAGCATCACCTCAGTACCTCATAAAGTACCTCAGTACCGAGACTAATTGTCGACCGGAATCGAACCCACAATATTCATTGAGCTTAGCGCCGTTATAACTTAGTCACGAGGCCCTTTTTACAAACCTCTAAAACACTACTTCAAAATACAAGTTTTTTATGAATGGGTTCAATTTCTAATCCTAATTTTGTTTCTACATCCACGTAAGCGAAGCCGCGGGCAAAAGCTAGTTACTTATATAGGCATCGATACATCGATAAAAGCTGCAATGTAGTTGACTCAACCTGCTAGAAAAATTATAAAAAAAAGCAGCGCTTGCCAAGGTTATAAAATGATATAACTTTTAGATGGGTTATTTTATACTAGTTTACTTGAACAAATTGCGACTATTTCGCAAAAATATAAACCTGTACATTACTGTACAAATATATTTTAACAACGTAACCCAAAATTCAACATGTAATATTTTTTCAAACTTTAACAATACCTTTTTAGTATAAAAAAAGTTAAAAGCATTGCTCAACACTGCCTTTGCCCAACTGAAATGAAAAAAAAAATGATTAATGATGTTAGAAATTAAATAATTCCAGTCCAGGTACAGGGTAGTGGCGATTTTTTAACTGCTGTCCCTACGTCACACAATAGAGTTTAATTTCATTTGGTGAATTTATTGTGATTATTACGATTCTAAAAAATAATAAAAAGAAAGGACCGGTAAGTGTGGGTGAATGATAAAAACACATTTTAATTGCTAGGGGGATAGAAATTACTTTAAGTATTTTTTTTTCTAAATATCCTATGTTATTTCTGGCAAACAAAATAGTTTTTTTCTCTTTCTATTCAATGAAATCAAATAAAGCTATGGATGAGCCTTGGCTACCACTTGCGTATACTAATAAGGCACAACGAATGGAGCAAATACGTTTCTCTGATCAATCAATTGCGAACAATTTTTACTGACCGTGAATTTAGTTAAACTAGATAGGTTAAGTTAGATGGGCCAAAATTGCACTTTTAATTAACAATCCGTGAATAAACGAAGTAAATAATAAAAATCAACACACATTAACTACGATACCGCAACGCGAAAGGACCAATAATTTTAAACGCTAACATTCTGCAATCAAAAATTTGTAAACTAAAACCGGGCTGCAATATGTGTTGATGATAGCCAATCAACTTTAATTATAATAATTGACTATTGAATATAGCATTGCGGTACTGCGAACAACTACGGGTGAAAAAACTAGTATTAACGTTCAAATAACACTACAATAAAGAAAAAAGAGGTATGCGGCTTGTTTGAATCGATGATGCGAGATTCCGTGTAATAAACAAATTCGAAATACTCGTATTTACCTATGTTTGAAACCGACGAAATTAATCTTAACGAATCCTGCTAGTAGCCAGAAAGAAGATGTTATAGAAAAAGAAAATCTCTGTCAGCATACATACATACATATCATCACGCCTATGTTTCCTGAAGGGGTAGGCAGAGGCGTACTAATGTACACCCCCACTTCGCCGGTATGTTTAGGTCCAATGTAATAGGGTGCGAGCCTATTGCCATCAACCGGGCACAAATCCAGACTCCGAGCTACTACTGGAAATTACTGTAACGTGAGCAAATAGAAATAGGCATAATGAAGCTCTAATAGTAATAGTTCCATGTCCTTATAGATCTCGCCACCAAATACAGAAGTAAAGCTACCAAATCAATTCTGGGATAACATAAATGAAGAAGAAAATCTCCGAAAACAAGGACCAAAATAATCACGAACTTTTGTTAGCCCTAATAAAATATAAAGAACCATTGATGATTTAAGGTAATCAAGCTGCCCCAATATATAAATTAAATAAGATGACATCTTATCCTACTATCCTATAAAATCTATGGTTCCCGAGGGATAGCGGGCGAAGCCGCTGGCGGAAAGCTAGTTGATCATAAAGTACACCGAATACAAAATTAAGTGAGGTCTTCTAAAAACGTTGCTAAACGATCAAGTATACTGTATAAAGAACACATGACAGTTAAAAGAGGTTCAAATGTATTGAGTAGTATAAAACTCAACAATTTGTAATTGTATGCAGACGAGGATTGTAAAATTTTACAATCTGTACCAATGATGGCCGCTGTTGTTATTGTGATTACTAAATCCGAATTCTAATGGCTTGTAGACAATATGGACTTGTTTTATGTAAATTCAGTTTGTGGCATTATTTAAAATTGTTTTTGTTATTGCTTACGGCGTTGAAATATTTTTTATTTGTTAGTATTTTACCGAGAATTTCCTTGTGGGACCAGCTAGAATACAACTCCTGGCTGCCATTCGGATCGGTTTCCCGTAAGCGGTGAGAAAAGATCTAACTTGCTCGGCTTGCACGTTGCAGTCCGTCCGTTTTGAATTTAGCGCGTGAGAGCTCTTATCGGTTGCTTTGCAGTTAGTCTTCTTCCTAGCCTTTTCCCAACCATGTTGGGGTCGGCTTCCAGTCTAACCAGGATGCGGCTGAATATCAGTATTTTACACGGAGCGACTGCCATCAGACCTCCGCAACCCAATTTCTAGGCAATGCCGATATTAGAAGGAAAGACTGGTTGTCAGGCTTTTTAAGCTTCTGACCACCACTAACGATTGTCATAGGTGTTCGTCCGACCGTCGGCTTTACGTGCTCTCCAAGGCACGGAGGGGTCTCGATATGTTAAGAATGGTCACCCATCCACAGACTGACCGCGGCAAGTGAAGCTTAAGCTTGCTGATCAGTTGCTTTGCAGTCCGTAGAGGTTTTTAAAGGTCGGCAAAGCATCCAGCAACGCCTCTGGGGTTGAAGGTATCCAGGGACGGTGATGGCTATTTACGATTACTATCAGGTGGTTCGCCTATTCGTTTACCAACATAAACCATAAAAAAGAGATGTAAAATATTTCCTTCTGTACTGTTATGTATTAATTAACTCGCCTTTACACAGTCGCGTTGTAATAAGAATTGTAGGCGAAATAAAAATATAAATTATTGCAATTAGAAGTTAAGCCACGAATCAAACGTCACTCGATCAATTTGTTAAAAAACATTAATTTGATGATGAGTTTTGCATCAGGAAATATTTTAGCAAAAATCATAAAATATCTTAATACCGCACCCAGATTTATACTAAAATACATACTTGTTAACCTGTATCATTAAAACATCAATAGTGAAACAAAAAGCGTGTTTACGACATGAGTATCATACTAAAGTTCAAGATTATCCGAGGCTACAATTATATCTAGGTTTTTTGCAACAATTATCGTCTGTTATTACATTTGGTAAAGGTTACATTATTTTGGTTCGAGGAAACATACTCGTTATACAAGATTCGTCATTACTTAGACATACATTTAAAATCATATTGGCATCTACATAATATTATATGTATTGATACAATACGAATACCTACTTTGCATATTTTGTTATTATGGGAAAGTTATTCTTTTCTGTGAAAAACTTGTACTACTATTTAATTTATATTTTAATTTACAAAAACCTTAAGAATCAAATATATAAAGCTACTGTCTTAGTAGCTTAAATAAGCAGACGTAATTAACGAGGGTTTCATATATATAATCTGTCAATAGATTTGCTTACTGGAAATAGAATTTTGACTTAACCATACACACAATTTCAAAACTCTATCTCTAGTAAGCAAATCTATCGAAAGATTGTTTATAGAAACAGGCCGTAAATGTACTGGAAAAAGCAAAAGGACCAATAAAATTCGGCTGCAAGGACCAGATGCTATAACTTCTGTCTAAATGCTCAATTTTATTGCAATTTAACATATTTTCACTCGACAAAAGTAAACTTAATATTGCTGTATGACACTTTACATTTCACCTCCAGTGGGTTGAGCCGGGTCACACTGAGAGTACGTAACTCGACCCGACATATGGCACGCTCCGCACTTCCGACAATTTTACAAAAAAAAGGATGCTTAAGACTCCGACGCAAAAAATTAAGGAGCTGAGTATGGCACGTTCCTTGTAATCAGGGCAGGGGTCCGTATGGTGTTATTTATGATACTAATTAAAGACATTATGAAGCAGTATTACCTAATTAATCCTGTTACCGCATGCCCTGTTGCTAATCAAGAGGTCCTGGATTCGATTATTTATTTGACGATGTCTGGTCTAGTGGTTCGAGTACTGGACTGCTGATCACGAGGTCATGGCTTCGATTCCCACAGGGCACAAATATTTATGTGATGAATATAAGTATTTGTGTTTATCTGGGTGTGTTTCTTATGTATTATAAGTATGTATTTACAAAAAAAGTATATAAGTATTATATCCATGGTCTAGTACAAGTTATTATTTATGATTGGTTTGACCTAAACCGAACCGAAGTAAGTTGTACTTTAGGAAACCTCTGCCAAACCCATCGGGGAAAACAGGCGTGATGGTATCTATGTAATGTATTAAATAACAGATTCTCATAGTACATACTATGTAAGAATGATCTAATCCACCTTCACAAAGTTATGTATAAGTGAAGGCAAGTTGAAATAAGATTGATGATACCAAATAGTTCTGCATTGCAATAGTTGCAGAATATTGATTAAGTAGATATATTTTTCGTCATAATTCTATAATGTTAGTTTGCCAGTTTGCCTAAAGTCAAACTCTCTGTTGTGTGAACTCTGTTGTTTGGTAGTCTATGTTGCATTACATGTTGCGACGCTCGCATAGTTATAGTATAATTGCTCCCACCAAAAACATTTTCATGTAAAATGATGCCAAAGCAAGACCATAAAATAAATGGCACGCATTGTCAAAAACTTCCTAGATCATGTAGAGTACGCCCTAACTTCACAAACTCTACATCTTAATCAAAATATGTGACTTGACCATTTCGTTACACAAGAACTATTGTTAGTATATCAGAAAAGTAATGAACAGTGAATAAATGTTTCACTTTAAAAACAGCCAAGCCATATACCTAGGATATTTTGACTATGGTGTTTGTTTCACCATCTCCTAGTAAGTTATCTCTAAGTTAGTTTATTTGGCAGATAATTTCATCAAAAGACATATAACCATACAACTCAGCATCAATTTGTACCTAAGGTACATGAAAGTTGTCAAGTCGACAGTTTTTACTAAAACACTATGAAACTGATAATAGCTTTTCAAAATGTACGTTTTTTTTAAATTAAAAGTATTTTTTCTCGTCCCCTAGTAACCATAAAAAAGTACGACTAGAGTTTTAACCAGCGTAATACAGGGTATTTTTTCCAATAAGTGTACCTTTGGTATATCATTTGGGCAGATTTTGATGGCCTCTTTTTGTTCTATTTTTTAATATAGCGTAGCATATAGCGGCTATCCAGACCTGGCGAAACAGGCCCTTAGTTTGTCAAAAATATTCACGATACAACGAAACGTTGCATTGCATGTTGCAAACGCTGCGTTGCTGCTCTGTATTCGCCTTAAGGATGATTATTCTATTTCATATATTTGTTACGGGCAATTTGACAAGTCCGGGCACTATTAATAATGACCGGTCTGTATTCATAATGCCCGAGTCAATTGGGCAATGTGATTTAAACATCATGATTAATCACTTTTCCCGGCCATTATGAATAATGTCCAACCTATCTTGAGAAAAGTATTAAAATATAACCTAACCTAACCGGGAATTATTCATACCGCCCGGTCCAAGTGATAAATTCAAGATATCTTAAACACTGACTTATTACATGGACCACGGGCCGTCGGGCATTATTAATAACGGCCGGTCCTTATTAATAATGCCCGGTTAATCACGATGCCCGTAACATATTCATGATAACCGAAGGCTGCCTATAGTTGTAGGCCAAAGCAAGGTAATTAAAAATCTACTAGTTTTACTTAATTTCGCAATTTTTATAAATTATCTAGTTAGCTAATTGTTTGTTAAGGTTTGTTAAGTTATCTGTAGAGGCTTATGAAGTAAGGCGTGTAAGATAAATTGTAAGTAATTTACATAGATTAGTTTTATTACTGTTAATTCGCAAGTTATTTTTACGGACATAGGTGCTAATTAATCACGCTTTCGTAACTGCTAGCTGGCGGTGTGTTTTGTTTGATACTTAACAGTTTACCCGAAAAATTGAAATAGGCAAATTAAATCAGCTCAGGGAACCCCACAACGACTCAATATGTAAGGACGAACATACAAACTGCATGTGCGGGACATTTGTGCGCATGCGCATCGCAATGCCGTCCATCTGTCTCCCACAAAAAATATTTGCTACCTACTTCGTTATTCTAAATATTCGACTGAACTGCCGCTTTGTCACTGGACAGACAGACAGACATTATTAATTACTGTAATTAAAAAGTTCAAAGACTGGCGATCAACTGGCTATACTTTTATGGCACTCGAATAAGTTTTGAAAATGTTTTACCGAATTAAATAAACTAAAAAAAATAATGTTGCTTTAAAATCAATAATATCGGTTCTTTCGTGTTAACATTAACGCTTGCATTCGAAAGAAGGGGCGAGCCTATTACCATTAATCGGGTACAAATCTAAGCTTCCAGCTGCTACTGAGAAAATCAAAGAAAATCCTAATAACTGCCCGGCCTAGGAATCCAACCCATGCCATGTAACGCAGGAGGTACCTATAGAGACATCTCGCCCTAAGCCTTTGATATATTTACTTATAACACAATTGTTTATACCAAAAAATCCTAATAAAATGTTCCTACCATAAAACCACCAATCAAATCAATTAAACAACTAAGTATATGAGACAAAATCAATTCAAAAAATTATCATAGCCTGATCATTAAGATAACCATGTCAAACGATAAGGAATTAAACTAAACGCCTAATTAATGACCCTTTCACTGAATTAAGAAAAGTAATAAGCTAACATTAGATCGTTATCCAGTGGCCCGGGAATAGGGAACATTTGAAAGACACGTACAATGGTCCAATTATGACGCTAAGGCTAATATTCAGAGACGACGCCAAGCGTAAAGTAATGCTTCCGTATGTCCAATTTTTATTACAATTTGAGATACGGAAGCGTAAGTTGACGCTTAGCCTAGTATCTGAATATTAACCTTAGTGTGGAAAACGCCCAGCAAAACTAAACTAAACTAAACAGTGGCCCTAAGCGCGACTGGTACGCCCGAGGTCTCAGGTCAAGCAAAGTGCAATTAGATAGTAGATTAGTAGAGTTTTCTGGGGGTTACCATTTACTTAAATGGGGATCCGTTTTTTTAAATAATATTACCCTCGCGGTCCGTAAGGTTGGAAGCCAAATCGTTTCCAGCCGCCCGGCATATAGATTTCTAAAATTGAATTAACGGCAGCAAAGACAAAGCGCTCGATAAATAATTAAATTACCTACCTACTCGAGTAATATAAGTCAGTTATAGCGTAAGAGGTAGGTACAAACTTACCTCTTCTTACAGTTCTCGCCAAACTTATTGTCCGGGTTTAAGTTGGCACGAGCTAACTTTAACCCGGCCGTAAAAATCGGAGAATCAAAATTATAGGATTGTAATAAATAGAAACGAAAGCTCAAGTCGTAGGCTGTCGTTTTAAATCATTTCAATCCAATATTTTTCAATAACCGATTTTTACGGCCGGGTTAAAGTTAGCTGGTGCCAACTTCAACCCGGACAATAAGTTTGGCGAGAACTGTACCGTACCTAACTACATAAGGTCACAAAATAAGTCAGCGGTTCGGGTGCGGATGGGTGCACCTATAACTGATCCTACGGGGAAGGCGCTATAGTCTAACACATAGGTACAAATACAACATACAAAACACATACAGTTATACGATAGTAGTGGTAGATGAATAAAAAATAAGTACCTATAATAAATGATGTCAATCTGTGTTGCTTAATTAAAATAGTTTAATCTACAATCTAAACATATTATTATATAGCAAATCGGAGCCAATAAACCACAGTGGTTTGTGAAAACATACGGGGTATTGTTGCGAGCGTTACTGCTGCGATAGAGACCCATATTTTGGGCCATTAAATTAATTTTGTCTGACTTTATGCCAAACAAATAGGTACATCTTCTACTTAAAATGTGACATTCTTTTAACATTAAGGAACGTATAATCGACAATGACGCGATATACTTAGTTGTAAGTTATTCGCATAGCGAGCAAGAAGAAATATCTATCTAATATACACTTCACTATTTAAATCGTTGTAAGTATTATTAGCTTTTTCTTTCTTTCTTATTGCAATGAAGATTTGCAAGACAGAGATAGATGCAGTACAAAAATCTCATCTGTGTTAGAAAATCGAATCACGTTTCAAATTCAATTTGCCCTAAACATTTTTATTTTCTTTTTATGGCGTAAGGAAATACCTTTTTGCCTAGCGACCTATCCAGCCAGTCCTTATAACTGCAATAAAATTGGTCACAGTGAATTTTTACTTTTTTAATGCAGTATTACTTCTCCAAACATCTTAATTATTGATTGTAACTATTAGGTGTCGAAATATTGATAAAAAAACACATAATTTTATTCACGTGTAGTCGATTTTATCCTCCAACAAATTTTTTTGTTACTTCGCCGCTCCGAAGCTCCGAAGGCACTTTTCTCTGTTGTCTGTCGAAGACGTTTCTTCTGCCATTTAAATTTTCCTATTGCCTTTTCCGGCTTAATACCTATGTGCCTTAGCCTTAACCTTGTGTGTGTCAACACACATTTTAGTTCCGTTCCCGCTCACAACAGCGTCCCGTGAAGTTCTCTCGCCATGTTGTTATACCGGTAATGTGACCGTAATAGCCAAGTGTTTCCGCCATGAATACTATCGTACCAATCAGCATATAAAACACGTACATAATTTTATCCAATTGGAAAGCACCTATGAACCGGAATCACGCTACCTACTGATTTACGCAATTAGTAGGAAATTTTAGTTTTTAATTTAATGGATGTCTGGCGAGCTTTATTGGTTTTGCCCGAGGCAGTGTGCCTTCGGGTCGGGCAAAATGATCGGCCCCATCATGCATAACTAAATGATATTAATTACCTTATTTTGGGGATTATAATGTCGTAATCTAAAGATTAGACACTATATTTTCTAAAAAAATTGCGAAATTTTTATGAGTGAGGTTCATCAAGAAGAGCTTCTACAGACTACAGACTTCATCGGTCGATAGTTCAATCGATCTTTGAAATAATATTCGATTTAATAATCTAATAATCGATTTGAAATCGCAGATATTAAAGTGCAGGCCAATTGGGCTAGGTTTACTCTGTATATTGCAAGACTTGGCGATCTGGCCAAAATACAAAAATCCAGAGTGCAATACAAAGACATTGAAATCGTCCAAATAAAAAACTAAAATGCCGTAATTATGATACCTACTATGACTAGATCCGACTGCAGGTGGGCAGTTTCATGCATTTAGTAATAAAAAAGTTAATTAAAAGTATTGTTCAAAATTAGAACAACACGTGTACCTAATGTTATTAAAAAAAACAGAAACAGGTTGTCTACCCACTTGTAGTTAATTAGGCCTTAATTAGAAGAAACGGTATATTTTTCTTAATTACAGTGATGTATTGAACCGTTTTGTAGCATAAAACACTGCCACGATCGAATTTAAAGTAAAACTGTTGAATATTCAAGAAAACCAAGTGACAGTTAGGTAACAACACTACGCACTTGATACCAAGATATCTGTGCTGCTTCCAAATGTAAATTTATTCGAATTTCAACTTTAACACGAGAAAATAAAGGGTCACTATGTATCTATAACTTTTTATGTTGATATGTCCGCGGATCATCGCTGTCAGATCAACGTTCTGAAAAATGCCTCCAAATGGTTATCGGCGGCTATAGAAGTGTTAAAAAACAATAAATCACCAACAACGGAGTGATTAATTTATAGATCGACCAGTCTTACTACGTCATTTGAGTGGCAGCTCTTAATAGGAAGAATTAAAGTTGAAAATAGCGGAATAAAATATGATCTATAGGTCAAAATATACTGGTTTCGATACTTCACTATTTGGTTTATGGGCGTGTTATGGGACCTGTACAAGACACTAAAATAGGAAAGTTTAGTGAAAGGTCGCCGAGATATATTGTCTCGTACTTAATTCACAATTTATTTGTATTTAATCAAGTGGCCGTGGGTTTTTGGAATTCTAATTAATTTTATTTTGTATTCTGTGTAAAAAGTTCATTCTTAATGTGACAAATTTTTCATCGATCAACGGTTTGAGTAGTCAGGATCATTTTATTAAGCCAATATTCTCAAAGTTAAAATATATTTTTCAAACAGACCCTTTTTGAATGATTGATTCTGATTCTGATGGCCTGATAGTGTTTAACCGTAAATTCATAAATCTCTTGTGTGAAGCGTAACTGTTTTCATTACAATGACTATTCTTCAGAGACTTGAGATTTTAGATCAGCTTTCTGTCCAAGAAGATAAGTTACTAATACTGATATCCTAAGATTAGGTACGTACTACCCGTAGTAGCTGAATTAATAGGAATAGTCTGCTTCTCATTCCATTCAAGTGCAAAAAAATCGGTTTGTAGGTAAATAGATCATCCATCTCAACTAAACTTTGCAAGATTAATCCTGATGCCTCTATCTTTATGATTGTTTATGGTTTACGAGAAACCAAAACTTGTACCTCCAAAAGTACCATTTTATGCAACACCGAACCTTAGACGCACTCTGACAGAAAAAAATGGTCTCTACTAAAATCTCATTACCGGACAATAAATTTTAGTTAGCCTTAAGCAATGCACAACAAATGTAAAGCCGGCGACGATATTAATTGTAATGGAGACCGGTTCGATCCGGTTACAACAGCTTACAACTGCTTATATCCGGATAATGGTCGTAAATAACAACATGTCCAGTGAATTTAATGCATTGGTGACGCAATGGGACGAGTAAGACACAGAACAGCCATAATGTGAGTATAACGGTTTTTCCTAAAGAAATATAGCCTTTGTGAATGCTTTGGAGATATTAATGAAATGATGGCTTAGTGGAGAGGTGCTTTGCGAAGAAATCAACGACCGAGGAAGTGAGATCTTTTTTTAGCTTTTAAACAGTACTGTTGAGACCTAAAGAGGTTGATGAGGTTGGCTTCGCAAAAGCTCTGGTGGAATTTAAGCTTTCACGTGGAAAATATGGTTTGAATAAAAAAACGCCTTTTTTCTGAAGTTCTAAACATAATTATTACAATTATGTTTAGAACTTCAAAAAAAAGGCGTATGTTAGTCCTTTCTTAGCTCTGATAGAAATAAAGCAGCATAGGGTGCGTCCATCAAAATCAGTATTTTTCTTTCTTGAATATCGATCCTAACCTCCAAAATACTTTGCGTCATCTTAGGTAGGATCTATAGCATAATATTTTTAAACTTATAAACTAACATAAAGTATTCCTCTCATAACATCCAATGGCCATATATATATATATATATATGTTATGTTATTCAGAGCTCAACATTAGCATTCAGATAGTAAGTTCTGCCCACGATCGCTCCAATTGTCCAACAGTCTAGTTTTGTTACACAACAGTGACGTCACTATTCTGTGTGAAGTACATCCTCGGATTTTTACTTCTAGACAATTTTTTAACATTTGGGCTTCTAACGGTAACGTCGTAAAAGTTCATAGTGAGCTTACATTATGTGAGAATGTTTCGGAATTAATGCTCTGGTTGAAGAAAGCTTTCTGCGTTATAAAAAACTCGATTTTTTCTTAAATCGATTTGTTTACGAATATAAATCTAGCTCAGACTCGAATAGTATCTGTAGGTCAATCATTTTTGTTTCGGTTTGAAATCGAATATGATCAGAAGCTTTGGGCCTTCCACTGGTTCATGGTTGATCACTTGGATCACTTAAAACAGCTTAAAGCTTACAAGAGATATAAGAATTCTTTCATAAGGTATACAGGGAAGGCCCTCTTAGATAGAGCTCTATGGTATAATCCATATATATAGTAGCAACAATAATAGTAGGCACGTTTTTCTAGAATACTTCTGCAATAGTGTTCAGACTGAGATCACTTGTTAAGCAGCGCTTGCGCCGCTTACTAATGGATAGCAAGGCCTTAAAACTGCTAGGATTGGAGGAAATCAGAAAAGACCATCTCCCAAAATTGGGTCCTACATCGGCTACAATAATTTGGCTCAAACCTAGAAACTTCGAAGACGCAATATAATATTTAACATTAGGGTAACAACACCAAGTATATTGATAATAGTCTCTTTATACACGAAACAACAACATTTTAATACCTATTAACAAATATATTGATGAGCTAGTTCAACTATTGACTTGATTACGCAAATCTTCATTTCCGTAATTATATATTATAATGTAAAGTATATATATACCTAGTATTTTTGTGGTTAATCAGATCGACACGAATAATATTACATCCTTGTCATTGGAAGATTTCAAGTTTGGATTTTTTATCTATAAGACCTTCATGCTTATAGTTTTTACAAGTTTTTTGGAAAATATGTGCGTGTTTCTCATCAAACCTGTATTATATAATTATATATAAAGTCAAAAATGTCAAAAGGCTTAGATATTAATTGAAATGCGTTTCATATAATAATATGTCTACTACTACTACTACTCATATATCACAATATCGTAAACAGATGAGGCTTTCAAATAACTATTTAAAATGTCGTCTATATTTCACAATTATTTTATATGTTACCGCAGTTGTGGCGACATTAACTTACAGTTCAGAGGACATTACCTAATGAAGACCTAGTTTCATCCTATCCTATACTATTAAAAGAGCAATATTTGTATAAATATTATATATATAATATGTGTGTTTGTGCTTGTGCGTGTGTGTAAACAGATTTAGATACCTAGATTACCCATCGATTTTTTTGGTACTTTTACCAAAATACGGAGAAAACGATTTTTTCCGATAGGAGAGGTCTCCTATTTTCTTCGTATTTTCACCCGTTCAGGGCTTGGTCGCCCAGGTACCAGGGCTCAGGTTAAATAATGATAGCTACACACGATCGAGTCACTTACAACAAACTGAAAACTTTCTGAGTGAACGACTGTGTTCGATCACTTAAATAAAGATTTCGGTAAAATTCACATTGAGTGATAAACTTGATCGTGTGTAACCATCGTTAAAACGTTTGGAATTAAACAGCAATATATAATTTATTATACATGACGTCATTCATTATGGCGGCCATAAAAATCACTTAGTGACGTTTATTGAGCTCGTTTTTAATTAACGTCGTGTCAAAATGAAGAAGAATCATTAGTGCATTTACGATGTACAAATTATAATTATTAAAACCTATTACGGTTAAAGGTCGTCGAACATTATGCACAAATAGACACACGTTACGTAAATTCACGAGGTTCAGAATATTTTATGCGGATCATGAGAAAAATGTTTGGTCAGTAACAAATTAAAAATATATAAGTCAAACATTAAGGAAATAAATAAAAGATTTGGGATAGTAATAAATAAAGAGAGAGAGAAATTAACATAACAGTAATAACAGCTTGGAGTTTTATTTACATTTTACCCAGCACCATCTAGTTCCAAACTAAGCAGAGCTTGTACTATGGGTTTGTGTCCTGTGGGAATCGAACCCACGACCTCGTGATCAAACCACTAGTGGTTTAGACCACAGACGTCGTGCCGTGAATCTGTGCCGGGTTAAAAGGCTCGGCCCCTATTTATTGGAACCTAAAGGTACCGGCGAACTGTGGCTGTATAAAGAACACCTCTGCCAAACCTTTTGGGGAGTGATGGTCAGAACAACAAGGCAGTTCCCAGACACACTACTTAGTATTACTTAACACCGTTCATATATAACTAGCTTTCCGCCAGCGGCTTCACCCGCGTGGTCTTGTTAACTTTTTTCCCCAGTTTTTGCAACATTTTTCATTGCTACTCCGCTCTTGTTAGTCGTAGCGTGATGATATATAGCCTATAGCCTTCCCCGATAAGTAGGCTATCTAACAATGAAAGAATTTTTCAAATCAGTCTAGTTGTTTCGGAGCCTATTCAATACAAACAAACAATCAAATCTTTCCTCTTTATAATATTAGTATACTTAGATACAGATGTGTTTAAGAAGCCATTAAAATCCCACGTAATGTTATGCGCCAATCTTCACATTAATAGTTATCTAATACGATACTCTTGTGTGAATAACTGCAATTATTTTGTTGCCAAAACATAGCTCCCGGCTATGCAAGTTATTGAAACTTTGAAACATATCTTTGACTTCCATTCACAAGTCATAAAGTGCAGCTATATAATATATAATAGATCGAGTTTTGAGTATTTATGAGGTATCAATTACGTGAGGCAAGGCTTAATTTTGACCGGAATTGATATCCTAACTCTCTGTATAAGTAGACTGCTGATCACGAGGTGACGTAGGTTCGATTCCCATGGGATACAAATTTAAATTATGAACATTTATGTTCGTGTTGGATGTTTCCAGTGTTGGATATTTGCAGTTTATGTATTATAAGTATACCTAAGGCTATTCACGAAAAGACAAATATAATAAGTATTATATTAACCTGGTGGTTCTAAGCGCGTCTGCTATGCTTGAGGCCCTAGGTTCGATGCCCATGTCGAGGAAAGTGTTATTTAAAATTCATAGTAGGAGCTTCGTGTTGGAGTTGTCAGTTAACGACAATAGGCTCGCACCTATTATATGCGACCTTAACATACACTGGCGAACTGTGAGTGTACATTAGCAAGTACAACTCTGCCTGACCATTTGGGGATATACAGGCGAAATATATTACATTGTTATGTTAAAAACATGCATTATGATCCAATCCATATATGAACCAAAACCAATTCAAAAAACACAGAACATTAATTAGAAATATATCTAATACTTGTTCAAGAAAACATCTCATACTTGTACCGCGTATACACCGACGCAATCAGTTAAGTGCGACCGGTTTCCGAAAAGATTTGTATAATAAAGATAGGATAGATCGTAAAACAAGCATATGCCACATACCTACTTATCAATTTCAATTCTACTGGCGATAAAGATTAGACAATCGGTGAAGATACGTCAATAATGAGTACACAGTTTTTATGCATAATCTTTGAGAGCCTCTAAGAGGATATTCATTGAATTGCAGTTCTCGTCAATCATTTTGTCTTGTTTAGGTTATAAATTGTGTACTGCGCAGCTAATTGACAAACAGCTAACGTCGGGCCGGCCAAGTTATGTCGCGCGTAGTGGAGAACTTAAAGTGACAAAAGATCGGGCAATTGCGAGGTTATGAGTTCAGATATAAGTGAAATATGCTGTACGAATCAATCTACCCAGCAGCGCCCTAACAAATCAGCAAGACCAGTGGTATCGTTCGTGGTCGTCTTGAGACCACAGATGTAGCCTTTATTATCTAGTAATTTCACTGGCTACATTACTGTTTAAACCGAAACAGAAGAATATTGCTTAGCAGCATAATATTTAGCATAGCATAGAACACAGCAGCATTATTATTTACAGTACTTAAAGTTATTTTCTTTCTCCTGCACTGCATGTACACTACATATTATATATCTTCTTGAATCACTTTATCTATTACTGAAAACTGCATTAAAATCCGTTGCATAGTTTACAAGATGTAAGCGCACAAACAGTGGGAGCGATTTTGTTATATACTACGTAAAGATATCAGTGTCGAAATCATTGCACGACAGATCATTATTACTAATACTTTTCTAAATTAAAAATGACTTGCACGGGGTTTCAATAGTATCCTAAAGCACTTTTTGACACAAAAGGTAGGACTATCTCCTTGCTAAATTCTCGAAATCTGTTTAGCGGTTTAGGCGTACAAAGGTAACAGACAGACAGTTTCATTCGCATTTACAATATTAGTGTGGTTGAGTATGGATTAAGTTCATCGTTTCTTTATAACTATTTTAAGGTTGACTTAAGAGCTTATCGCATCCGTAAAAATGTTGATCTATGTAAATTTTACCGTAGTAAACGCTAAGATCGGCAATTGGTGTGTCGCAACTGGTAGGTCATTACGTATTCATACAATAAAACAGAAATAACGAGATGTCCCACAGCCGGCGACATACATGTGTAGCTTTATAGTTAACGACTGGGCGGAATGTATGGGAGTTGCCATTTTCACTTTAGAAATATAATAAATTTATAGTTATTGTGCAGTCGCACGAATTTGAGAATGTACAATGGGAAAGACTACGCAAAGCTAACAGATGGCAGCACTTACGTTTGTACTCATTGCAACCAATTATAACCAATACCGAAACCAATTATGTATAAACATTAATGTATAATATATATAAACATAATATGTTAAATTTGTAATATATAGTGATAAAAATCCCTATTGACGAAAAAATATTTGACAAACTGTAACGTTCAGAAAATATTTGTAAGTAAGAAACAAGCTATTAAACTTTATTTAAAGCAAGTTATAGGAATCGGTGGCCGAGATATCTTAGGTCTTGGCAACAAGCCCCATAGTTTGACGGGATTGGATAGCAAAATCTGTGGAATGTGGATCCGACTTTCAGTGGTATGGTATATAATATGTTATTTAAGCAATAATGTGCTAACATTATTGTGTTCCGGTTTAAAGAGCAATCTAGCCAATAAAGTTACTGGCTGAATAAGTAGGTTTTTAATTTACTTGACACTTACCTAGTTTGGGACTAGATGGTACTGTTTCAAATGTCACAGAATATTTTTTCAAGTTCAAATGTTTTTATCTCAAATAAGCTTTTAAAAGCATTTATGAAACGTTATATGATTCTAGGTGCACGGTTCAATCCGGCAAGAAACTCCATCGACCCATTTAAAATAAGAGTTTTTAATTCTTTTACTGGGATAATGCAATATTCAGATAATAGGATGTGTGATAACGATAACAGGAATAATTAATTAAATGAGTTTAATTAATGAGGTGTCAGAATGACAATGCGGTATTGCTGACGTCTATAGGGTGATGTTGTCATCGTCATCAGTACAATCAGTACAATAAAAAGGTCATCATAATATAATACATTAGGTATTAGTATAGACATACAGACAGAAAAATAAAACATCATACTCGAATTATTCATTAAAACGAGTTATAATGACCACAAGTAATTAATGTCTAAGTCGACATTAGCCGAAATAATGTTAGGTAGGTATATAATATATGAACACAGTAAAATTCCACAGATTAATCGATAATAATAAACGCAAATGTGAATATCTTAGTATTCAACTAATTATTTTGATTCCGTTAAAGAAACAAGTTTTAGGAATTCATAAAAATTATACATTTAATCATATAACCGGTGATTTATGAATTTATTCAAAAGAGAAGAATACAGTGGCAGTCTGCATTTGATAGCGGTTAAGCCCATTTCCAGACTTCGATTCCCAGCCGAGACAAATCTTTGTATAATCTATCGTTGACCTCACTAAGACGAAGTAACGAAGACCATGAACATTATAAAAAAAAAACCCGCCGCGTCTGTCTGAATACGATAAATTCAAAAACGAATGAACGAGTTTTCACTCAGTTTCAGGGGGTTAAGCCCGAAGTCCGTAATTTCGTAGTCCGTTCCTTCGTTACAGGCATTTTCTACTCCGTATCACCTACGGACGCATAACTCGTTCGGGGGCCGAACTATGAATGAATGACAACACAATTTGACATGTGTACCTATTCCCAAACTGTTTTTACCCATCCGAAAATTGAACCTGACACTTGTTTTAACGGATCTTTATGTCTGGGCTACTTTCGGGCGAGCCCGTTACTTCGTAGACGGAGATAGGGAGTATACCTCCAGCAACGGACGGAGTAATTCATATTTATTAAGATTTTGTGTAAATTGGCTAAAATATATGACGATGATTGTTAAAGATATCTCTCCTACCCGCGGAAAGCCGGAGCGGGTTGAAAGATAAGACATATAAAATAGCAAATCACTGCTCTGTTTGCTTTTATATGTCGTTAATTGGGGTTCTAATTTAAACACTATGCTGAGTGCACTATGCTTTCAGGGAGCAAACCTGCAACACATGAAGAAGCCGAGCACTCAGCCGCTACGCCAAACAAATCGATACATAAAACCCATCCAAATTAGACATACACTAACCCTAACACGAAACAAACAAGAAACAAAACGCGCACCCATCATAAAACAATACCTAAACACCGGCCATACACTCACAGAGGCCATAAAACCAACTATTCCAAGATAAACACCAATCTCATCGGAATCATATAAAATGGTACTTTTATATCAGTTATTATGCTTCTATAAAGCAGGATGAACTGTTTACGATGGCGGTGCCGCAACCGACATCTGATAATAGAGACGAATAAAAATTGTTTACCCTTAAATATGTTAATAAAAACTATAAGTATAGTCTTCAGGTTCGGTTATTAAGTGGAAACATTAATAGTAGCTGTAAATAGAGTCTCAAACGCGATAGTTCCAGTTCAATTTCTCGACGTCATCCTCAGCTGTTTCTAGCCGACGACAAACAGGAGGTTCTATGTTCGACTGTATGTATGATTAACAAAACAAGTTTGTTTCCTTTATAAATAGAGCCTGGGCACAAATACAAACGCAGAGTATTACTGGACAATGTGATTAGAAGAATCCAATAAATAATACTTTTCGGGGACTAGAAATCAAACCCAGGACCTGAGGCTTAGCGGCAGCACTTGCGATCAATAACGGGAAAAAAGTTCTTCAACTTAAGTAACGTGATTGACGTCATAACTGAAATGTCATGTTAAGTGTTAATTATCTTAATTACTTTAAACTTCTTTGACGACCCCTATGCAAAAAACCCCTATGTAAAGACCTTATTTTAAAATGATTATGAAATCTCTAATAACACTAAAATATTGTCAGTCCTGTCTAGGCAATTTTTACGACAATATAATAAGATGGCACAAAATTAACCCACAGTTTACCTCAGCTACTGAAAATTTACTGGTAAACCGACAGATGCACACTCATTCCCAAGAATAAAATACAACCTACCCACCAATATTAAGAATACCGTCCTAATTACCCTCCCCACATCGCCGCAACACATAAACGGTAACATATCAACAGCGTTTACGATTCATACTGTTACAAAGTACCTATTACGAAGCACATTAATAGGCCCAACTAATTAACCTTCTCAACTCGTTAAAACTAAAATGAAAATAAAAAATACTCCCGTAAAATAGTCATAAATTGAACATTAATATCTACAATACGCAACTTTCAAACTTTTATTGTTTCGTTGTAAAAGAGGGTAGTTCGATAGTTTTGCAGATACCTGGCAACTGAAAGTTGTAAATGGGGGTAACAATAACGGTTAATGATTTGGAAAATGTAGCATTAATTGTTGACGGTGAAAGTTTTCAGGGTGTGTTAAAAAGTTCGGCCGTGTGTTCGCCGTTTTATGTCGCGAGGGAGGGTAGAGATTGTAAAAAATATATTCGCTTTAGGTACTAATAAGCCGGGGCGACGAAGGAGCTGTCCTATGTACACTGAAGCAAATGAAAACATAAACAAAAAATTATGGGTTGTCACGGTCATAGAAGGGACGGAGGGCATGCCAAAAGTCAAAATGTTTGCATGAAGCAATATGTAGACAAAGCTCTATGTCTCGTAGTGTTACCTACCACAATATAATTAGAATAACGGTTTACCGTTAGGCAAACGTCTGAGACATTTTCTCGGCATGTGAATACTTCGAGTTCACTTTTGATTGGTATCTTAACTTCACTTTTCATTCTAACCTTTTCTTTCTCAAGTTAGGGGCAATACTGTACTTCCTAAAAAAAACTATAAAGCCTTCCTTCCTATAAAAACCTCATTTAAAAAAACATTTAATTTTAACAACCTTCATTAGAACTAAATTAGAACAACTGGGGCTGCATTATGAAGTGCTCAGGCCGTAATTGTTACATTGCAAGAAAGAGATGGTGCTACCGAACTTGTATAGCTGTATCTCTCTCTTGCATTTGAACGACGATAGCTTTATATCTTCAAAATACGGCCACCGTTCAGAATCCTTCGACACTCACTACCGCCTTCATTAACCGTTCACATAATTTAGTATAATTTTAAATGATAAACATTTTCTAATGTCAATGTCGCGCGTGCGTGTGGTCTACCAATTTGAGAGCGCACTGCGACGTAGCATGTCCCGCGTAGCGTCCCTTCTATCTCCGTAATTTATCTAGTACACCGCATACGTTTTCAATTTTATGAAGTCATTAAACTTTTGTTAGATTCCAAAGTAGTTAGGCAAAAGTTTTAGTGGTTAGTGAAAATGAGGTTTAGTTTTTCGGCGAAGTTTTAGTGATATAACTTTCGGTTCGCTATGTTTAATGAGCTTATGAGTACCTACAGCAGTTAAGTATATCAAATAAGTAGTTTGATTTTGACTTATTATTTATGTTATTAATTAATCTGCCTCGTTAGCCCCGTGGTCGTCAGCACGATGCTCGATGTCCTGGATTCGATTTCCGGGTCGAGCAATGTGTTATTGAGTTTTCCTCGAAAATTCTCAGTAGCAGCTCATAGTTTGGATTTGTGCCCGGTAAATGGCAACGGACTCGACCCCTATTACATAGGACCTAAATATGCTGATTGCTGGCGAACTGCAGGTATACATTAGTACATCTCTACGTAACCCTTCAGGGAAATCATAGAACTATGATGACATATTTATATTTTTTTCTTTCTTCCTGACGACGTCTGTGGTCTAGTGGTTTGAGTACCGGACTGCTGATCACGAGGTCGTGGGTTCGATTCCCACAGGACGGAAACATTTATGTGATGAACTTAGGTGTTTGTGTTTGTCTGGGTGTTTCTTATATATTATAAGTATATATTTACAAAAAAAAAGTATATAAGTATTATATATATCCATTATCTAGTACCCATAGTACAAGCTCTGCTTAGTTTGGGACTAGATGGTGCTGAATGTAAAATGTCCCAAGATATTTATTATTATTATTCCTTTCTTTATTTATTTATTCTTTATTGCACACTAGAAATAAAAACAAACAATGACCTTACTCCACTAATCATGGATAACGGGCGGCTATCGCTTTATATACTTCATATATAATTATCACATACATATTTGTATCCTGTGGTAATCGAACCTACGAGGTCGTCATCAGCATTCTGATTCTTGGACCACTAGACCGAAATCGTCATCATATCCTGCAATATAATGTATCAGGGCTATGCCATGTTCCACGCTGAAACTTTACGGGCAGTTTATGTAAGTATGTTCGAGCAATAACTTGTATTTATTACCTTTGCGCTGTGCCATGTGTTATGATTGACGCAAACAGATCTATCCTGAACGATAATACTCAGAAATATGTTTACTACAAACAAGAAATATTTTTAAGACTATTTTATCTCGTGAAACATATTTCAGCATAACAACTTCTTGTTTCAATGCAAGCAAATGGCATAGTTAACGTCAAAAACAATGATTTAAATATGACGGAACAACTCCACAACAAAAGATTGCCGCTTTACTGTTCTAACCTCGAAACTTAATATTTAACATATAATTAATCCTCAAAAACTAAATTGCCATTGCGAGACCGCTCCAAAACGCTCTTAGACATAAATCATCTGTAACAAAAGCTGTACCGTACACAGATTGCGAGGCCCATCGCTAATTGGGCGTCACCATAAACCGGGCCGCATTCGTAACAAAAGTCAATTCTCCCAACAAAGAGGTTTAAAAAAGCTGTGGGCCCACCGTGTAACACAATCTGGTACCGCGAAAGAACATAAAATTCGGTTAGCTATTAGATTCCGCGTCGGTCGGTACAGCAAACGACATTTTTATATTTTTAAGTGAACGGCCCGCGCCCGCGCACCCTCACACACGCGCACTCACACACACGCGGACAGTGCAGGTATAAACAAAAATGTGCTAAGTAAAAAATATTATTATAGCATAATGCGCCATAAAACACGAGAGCGTCGCTGAGCGGCTACGGTTCTCAAACTGTTGACGCTGTACGCTGTGGCGTAGCAACCTCGTAGCACCGTAGCGGACGCGTAGCTGGTACTTATGCACCGCGTCCTCGAGAAACTTTTTCAAGCAAATATAGCCGTGATAAAAATGCCTAATGTATATCCGTTTCCTATTAATATCACGGTGTGGCGTCATATAAAAAAGTGTAGAATATGTAAAGATTATGCCTTGTATGATTAATAGACAAGAGAATGTCGACTAAACGAACTACCGCGCCCTGTGACGATGCAAATATTGTAGTACTGTTCTTTAAATTTTGCCCAAACACACGGTTTATTTATACTTATATTTACACCGTGTTATCTGTGGTATGTCGTCAGAAAACATGATAAAGAATTTGTATTGTGCCTAATGATTAAAATCGCGTAAGATACAATAAATAATAGAAATAAACGAGTTTTCTAAAGAAAACTAATTAAAATCGTATAAATAAATTAGACTACTGGTATAATATTAATCAACCAATTAATAACAGAACCTAATGGTTTGAAATTGGCAATATAATATATTATATAAAATTAGAAATCCAATAATAGCTAAAAAGCATATTGTAAATCTTAAACTAATTAAAAAAGCAATTAAAACTAAATCCCAACACTTTGAGCACCGCGTGCGCCCCGGTACTCCAACATAAACAATGTCAATGGTTTCTATTAAAATCGTTCGGCATTTCGATATACGAATTATATTAGAATAACGTCTGGGAAATCTACGCAATGTGCAATAAATAAAACGAAGACGTCCCACTACAAAAACATATAACTTTTATATGAATAACATTAAAGTCTAATTTCGTCTATCATGTATTAAGTGAGTGTGGATAATAAAAATGGTTAGTATTTGGTAAGATGTATCCGATAATCAAAGTTTAAGGACATAATAAACTGGATCTAATATTATAAATGAATGCAAATTGTTTAAATACTGGTAATGGTAACATAAACAGATATTGTTTTGAGGATAATAATGTTATTATTAAACTGTGTTGTACGATTATTGGCTTTATGAAGACGTGATAGAGTTCATTCGGTTATGGAAATGTGTATGTATATAAGCTTAGGTAAGATCAGGCTTCAAGGTAAGACTAAGGCTGAGATTCAGAGAAAAAACTTAGCGTGAACTTACGCTTCCGTATGTCAAATTGTCATACAAATTTGACATACGGAAGCGTAAGTTCATGCTGAGTCTCTTCTCTGAATCTCAGCCTAAGAACACAGCACGCAAAAAAATGTGTTATTTGGCTGCAGTTTTCTGTAAGGTGGAGGTACTTCCCCAGACGGGCTGCTCCAGATTTTAGCGATAAATTGTTGTGCCCTATCTCTTACTCTGAATTACTGCAGTTTTTCTAGTTATTTTTAGTATATTGGATAAATTTTGGTAAATGAGCGTTGGAATTCCACGATTCCCTAAGATTCCATTGTGGAGGGACGAAGTGTTTCACCCCTTCGACCAAATGAGGATCCATCCAGGCAGGTGATTTTCCTAGCGGGCCACTGCCCAACAGTTGCCGTCAGCCATCTGTATAAAAGCAACTTGCGTTGCAAATGTTGCTTGCGCGATTTAGGATTTGCTTCATCCAAGTTCTCATGTAGAGCGACAGATGTCGCCGAAGCGCCAACATTATACGGCGGATATTTCACCTACTACAAGTACCTAGTTATTTCGAATGGGATGTTTGTGTAAGTATAAGAATTTGAGTTTTTTAATAACCACGATACAGAAGTTACAGAACGTAATAATAGTGTTGCAAGTTTAAAAAAAATACAAAAGTAGGCATGATAACTTATGGACAGACATTACAAAGAGTATCTACCAGTGTGCAAGATTGTCAGGTGTTTTATTAATTCCAACTTGTCCATGACGAAAATATAATAAAATACTAAATGCCATTAAATTTAATAGGTAATG
Organism: Acronicta psi; assembly: GCA_946251955.1. Classification (NCBI taxonomy): domain Eukaryota; kingdom Metazoa; phylum Arthropoda; class Insecta; order Lepidoptera; family Noctuidae; genus Acronicta; species Acronicta psi. The sequence continues at coordinate 15,860,631 of OX276470.1, read as the reverse complement.
AATAAATTTATTAGATATTATTAAATTATTATACTTAGTATAGAACCTGATCTTGTTATAAACATTTGACTTTTGTAGATAAGATTAGGTATAATCTCATATAAAAGTTTCTAGTTTCCCTAAAATTTTATAAAACAAGTATTTTTATTACAAAGTCTCTATTAACCATATCTGTATGCCCATAGTAAAAATTGTGAGCAGTAAATACTCCTGTCCTTGTTTTAAAGACCTACGTTATATAGGGGGCGATCCTAATGCCATTAATGGAGCACAAATCAAAAAGCTGATACTGATAATATTTTTTTTCATTTCACTGAAGTACCCTAATAACACTGGTCGACCTGAGTATCGAACTCGTAACGTCTCGCTCGTGCTGGCGATCATTAGACTTACGAGGCAGTCTTAATAAGCCTCTTTATTAAGTTGTGACTGTAGTGATATCCCACTCATATGGCCTTTAGACTGCCAAGTGGAAGGTCTCGAGGTCGAATCCAAAGCATCTTTGACTTTTCAAAATCCTTTGCGCATTATTAACTACAAACTCACTTTAACGGTGGAACCTACCTATAGCAATTTTTCATATTCTGAAAGGATATTCATACGCAGCAATGACAATAGGGTAAAAAGAATTAACGTAGGTATAGTAAACCCGAAAGTAACAAGTTGCAACAAGATCTAACGTCTGCTTAGACTAAACAGTTCAGCAAAATATTCGTTTCACATAAGCGTAGAAATGTTTAAAATACTTCACACCACAGGAAAAATACTTAAATGTTATGTAAGCTTTTTACCCGAAGACACGGCAAAAAGCCGAAGGAAGGGTTTTATTGTAGCGTTAGGTTATGCGTTGGACTTCAGACCATCAAGCGGCGCTCACACTGGACCTACTAGGCTCACTAGGGTCGGCGTGACATTATAGCCGCAAAGACACAATAAAAAAAGCGTGACGAAAAAAATTTGGTCTACCTAATTACCTATTTTGCACAATTACTAGTTACTAGTTAGTTTTAAGTACATATAAGTTTTTTTAAAGTACTCACAAGGTTTTTGTGCCAGTAAATACATTTTCTTTCTTTTTCCATATTTATTTGCACTGTCAAGTGCATTGCGCAATAACTTTATCAAATAACTTAGACACTACGTCATAGTACAATTAATGACTGAAATGAGTGTGTATGTAAAAATGGCCCTAATATTTAAAGAATTTCTCAAATATGTGTCATCGTTACAGGCAAGCTGAGTCGCTGAATACACGTGCTAATTTACACTGAAAAATTAAAAGCAATTTCCTTCCTAACAATGTATGCAAAACCGAAGCAAAACTCGGTCAAAAAAGGTCAAGCCAATTGGAAGCAGGGGTCCACAACACACAGAAATACGAACCCAGAACGGCGGGTGGTTGGGCTGCAGCCGGCTCTGGAGGTCGGGGTCGGAGAGCGCGCCCCTGCCGAGGGACCCCGGCGAAGAGGCCGAGGGCCGCTTCACGCGAGCCACGCGCGCCTCACCGCCACCCTGTGCACAGCCCCGGTCACACCTCGCCTCGAGATCACACACTTCGATGCACCAACCCTGGGTTGCCTGGAGCTAGGGTCTAACGACTACGCTACTGTTAGGACGTCTGAAGTAGGGCTACGCTAAGGGTCCGTGTCCGGTTTTGTACCTGTTTACGCGTTCTATGTGGTAGGTACTACAGTCCTGGTTAGGTTACTTAGATTATTTGTGTTTATGGTTACAAAGGTTATGGGGGTGTATCCAGGGTAGATGGTATCCATTAGGGTTTTTGCGTGGTAGCTTGACTTTACGATCACTAAATATTGAAAATAAAAAACTATATTATGCTGAATAAATAAAAAAATTACGACATCATGGGATTTTTTTTATATCGCAACTTTTAACTTAATGTTCTAAATAAATGAATATCATAATAAAATTATCTAAATTTCACATAATCATGAACGAAAAACTGAATGGTTTCAGCTAGTATAACACTATCACTGTTTAATCAAATCATTAAACAAAAAGCCATTTAAAATGAATTATTCATCAAAAAACAAAACACTTATTAAAGAATGAATATTAATTTCTCATTCAAAACGGATACTAATTGAAATAAACTTTACGGGTACTATTCTGCGTTTATTATTCGAATACTTTAATAATTTAATTTTCGAATAATAAATGTACGTTAAATTCACGTTAAAATTATTTTTTCGCATAATAAACGGACATAAAATTCACTTAAATTACTTTCTTTTATTTAATTTTCGAATAATAAATTCTTATGTTCAAATAATAAATCTATTCTGTTCAACAGTTCTAAGGATAGTAATTACTACTGTATAATGTTCTAACACCACATATGAACTAGGTACTATTAAGCCGTATGTGGACAGTGGTACATGCAGAAGTCATGAATGAAGTAGGTACTAAAGGAAGAGATTGCCCAGTGCCCAGTGGGAAGCATCGAAATGTGTGATCGTGTTGCGACTAAAAAAGCATCTATAAAAACTAAAGATTTGTGCAGACGACAAAATTAATTTTTTGACAAGTATTCAAATTGTGTTCATGACTCATCGTTCTAATAAGAGTATTTAAATCGAAGGCCAAAATAATATATAAGTATCTATTTATTTAAGATTGTTGCTATGAGATTTAAGAGAGAAAGATTAGATTATCGATTTTTATGTTTAATTTTATTCTAACAAGCCAACTAGAATGTCATTAGAACGATGTAAATTACTCGTATAACTAGGAATCTAGAGATCGCGGATATTAAAATATTATGGCGTCAACAAGATTGCGACTGTTCAGTACCTATTCGGATAAGACTAGATATCTTTACATATAATATCAATCGTATCGTCTGCACACAACATTATTTTAATGTATTAGATCAGATATCACTTCACATAATATCATTTGAAAAATAAATAAGTTTGAGTAAGTTTTCTTTGGTCAAATAACGCAAATGTTTGTCAAATGCACCATGTGAAGAGGCAACTTTAGAGATGGTGAGGTGAAATATATATGAGTATCACACGGCCAATATATAGTGTAGTGATGTAACATGTCAATATATTTCACTTTCTCCACTTTTGTACATTAAATAAATTATAAAATAAGTTCTCGTTTAAGATCGCTTTCTCGTAGTTTACGTGGGTAACAGAAAATTACCGAAAGAGGCGACATACATATAAAGTGTGTAAGATCATAATTATTCATTAAAACAAGTGATAATTTTATTATTCTTTTATCAGTTTGACATTACCAAACGATTAGGTATCACTTTAGATTATCGTGCATTTTATCTTAAAATTACCTATAAATAATATTTTCAATGGACATTTAATAATTGTATACCTAAGTATAAAAATGTCAACTGAAAAAAACTGTTTTCTTAATAAAAAAAAATATAAATAGATTCATAGATTAGTTCAATAAATAAACTTATTTAAAAATTTTATGTAAAATCGTCCGATCTCACACGATATCGGATGATTTTACTGAAAATTTGGCCTTACTATTTCTAGAATCTAAGGCCATTTATTTATATGGTTACCCTTAAATGAATTCCTATACTAAATAAGTAAACTCCTAATAATCACTTCGGGATGCATCCGATATCTGTTGGAGGGCGGGGAAGGGTCCATACAAAACTCTCCATAGACCTTCTCTTACCAAAAAGTAATAAAATTTATCATAATCCCAATCCAATAGCATACGCTTGCTCATATTCTTTCAGTAAAAGCACCATATTTCAAAAGAATGCCTGCCATATTTTTCACATGCCAGTAGGTATTAATAACCCACCAGTCATTATTAATCTTTGCCAAGGACTAACGAAAACTAAAAGTAATAGTTTTTTATTCAGCACACATACCTCTCGGAAGTGCTGCAAATCATAGCTAAACAGTGGTCATACTACCATTTTTTTTTGCAACAACTATATAATACCTTGTGCATGATATACCTATGTGTAAACATATAAGGTAACACTCGCTAACAGTAGTCGACAGGGTCAGACTGAGCCGGTAGGGCCCGGGTGGCTCCCCCTCCCCAAAATCCCGGGTCCCAGGGTGGGATAGTGGTATATGGAATACTATCAGAAAGTAATGTTTTTTTTATAATGTCAACGCTCGTGTAAGTACATAAAAATCGTTTGATCGTTCAAAAGTTATTGCGCCGTTCAGAAATGGCCCGCGCAGGCTAGGAATCGGCATCCTGGCTATATGGCCAGTCCAACCCTGGTAGTCGAAAGCCCTTAAATATGAGAAAATATAGGCCACTCAAACCGCATTTTCAGTAACAGGATCATTTAAAACAATACGAGGGCAGTAAAAGTCCATCTCGTGTTTACCACAGACGTGAGTTTCTCTAGTAATGAAGCTGTCAATCTACCTTGAACACTTACTAGCGAGGCTTAGTTTTACAGGCCGTTTAAGGAACTATTTGTAAAAAGAAATTAGTTCTGTAATGGATTTTTTTCATGGTTTCAGTGCAACATAGAACCTCCACATCATGGTCATCAACCCATACTGTCCCAAAACTGAGCACGGGTTTCCTCTTAGAATGGTGGGGATTAGGCTATAGTCCACTACGTTGGCTTCGCAGATAGGCAGACTTCATACGCCGTCGAGAAAATCTTTCAGGCATGTTTCCTCACGATGTTTTCCGTTACACTCCACAAGTAATTCAAATTCAAATGGTTAATTAAAAAAAGGTTAATTAGTCATCACTGATTACCCAAAACAATCTTTTCACCAGTGATAACTCATGCTGATACGAAAGAGTATGTATGATGATCCTTCTGCCCCGAGTTCCAATTAATTTTGTGTCAGCCCAGTGTGTAATTTTCTCTCATTCATCCCTAACAGCTGTCACATCATTATTCACTCTCACTTCCTCATTTTCGATCACATCCACCCATTATTTACACAATCCAACCATTTTTTTTCTGAACTTGGGTGACCTCTCCGTCCCTCCACATTCATGCCATGAAGTACATGCCAGTGGAGGAACCAAGACTATTCTGTTTCAACTTTCAAAATTCCACTCCATTCTAGACGGGGCACACACAGCTCAACATTCTCATCTCCAAAAGAAGAAGTATCAGTTAATTACCAAAAAAATCCACTATAATTAACATAATTATAATATCTAGTTTTACGCCAACGCACGATAATATGGATGTTCGAATGTGACCTAATGGAATCATATAGCATTTCCACGCGAGGACCGGTTTCAAAAGACCATCAATGAATCGTTCGGCCGTGCCAAATGCGATGAGATACGACCGGCTCATTGAATTGCTAGACGCGCCAGCTTCCGGTCTGGCAGATTGTCTGCCACCAAGAATGGCCAACTTTGGTACCGTTATTAGTTGTATTGAGAGACTCGTGGCTAAACAACAATCGCACGGATCGATCGATATCGAGGTGGGATTCTTATCATACATTGTATGCCTGTGCCTTTTGGAATTGTTTGACAATGTCGATGCATAGTGCTGTACGTACTTTCAGCGTGTTTTTTGCTGAAAAGATCATATCTGCGCAGATCGACTGCAACTGACGTTCGAATATTCGCAGAGTGGTATTGCATAAATGTATTTTGCCTAATGGACATAGGTAACTATAATACTGGTTTTCCCCTAAATACAATACAAAACAGATTCTATACGCAAATACGTTGTTTACCTCAAGACGGATATAAGTACGTCAGAATATCTGATTACGTAGATGCTTTAAGGAAATTAATTGTTAGATTTTTTCCTTCTAATACTAAAATTAAATTAAAATAAAAAACCTTATTGGGTAAACTCTTGTGTGAGAGACAGAGGCATACGGAAGTTAAACATCAAAATTAAATGATCATCAGATCAACTACATCATGCACCTCTAGCTGACACAAGAAAAGAGGTAAGTTGCAAATTGTACTAATATTAGGTAGCTTCTACGTTGCAGTAAGTACTTTTATTAATATTCTAATTCTAATAACAAGATATTCATATTTTTTCTCTCTGTCATTTATCAATAAACATTAGCATTCAAGATGTTTAACAATTTTAAATGCGAATTAATTTTGAACGAATGGAATTTAGCAATCTTCATTGTAATAAAAATAGTGATGTAATGCCATAAAAATATACTCGACAATTACTTTTGTAGGTACGTGGAAATTTGAGATGATAGCGTTGTGGCGACATCGGACAAAACCGGTAAGAAATACATAAATTTTATTTAAAAAAAGACGGGCCGTGCCCACACTTAGCCGAATTGGTTATTATCTCATTCCATACGTACTCATGAGATTCATTACACACTTATTGGCTAGAGAACGAATAAAACCATTTTTGTAGCTATGTAGTGATGTGGTGATGTCGATCTCGGGCGCAGAATGTTCATCGATAAATCCAAATAATAAGTAAAGAACTTTTTGAAAGAACTACACTCATGCCTTTTAGGAAGCTTCAAATGTTAACAGTCGTTTTATGGAAAACATAATACAAATGAAGAACAAAAATGTTTCATTGTATTTCAATTGTATTTGTTTGATATTGTTTGTATTGTATTGTACCAAAACATGAATCTTTTATTTTTGTTAGTTTCCAACATAGAACTCTAGACCTAATTACCACGGCCGCGCTGTCATGAGTGTTGACCAAGAAGCAGAACAACATTTTCATCGATAGAGATGCACTTGATAACTACTCTACATCACTACTAACAAACCAGTTCGCGCGTTAATTGCGGTACCAAATTCGTATCAGAATCATTTGAATATCCGTAATTTATGACATCGGGCAACTGAGTATCATCTCAGTACTATGTGTGTTAATGTCCGCATACATTATGTTGGCAATCTGAACAAATGCTGTGATATTTGAATATTTGTTATAGGTAAGTAAAATGTTGCTCTACCTAGCTTTGATTTAAAACCTCTGATTCATACCAGTTGTGTAGGATAGTGTATAAAAATAAATTGCAAATATACAGCAAAGAATAATTCAATTTGGTGTAGTAAAATCAGATTGAGACACCTTTTGTATCAAATTGTCATCAATCATTTGCTGACTTTGAGGTATCTAATTGAAGGAAGCAGGTTTAAATACTTCCTAAGGTCGAATTTTTCTTTTACTAACTCTTTTACTAACTTTAAAATTGATATTACCTTTTGCAAAGAATTCTTCATGTGATTTTTAGCGTTCTACACTATATTAGTACCACTACATGTTAGCGTTATATTTTTTAGGTTGAAAGCAAGGAATAGCGCTATTTAATGTATAGAGTGGCATCCCTCTCTCTCAATCTCGAAATAAGTACTTCAATGACAATATGAAAGCAGTGCAATACTATAAAAATCATAATTGTTTCAGAATGTCTTTTTGGCACAGAACCATGAAACTTTCTGACTCCAAGATTAGAAGAATTTCAGCTTCCTGACTCTGATATAGATAACTTATCAGTTTGCTTACAAATGCACCATTAAAGTGTTATCTAAAAGACAAACGTGTACCCGACATGAAATAAAAATAATTTTAGAGATGTTCTATTAGGTAAAGAATGTTGCCTTTTAAAAAGCATACAGTAATATTTATTTTGGTGAAAGAATGGTTATTTATTCGCTCTAATTGACCTTAAAGTTTATCGTCCGGCGTATTCTCCATTTACCAACAAACATATAACCAAAAATCCACTATTCTTATCAAAACCATCTTTATGATTGCAACATTTTATCCGTAGCTTATTAACATAACATTCACTTAAACACACATACATAAGCAAGTTGCGTCCGCCCGTAGGAGAGGTATATGGCAACACTTAATCCACGACTTTTATGTACTTTTTCTAACTGTACCGCCATCGCCAATGCAGTGCGACATTCTACCACATTTTTTATGTAAACCGGTATTTGGACTTTACTAAATTCGAATTGTACACGATGCTGCTTATTCTAAAAATTGTTTAGATGTTTCCGTGTTTCGAGAAATTTTCCACATTCAATTGTAAGATGGGTTTATCGGGTACTATCAAATTGTTGTTTATAGAGGATGTTTACAAGGCTTGAGCAATGAGCATCACAATGAGCAACACGAAATGATAATTATGAATCTAATCATGTATGGATGGATGGATGTTTGTTACTCTTTCACGCAAAAACGACTGAACGGATCTGGATGAAATTTGGCACAGAGATAGATTATAGTCTGGAATAGCACATAGGCTACTTTTCATCACAGTAAAATGTATGGTCCCCTGGGATGGATTCCCAGACCACGCGGGCGAAGCCGCTAGCGGAAAGCTAGTAATAATTATTATTTTGTTTTGTTTCGTTTACATTTAATTTCGGAGCCTATACAATATCTACAAACATACAATTCTCGCCAATCTTATTGTCCGGCTTGAAGTTGGTACGAGCTAACTTGCAACAAGACCGTAAATATCGGAAAAAGAAAAATACTTATTGGACTATAATAAATAAAAAAGAAAGCTCAAGTCGTAGGCTGTCGTTTTAAATCATTTTTATCCAATATTTTTCTCTCCGATTTTTACGGTCGGGTTGAAGTTAGCTCGTGCCAACTTCAAGCCGGACAATAAGTTTGGCGAGATCCAATCAAGTCTTTCCTCTTTATAATATTAGTAATGAAGTATAGTAGATATAGGTACAATTCACGAATGACCATAAATAAGAAGCTTGTATAAGAGGACTACTTATTAAAAAGCATTCTATAATGCATACATTCTTAGCATAATGGATTTTTGTCAGACAGAACTTGACCCTGATTTTAAGCTGTCACTTTTAAAAAATGGAAGGCGTGTAACGATGTGGTCCGCCATTTTGAGGAAAATTTGCTTTAAATATACCCATGTACTTGTTGAATGTAACGCGCTAAGTTATTTCGCGGTTTGTGTTTCTCAATTTATGATTTAGGGATAAGCAAGATTTATGATACAACAATGGTCACCCAAATGAGCAATCATTTTTAAAAGGTATTTGCGTCGGAAGTAATATAGAATGCAACGCAGGTACCAAACCTGACATGTAGTTCGTTTTTAAAATAAGTGTTGCCAATTTAATAAGGTACAAAGGTTTATGCCGAGGTATAAAGAATGTGACATTAAATTGGCAACCCGAAGCTGTGGCGAATCATTTGTATCTGTAAATTAATTTAGGTACAAGGTTTAAATGGAATCAATTACAGATTGTGTCACTCAAGCTCATCCTCTGAAAATATTCTAATTTTTATTAGATTTTTATTCAGATGCACAAAAATATTTAAACTTACACTGGTAATAAATATTTCATGACTGAGCGAAAGCAAAAACACGAATAAAGTTTTTTTTTTCTAGGAGTCCTAGCGTTTTCTTGTTTTATAATTATTTTTTATACCTTTTGTAATACCTTCCTATATTATCTAAGCAAATTCAATCTTAAAATTGCATTCGACAGAATGTTTGGAGTAAGTGATAACAAAATGAAATAAAGAATACGTACACGAAAATCATTATGTACCCCAGCCCTAAATACTTTAACTGATAAAAAAAAGCACAAACCGCCACAACATAGTTCAAAACAATCACAGCACACAATTCTAATTTCAAAATATCTATGCGAAACGGTCGCAGACTCGCAGCACAAAAAAAAACATGGATCCAGCTTCACGTCACAAATCAAAACCGATTCCATTTTTTATTTTAAACGTTTTTTACGTCACTAGAGTATCATCCGTGAGTTTTTTTTAAGTATTTACGCCCAGGACAATGCAACGAATCATGACTTTAAAGATAAATGGAATATGAACTGAAAAAAAAGGTCCGTGATGTCCAATTTAAAGTGGATACAGAGGGTTTTATAAAAACGAAAGTGCATACAGGTATATTATTGTTGTGTAGGGCGACAGATGTAGAAATCAATTATACGGATGCGGTATCTCATATTGCAATATTTTTGGTCTGAATATGTTATATTGGTAATAGCGAAAAATGAGGCACTCTATGCCTGGCATACCACAGACTCTCCGTAGAAATAGGTACGACCTTATAGTGTTCGTTAGATCACCGAATTTTGTTCTTGAAACAACGAAATGCAGTGGTGACGTAGTGTTTGGAAGAGGCAGAGACAAGAGAGACCATTCCATTCTTAGAACCTAGTACTATTAGTACCTAGGTAACTTAATGGTATTGGCGAATAACCAATACTTAATTTTTTTGATTATGATCGCCTACGAATGAACCTTACTCTTTACCTTACTTAACCTTACTCTACTCTTAAGTAGTTGAGTTCGGGCTTGTACTTTTTTAAATACACAAGGTCATTTGCTTGAAAGCAACGGAAAATGTTGAGATTTGGCATTTGTGCCGCATCCAACCCATCGTACTTCGTCTAAACCCCACAAAAGGTAGATTCGGTAACGAGATATGATATTATTTTTTTGTTGCCGTGTCGCGGGGGTGGCCGGGGGTGTACGCGGAGGGGCGGGGGTGCAGTCAGGTGGATTCCACTTCGCAACGCATTGTCGTATTGTTAACTTATCGCGGCGTATACGATAATTTATGAAGGGTACGGCAAACGTGAGAAACTTGGGGCAGTGTCCGTGATTTCGAGATGTTTAGTTAGGTGTATCGAAATTTGCTGAGGTGACGTGTTATGTATTAAATTATTAGATTTATATAAACGGGGGTAGGGTTGTCGGTAATGTTGGTTCTTCGATACGGATTTTTTGTTGATTAGGAATGTTGCTTGTGACATGTTTTGTTGTTTGTTAGCCAAGGACTAAGTAAATTCACATAGCTAGAGTTATTTTGATTATTGTAGAAGGATTAGTACAATATTAACACACTGTTTGTTTTTTTATTTCAAAATCTTTAAAAATTTCTTTTAAAGATTTCCGATAATACGTTCTTTAAAAATTTTTTCTGACATTTTTTTTTTTTACTTGCCCACTTTGTCCCACTGCTGGGCAAAGGCCTCCCTTCCCTCCTTCCAAGCCGCTCTGTCTGTTGACTTGAGAATCCAATCTCTCTCGTGACATTATAAACATGATTTTTATTTCTTAAATGATTTCAAACTTGTAAACATTCGTATGATATACTTCAAGCAAAGCGACGCAAGCGCGTTGGATGACAGCGGGCGGCAGCGGCGACGCATGCGCAGAATCTTAATATAATATCAATTTCTTTGCGTTCAACATATTTCAAATTTGCTGTATGCAGGGTTAAGACAAACATTTTAGTACTATTTACTAAAACACTTACTTGCATAAAACAGTAGGTATGAAAGTACTATATACGTGACAATATGATATAATAATATGGCGGCTATTGTTTCGCATATCAAAAATATAGATTAAAAACGTGAAGTTTAGAATTTATTTTTAAATTTATGTTATCATTTTATGAACTAAAACCAAGCCGAAACCCAAACCTATATGAATTTCTTAAATTACTGAATTAAAGCCCTCCTATATTAGAAAATATACCTATCAAAACTTTACAAAACTACATCATCGCTACACTATGATCAACTCCGTGACACCAAACACAAAATATTCCCCGATTACAGAGACACGATTTGATATCGAAAATGGCTAGTTGATTACAATCGTAAACCTACCCCAAACCCCTACAGAATACGAGAAAATACTAAAAGCATTACCACAAACGAACGCTCCGCACAACCCTAGAGAGACTCAGGTACCTCTTATCGCGCCATCTTTCCACTCATATTGTTTATTTCCTTTACTCTTCTACCAAATTAATCACCCAACTGATTTATATAAAAAACACCCTTACTTTTAAGACGTTAAGGTCACCACCAACGACGTTTTAAGTTTGTAATACGAGTACAGAACTTCATCTCTGTCGCAGCGTGACGTTTCATTAGAGCTTCGAGATTAACTTATTAAAAGCATTCGTGTTCTTTTTTCAAAATACTCTTACGCTTTGAAGTATCAAATGCGCGCGCAAATGGCATTCGGAGGTAATGACGTCATCGTATGGGTTTATAAGTGTTGGTACATTTATAACTTTTATTAGTTATGGGTAAGTGTGTGTGGGAATTCGATTCCGTTTAGGGACAGATAAGTTACCGATTATGCGCACTGTTTTTTTGTGGATTATTTCGGTGTTTGTTTAAATTTATTTAAGTGCTCTGCGTTGATTGCCGTACCTAAAGACCACGAACAGGATACAGTGAACATATAAGTTAGCCAAAAGGCTAAGGTGGTGAGGTCATCATCAATGATTCTGAGGGCTACATTGCCAATAGACTTGTCTAGTTTCGAAATTTAAAGAAAGCAATTAGATTTAACTACTACTAGCTCTGAACACAATGACTATATCTAAATGACTATATCTTTATTCAGTCCTTTGTTACAAAATGTTACACAATGGTTTAGGTTTACAATAATGAATATTGTAACGTTACAGAAGTGTCTTAATGCCTAAACGGTGACCCCCAAACTAGACGACCGTCTGTTACCGACGAGATTACCGAGGTATTTCAGTATTCAGCCATTACTTAGCAATCAATATTTTTGAGGGTTAAACCACCTTGAACCAGGGATGAATTCACTCATGCCTTAAACGAAAAAAATAAATACGGCATCTAAAAAGCATACTGAGAGAGGGAGAGAAACACCGAGTACCTAGCAGCGAAATCATTCATTTACAGTTAAATTCTGAGGGTATACATAATTGTAAATAACATAGTTAAACACTGGGAGGTCCATAACCAGTAAAATGACGTCAGATTTATAGTTGATGATGAAAAACGACGAAAAACCTCTTTTAATTCTCGTAACCACAAAATATCGAATAACCAAAGTAATTCTGTTAACATTTTCCTGTACTGAGCAAGATCATATAGCTTTTATTAAGATAAAAAAAAAACTAAATGCATAAATGTTCCGGGTTTTAACGATTATAAAAGGTGGGTAGAGGTGTAACACCTTTACCTACCCATTCAGGGAATACAGGCGTAATGGTACATTATGTTATGTTGTAACACTTGTAACTAAAACACGCCTTCAACAAAAACTTGGCTGAAATATCCAGACCATTTATTATTTGCCAGTTTAAATTAACTTTCACTTCTAAAGAACTGTCATGATATCCAAAAATCAAAGATTCGCAAAAGCAAGAGTGGTTAGTGTAGTTTGCGCATGCGCACCTGCCGCCGGCGACGCTTTGATCGTTAATAATAACAATTATCGCGTGCGCCCGCGACGCGCCGGAAGGTGACCCCCAGCGAGACGGTGCAGTGTTGCAAGGACTGAAAACTAAATTCTGCCTTGACAAATAAATATTGGACTGTAAAGATTTAGGTCATAAGAATTGACGATACATGTATCCAATTGGGTAAAAATCTCTGCAGTCTGTTTACAACAACAACAACAACAACACAACTAATAAACAAAACAATAAGGGCTCCCAGTAAGTTCCCATTAAATTACTTGGCAGATAATAGCATACACATTTTATTCCATTTTGTTATTTATCCGACAGTTAGCGGCTATCCAGAAGTGGTGAAACAGGCACTAAGATTCGCAAAGATATTCCGTTATTTAGAAAAAAAGAAAAAAACATTTATTTCTATTTCATAAGGCCTTTAGGTATTCGTGTTATGCACCATTGTATATTATAATTTATATTGTACGAAGATTTTTTTACAAACTTACACCTTTTCTTTATTTCCCCACACCGTTCTGAATCCTTCTAAATCTGGTAACCCATCAAAAAATTCGCAATTGTTCCGCGCCGCCCATTGCCAAGGCCACGCAGGGCGGCGCGGGCGCAGCCGGTCTGCACTCTTTTTGTTTCTCGCGCATGCGCCCGCGCAGAGTCAAGGGCACGCTGACCCACTTCCTGCGCAGCCTTCGCCGCGCGAGCACGTGTCGGGAGCAGATGCTCCACTTGTTTGTTTTTAAAATCATTTTTATTGATAAAGACAGGTGGTGAAAATGTGGGTATGATAATTCTATAATAAAGGAAAGAGATATTGCGAATTTATAAGAATAAATTTAAATTATTTTTCAATTCAATGCGAAATTAACTCTGTCTAACTCTATTATCATTTTACGCCTAAACCGCTTGAAAAATCTAGACATAATTTAGCTGTCAAAGATATACATTGCGTCCTGGGAAGAAACACATACTATCTACAAATCTATCTTTACCTCAAAAAGCCCTTTAGGATGCTATTGATACTACACCGCTACTAGCTGATACATTAAAAATGTAACTTTCACAATAGAGACTTTGTAAGAGTCCTTCCCGTCGTCATATTAAAAACATTATAGAAATCTTTTATCTTGAGATTATTTTTCGTCAAAACACTAACTGATTAAAAAAGAACGTATTCAAAAGTCTCCTACCAACTAGATCTACACATCAGTTCAATACAAACCAGTCAAACATGAAAGCTTCACAAAAACCACTTTATATAGAGCTCTATCGGTTTTAGCGTACATATATGTATACAACAGGTACCAATAACACCTACAGAGATAATAAAAGTTTTAACACAGCCATATAACACGCACATAAACCGACACAGCGCGGCAATAGATGGTGTAATGCTTTTCACATGAGATTAGCCACGTACTACCGTCGTAAATATATTATAATAAATAAAAAGTCTTACGGTAATAGTGTTTCGCAATTAGAGGCTTATGTTTTAGTTCGACTCGAAACTTAACATTAAAATAGAAGTGGTTATGATTACCATAAGTTTATTTTACAGTTTAAAACAGATTTGTGAGCGATTTCAGTGACTTATTGAACAGACTAGTTAATCCAGCACAGGATAAGGTAAAAGATAGCAAACAATAATTCACGGAATGGTGCTTCGTAGCATTTATCAATATGAGATGATGGTGATGAAGAAGAAATTCCTCCCTCATCAGATGATGATAACCAATCGCTTATACGAGTACTATCTTCTTTCAGAAGTTCTTTCAGCAACTTTTTTTTATTTAAGTACTTAAAAACAGTTGCCTCTCTTCTTTACTCATAAATCGTAGTGGTGGGAACACTCAGACATATAATATATATATGCCGTGCGAAGTATCTGGGTCTTTATTACTGTTAGAAAATTATTCGATCTTAATCGTGTATTTTAAATATGAATTGGGTGAATGAGGTTGTTGTTAAAACATATCGCGGATATTGTATGCAATTATCACACCAGGGCGTCTTGAGCGTGGGCGTAGATAGCACACAGTTGACAATGTTCTCTATAATTTATAAGTATGTTTAGGTTAATTAATACGTGGTTGAGTAACCTTTTTATTAGGTTTCAGTTCAAGTGATCTGTTGATAAGATATTGTGGGTTCGGTCATGAGTTCGATAAAATTATCGTGACATTGACAATCTGACAATAAACCACGTCAAAAGAATAAAATTCGATATTTAAACTCGCACCAAAACTATCGAGGTATTGCATAACTGTGTGCATATAATCCTCTTACTATGCATACTTAGTACCTACATCATTTTACAATATGTTAAGTTTTCTAAAATAAATGTCACAGGAAATTTACACCGAGTCCATTACAGGTATTGATTTCCAACATTCATAAATAACAATTTTGTGTAACGGTGAAACCAATAAGCTCGCGAGCATCGCGATAGGTTCACGGTGGGGCCACTAGAACAGCGGTTTACACTCGTCAAATTTATTTGTCTAATGAGGTCTAATGTCACTTTTGAATGACGTTAGATGACTTCTAAATATTCAAACCACATTGATATTGATATTTGACCATTAGTACGCTTTACACTGGCGACCATGTCTCAAAAAAGGGCACTACTGTCTTAAAGATTAATTTTGTTACACTTCCACTTCACGTTACGGGCCGCGTTTCTGGGTGTTTGTGTAGTTTGTGACATAACTCTGTAAGTGTTTTTACACGTAGAACACAATTGTGTTACAATCAGCTGCGGGGGACCACATGTAGCGGGCTAAACCCCACACAGTACAAATATTTGTATGTCCTACAGGCATTACCAAGACGGGGAGTTTGTATTCATAAACACACCAACGATACAGAAGCAAAAAACCTTTAAACATGGCTACAGTTTTTTATTCCTCATTTATATCTAACATGTTCCGGTTAATTTTAACTTATGTAACAATTTTAAGCATGTTACTGAAAAGTGACATATAATTTATATCTTGAAGATCTAACTCTACACCCGTAAACGCTTGATCGTCACAATCGCCATTTTAGTGGCCATATATATTTACTTCATTTGAATAAAAAAGTACGAACAGAGTGATGGAACTATTTATATTATAATATTTCCAGTTCAGTGTGCGACTTTCTATTGTGCTTCGGTAATTTATTTAATTTGTTCATTTCGTGGCTTATCTGTTCCAATATTGGGCATAAAGGTTAAATTATTTGTGACGTCATTAAATTGTTTTTACCGTTTGCTTCGATTGTTGCATATTAGTTTAGCTTTGTCCACATTGTTAAATCTTGTCATACACACATCAAATACGACCTAACCAAAAAGGTCGGTGTCCTGCGTGTTTCTGTTGTTTTTTGTTTCAGACAATATCTCAAGGATATAAAGACAGTGCTAGCCGGAACTAGGCTAAAGGCTAGGATCTAGCAAAGGATACCTTTTAATTATTGCTCCATCGACGCTCATTAGGAACCGAAAATTTCATGAATTGAAAAAGCTACAATTTAATTACATCATTAACTAATCATTTACATAACGCCATTTTACGTAAGCAATATTCTCACAGCAGTTGTCTTGCAAAACAATATTACTAAACTCATCAATTGCTCTACTTTTCCGTCCAATAAACCCGAGACGTTGGCCGCAAGCATTGGCCGCATACAGACGGCCAACCATCAATAATTGGTTTCAATATGAATCTTGAATTATTCATATTCACCGCGAAACAAACATCTCAAGCTAAATCTTGTTTATATGTTATTATTTTTATTGGAAATATCCTATACGACCAACGCACCTGCCTACTCTAAATATAGGCAGAAATTACAATATGAATAAAACTTATTTTTTTCACATAAATTACTTTAAACTGTAGCGGTTTGATTTTGAATGGATTCCGCATATATATTGTTGTATGAAATATGATGACCATACTGATATTTATGGTCTTTTGTCTAGACTTAGGCCACTAAGGCATCAGCTGGAGTAACGGTTATTATGGATTCGTTTTACCTACGTTTTAATATATGAGAGCAGAGTTTATTAGTCAATTTAATTCGGTACCAAACTATTAACTCATAGACTCAGTCAGATCAAGATTTGTGTTCCGTACAGATTTATTAAAAGAAAGTTTATATTACTCCTAACTAAAGGATCAAGTAAGCTTTCACCTAAAGGTCAAATAAAAAAAGCTTTAACAACAAACTGGACTAAGTACAGACTGAAAAAAAAACAATAGACAATCAAAATCAGTTCAAAAATGGAAAATTAACATAAAAATAAAAGAAATGCACACATACTTGACAACAAGTAAGGAAATAAATAAAAATACAAAGGGCAAATTCAAAAACAGCATTTACATGAAAATAGAAGTTGCGTACACGCACCGGCGCGGGCGCACGCACTCGCACGCACCTTGCTATCAACCCACTACTGTTCGTAAGCTTTCCCGCAACAAAAAACGGGAACTGGTTCACGCAGGATCCCGTTGCGTCCCCGTTGCGTAGCGGGAACCTGCGGGATCGCCGGCGTCTACGCACAAACCGACAGCGTATACCTTTGTATAGTGAGGTTGATTCAACAGGTTTTAAGGATTTTTACACTTGATAAATTTAATTAATTTTGGCGAATGTATTGTTAATTATTACTTCTTATACAGAAGAGAAGTTTGCTAATATTATAGTAATGTTTGAATATTAACTTCGATGTAATAATACTGTAGAGACCAAGAAGAGTCGCTACAAATATTGTGCATGTAGCTGGCAGACTAATAACAAGCATGTACACACATCAACAGAATCTAGGGATATTTCAATTCTAATTATTTACGGCTTTATAGTTTTAAATCTTATTAGTTTCTATTAAAATTTTATATACAGATTGAAATCTCATTTATTCTTTTTTTTAAATTCGAAAATGCAAATTCAAAAAACAAAATACGGTGGCAAAATTGTTAGTAATTCCTTACCTTGCGGAGATTAAAATTGTTTTAGTAGTATTAATTAATGACAAGGGATTAGATTTTTTGTGTATATTTTTCTTTTTTAATTTTAACGTGCCGTGTGAGCTTTAAGAGTCATGTTACGTCGTTATTTGAGTCGAGATGAAATGTTTCGAGCCGTGGGCATGTTTGAAAATGGTCCTATTCAACGCATCGTTGCTTGGGCCCTACACACCAGCCAAAGCGTGATATCAAGGTTCTGGTCACGTTATCGTAGTACTGGGGATGTGGCTGAACGGTACACGGGTAGATATCCTGTTACTACGCAGCGACAGGATCGATTTATCCAAATCACCACCAGAAGGCAACCCAACATCACAGCGATGCAACTAGTACAAAGGCTCCAGGAGGACCACCAGCTGCTGGTGAGCAACCAAACCGTGCGAAGGAGGTTGCATGAAGTTGGTCTTCATGCTCAAAGACCGCTACGTGTTCTAGTATTGCGCCGTGGCAATCGCGGACGGCGGCTTTCGTGGACTCGGGAACATTTACCATGGAGTGGCGAACAATGGTCTTTGGTGCTGATCACCGATGAGTCTCGGTTTGGGTTTCATGCTGATTCACGTAGAACACGCGTTTGGAGAACACCAGGGAGAGTTAGCTGTCTACGGCACTCTCAGGAGGTCCACTCATACCATGGCGGGACAATCACGGTGTGAGCAGGAATTCGTCTTGGCGAACGAGCCCAGCTCGTTTGGATCTCTACTCATGCACGATAATGCTCCCTCCCATACGGCGCGGCTGGTGTCGGCCGCTCTCCGAGACCACGATATTCAAGTTTTGGATTGGCCTGCACAGTCGCCCGACTTAAATCCTATCGAGCATGCCTGGGACATGTTACAAGGAAAAGCTTTGAGAGATTTCCCGCGAAATTTGACGACGGAACAACAACTTTACGAACACTTGCAAAGAACATGGGACCTCATACAACAGCGAGACATTGAGAGTTTAATTTTAAGTATGAACAATCGATGTCGATGTGTAATTAATGTAAGAGGTGGCAACACTGATTATTAATAATTAGACTGTATAAGATTTTATCCATTTTAATTAAAATTTATAATTTTACATGAAAAAATGAAGTTTTTGTCATACACATTTTCTAGGGCGATTGAAAAAAAAAACATTTTTATTTAAAACAATAAAACTACGAAAATGTTTTTTATTTTTTATGAAAGACCTTGAAATAACCTATCATTCTTCCATTTACCATATCAGAAAATTCTTCATATATTTTTAGATATTTGATGGAATGTAAAATATCCCTAGATTCTGTTGATGTGTGTATGTATACACGTTCGTCATGTCAGGGAGGCAATACTGTAATGTAATGCTCAAAATCGAATCTAAAACGTTACTTTACTTTGAGAATGCTTCAAGTGTTAACACCTTAATAGTATATCTTGATAAAGAAAGGAGAGAAGTTATATAACTATGTTATGGTGGTTAAAATAACATTTTGTTTCATGATCGAATTCAAATTGATAGCTCAATTCGGCTAAACTCTCTTTGCTATAATCATAAGTGCCGTAATGTATTGTAATGGTTGGTCAGTCATCTCTGCCCACATATTATCTCTACCCATGCCATTAGGCGTAATATTAGCGATATATTTAACACATTTGTCGTTCCCACTTACACCCACGTATATGTAGATAAAACTATTAACGAAGCAGGTATAAAATGAATTGCGTGTAACGTTTTTCAAGTAAAATACGTAAAACATCACGCTTGTATTACCCGCAGGGTAAGGCAGAAGCGCGCTTATATACACCCGGTATTTAGAGCTCATGTAATAGGGCGAGCCTGTTGCTATTAGCACAGAATAAATATTAACAGAATGGCCACTCTCCGTCCCTCCCTAACATCAGATACCTCAGGTCCCCCGCATTCTGCCGGTGTTCTTGCCGGACTGCCAACAAACCCTACGCACCGTCACGCACACATTTGCACGTGTACAAACGTAATTTTGACAAGTTTGACATATGGTATTATAGTGTGCAGCGGAATCGGAAAGTTTGTATGGAGTGTCACAGGTGTGCCATTAGCAGGAAGTCAAAATCCGAGCTGCTACTGAGAATTTTATAGAAATAACGCTTGACCTGAAAGTCGAAACCGGGACCCTAAAACATAGCATTCGCTTTTGGCTTAGCAATGATGGTTGAAATTTTAAAGTAAGCGGGCCTAGCCAAATTGCAATCTATTAAAAATGTATAGGAATGACATAAGCTTTCGACAAATCTGACGTTTACAAATGTCATTCCCATAGATTTTGTTTTTATTAGTTCGTCGATCCGAAACGTTAGATTACAACTTAGATAAGCCGGCAGGTGCGAAACTGCATAGTGCAAGGCTAGAATGTATGTATTAAGCACTCAAGCCTATTTCCTATAAGAGTAGGCAGAAACTACAGAATGCTACATGTTACGATTTAAGCACATACTTCTTTTGCTTTGTCCAAATTCATAAATAAACATACCATCACGCCTGTATTCCCGGAAGGGTAAGGTGGGGCGTACTAATGTACACCAACATTTCACCGGTGTTTTTTAGGTCCCATGTAATAGGGGGCGAGCCTATTGCCATCAACCGGGCACAAATCCAGACTACGAGCTGCTCCTGGGAATTTCACAGAAAACCCAACAACATTTAGCTCGACCCGGGGATCAAAACCAGGACCTCTAGAGTAGCAGTCACGCTTGGGACCACTAGACCAACGAGGCAATATTCAAACACTGTTATACAAACACGCCAGTTGCGGCCTGGAGGCCTCGACAAGTTGCAATTTGACATTCGAATCGACAAAGGAACAGAAACAAAATGTATGTAAATGACATTAGTGACAGCTCGATTTATCGAAAGCTCGTGTCATTTCCATACATTTTGTTTGTCGATTCAAATGTCAAAATGCAACTTGTCTAGTACCCAGTACCAAATTCGCAGAGAATGATCACGAATCTTAAAAAAAATACCATATCAGTAGCAACAGCTATAAGATCTCTTTACATCAGACTTTTTACAATCCATGCGACTGTATTTAGCCGCACATGCGCATAATTGCACCGACACATTAGCGTCGAGCCTTTGAAGTTAATTGCATCCGAAGCTAAGTCGCCATTTTAATGAGCTTGCGTATTTATACTCAGTAACGCACTGTACACACTACATACATATATTTGCATGATTATTTTGAAATAGATTCTCAGAACATAAAGATCAGACTTACTGGTGCCAACAGAATTTATTTATTTATTATACTTTATGCACTGAATTGGTACAAAGGCGGTCTTAATGCCATTAGGCATTTTCTGCATGCATTCATTTACGGAATTCAATGTATATTTCGCGGCCCTTGGTTCGAATCCCAGGTCGAGAAAACTGTTATTGGGTTTTATTATGAAATTCTCTGTAGCAGCACTGACTTTGGATTTGTGCCCAAAGTGATAGGCTCGCCTTCTATTGGATCCAAACATAGGTACCGGCGAACTGTGGGTGTACATAAGTACGCCTCTGTCTAACCATTCGGGGAATACAGGCGTGATGGTATTCCAAGAAATGGCCGGATTTGAGGACTGGTTCGAAGTGGTACAAGAAAAGAACCTTCCCATTCTAATTAACTATATAGTGTGTGGAATGACAAAATGATGATATCTGTTGGTCATTCAAGTATTATAAAAAGTTGGCACAACACAGTTTTCTTTAGAAATGTTGTCCAACAGTATACCCAAAACACGAAAATTAAAAAAAGATCTTTAAACTCGTCCATGTAGCAACAATCACCAAAATTTAAAACTATTATCTAAACCAAAATCATTCAACAATCGACTCCCAAATAAGACATTACAATAAAACACGAAGATTTAAAACGACACCATTAGACTCAAGGAAACGTATGTCAAAACAAGCGTGAGTCAGAATTGTTCGCACTTGAACACCGCGTCGACCAGTTATTGATCTTGAGTTCATAGACCCGCTATAAACTGAATTACGAAGTAATTCGTCGGATAATTACTTTTAATTACCTTTATTGCTGAGTACATTTAATTTATATTACCTACATGTGTTTCGGTTTGTATATCAACATGTCTGCAGATTCAACAGGTACCTACTAATATTAGTACACACACAGCCTCATACAGCCAAATAATAACACTGCTCTACCTGGAAATCGAAGGACCACAATACCCAGGACCAAAAACAAAGTCACTCTTGGGACCAGGAGCCCCAGAAAGGCCGTTAACGTTTTATAATTCTTACTTCCTTACTCATAATATAAATGCGAAAGTAGCTCTATCTGTCGCGCTTTCACGCCAAAGCTACTAAACCGATTTAAATGAAATTTGGTACAAAGATCGTCTAGAGCCTGAGAAAGGATATAAAGCTACTTTTTATTGCGAAAAAAGGGATGTAAGGGGTTTAAATAAAGGATGAAAGTTATAAGAACCCAGACCACGCGGTCAAAGCCGCTGGCAGAAAGCCAGTCATCCATAATTGGTTGCCACAGCTCATCATCATCATCATCCACAGGTGGAATCTACCCACTGCTGAGTATATGCCTCCATTTGCTTATGCCACTTCCCAGTCCTGTACAGTGTACACTTCGCATCCACGTGTGACTGATAAACTTCGCCATATCATCGACCCATCTAGCCATCAGACGTCCCACACAACCCGTCATTGGTTCACAGCTAATAAAGAAAATATTCTGCTCTTTTGATGCAGTCTAAACCCATTATCGGATGCATTAGGAACAATAAGCTCATTATTTCGCATTGACGTCAGTGGGGATCATAATATAAGTGATATTCTTTGTAGAGAGGTGTTCTCATATTACTAATAGCGTTATAGTCTTTGCAGGTCGCTTCAACAAAAGATTTCTAAAGACTTTCAACACACAATGCAAGGTGCTCTAATGTAGTCTTTTAAAGTTTTATCACACAAGTAAAGAAAACTATAATAGGGTAAGTATAGAGTATTTGTGTGTGTATATAACCAACTAGAAGTTCCCCGCAGCGGCTCGCATTTATCGATTTTTTTACACAATTTTTCCCAACCTCATAGAAATTTCTACCTTCAATCCTTTAATCCTTAGGCTGAACACTTTCGTAGACTGATACATCAGTAAGTCAGTTTTTTCTTTTATAGGAGACTATAGCTTTCCTACAGTGGCTTCACCTGCGTGGCCAGACTACGCATTTCTTGTAAATTATGCCTATGTTACCTACTTGGTAAAAATGTCTTTCTAACGGTGAAATATTTATTCAAATCGGTCCAATAATTTCGGAGCCTATTCAATGCAAACATTCAAATAAACAATAAAATCTCTCTTATCATATTATAAGTGGGTATAGGTACCTATAGATAAACCGGGTATGTTTTCCACATGGATACTGAACCAAAAAGGTTTAACGTGAAAAAATAAACCTAGTTTAAAAATATCGTAGATGCCAATAAATCGAGTTGTCCAGACGTAATAAAATTATATTATAACCAAGAGTAAAGAGACGGAATAAATTGCAGTTTTAGTATACCTTGTAAATTATAGAGCTGTATGAAAGGTCGAGATGGTCATTTTAAGGATACCATTGAAATAATCTTTATTTTAATTCTAAAGACACTATTCGAATCATTTTTATTTTAAAGTCATTATTCTAGTGGTCGCGACTGTCACGCTCGAGGTCCTTGGTTCAATTCCCAGGTCAAGCCAAGTGTTATTGAGGCTTTGGAATTTTTCAATAGCTGCTCGGAGTTTAGATGTGTGGATGATTAATCGCAATAGACTCGCCTCCTATTACATGGGCCCTGTGGGTGTACATTTGTACCATAGTAGTTACCTAACCCTATAGGGAATACAGGCGTGATGGTATGTTCACATTGAGTGAATGTTATAATTTTATCAACTTTCACGAGTACCTAGTATTTATTTATTTTTTTATTTTTTTTATTTATATTTTTATGTAAACTAGCACATAAGGCGGACTTAATGCTATATGGCATTCTATGCCAGTCAACCTTTGGGTTAAATTTATCAAGTAAAAATAGGTACAAAAATTTAATAAGTAATATAACTTAATAGGGTAACCTTTTATTATTTATTTATAAGATATTATGGATAATATATTATGTTATATATAAGTATACATAAATATGGGAAACATATGAGTAATATAAATATATATAAACGCCATAGACAATAGAAAGAAACCAGTATGTATTTTTTCTAAATTTAATTTCCTAAATTCTAATCTTACTACTTAATGACAGATGTCACTTCAAAAAATATTCACGTACTCTCCGTTTAAAAGAGTAGTTGCTTGGAGATTTTTTAATGTAAAGGGGATGCCCGTTCCAGAGTTTTATAACAGATATAGGTATAGATCGCGTTTTATGGTAGAGTAGTAGAGATGCGGATAACAGCCCGCCATACCATAACATGTAAAGCATTTGCAAGTTGGGGCATGGTGCCTATTCTTGCCGCAAGATTTGTATGCAAATTGGATCGTCAAATTTTTCTTAACCTTATTTCACAATTATACCTTGATAGGGTACTTTGCGAGCCTAAAGGGACGAGCCTAATTGATATCATAAATAACTATAAATATCGATAATAACATCGTATGCGCACATCAATAACAAGTGCAGGGTGCGCCTGCGTTGATAACCGTCATATAATTGTAATTAGTTGTCTTAACGTATAGGAAAGTTTGACTACGTAAACTGTGAGCTTCGTACAAATTAACACGGATTTACAATTACAACGCTCCAGTATGAGCTAGATTAAGAAATTTTCTGTGAAATTCAGTTTCAGCAAAGTTTTTTTATTAAATTCTTCAGCAACTGTTTGGACACACTAATATTGTCATTGTTAATTAATTTTAATTTATTCTAAAAACACGGATATTTCTTTTTATTGCCTTGATTAACGATAGCAAATATAACAAAAGTAAGTAGTGCGGCCCAAGGTGAAATTATCAACATAATTCTATTTGATTTATTTATTTATCATTAGGAAGGCTAATGAAAAACTATTATATAACTTAGCTAAACATATGAACCATTCAAGATGCTGATGAAAAATTCTGGGGCCTATAATTCTTACTTACTTACTTAAAACTTACAACATCCTTGTACAAGTTGACATTCACAAATAAATCACTAAAAACCAAATAACCGATCCACTAAAGTTTCTTCAAATAATAAACATAAACTAAACGTTGGATGCAGGCAGCATATGTCCGGACCCCGTGGAAGTCAATGGTGGAGGCCTTTGTTCAACAGTGGACCTCTTTTGGCTGATATGATGATGGTGATGAAACTAAACGTCAGTTTCGTTAGTCATTCTGTATATACTTCCTTCGCTTTTTTCTACCAAGTCCAAACTATCCGTGTAGAGCAATAGGTACAGCCATATGGTCATTACGCGTAAGTAACATTATTTATGGTCCATAAATCTGCGAGAGCTCATTAGGCCGTGTGTGGGCACCTTTATGGCGCGTTCGATGATCTGTTTACATTTTATATTTATTTGTAACTCGCCCGTACCACTGTTATTTATGTAGCAGATAACAATCTTACTGGTCTAGTTAAAACAAGCACTTTTGTTTGCCATGGAATTGGCATTTCATGGTTTAGTAGTCTGTCCAATTGTTCGAGGCTAATATCAGTTCAGGAATCTACATATTTTTTCTTTCTCTCTTAATTATTATGGTACCTAATAGTAGTTTAAGAATCAATAATATATTTCGTCCTTAAATCACAAATATTGAAGGTAAAATAATAAAAAATCTAAAGAGTATTATTACTAGAAGTATAAAGCTGCAGTGTTTTCGCTCATAATTCAAGGAGTAAACAAATTATAAGAGCGGTTACGTACTACGTCCGATCCGAATTTGATCAGAATCCGAGAAAATACGGCCGACTGCGACGCCGGTAGTCGCAGAGCGATTTGTATGGCTTTTATACACTAAATCTGATTTCTGTCATCCGATTTTTCGACAATTACTCCGGACCGTATTTTCAATGATTTTGTTCGTACTGCGAAATATATTTTGGAACGCCATTATCTCTACTGTCATGTCATGTACCAAGGATTATTATCATGCGTCAGAGGAAAGTATGCAACAGTCATCAATGACGTAATTTCTAACAGCTCTGCGTAGGCAGAGGACGCGACACATACAGCCAAAAACATTCCCTCTGTCTATGGCCAAAACAAATTTTCCCGCTTCAAATTACCGCGAGTTAAACTTTTTGCTTTCAAACCATTAGAATATTTAAATGTTTTTTGCACAAAAAAGCCGAAATAGAAAACAATGTGGGCCCGTTTTGGAGCTGCTATTATCCGAACAAGTATTTCTTTTGGATAAGGAATCGCGAATATCCCGCTACATAGTATTATAATAACTGTTAGACATTTAGGGTGGGAGACCCTGTTAATGGCGTTGACACGAATGAAAATTCTTCAGTAGTTTTGTTTTTATAATTAAGGCAACTCCCTGTGAACTGCACCACTCTGCTTATTATAACCTTACCAGTGGCTTGTTAATGCCAATATGACAAAATAACATATATACATATTTTAGCAAAGCTAATGTTTAAGGTATGGCTTAAAGCTATAATAAATAGTCTTTTAAGCTCTAATTATTTTCCATTATACTTAAAGTTTATAATAAATAAAGAATATTAAACTCAACTTTTTTACTTTATTTAATCCTGACTGTCGATAACTGGTGTTTTCGCCCCAATCGCCAAAAAATCAACAGATGACTCACCGCCATCTTGGGTCGTATTTAATTGACTTAGAAAAATGCCTGGAATAATGCTAGCGTCGTCTTATTGTGTCTCCAGTGTCCATTTGAGTCGCTTTGTTTCCGCGTCTTATCGAGGATAAGGGCTTGGAAGCCGTAGAGCCGGTAAAATTTATAAATAAAGAGTTAGGAATCTGTAGAGGTGGCAATAAAAATTGAAAATGAATTAAATGTTATTAATTTTTAATGTTACATCCCAAATAAACTGGAACAAGATGATGATTATATCTGATGTTACATAAAATTTAAGAGAGTCCATAGACTACAAACTCATCGTCGTTAGATAAATTGATCGGTCTTATAATTACCATAAATAAATAGGATTTTACACACAACAGTTTCAAATCGGTTGTTATTTCGTAGTTTTTCAGTAGTTATTAGTTCGTAGTCTGACATCTAATAATGAACAAAAGACTATCTTTTTGTATTTTTTTTAAGCATTTTCCATGCTAAGATTACAAGTTATTTTTAATGAAGGAAAAAATCGGCGGGCGGGCAGGGTTCGAACCTGCGCCTTCTGGTTCGGTACACCAGACGCTCTGACCACTAAGCCACCGCTCGCCCTACTCGCCAGTCGAAATCTTCCTCCACATTCTAATTTATGTCTTACGGTGACGTGGCGCCATCTATTGTGAAGATGCTTCACAACCGACACGACTAACTTTACAGCTAGTTCAATGTCGTATGATACCGCCTTACCTATCAACTATCTTTTTGTATTTTTTTTAAGCATTTTCCATGCTAAGATTACAAGTTATTTTTAATGAAGGAAAAAATCGGCGGGCGGGCAGGGTTCGAACCTGCGCCTTCTGGTTCGGTACACCAGACGCTCTGACCACTAAGCCACCGCTCGCCCTACTCGCCAGTCGAAATCTTCCTCCACATTCTAATTTACGTCTTACGGTGACGTGGCGCCATCTATTGTGAAGATGCTTCACAACCGACACGACTAACTTTACAGCTAGTTCAATGTCGTATTTTATACCGCCTTACCTATCAACTATCTTTTTGTATTTTTTTAAGCATTTTCCATGCTAAGATTACAAGTTATTTTTAATGAAGGAAAAAATCGGCGGGCGGGCAGGGTTCGAACCTGCGCCTTCTGGTTCGGTACACCAGACGCTCTGACCACTAAGCCACCGCTCGCCCTACTCGCCAGTCGAAATCTTCCTCCACATTCTAATTTACGTCTTACGGTGACGTGGCGGTATCATACGACATTGAACTAGCTGTAAAGTTAGTCGTGTCGGTTGTGAAGCATCTTCACAATAGATGGCGCCACGTCACCGTAAGACGTAAATTAGAATGTGGAGGAAGATTTCGACTGGCGAGTAGGGCGAGCGGTGGCTTAGTGGTCAGAGCGTCTGGTGTACCGAACCAGAAGGCGCAGGTTCGAACCCTGCCCGCCCGCCGATTTTTTCCTTCATTAAAAATAACTTGTAATCTTAGCATGGAAAATGCTTAAAAAATACAAAAAGATAGTTGATAGGTAAGGCGGTATCATACGACATTGAACTAGCTGTAAAGTTAGTCGTGTCGGTTGTGAAGCATCTTCACAATAGATGGCGCCACGTCACCGTAAGACGTAAATTAGAATGTGGAGGAAGATTTCGACTGGCGAGTAGGGCGAGCGGTGGCTTAGTGGTCAGAGCGTCTGGTGTACCGAACCAGAAGGCGCAGGTTCGAACCCTGCCCGCCCGCCGATTTTTTCCTTCATTAAAAATAACATGAACAAAAGACGTTATGGGGCTTTTGTTTTTACAACTCCAGCTTAGCCAAAAAGATTGACGACTACTGTAATACGCATGGCACGTCACACACGGGTGACACAATAGTGGCCGCCATCTTGACAACATTAAAGAAGCAGGCACTTCTTAACCGACCTAACCGAACATGTTGGGGCCGTCTTTCAGTCTAACCAGATGCTGCTGAATATCAGTATTTTATACGAAGCGACTGCCATCACACCTCCGCAACCCAATTTCTGGGCAATACCTTCCCATATTAGCAGGGAAAGACTGGTTGTCAGGCTTTTTGGGCTTTTGACTACCACTAACGATTGTCATAGGGGTTCATATGACAACCGGGACCGACGGCTTTACGTGCTCTCCGGTCTCTATGTGTTAAGAATATCACCCATCACCCATCCAAGGACTGACCGTGGCAAACGTAGCTTAACCTTGCAGATCGGTTGATCAGCGTAGTAATAGATTGGCTACGAGCCCCCAAATATAAAAATAATGTTTAGAGTAACGAAAAGCCCGCTCTATGGATCTGAAACCTGTGGCCTAAAACAATAGTCGGATTCGTAACTTTTTATTCGGCAAACTGTATGCCTTCGGAATGTAGGCAGTACCGCATAATGAGGGGACCGAACCTCTAAATTTATTACGCCGCCGCCAATGTTTCTCGGAAACTACTGAATTATTCGCAAGCGGCGCGGCTGTGAAGGTATGCGCCTTCGGTTCCCGGCAGACACAGTTATGTACGATATTCTTACGTAAGGCGGAGAAAAACTTTGACAAAGTATCGGCTATTAATTGGGTTATTATGTGCTCGGAGTTTCGACTTGTTATTTTAGGAACGGACATATTAGAAATAGCAGTGAGGTTCTTAGAAAATGAAGATAGATACAATGATTAATAGAACAATGAACAACCCACTTTAAAGTTGAACCCAATTAAATCGTCGAACAAATGCATTAAAAACAAAACACGAATACTACAGACGTGAGAACCAACCCAGTTTTGAATATGGAAACTGAAAAAAATGCGACTTCACACGACCTTACAGACAAAAAAATACACCTAAAATCGGCCAAGTTTCCACGAAATAAGATCAATGAGATCAGCCAATGGAAAAGAGATATACAAAGAGAACACACATTGTCATAAATACAGTACTGTAAGACCTTATGAAAAATTAAAACCTGGTACATACGACGCTTGGTTATACACACATGTAAACAGCTAATATAAAATTCATAATTAGGCATACGCACACATAGACAGCGTTTGTTTACACTGTATACCGCTACATACGCAGACATAACGCTTAAATCTCCTCAATTTTCTTATAAAAACCAATACGTATGAGTGAGTGTTCCGAAGGAAGAATACAGGGAGTATCTGTGTAGTCTGTGGCCAGACGTCACACACAGACAGGCAGACAGGCAACACAGCAAAGAAATTATATCAGTGGGTCAGACGGCCTTGTGCGATTCACGGAACGGCGCGCGCGCATGACTCGCCACGCCCACCGGGACCGCCGCGGAACGGGGGGCGTGTTAATTAACATGTATATACTAACAAGTAATTGAAACCTAATTTTTGCGTCGACATTTAAGATAGTAAAGTAGACAAATATAGAAATCATCACTCCCGACTTATTCACCTTTCAAATAAAAAAAAACAAAATCAAAATAGGTTCATCCGTTCGGGAGCTATGATGCCACAGACAGACAGACACACACACACACACAGACACGTCAAACTTATAACACCCCGTCCTTTTTTGTCGGGGGTTAAAAATACCTTAAGTCAGTCTTGTTTTCCTAAAAATTTATTTAACTAGGTACTAGCTTTCTGCCTTGGCCTGTGTGGTCTGGCTCTGGGTATTTCTTCTAAATTATAGCCTATGTTACACGGGAAAGATCTAGCTTTCTAATGGTGAAATAATTTTGAAAATCAGTTCAGTAGTTTTTGAGTTTACTTATTACAAATATACAAATCTTTTCTCTTTATAATATTTGTATAGATAACACAAAATCGCGTTTCGTCATTTATTTTATTCAAATTTGTGTTTACATAATTGAATTAGTATTATTGCGACAGGAGTCAATGACCACACATTTTGTTATTCACTTCGACTTTTTTCTTAATAATAATAATTATAATAAACATGGTACATCAATGGTCTTATAGTTAGGTATTGTCTCACATGTCTAACCAGGTACTGGCATACAAATTTTGGGATGTCAGGAGTAGTAGCTATTAAACAATAATATATTTAAAAAACAGAATACAAAAATAGACAATGATAATATAATAAACAGAATTAATATATTATTTTTAATGAAGGAAAAAATCGGCAGGCGGGCAGGATTCGAACCTGCGTCTTCTGGTTTGGTACACCAGACGCTTTGACCACAAAGCCACCGCGAGCCCCGCTCGCCAGTCAAAATCTTCCTTCACATTCTAATTAACAGCTTAAAGGTAAAGGAAGCCACATTTACCTTTAAGCCGTTAATTAGAATGTGAAGTGGTCAAAGCGTCTGGTGTACCGAACCAGAAGACGCAGGTTCGAATCCTGCCCGCCAGCCGATTTTTTCCTTCATTGAAAATAACTTGTAATCTTAGTATGGAAAATGCTGAAAAAAATACAAAAACATTATAATATTTAGAAATGTTATACTGGAAAATGTCAAAATCTCTTACAATCAAGAAACTCTTAGTAAATACTAGAGTGAATATACTCTGAATAAGTACTCTAGATTAGCGAAGTTTAGTACTAGCGAATGCAGAATGTAACCTGTTTGTAATATAGGATACTCCTCATATTCCCTGAAGGGTAAGGGATGGATGTACTTCGATACGGCACAGTTCGCCGGCATGTTAGGTCCCAGCAATAGGCGAGCCTATTGTCATTAAGCGGGCACCTATTAAAACTCCCGAGCTGCTACTAAGAATTTCAAAAAACCCACACTGATCGACCTGAATCGAACCCAGGACTTTTTTAGGTTCAACTAGGCTAATAATTGGAGGCAGTCTATATAATTATCATGGTCTATAAAAGACTCAGACCGACAAATTCAATGAGGCAGTTTGAAAATGTAGACTTGTTCTCAGTTGTTTATTCAAGGTTCAGCCAATTTTCAATTTATGTACTGGCAATACAAAATTGTTGTAACAATAACTATGAGGGTACTTGATAAAATAATTACAAAAGTTATGTCAGCCATAGTTACGTATGATGGAATTATGCCAAGATGGGGCGAATGGGGACATTCTGCGAAAGGGACATTTTACGAAAGGGACATTCTGCGAAAGGGACATTTTGCGAAAGGGACATTGTGAGAAATGGACATTTTGCGAAAGGGACATTGTGAGAAATGGGCATTTTGCTACCTGTAGTCATTTTGAGAAGTGGTCATTTTTCGACAGAGCCGTTGAGGAAACTAACCTGTTTGTTTGCTAATAACAATTCTAACTGGGCTTCCATGATATATGGCATTATTTATATTAAATTCACTAGTAAAACCATCACGACCCGCCCGAAATGCATCGATTTACATATTATACTCTGTAACAAATACAAATAATATGATAATTTGTACAAAATAAATCACTTTAAATGTATATGTCCACATTATAAACTATCTAATTTACTATTTGAAAAATCATTTGACGTACCTAATGCAATAATATCTGGACAGAAAATTAATTAAATTGGTATTTAATGGGTGGTCAACCAATAGTGATGCTCTAAATACCAACCATTTAAGAGGTAGGTATTGTTACTGGCAGGATATTATGATAATAATGAAATTTTATGAATGAATTTATATTCCTAATTTTTCTATTAATTTTACTACATTTAGACGTCTGTGGCCAAGTGGTTCGAGTAACGGACTGCTGATCACGAGGTCGTGGTTTCGATACCCACAGGACACAAATATTTATGTTTGTGTTTCTTATCTATTATAAGTATGTATTCACAAAATAAATATAGGTATCATATCATTTCTAGACTAGATAATGCTGTGTAAAAATGTCCCAAATAAAAAAAAAACATTATAAATCTAGCTCTCTAAGGGGCTCGTAGCGAAGTTATAAATACGACGATCAATGGATATCTGTGGATGGGTGAGTTTTTTAATACATGGAGAGCACGAAAAGCCGTCGGGTCCCGGTTGTTAAACGAACACCTATGACAATCGTTAGTAATAGTCAAAAGCCTGAAAACTAGTCTGTGACAGAAATTGGAATGCGGAGGTGGAATGACTGATGGCAGTCATGTACAATACTAATATTCAGCTGCATCTGGTTAGACTGGAAGCCAGCCACAACATGGTTGGGAAAACGTACCTATAGGCTTTTTTTCCAACCATGTTGGGGTCGGAAGGAAGAAGAATCAAACTTGCTCTGTGGTTTCCTGTGGTCTCTGGTTTCCTCGCTTTATCTAATTACTCTTAATTGTGTAGAAATTTTCCATAACACATACATAATGGACACGCCCTATGTGGGCAAAGGTCAGTCAGTTTCAGTCCTGGGACTCACCTGGACTTCTTCATCATTACCATCAATCCATTAACTGTCCCACTGCTGCGCACGGGTCTACTTCCATTATGAGAGGGACTATGCCCTAGTCCCCCACGCTGGCCTAATGCGGGTTGACGGCAGACTTCACATGCCGTCGAGAAAATCTCTCAGGCATGCAGGTTTTCTCACGATGTTTTCCTTCACCGTAAAGCAAGTAATAATTACGCACATCATTTCGAAGTCAGAGGTGTGTGCCTTGGATTCGAACTCGAGACCTTTGACTTGGCAGTCCAATGGTCATACCCCTAGACTACCACTGCTCATATATCACATTCTTCTTCCACGCCCAAAGCAATCGAAATCATCTCATCAACGTCTCCTCGACTGATACATATAATCTTTGACATTAAGTATGTTTTACGATCGAAGCAATTACGGATGGACTAAAAAGTCTTAAACTTGTTACTTATCAATGACAAACGCGACTAGACTAGTTTTAAATGTCTTAATATTGGTCCTGGCGCGTAAGACCATGTGTAATAAAATCTTTGGGCAAGAAATTTTTAACTTTTTAATTGCGTAATTATTATTATAATTTGATACCATTAAAACTTGCCTTTGAAAAGTCAGGAACTTACAAGTAATAAAACGAAAGACCCACCCAAATATGCATTACCTACTCTTTTATAAATATCAAAACTAAGCCTTAAAGAATTCGCCCGCACCTTAACGTAGTGTGGGTGTCGCGAAATGGCCACTAAATAACACCGGCATTTATAGACGCGTATAATTCTAATTGTAAATCCGTTTGTTTGTCAATTTAAAACAAACGGAACAGATTGATATCGCGTGCGTGGACGCAATTTGGACATGATGTTCGCTCGTGCCAATTCTGGGAACCCGTAGTATAATGGATGTTCTTACTTGAAACAATAGATGATCGTTGCAAAAAATGGTGTAATTGCAATTTATTCATTCCAATCTGTTGTTTCTTGTCTGTGAGTTTGGGTTAGTTTATTTTATTAACTTACATTTTACTTATATGTAAAACGTTAGTACTAATTATCCACCTAATTTGACTAAGTAATTTAATAACATAAATTTAAATGCATCAATAATTATTTTTCCGTATTTACATAATGATTACTGCTTCTTTGTTTGATAGTACGTAGTAACAAAACATGTTCAAGGTCTTTAGGACCACGACTACTAGAACGTCTACAAGGACCAGCAATATTGGAAAATCATACGCGTATGATTCATACTTTGATATTCCATTGAGTGAAACATTTACCTTATCCTAAACTTAGTTTTTATTTGTACAGGGGTAAGTAAATCCTCCTGTGGCCAGGGGACGCGGCGGACTAAAAATCGTGCCTTCGAGTTGCAAGAAGACAAAACCTAGAGCATTTATTTCCTCTCGATATTAAGCCAAAAAACAAGTACCTATAATTATTACAGTTCGTTGAATTAGCTAGAAGGTATAGCAATCGTTATATCTTGAGTATGACAGCTTAATTTCAATACACAAATAATTGTCTGTCTACAAAAACTAAGTACCTACGTGTTTAGTGTATTAAATAGCGCATTTAGATTGTAACTAGCATAAATATGATTGATATTTTAGAGAATTTAATAGCATAATTAAGTTTTGTATTAGATTCAGAGATCATCTATGGCTAAGTAAGTAAGTAGTTTTGGTTATCTTTGTACAGCAGGACCAAAGAGTATAATATTATGGGTGGGCAGGACCGTGTCCTGCTGCCAAATCATCAGCATAGTGTGAGACTCTATACGAAGGAATACTCTGAAAAAGTTTTAGCGCTATACTGCAATACGAACGTTCGTGCTAGCGCTTAACAGCTATGCTTGTCTTGCCGACAGGAGCAGGGTTTTGTACCAGCCTCCTTGTCAACCTGCGCGTGCACTTTTCAACAGCAATTTATCGCAGCATATCGACATGATTTTCGGAGTAGAGTAGTATAATATTCGTTGAAGTGTTTAAGTTTAATATTTATATTTTATAGGCGTGTACGGTTTCCATTAAAAGAAAAAGAAGTCAATTAATTACTAAAAAGTAGTTATTTTTAAAGGAACTGATGGAAATATTGTGTCCATTGTAAAACAATCTCGTTTTTGACTAAACCAAGTCATTACCAAAGATAATTGGATCTATGGAATTAATAGGCCTGGACTTATACTAAGCGAGGTCCTTTCGTATAAATTCATAGTTTATTCATAAGTTTTAGCCGTTTCTTACAGTACTAGGTTAAGTCGAGATGTTAGTTACCTGTGGGTGGTTGCGGTGATGGCGCGGTGGGTCGCGGGGCTCCGGCGCGCGCGCCGCGCTCATGCCTCAGCGCCGCCGGCGCATGCCCCCCACGGCACCGCCGCCGCTCTGCACATCAACAATTTGCTATTATTGGCAAGAATAATACACAAGAATTAATCATTTAAGTTATACACAAATAATCAGTTTCTATTATAAAAAAATATAGGTATTGCCTTATTTGCAGACTTTTTGTTCAACGTAGTTTTTGACTCAGGGAGTCTAACAAACCGGACTTGGTGGGAGGCATCGAATGCCTTCAGCCAGAACTTTACTTTTAGACTGCAACAGCAGCTAAGGACGTCCCGTAACGGGACTCAGACCTCGGCTTAGGGCGTTGCTGGGAGGGGCAGCTAGGGACAGCAGAGGCTGAGTTTGAATTATTTAAGGTCTAATTTAAAGCTACTGGCTCGGCACGAGTCGGCTCGAGCAAGAAGGAGGGATAACATTAGAGGGTCTTCGCGACATGTCAGAACATACTAAAGTAGTAGTGCCTACAAGTACTCACTACATACTCGATTCTTACAGGTTAGTAGTAGGTGCAACTATGGACCCTGTCAACACAAGTTTTGTAGGATGGAAGAATTTTTTTTTGCACACCGGCATCGTATGCATGCGCATGCCCAGTGGCCGCTGCCACTTTTGAACTGCAGGTTAGTTTTGGGTAGGATTCGCAGGTTGAATAGTGTTGTGGTTTTCTTTTATAACACGAGTTTATGATAACATAAAAATAGCAATATTCGGCAGTAGACTTACAACAAACCTCCAAATATAATAGATTCGGCTTTAGTTTCCATAACTGCAAATTAAATTCAACTAATTTATCATAATAATTATATACAGCATTATAACACCCGTCTCACACAAAAATTAATTCAAAAATTATTATCTACATATAAAAATCTATTATTTATATGAAAATTATTCGATTAGTCCATTCGCTAGGTCTTAAATCGCATAAATTTCCTCGAAATGCCTATAAAGCACGTCCCGGCGTGTCGATCGTTACAAAATGAACTTTCTCGACACACCCACACTATTGCTAACTCTAATAAAAGAAAGTAAACATCTTAAACACGGAAGAAATAATTTATTGTACGTAATTCATTGAGGTATGAGGTGGAAGCACCTGTTTTCAGCTATTGTTAATTGATAAACTGGGTACGAATTTTGTGATCAGTAAGCTTTTTTCAGAAGCTATAGAGATCGAATAATTAGGACTACAATATAATTTTAAATCGTTTCTTTATGCGCCCACTGTTTAGCCATTGACACGACAAGAAGTTTCTACATAATTAGTTCGTTTAAATAAAAACATAGGTGGTTCCGTAAATGGCCTGTAGGAGGCCATAATTACGGTATTAGCCATCGAACAAAACAAACAAAAATTACAACAACTACAACTATAAAGTTCCCTATTACATAGGAACTAAACTTAAGCATACCGGCGAACTGTGGCACACTGTGTTACATTAGTACGCCTGTCTTCCTTCGAGAAATAATGGATGGATGTTTCAAACCCTTCAAAGTATCCGAACGCATTCAAAAACTAATATTTCTAAAAAATATCGACGGCCGACAACAGTTCACCTCACCTTAGCAAGCATGTCGTCCGCAGTGCGTATCGTCCGCGGGGACAGAGGTCATGCGACGCACTGCGTTCGAAAGTTGTTTGTCCGCTCATCCGTCCGTGTGTCCCCAGCCGAGCACAGGTCAGAGAATTCACGTTAATTTAAGTTATACGCTACCATGTGATTAATATTGAACGGCCATTGATAACGGACCCTTAGGCCCTTGACCTCATGACGAATATTTATCGCTTACATTTTTTTTTCTGTTAGATTTTTTGATTAAAAAATGTTTTGGTAGTCATTTATTTAATGAAGCGATAGCGGTACGATTTGCATGCTAAACATCAAGATCGTAGTTACGAATTATCTGATAATTATTTAAAATAACCCTGAATACCAGTAGTACAAATATTAAAGACCACACGCATTCCATTTTCAAAATTATTACATCGATTCTATTAAATATTCAAAATGGCTCGTTCTATTTTCAAGTCCATCCTTTTCACACCCGCTGAGAGCTTTCAACTGTCACTATGACAGCTTCTATCGGCCAGTGATCAAAGACCTCCCCTGTCCCGCTACAAACTTAGCAAACAAGGCGGTTCAAGGGGTAAATAGTAGACTGAAAGGGGTCTTTATAAAACGGACATGTTTGCCGCTACTGCAGCGCCACCCGCAGGCTTTTATGTAAATTGGTCAAGGTCGGTAAGGTGCTCCAAAATAGATAGGTGCTACCCAAGGTTATTAATTAATTCAGTGTTAATAATTATATGGATAGGTGAGACATGCTGCAGATCTAAGACAATAGACACGAGGACAATATGGCGTACACTTTTATAAAGTAGCATCACTTACTTTTACGTATTAGATTCCTTTCTACAAAGAAAAAAGTCATGAACGACAAACTCAGGTCTCTTCATCCCCTTCATAAGTGTTAATATGTTTTTCCGCATTGCTAAGTTGCAGTTTACACAGAAAATTGCGGATAATAATAACACGTATGACGCAAAGCAGTCGTGCTGTGAGCATGCGCCCCAGCAACCTCCCTCTAATTGTATTAATTTTCTTTTCTTAGACATTGTTGGCCTTTGTATATATTTTAAAAACACTTTAAAGTCGTATTGCCACACCCGATGATCCAATTATGCCATCTGTCATCCATTGATGAAAATATTCATTCAACCCTACATACGTACTTTGAGGGTTGGTAACAGAAAGCTTAAAGTATGACGGAATTTCCTCAGAAAAAGAGGAAAAGCTAACAAAATGTGTAAGGTAGAACTGGAGTTGGTACAGAAGCATGGCTTAAGGGTTAATTCCAGCTCAAAATAACTCAAAACTAGCGCACTGTAACCAAAATATAGATCGCACTACCTTGAAGTATAACTAGTTGGATACTCACACAACACACAATGTTACGCCCAGTTTTCACTGATAAAATTCACTATTTACAACGAATGCACAGTACAGTACAACACACGCAAGATTAATATGCACTTTTCTATGAATTTTCACAGTTTTCAGGGAGGCCTGAAGGCTGCAGAGCCGTATCACAGTGACATTTGTCATGTGCGGTGCGCATTCGTGCCACTTCGCCGTGAATCGGAGACGATCGGCTGTTGTCGGGGAGTTTCGCGGTGTTTCGGGGACCGTCGTGCGGTATTGATCGGGTGCTGAAAGTCGGCGCCCGGCCGCCGGTCGCCGGTGGCGCCCCCTCACGGCGCTAATGAAAGCTGATGGCCATCCATTATTTAGCAGCCTCCAAGACTGTGCGGTACGCGAAAATTAATGGCGAATTTATTGATTTATTGCAAGCGAAATTAAAGATTGATTGGTTAAGTGAGTTTGCTTCTGATGACGATTATTCTGATCGTAGTTAAGTAGACGTCATATTAATGGTGCAGATGTATTGGTACCTGCATAGATAATGTTGATTGGTGCATAATATTAAATAACTTATGACAGGTAAATGTAAGCAAATTGATTCAATCTGTGACATTTTCGTAGATAACATTATAAAAAATGGCGTATCCTTATTTAAATCATACAAGCAATTCATTAAAATTTTTGGAGTTAAACGTTTATGGTAATTATCAATTCTATAAAAAAACTTTATGACATCTTATCGAACAAAAAAAATATGACAGGTGATTGAGGACTGATTTTGATTAATTAACGGCCGAAATTAATAACGTATCTGTAGATTGTTTTATCTACTGGAAATAGAGACATTACTTCTATGGAGGTTAATGTCAAATTTCAATGTCTAGTAGGGAAAACAATCTACAGATACATTATTAATTTCAGCCGTAAATCTATTAAAAAACGAAATACCTACTACTAGTTACTACAGTACCATACACTTAATTAATTAATTTCATAACATAAAACATATCACATACCATCACGCCTGTATTCCCCGAAGTTAGGCAGAGGTGTACTAGTACACCCACCCAGTGTGTTCAGGTCTCAAGTAATAAGGGCGACCCTATTGCCATTCAGAGCACAAATCCAAACTCCTAGAGCTACTAGTTAGTTAAAATTTTATACAAAAATCAAATAACATTGCTCAAACTGTCTTTCGAACCCAGGACCTATAGCGTAGTTGTCGCGCCTACAAGGGCAATAAGGCAGTCCTTAATGAGACAAGTTCAGAAAAAAGTATAGAAGAGAAGAAGGTAGAGTGTGCGAAGTATCACTAAAGTTGGCGAGTTGACGCACTGTTGATGTCTGCAAACCTATCGTTGTGACAATTTCACATAACTTCTAACAAAACAAAAATGTTGTTACTAATCCTTTGTTCCGAAGTTCTGTGTCTCTACCCTTTA
Source organism: Acronicta psi (assembly GCA_946251955.1). NCBI lineage: Eukaryota > Metazoa > Arthropoda > Insecta > Lepidoptera > Noctuidae > Acronicta > Acronicta psi. The sequence goes on along the minus strand of OX276470.1, from coordinate 15,820,646 downwards.
AGGTTAATACACCTGTTGCCAGACTAGAGGCATGAAGGCATCGGCATCTTACTCCGAAGAATAAGATCGGCATCTTTTCCTATGTGGCTAGCCAGTCTAACCAGATGCAGCTGAATCTGAGGGCACGGTAGTCCCCCGTGAAGTCGAGTAAACAACACGGGCCAGACGTAACACCATTTTCTTGAAGTACGGCATCAGTATTGGACACGAAGCGACTCATCATCATCATCAACAACCCAATATACTGTTCCACTGCTGGGCACGGGTCTTTATAAAACGGACATGTTTTCCGCTACTGCAGCGCCACCCGCAGGCTTTTATGTAAATTGGTCAAGGTCGGTAAGGTGCTCCAAGGCATTATCTATTTATTAGGCTATAATCCACCACGCTAGCCTAACGCGGATTGGCCGACTTCACAATCCGTCGACAAAATCTCTCAGGCATCCAGATTTCCTCACGATGTTTCCCTTCACCGTTAAAGCGAGTGATAATTACGTACATGATTTCAAAAAGTCAGAGGTGCGTGAAAAACTTGAGACCTTTGACTTGGCAGTCCAGTGGTCATACCCTAGGCTATCACGAAGCGACTACCACTATTTAACTTCCAACATCCACTATCCAGTTTCTGTGTATTCTCAACCTTTTCGAGCTTCTGGACTTTGAACAGTGATTGGCAATAGGTGTTCGTACGACACCCGGAACCGTCTTAACATGCTCTCCGGGACACACTAAAAAGAACACACGAGATAAGAATGGTCACCCATCTATTGACAGACTTTGGCAAGCACAATTTATCTTGCAAATCTAAATATTTGCTTAGAGGCCCTTACTAAGAGATTATAACATTTTTAAGTGCTATGAGGCACTGTAGCCTGGAATTACCTAGGTTACAGTTCCAGTGCCTAGGTAAGAAACACTTTTCATTCAAATATCTCTTAGGTAATAGCAGTTGACTAATTTTCAACCTTATTTCTATAAAGATAAAGTTGAAAATGTCCTATACCGTCCTACTTAGTGTGCTGCCTTCCTTACGTTAATACGTTTTCTGAAGTTGATCATTAATGTGGCCGGGTGTGAGTACTTTTTTTTGTTAATAAGGAATTTAGCTAATTAAAAGTTCCTTGCAAAAGTTTCAGTGACGACCGCCTGAAACGCGCGTGTAAAGAACTATGTACATAGAAAGCTGAAAGAGGGAGAGGTGTGTATGTGTATCTCCTTCTCACGTCTTTGGTTGTTCCTGTTTAACCGCTTTCAATCATCATTATCTTCGTTATAGTAATAAACACTAATTAAATTGATTAGTAGTTTTAACAAACGGTACAATCTGGACGGAGCTTTTATTGCATTTTAATGAAATTTCATTAAGAAATACTATGTAATTTTATCACCATCTTCGAAGTATATTCGTCTTCTACTAGACGTACCACTCATCCAAACAGTTAAAGTATATTATTTTCTTCTTCTTAATCATAGTTGCGTACTCTGTTGGATGTATGCCTTTTGCATGGCTTTATAATTACATCTAGGTAAGCCGATTCTGTTCTAGGCTGATCAAGGTATTATAATAATTAATTTGTACTTAACTATAAAAAAATGGTCTCACTTATATAAAAAATGTCACGCATAAAATACTCATTTCAAGAGTGCGTCAACAAGTCTGTATAAAATAAATCACAGCCACAAAAAAACTAAATCAAAACAAAACAAAATCGCCTAATCGCATCCCTAGTACATCGGTGCGTTATCGATGAGCTAACGCTCCGCCGACGTCGGCGGCAGATCGAGTGCACTTGTTTTTCACTGTCTGTGGGGCTAATTGCGCCATTTTTCATTTGCGGCCCTTCCGCGCCCCCTTCCTCCCCCAGTGGGGGCTGACCACCCCGTGACCAGACTTGGCTATTCTTGGCTACTGCGTGTTTCGTAAATGGATGCGTAAAATGTTAGGTTCGGGTGAGTTGATGCGGTGATGATCTGTTGTGATGGATGACTGTAGGGCTGGCAAAATATTGCGATTTTGAAATTATGAATAGATACATTAATATCCTTTACCAATAATACTAAATGGAAATTTATCAAAGAATCTATTAGGAAATAAGTAAACCAAAATGAAAATAAAAATAAATATACTGATTTCTGACACTGACGCGAATACTAGACATTGAAATAAAACTACTTTTTACGGATTTTATCGCGAAAATAATATCGTATGTAAAATATACGCGTCCATGCAAAAAAAAAATGCACATGTGTAATATGGCGCGTATTTATTATGTGTAAAATAATATGCTGTAAAGGGTCCGAAACGTCAGGATTAAAATAATATCAATATAACGCGATAAAATCCGTAAAAAGTAGTTTTATTTCAATAAAAATAAATACTTAATTTTTAAACTAATAAAAATATGTCAATAAATTATTTTTTTAAAAGAACTTAATGCAGATTGTGTGTTGTATACCAATTATTATCTCTTCGCCATCGGAACATTATTATTATAAGTTCAATTAAGAACAGATTTCGCGTGCAAAAGTTAGTAAATAAAGAAATTAAATACTTTCCGCGATTCCGAGATGAGTGACCAACTAATTATGGTAATTAATTCCAGTGTTAGTAATTGTGTCACTCATCTTAAACCAGACTGAGGTGATTAGGCAGCTAAATTGACTTCAATAAAAGCATTTTGCATTTCCATATTGATCCGGATCCTTAATAAACGACTACGACAGTAGATTAAAGATTTTAATTTATTACTGAAGTTGGAATCCAGGGCACGCATCTCAGATTTTTCTAATCCAAGAAAACATTGGAATGAATCCCACGCCTAAGGCAGGTACAAAAATATGCGGAAAAATTATACAAAACAGAATTCTAACCTGTAGTTTGAACCCCATTCCCAATGCCGGTGGATATTACAAAGGTTTATTTATAATTGTATACTTTTTATTACTTACTTGTAGTTTTATTTGTATTATGTTGGTAATTCTACTATAATAATGATCATCGTTATCATCAAATGATAAACGAATTTATCATTTGATGATAACGTAAGTTAATAAAAAAATTACGACGGTTTAAAGGTTTGCATGTTTTTTTCTTAAAAGTGGGAAAGTTTGACTATGGCTATATGTACTGATTTCTGACACTAAAATAAAATCCGTAAAAGGTAGTTTTATTATCATTTCTATGGCTATGTATTCACAAGAACATGTCTTCCATGATCCCAACAGATTTGGTTCGACTCCACCGCATCAAGTAGCGAAGTCTTTTCCCATCTAGGGTCATTTTGTAATCTAGCAACTGATTGCCCAATTTACGGGGCATATAGGCCACGGATACTGTTGATCTCACAGCCTTCAAGCGACATCTTCATTCTAAACAAGATCCGGGTTCAACGACCTATGTTTTGCAGTGACTTTATGACATAAGTTTGTATGTCGTATCTAAATTAGTCTAGAATATATCGATATCAAATTTCCATCCGATATGACACCGTTCAATGCACTTTAGCTAAAAGGATTTCAGTAAGGGGTAGGTAGACAGAAATCGATTAGTCTGGACTTTGGTTTGATGAAATAAAGTTCGAAATAATATTTATTACACTTTTGCTTAGGGATGCTCTATCCTTGGCAAATTTTATCAACATCTGTTTACAGGTTTTGGTTACTTTAGCATTTATAATATTATAATAGGAGTACTAAATAGTAACTACCGCGTTAGCCTGATTTTTTTTTTGATGCGGAAAATCCTTCATCATGGATCATGGATCTCTGCCACATGGAGAGGCAGCAGGGTATGTCGGACTGGTATCGACTTAAAACTGCATTTGCGTTCTCTAGCCCTTATGTCATGGCCATAAATATCTTGGGACATTTAACACAGCACCACCTAATCCCAAACTAAGCAGAACTTGTACTATGGGCACTAGACAATGGATATTATACTTATATACTTTTTTTTGTAGAAACACCCAGACAAACAAACTCTTATGTTCGTCAAAGAAATATTTGTGACCTGTCGGAATCGAACCGACGACATCGTGATCAGCAGTCCGATACTTGAACCACTAGACCACAGACGTCGTCATCAGAGACCATGGGATCAGTAACATTCACCATGACTATGACCTGGTGATCTTAAGCGCACCCCCAACTGTCGAGGTCCCGATACGATTAAGTTTTACTATAAAATTTGAAGTAACAGATCGGAATATTTGTGCCCGGTTAATAAACTTGTCCAATAGGACAAGCTTATTAACCGGGCACAGAGTAGTTCGCCGCTATGTTTCGGTCCCATGTAATAACATCGGACCTAAACATAGCAGCGAACTATGGGTGTATATTAAACACCGCGGGTTCCAGCAAATATCTACTCAAAACGGTCCATACTTCTTCTGACTAAATATAGTATATTAAGATAAGTTTTAATAGATTAGATACTTAACAATTAAGAGCCTCGTGCGTCGGTACATCAATGTGATGTCATTAAAATGAAATAATGTTAATGAATAAAAGCCGACTAAACATATCGCACCGGATACATATCTCAGCGTTTTATGTTACTATCTAATTGGTCATACTGGTTGTAGGCTAGGAGACAGGAGACACGGAGAAAGCGACATCTACAATCAAAGCCATGCATTTTTTTTAAGTATGTAATGCCTAGTTATTTTTTTATGTATTTCGAATTAATGCATGATAACTATTACTAAAGCTATAAATTTTAACCAAAAAAACAATCTTTAAAATTATATTTTTTTTTATATTATTTGGTTGTTAATTTAATTTAAATAATTATAAGTTAAACTATAATAATAGTCCTTGTCTGTGGCAAATAAACTGTTTTTCTTTCTTTCTTTCTTTCTTATATTTTAATTTTTTTCGGGACGCAGATCTGCTTTCTCTCTTTCTTCTCTTCTCTCTTTCTTTATTTTAGTCTTTCGATATGAACTCGAAAAACTACGACTTTACTAAATAGTAAATAAATACTAATATCAGTCTGACTGGTTGCGTGTCAGCGTAATACTGGTAATACTGTGTAAAATTTTAAAAATGTTAATCACGTCTTTAACCACTAGCATGTTCTAGAAACTAAACCATGGGACAGATAATAATTATTATCGTGCTTTCTATGCTACATTAGAAAATAATTTAATTTTTCTCTTCTTCCTAGTCGCTACCTCATGACTGAGGGGCGTGACTATAATGGGTATTTTTTTTTGTATACGTCCTCCATACTACTCTGTCTTATGCCAAGTGTATGGCATTTTGTAAGGTCGTTCCAACAACCTCCCTCACTTTATTTAATAACCTCTAAATAAAAACTTACAATTAAGTGCACCAATTACATTTATTTTGCATGCGGTGCTAACCTATTCAAGAAATTATTACAGTTCGCGTATAGTCATTTTTCAAATAAAGTTATCCTAAACACTCCTATCTCCTGGCCTACACGGCTGTCTCCTAGACCGACCTATCAAGTCGAGGTAACTTTCCAATATTGTGCCGGTAACGGTTAAATGGACATAATTAGTGACGTACCTGTTTCTTTGAGTATTTACATTTTTATGAGATGGCGACACATCATAAAGACGGCTGGCAGAGCGCGTATTTTGAATGTGGTAATCAAATTAGTGGATTTTAACGAACATTTGCATTAATATACTGCCCTTCTTTGTAAATAAATTGTTTTTCGAACGTTTTAGCTAGTAGGCCGGTATAATTTATGGGAGCTGATTAAAAGATCCTGAACATGGAAGCTTCACCATATGCATAACGTTAGGTACCTATCACACATGTACTATGCCATGCTAGTTTTACACCATGGTTGGCCTGGTTGCCTTCAGCTAAGTAGTAGATGGGTTGTCTTTTTTGGTGAGAATGCATACTTACACTCACGCCTCTTTCCCATAGGGGGTAGGCAGAAACTACAGAACGCCACTTGATACGGTTCTTGAATACTTTTGCTTCATCCACATTTATATAAGAAAGGTATATTATTATGATGTTATTCACACGCGGTAATGAATGGCGAATTAAATGAAAAAAAAATGCGTGAAATTATTGTATTTTTTTTTTTAACAAGCCCGATGAATAATTGTGATAAACTCGTATATTACTCGTAAATGTTGGTACGTACTTAGTATGAGATAAAGATGAAGCGTGGTAATGATAAATAAAAATTCTAGTCGTCAAGTAACACTATACCCTGTATTGTACTGTAAAGTTTGTTTTCAGTGACACCCCGAAACGGGAGCGATAGTTCCAGCCGAAGCACACAGATGGCACCCTTATCAACTTGCGAAAATTACTTCAAAGCTTCAAAACCAAGTGTTTTATATAAGTACCTACTATAAAAACAATGTTTTTCCGCGTTTCATATAATCTAGACTATACGGATTCTAGCTATCGGAATTTTTAACTATTTATCTTATCAAAGTTATTTATATACTAAAACTAGCTTTTCCCCGCAGCATCGCTCGCGGCAAGTTTGAACCCCGTTACAAATTTTCCCATATTTTAATAGTTATTCTGTTATTCGAGGTGGAGACAAATCCAACAAATCAAAAACCATGAAAATCGGTTCGGTTAGTTCTCGAGCTATAAGTGTTGTAACAAACACGACTTTGTTTTATATATTAAGACTAGTATAATTAATTCAATGCCTTGAAAATAATTCGCAGAAATCATAACTATTTAACTTATTTATAATAATAACAAATATCTTGGGACATTTTACACAGCACCATCTAGTCCCAAACTAAGCAGAGCTTGTAGGTACTATGGGTACTAGACAATAATTATAATACTTATATACTTTTTTGTTGTAAATACATACTTATAATACACTAGCTTCCCGCCAGCGGCTTCGCCCGCGTGGTCTTATAATTTTTTCCCCGTTTTTGCTACATTTTTCATTACTACTCCGCTCCTATTAGTCGTAGCGTGATGATATATAGCCTATGTTACTCGGGGATAATGTAGCTTTCCAAAGGTGAAAGAATTTTTGAAATCGGTCCAGTAGTTTCGGAGCCTATTCATTACAAACAAACAAACAAACAAACAAACAAATCTTTCCTCTTTATAATATTAGTATAGATAAGAAACACCCAGACAACATATTTATATTTGCTAGATATATTCAGCTGCAAAGAGCTGGTATTATTTTATTTGTCATACTTTAGACAAATAACCTCCATGTTGGTTATGAGGTCAGACAAACGACAATTCAAATTCAAATTATTCGTAAATAACAATTTCTAATTGCGTCAGATGATCGTCTGCAAGAACCGGTCGCGAATGACTGTACCGTCGCAATTTGTATGAAAATAACAAAAAATAAAATTCATATATGCTAAAATGTTAGTTTTATTTGTAATTATTTTCACAAAGCTTTGGTAGATTAATTTGGGTAGATTCTGATCACTAAAATTGTTTTGACTGGTTGATTCGTGTAACAGTAGCAATCAGGAACCGCCCTTGTTACTAAATGGACGGTACGTTCTGTGTAGAGGTTCAGCGATCGACTTTTACGCTCTCGGTTGAGGATTCGATAGCCGCATGAGATTAGTATTTATATGACCTACGGGTAGTTGATCCGGATGTGTGTGTTTGTGTACTACCCACAACACAGGACGAATGTAAATGCGCGTTAATGTTTACTTAAAAATATCTCTTTTCAGTTAAGTTTTACTATTCTTAGCACTGTTTTCTACATCTGAAATTAATACTTTCTACATCAACTGGACTTGAACTAAATGTGTAACAGCTCTGCCTACCTATCATTCACTATTGATTTTGACGATCAATGGCTCATCCTGCATTATATCGTCACACCAATCACCGTTATTCATCACTAATTCGCTAATTTGTTTATTTTTCCGCCTTCACGTTGGTCCTTAGAACCGGATCAATTTAATCGCATTATATCGTTCACTAAATACATACGCCTTAAAGTTTTGTGTCAATCCGGTTCACAGGACAGCATTGTACTAAATGTATGTGTAACTAATTTAAAGAACTGATTTATAAAAGCATATTAAGCTTAGGTCAAGGACTTAACTAGCAAACAGATTAGCAGCAAAAAGTCATTACGACAAAGGTTTTCATGTCTCTTAACATAAATCCAAACACCGTGATGCTACAGAGTACCAATTTTCCTTAAGTTATATTACTTGAGCTGAAAATCGAACACAAAACCACGTTTAGTAATGATTATTATTGTTACGATAGATATGCAAACATAGCATTGTTCACTAAATTCGTTACGGTGAAGGGGCGCTGCCCTTACGACTTTTAACACCAGTAAGGGCAATCACCGCTCCCTACTCATTTCATTTTGCAGACATTTTATGATGCCCATAAGTAAATTATTATAATTTCTTAGAAACTGTTACTGATAAAAATATCATTTTGTTCAAGTTTTAACATAAATTATGAATCAGTTACTTATTTATATGTGCTGATTTTATGAGCACGTGTCATATTAAAAAACAAAGACTTTCAAGGCAAAAAGCTTTCGCTGACACTTGGACATTTTGCGAAAGAAAACTAAAGAAAAAAAGGTAAGTGGGGACTTCTACACCAGGCCGTAACTGGTCCTAAAATACGCAAGGACCAATATAAAAGTATAGAACAAACAAATCCTAATAAAATATTACTTCATCTGTCTTAAATATATTAATCCAAATTAACCACGTCGATGTCTAGTTCTGAACTCAGAAAACCCAAATTTATTAGCCGCTCATCCGCTCATTTAAGTCGACACCGACAACTGAGGAAAAACTATGGGGTAACTACCTACTAGGAATTAATAAAAGATCAGTTCCCTACCCTCACAATAGTAGACGATATAATAAAATGACTATTATACCAAGGAAAGTGTCCGTTTTTGCAGAATCGTCATGCATTTATTTCTGGATATTTTCAGAAGCTACTTTTTTGTCATTACGAGATCATAAAAAGAACAGTAATGTAATAATTCCTGATTAATAAGGATTAAAAGTGAACCAAAGGACCGTTGACATAGTTATTAATATTGCAACGGAAAAAAGTTTTTCAAGAAAACATAATCTAAGTTACAGAAACAAAAACAGCGAATCGTAAATATCATTTGTATAACATGACGACGTCAATTAAGTCACCCCCGCCCGAACTATATCAAAGCACTTAGCAAATAAAACATCGAGGCATCACTCGGCAATAAGTCGGTAGATGCCGTGACGGGTCGACATTACCGCCGAAGACAACGGTAGGTGCGGCCCGAGGCCTATTGACCGCGGTTTGCGCGTAAACACCACCGCGGAATACGAACGATCCACCAAATAAACTCGCCACAACCTTTCGCGGAACGTAACATCCATTGACATTACAGAAATAGTTGCTTATTTTCAGATCAGTTTCCAAGCAGCAATGGACACGGAAACGGTCCAAATAACAGTCAATGAACTTTCGCTAAGCCGCAAGCTAACCTCTAGATGAGTGCGTACAAATCACGTTTCGCGCGAATCAATACTTAAGTTCAGGCGATCGCCCCCCCTGCAATAAACAGTGGGGGAGTAGTTAGGGGCGCAGGGGGGTGGGGGGTGAGTTATCGACCGCCCTCCGCTGCGCCCACCTGACCGTCACTAATCAGGGCTCATCCCGCGGACACCTAGAGTAATTGTACGCACTTTATTGCTCGAATGTACTTTTGTAGTGGTAGTGTGCGTGAGGTTTCTGTGTATGTCGGGTTATTTTGTAGAAGTGTGCGTGCGGTACAGGCGGCTACATAAACATAGATATAGCGGCGGATGTCCGGAATGGTAATTTGCTTTATTGGGGAGGATTTGGATGACGATAATTAGGACTACGAGTCCTTGTTTTGTTAGAATAAACTTGCACCGTTCTGTGTGTACCTTTGTAAACAAATGGCTGCTCACAACGCAACACAAACAAACTGAGATCGTTGAATCAGACGACCTTTTTGAATGCTTGTATTTAAGCAGATATAATACATCGCATGCATCTCTTTTGTCTAGTGATAATACCTACTCAGTATCACTGAACTGCGTGGGGCGATGTTGCATTTCCTTGCAATTATGTTTGTTGGCATCAATAAGTTTAATACATACATTACCTCAATAAGGTGTACTATGTATTTAACCCGGACATATTATTTTCTTGCAACTTTCCGAGATATATCCACGTACTGCATAGTAAAATAAACCCAGTTACAAACTATAAAAATGACAAAATTAAAAACTTATTAAACATTTAAAGTACTCATTAAGAAAAGCTTTACGCATCAATAAAAAAATCACCTTAAATAATTGTTGATACCTCCAACTACCCCCAAACCTTCAGCCACAAACACACATACGCGTTCTAAATCTATTTCTATCGTTGTAATTCGTCGAGTAATTTAGTTGCGGAAGCAAGCAGGAGTCATGTCGGCCGTCACGCGAGCGACGCCGCGGCGCAACTCTATGTACCGATATGCTTGTTACTTTTATAATCATAATCGACTAGCATTTTTAAGGGTTCTGTAGTATGAAGGCAAAGTATATGAATTTTCTTTAACACACTACAATTTCTTTTCACTTTTTTGTTTCAATGTAAACTTTGTCTTGTTGAACATGAAAGGTATAAGTGATAAATGGATAATTACAGGACCCGGAATGAATTTTGGAAAGGTACAAGGTAAACATCCCGGAAAGGACCTAGGTCCTAGGGGCGACATTTACAAGACTACGGCTATATTAATATACTATCGATAATATATGTCTCGAAAAAAAGGAAAAATAAAAGCAGTACCGAAAGTTGAAGTCAGTGCCGGAGGTCACAGTTCATTTAGCCTATATCTTAAAGTTCATGTTCTAATTGAACCTATCAAGCTGTCGAAGGCTTTATGGCTTTATTCTATTACTATCTGTTGCCAGCTGATTGACTTGCATCCCCACGCACTGAACCCTACACTTAATAGCGTTCCAACAAAGATAATTGCAAAATTTCAACAAATTCGGCCCAGTGCTCACTTGAAGCTCGGACATACAAACAGAGAAAATGTTCAAAAACGTTAATTAGGTACGATATCAGTAGCGATAATAAATACACGATTATAGATTTTGCTACATTCGATTTCATAACATGAATGTCCAAAGAAACTAAGATGAGTGATGCTGTTATTTTAGTTGAACAACTATCAAAGACTTCAGGTCAGATATTCAGAGATTTTAATTATAAGAACCAGGTAGCTCACCCTAAAAGAACATACAATCAGATTTAATATTCCCAGAGACGGAATCCCAAAAACCAACTACCCCTAGTTACGGTAAACACGAACCAATTTACATTATTACGGTCCGTAATTACCGGCGTACGGCCGTAAGTGTTACCACGGCGACCGTGTAAACTGACGGTGATATTTCGATAAACAACGCTGAAGGTGAAGGTGTTAAGGGTTTAAAGAAGGTGTTAAGGGCCTGAAATCACCAGTAGCACTATCTCATTCTTAGGTCAAAAGTGCACCAAAATGGTCCTAGTATCCGCATGGTGTAAATAAGGCAGAAAATGTACTAAATTTGGTGTTTTTGAATATACGAGAGACATAGTATAGGGAGAGGAATTGGACTGCTCTATTCTTAGCTATTTACTTCAAACATTAATATCCTACGCTTATCCCTAGAATAAAATGGTGACAGTAACTCTTGCTCCTTCAACCGCGGTCGTTGTTTACGTCACTGTTGTCTGACCACGTAAACAAAGCTATTTGTCGCCGCGGGTGTAAACACCGCCTAAGATGCATAGCACCACCATTTTATTTGTTTTTCTATCTCGAATTAACGATATATCAGTTATAGATTCAAGGATTTGAGGAGTTTTGACGTCTAAAAATGGCCTTGACGTGTCGAAAGTTTTTTTATTGGATTTGTTACGAGATGAATATACATAGATGTTCCCACGGTTATTTATGTTTCTTTATTTTGTAATTGTTTATGAGGGGACGTTCGGTGACTATTGATTTTCACTTAGCCATCTTATTTTATTAAAATTCAGTTTATAAGTACACACCATCTTCGATCAGGGGTTTACAATGTTGACTTATTGCATATATTTCGTTCCACATCGGCCGAACGTGGTAGGCTAGAACCTTATTTCTCTGACCGCAAACTAGTACGCTGCAGGTCCTAAATAAGAGAAGATGGTTGGATGGTAACAAAGGAAGTGAAAGCCGAGGATAAAGAAGGGAGGAAGGTTAAGGGCAGGAGGATGATGAAGTGTTAAGTATTGAACTGACATCAGTTCATAAATATAAAAATTCCGCAGAGTAAACTAATTATAATTATAAATACAGAAAATTTGGTCCTATCAGACAGAGCCACCTGCAATATGTATTATGTGTATATGTACCTACGTATGTACCTATGCATTCATTTTCATAGAATAATTTACAATATTTTTCCAAGTAAGATCTATTAATGTCGTTCAATGTTACGAGTGCATGCAAGGCAAGGACAAGGCTTCACAACTGCATTATTTAGTATAGATTAGCTATCGATCTACTGGAAATGACACATTGTTTGAAACACATCAACTGGAAACATTATTGGAAACGGCATCAAACTATTTTCCTCGTACAATATTATAAACTGAGAAATGGATGAAACTGTCTCATTAAACTAGTGGTCATGGGTTCGATTCACAGGTCGAGCAATGCCAATAAAATCTTAGTAACAGCTAGTAGTTCGGATTTTTCGATAAGTAGCAATAGGGTCGCTCCGTATTACATGGAACTTACATACATGCGAACTGTCGGTGTACAATTGTACACCTCTGACAAACCTTTTGGGCAAGCATAATGTTATGTTCTCTTATTAAAATACATGGATGCAAAAAGATAAAATCATAATGGATAAAAGATATACTTATTTTTATCGTTTCAAGGTTTGTATTAAACTTTGTAACTGTTCAAATCTTTATATTATTTTATCTTTTTTCGTCATAGATTTTTTGGTTGATAAGATCGACGGATTTTGCTGAAATTAGAAATTGAAATAACTTATACCCTTGATGAACACGTAGGATACCTTTCCACGAAAATAATAAGTAACAATTTTACGGGGACGGAGCCCGGGAAAAAACTAGTTATTAATACAAAAAAACTACCTCGAGGATTTTTACCATCTCTTACGACTGAATCAAAAACTAACGAAACCATTGAAACCCGCAAGAATATTTAATAAATCCAATATCAAAAACTTGTACATGTACGTGCGTCCGTCAGGGCGGCCGCCCACATGCCACCCGCCCGCCCAAACACGGCCGGGGGCGCACTCACGCACCGGAAGTACCCGTTCAGCCTTCTTGCTTCCTATTCACATAGGAAAGGTTTTGTTTTGTTGTCTGTACGTTCAAAAATATTGGTAAAGTTATCATTTCCTGGATGTGAGAGATAAGTTTGATTTGCAATAAGGGTTGAAAAATAATGGATATTTTTGCCAGCAACAAAAATTCTTGAAAAGTTTAGCTTCAAAAATATTATGTCAGAAATGCTTGCATGCATGCTTGACGACGTCTGTGGTCTAGTGGTTCGAGTACTGGACTGCAGATCACGAGGTCGTGGGTTCGATTCCCACAGGACACAAACATTTATTGTGATGAATTTAAGTGTTTGTGTTTGTCTGGGTGTTTCCTATGTATTATAAGTATGTATTTACAACAAAAAAAGTATGTAAGTATTATATCCATTGTCTAGTACCCATAGTACAAGCTCTGCTTAGTTTGGGACTAGATGGTGCTATGTAAAAATGTCCCAAGATATTTATAAAAAAAAAAACGTTTTTATGTCTTAAAGATTTTCCTGATAGCCTTCCCTGCTATAAGCATGTTGATTCGGATGCCGTTTACTTTGTGCCTTTTGACAAAACTTGAAAATCTACGGCTAGATTCGCGAATAGATTTAAAACACTGAGACAGTTTATGTAATTATAATGATCCCCAAAAAAAGAAAACAATTGGTGTCCTATTTAGGTAAGCTCTTGGCTTACACCAAATAAAAAAACAAGCCATTTCCCGCGATTTCGTTTCCGTAGAAGTTGATTTTTTCCCTACCCTTTTCCTGTTTTGCAACATTTTTAAATTTATACTTCGCTCCTATTGGTCGTAGCGTGATGATATATAGCGTTCCTCGATAAACAGGCTATCTAACACTGAAAGAATTTATTTAAATCGGACCAGTAAGTAGTTCCTAAAATAAGTGCATTCAAACAAACAAACTCTTTAGCTTTATAATATTAGTAAAGATAAAGCGCCGTATCTAAACAGAACACAGCTCCCAATTTACAAATTAAAGGCTCCAACATTTCCTCGACGAACATTTATCGTATCGGATGTTTCATCGATACATCTGCCGAACGCTTAGTCGATCGACAGATCCCCAAAAGAATTCCATAGCTCCTACGATGCCGATTGAATAACGATAGACTTTCGTCGAAATTTATAAATATGCAATACTTATAACTATAAAATTTAGCTTAAGTCTTTTAATCTGATGATTATGAAATTTAGTAATCGACTTTAAAGAAATATACCGTATATGTGACGTATCAAATATATCACTATTTGAGCATAATTATTGCGCACGCTCACATTCCAGGACCAAAATATGAATAAAAACGTACCGTAGTACCCGTTATGTAATTAATTACGTTTGAAAATGGATTTATAGACTCAAATATCTTCGTTGATTTTATTAGTTTTTTTTATTTAATACTAGCTGCGTCCGTGCCTTCGATCTTTATTTTCCTTCATTCATTCTTTATTAACCAATATTTACTTTATAAAATAAACCTATGTTCCTAATTTCAGCTTTAAAGTTTTCGTTGTGCATGCAAAAAACGATTTTACGAGTTTAAATGGTGTCCCTACGAAAATGTATTAAGATAACATATCTTCTCTAAGTGTCTTAAATATCTTTTATATAGCGCCACATCACAACCGGATTTCATAAAACAAGTATCTCAATAAGAAATACCAGTTACCATACATATTACATTAATGGGTTACCTAGAAGTATATCATGAATATTTGCAGGCAATACGGTGAAATAAAGCCTTAGTAATGAGGATGTTATGAGTCAGAATTGGGGGTTATTACAAACGGCAAGTGATTCACTCGTACACTCACTAAAACATTCGCACCAATCTCTTACACCGGCTCCACACGTTGGCTCTAACAATCCCACCAACGTTGGCGCTCATCATATGTATTTATCGGCTAAAGGGTGGTGGTGCCAACACTATTTCGCTGATGTTGGCCGAATAGCGCCGGCGGTAACCAACGTGAGAACCCGACGTTACTTATGTCAAATGCTGAGTTTGACGTCATAATTCACGAATTTAGAGGGAGAGGGAACTAAATATTTTTGTATGTGTCATAGACAATTAAAAATAAGGACAACCGCAAAATGATCTTAAGATGTACATAAATTTTGTTTATCACAACGGTAAATTGGTAAGATTTGTTAGTTTTCCTGTTAAAGTGCATAAATACTGAAATATACTTAGAAATGGTACCAATCGCCGATAGATAGTAACATAGTTTTCGTAGAATTTTTAAAACTTAGTTTTGAACTTTACTTAGATTTGGTTATTCTAAAGAATGTTGGTTTTAGGTTCCGCCGTCCACGTCCACCAAGCGTCACATTTCTGACGTTTACTGAAATTCATTTTATGATTCATTGATTTCTGATGAGCAAAAATAAAAAAAATGTGTTTCATCAAATATTCATATTAATATCTACGCTTATAACACCGACGCTTATAATACCGACGCCTATAATATCGACGCCGATAATTCCGACTCCTATAATATCGACGCTTATAATACCGACGCCTATAATATCGACGCTTATAATACCGACGCCTATAATATCGACGCTTATAATACCGACGCCTATAATATCGACGCCGATAATTCCGACTCCTATAATATCGACGCTTATAATACCGACGCCTATAATATCGACGCTTATAATACCGACGCCTATAATATCGACGCTTATAATACCGACGCCTTTAATTCATAATCATTATCTTTAAATAAAAAAAATATATAAATAAATATCGTGGGACATTTAACACAGCACCATCTAGTCCCAAACTAAGCAGAGCTTGTACTATGGTATGGTATATAGGGACATAAGAAACACCCAAACACAAACATTTAAATTAATTACATAAATATTTGTGTTCTGTGGGAATCGAACAAACTTACCGGCCTATAAATTTTGAGATACTCGAGAAACTAAAAATCCTGGTCTAAAAAAGGTCGGGAAACTAGAAACCCTAGTGTCAAACGTCTAACGTATGAAACTGACGTCATTCCATTTTAATCCGAGCGTCATGCCCTGCATTGTGGGTGTAAGCACACCTTTAGACAAGATCATAATACCACCACGTTCATTGTGTTCAAAGATATTTTTAGAAATCTATATAAATATAAACATTATCGATTTTAAAATACCAAAACGGCATATTAAGTATGCATAATATTTCCTTATGATAAACATGTGTAAACTTAATAAAATTATTATAGGTGAGAATTGTGGAAACTGCGACATTTTATTTTTCTTTAACTTTCTGTTGATGATGAAAAAAATGTAATAAAAGCTAATGCTCTACCAATACCTACCTGCAATAGAGACAATCCCGAATTTTTATATTTGGGAAAACCAACAATTGTACAACGAGTATTATTTAGGTACATCTTAGACTCATAAGTCACATAAATCATTGTACAATCCACGACGAGTTAGAGTCTCAAAAGTGTGGTATGTTCAGCCCGATAATAGGGACGGACTTGTGATTAACCCCGCAAGATCAACGCCAAAAATGTTCTTACGGACAGCTAAGAAAAAGTCCTCCATAATATATCATTAGCGTCCAAAGTACGTAACTACTTTCACATTCTACGCGCCTAGAATCCGAAAAATCCATCATACCCCGGATACCCTCATCCGTTTCCCGCAGAATAAACGCGCGATATGAACAATACTATCTCATCATAACCACTACACATCAATAACATTTGCACAGGACCGGACCTCGCCCCCACCGCCCGCTCCCCCCACCGACCCCACAAGTGCGCACAACGGTTCAAATCAAAAGGTTTCCAGTAAACATTGGACGGTACTTCCGCGTTTGCTATAACTCACATTTGTATGTAGGTATGTGTAGCGTTAGAGGTTAAGCGATGTCTGATGGAGTTTCTTGCCGGTTCCTCTTTACAAAATCTTCTATTTAGGACCATGAACTAACTGTTTGACTTGTATGCTTTGACTTTAAGTGCATGTAAATAAATTAATAATACCTTTAAAATTCTACATTTGTAAAGGGTTACCATAATCTAAAAGAATACAGATGAATCGAGAACCTTACCCTGTTTGATGACCGGTTCAAAGCGTTTTTAATTTGAATCTGTTAAGACTAAGCCATATGAAGAATACCAATATATATATTTATTTGACTGGGTTTTCTGAATACAGGCAGGCAGGTATGTTACTAATTTTAAAAAAAAGGCTTAAGTATTACATATACACCCAAAACCTTTGCAATTTCACATAGCACATTGGTACAGCTAGATCAAGGACAAACACGCGTATTTTACATGGGGTGATTACTAAGATGCCTTTCTCTAAGCACTGACCAATTGACCATCAGCAGCTTCGAGCCTGATTCCAATCCAAATGTTTTTTTAGAAAAAACATTATCCAATAATATGCAAGCATAAATCCACTATTGCATTCATCGATTTAATAAGTAACGTTTCTCAAATCCAAAATGGCGTCAATAGAAGGATGTGACTGTGTGACCCAATCGTTTGTCTTGTGATGTGTGAGGGCAAGCGGGGGAAATAGGTCAACGCGTCGCAAGCACAAGACTAGTTGGAAAACTGTGCCTGCATGGCACTGTCATTCTTTATAACATTACGTCACGCTCGAGTTAACTCTTATAATTTTATACACATAAGATATTGAGTAATAAGTATTGAGATTTTCAAAGATGACAAAGCAGGTCTGTCTTATTAAACATTTATAGTTCCACTGCTAGGTTCCTTCTCGGAATAATGGGCAAGAGTTGTGTCCAACACGCTGGACTAGCGGGGTATGGCAGGATTCATGTTCTTACGGAGTCGAGAGAACTGTAAGCTGAGGGTCTGTCTACCTCATACAATTTTTTAATAGAACCTGTTTACGCCTATATAAGCCGAATCATCAAAGACGTGATGTGATGTGTTTGAGGTGATGGTTATTAAGGTCTACAATAAGAGTTTGTTGAGTCTACTGCACTGCTTCCCGAAATTACCGCCCCTAAGCGTGATATATCTCAATGATGGTCAATTTAAATCAGTTTGCCAAGTAAAGACGTCCCTCGAGGCGACTGACCCTACCGAGCCTAACACCGGTCATCAACTGATAAAATCTTTATAGAAAAACCCAGGATGCCCAAAATGAGAAGTTAATTTCTAAACTCACACAGCAGATTAGCTTGACTAAGTAGCTCAGCATTTGCGTAAGCAGACTAAAATACTCGTACATTAATTCAAGGACGAAAATATCAATAATGGACGATATATCGCGCAATGACATAACATTAAAACACTAGCTAAGAAACGAGGGACATTAAAATAATCCATTAGACTACCCACAACCACGACATAATTATAATTTTTACCCACCTAACTTCATTACAAAAACTGCGTATCATTCCTGTACAAACAAACCTGCAGGTCGGTGGGAAAGCAATGATGTGGCGGAGTAATCTTTTGTTAAAAAACATCATTAGCCCCCTCCCCCCCTCATACGTGACACGGGGGCGGGTGGGGGCGACCCCCGGCGCAATAGTAAGCTGTAATAAGCTCGGACTTTTCTCCGCCACTTTGAGACTTTATGTGCAGTGTTGTGTGCGTTTAGATATTTATTTTCGGATTGTGGCTTTATTTTTAGAATCGGGGAAAGTTGTTTGAGGAAAAAAATACATTTTGGAATGCGCTTCTGAAACGAGCGAAGAGAGTTTTGATTGATATTGAAGTCTACAATTGTCGTTGTTTCATATTTTATCGAGTAATATTATGCCATTTAGCCTGCAAAATTCCTATAGCAAAATGAATAAAGCTCGTTGAATGGATAAAATTATCAGTACCTACAATGACCGACACTATAATTTGCCTAGTTAATGTAGGAGTAAAGCTTCTGTCCGAGGCCAGGCAGAGCGTGGACCTTGCTGGCATAGGGATCCCCTCAATTCGATTTAAGCGGGCCGTTACCGGCGCCCGCATCTTAGAAATACCCGGAGCGTCGAGCGGCGATAAGGCCGATGCCCTCGCTGAAAAGCTACGGGGATGCCTTAAGGGCGAGGATGTACGCGTCTCCAGGCCCACCAAATGCGCAGAGCTGCGCGTTGTGGGGCTGGATGACTCAGTAACCACGGACGACGTCACGAGTGCTGCTGCCCGCATCGGCGAGTGCGCCGCGGGTGAAATAAAAGTCGGGGAGATCCGCGTCGGCCCTTCTGGCCTCGGGTCTGTGTGGCTCCGCTGTCCAGTCGCGGCAGCCAAAAAGATCGCAGACGCGGGTCATCTCCTCGTCGGCTGGGTATCGGCCAGGGTGGCACTGCTAGAGCCTAGGCCCCTGCAGTGCTACCGTTGCCTGTACGGCGGGCACGTGCAGCATACGTGCTCGTCCGACGTGGACCGCAGTGACCTGTGCTACAGGTGCAGCCAGCCAGGTCACAAAGCGGGGCAATGTACCGCAGATCCACACTGCAGTATGTGTGCAGCCGCAGGTAAGAACGCGGGACACCGAATAGGCGCCAAGACCTGCCTATCCCGCGAGAAACGGAAGGGCAAGCCCGGCGGGGTCGACCATCGGACCCCCCCGACGCGAAGCCAGGCATCGTCCGCCGTTGCCATGGACGTCACGGAGCCCGCCCAGCCATCGCCATCGCAACAATTTGCAATAAGGCACTGGGCGTGCACAAACACCACCTAAGGGCCACGGGCGGCAGACTTGGGGAAGTCTGCCGCCCAGCACTAGGCCAGAGTCGGTGATGCGGTCGGAGTGTGCCGCGTCCCACTCAGTGGAGGAGAAGAGGGTGCACACCACACGCACCCTCCCAACAGAGCCGGGGGCCGCATAAGGCGGCCCGTCACCGCCGGGGTCGCGGAAGAATGTCTACCGTTCTAACCGTGTCTAACCGTTATTTTTAATGATTGTATTGACGTTGGTAAATTTCCTGATCTTATGAAAAACAGCAAGATAATACCTTTGTTTAAATCAGGCAGCACAACTGACCCCACTAATTTTAGACCAATATCCGTGCTGCCTACTTTTAGTAAAATTTTCGAAAAGCTCTTATTAGAACAAATGCAAAGGTTCTTTAACAAAAATAAAATGTTACATTCTAAACAGTTCGGTTTCACGAGGGGTCGTTCAACTACCGATGCCGGAGTTGAACTTTTAGGTCATATATTTGACATGTGGGAGGAATCATGCGATGCCTTGGGCATTTTTTGCGATTTATCTAAAGCCTTTGATTGCGTGGTTCACGAAACATTGATCAGGAAGTTACACCACTATGGCGTTAAAAACACTTCTCTGAATCTTCTTATCTCATACCTGGGTAATAGGATTCAGAGAGTGGACGTTAACGGAAATCGATCTTCCGGGTCTGTAGTTACTATGGGAGTGCCGCAGGGCTCAATTCTTGGCCCCTTTTTATTTTTAGTTTATATAAACGACTTACCTTATCTAATTAGGGATAATCATGAGATAGTCCTGTTTGCTGATGATACATCACTATTGTTTAAATTCAAACGTCAACAAATGGTTAGCGACGATGTAAACAGTGCTCTCTCTAAAGTAGTACACTGGTTTAATGCTAATAACTTACTTTTAAATGAAAATAAAACGAAATGTATTAAGTTTACAACACCTAACGTAAAACAGGTGAAAACCAGTGTACTTATAAATGGCAAAGAATTGGAGCTTGTGGACACTGCTGTATTTTTAGGCATCACCTTAGATTCAAAACTTCAGTGGGGCCCACATATAGATAAGTTGTCGAAAAGGCTCAGTTCTGCAGCATACGCAGTCAAAAAAATACGTTGCTTAACTGACGTAGATACTGCGCGCCTAGTTTATTTCAGTTATTTTCATAGTGTGATGTCGTACGGTATTTTGTTGTGGGGAAATGCGGCCGACATACAAACTATTTTTGTACTGCAGAAAAGAGCTATTCGGTCAATTTATAATTTAAGTCCCAGATATTCACTGAGGGATAAATTTAAGGAGATTAATGTTATGACTGTTCCATCACAGTACATTTATGAAAATTTATTGTATGCTCATAAGAACATTAATCTTTTTAAAAAACGTAGTGATACACATAATATTAATACAAGGAATAAAAATAAATTTATTGTTCCTTCAACTAGGCTCCAGAAGATAAGTAATTCGTTCAAGTGCCAGTGTATACGCTTGTACAATAAAATCCCAAGCAATATTCAAAATCTAAGCTTGAACAAATTTAAATCTGTTGTCAAGCAGAAGCTATGTCTTAAAGGTTTTTACACAGTGAAAGATTATATAGACGACAAAAATGCTTGGGATTGAACTGTTCCAATGAACCGGGCTATTGACTCCATAATTACAACATTTCAGGCTGACATATATTTTTATTTTTATTTTATTATTACTATTTGACATTGCAATAATTTATAACTTGACATTGCAATAATTATACCAATTAATTATATCTTATATTGTAACATTTAATTTTTTACCTGCGAACTTTTAAATTGAGATATATTTTAACCGTAAATCTTTTATTATTGAGAAATTAACAATATGAACTGTAAAGTATGAGTACTCTGCAGGCTTAGATGTTACATAAATATAACTAGCCCCGCAGTCTGAGCCTGTCATTCTCACTTAAATGTCCTGCTGATGGTGGCGTTGTGTGTCGGGTCGTTTTATTCCCTGCAACATGGTTGAGTCAAACGGCGCCGATACACACGTCATGCTCGTGAACGAGTGCTGTCTGTCGGGACTGGTCGGCTCTAATTGCTATGGCACTAATTTCAATTCTAATACTTACGTACTCTTTAATCTCTGAATTTACACATCAAACTGCATCATCCTCATTACTATTCACAACAATTGTTACTGTTACCACACATTTTTTTTTTAAAAAGAGTATCTATGGAGTTTCTTGCCGGCTCTTCTCCATAAGACCCACTTTTTTTGGAACCGTGCAACTAGTTTAACGTTTCAAAAGTACCTATTTATATGGTCTAATTGAAATAAAATATTTTGAATTTTGAATTTTTTTGAATTTTTACACGTACCCGTGACCCCGGCAATATGTGATGAGGCGAACACCTGTCTGTTTTTAGTGGGTAGACGTCCTTTTCAGGGCGGAGTCCCACACACCGCGCCGTCCTCCCCGGGGCGGCGTGACGGTGCATAAAGCATTTTCAGACACAAAAAAAAAAAAAAAAAAAAGGAGTAAAGCTTCTATAACTGAAACAAAAACAATTTACACCTAAGCGTAACAGCACTTCACAACGCAAAACGCGGACATTGCGTCATTAGGGCAAAACATGAAATCGCCGCCAAAAAAATACCAATTTTAATATGTCCTCTGAATGAAGTGAAGCATTTGTCAACAGCAGCAGTCACCGTGACGGATGGGCGCGCGATGACGCGGGGTGGGGGGCGGAGGAGGCAAGAGGGGGAGGTAGGGGGACACTCGTCTTATCCCCGCTTTGAGTACGTGTGATGCACTGCAGCCGCGTCAGCCGAACCTTGGGTGGAAGATGAATTTATTAAAGTTTCAAGTCCGCTATATTCGGATAAGAAAGTAATTATCACTTTAACAGTGATGGAAAAGGTTTTCAACTTCTTACGCCCAAAACGGTAACCTGAAAGCTATTATTGGGAATTAGTGCCCAAAATGTAACGTTAAGTTTAGGAGACGACAATTATGAACTGCTAATTTCACTACACTGAATTGCAGTTTTACTATCGAGTCCCGACCTGGCCATATGATCCGGTAAACTGTGTCCATCTGCGAGTTGTCAGTGAGTGAAAATCTTGCAAATAATTACATAATTAACCCGAGATGTAGGAGCCTTGAAAATCATTCCTATAAAGATACTAACTGTTTGACGCCGATCATATTTTCCGAATTCTTGCTCTATTATACCTTATTATGGTTGTTTCAAAATTATGATGAATACTATAAGAGGCAGTATAGAACAAGACCCATCATAATACCTACTTCTATCGGTAGTAGACCTCTTTTGCCTGAAAAGAGGTCTACTACCGAACAAGGGCGCCCCATACTCTTCTACAAGGACCAGTTATAAATCCCGCCTGCACTCATAGTTTCCCAACTACAGATGAGAATGAGCTTTTCCAAAAAGCAATGTTTAGTTAGTGGTAGTGCGTAAGACTTCACAAATGCAGTCAATCAGAGTGACGACCAACTCTATTTGAGATGCGATTTGCGCAATAACAGTTGAAGGCTGTTGGAAAACTGGAAAATACGGTGAGCATGATTTATAAGAATTTAAATTTTCCGATAAAACTTTATAATAATAATAAAACAGAAATATTATTCGAAAAATAAAATTTCTTTATAAAAATTTATTAGAAGTATTTCAAAAAAAAATTTATGGCAGAATAGCATCCAAAACATAAATAGTAACGCTACACGGCTGCCCAACCCTGCCAATACCGCGGTCGGTCCGAATCCGCCGCTAGATCCGCGCACCGCTCAGCGCATTTACGATTACACTACAACTATCATTACAAGCGCACTATTGATTCCTAATCCGCACTTCCGGATGTTACGTAACCCCCCTCCGGCGGCGGCCGCGCCCCGGCCCCGCGCCTCCCTGCAAAGATTTACAACCGGCCGGGTAGCGTTTGACGAATGATTGGCCGGCCGTTCGCTTGTTACAGGAAGGCTTTACGGATTGTTTTGTTTTTCGGCCACGGATATGTATAAATATCATGAGACTGGGGGACAATTTATTGTGAGCGTTAGAATTTTGGAGTGAGTAAACAAGCTGTGTTTATTTTCAGGTTTAATACCAAAGCTGCACTTTATTCCTCAAAAGTCCACCTACCTTATCAATTACAATCATTACAGACTGAGGCAGACAGTGTAATTGCGTGGTTGTAGTTAGTAACATCGCAATCGATTAATACATCAATGTAAGCGTGACCCTCTCGCGGGTCGATATAATTGCATTTATAGATGTCAACTATGTGTCATTATAGATGTTGACTATACATGGCATAATCGGGTACATTATCTATTTTCCGAGTTTTTCCTAAATTGCTGCAACTCAAAATAAGGAGTCCAATTATTATGCGATATACGACGTATCAAAATATTTTTCATATCGGCTCAAATTTTACCTTCCTCAAAATCCGGAGGGCAGGCGTGAGGATAAAGTCTGTTTATAGCCAGCGGCGCGAGGAGGGTTGAGTCCATATCTCATTTAAAATGTATGAACGATGAATGTCTCACACTCCATGTTGTTATTACGACCAGCATATTATTATGTGTATGAAGACATTGTATATTAATTAGGTGTTGTTTATATATTTAGTAAAAGCTGAATGATTTTGTTTAATAAATTAAGAATAATTAATTTAGGTGCTACGTTTTTCATGTAAGCCAAGTGTTGTACGTCCGATTTCAACCTATGACAAATATTAGAAAAAGACATACTGCGCCGACCTCAAGGGAATCGGGATGACGCCAGGAGGATGATGATGATGATGATGACATTAAGACAAACTAAATCCTTAAGTCTCCGGTATACCAAACCAAAAACCGAAGGTAATTCCGCCTGAGCAGTTCCGTCTTTTCCATAAGGGAAGGAACAAGGAGCAACAGTCCAAGGGTCTCTGGATTTTACGGGCCTACAAAATTGCAAATTATTTATCAATTAAATGATCATTCTTTTTACTTTCATATGAGCCCAAACTCTGCTATCCCCAATCGCCCGTGCCCAACGTCCCGAAACTCTTAATATCTCTCTCTAGCTCTGAGTCTGAAACTCTTAATATCAAGAGGATGGCCTAAGACGGCCATGAGCATGAGGGAGAATTGTAACTAATTGTTGTTTAGAGTAATTTATTAATTAGAATTTAGTTGTCTTGGTGACACAAGTCACTTCACGTTTTCCCACCGGCAGTAATATTATAATAACTGAAAGAAATCTCGTTTCTTTATTTATCAATACTAAATTACGAATCAAAGAAAAAAAACTACATTTGCTCTGTCTTATCTATGCATTAAGGCTAATATTCAGAGACGAAGCCAAGCGTAAAGTAACGTAAGTTCATGCTAAGTCTCGTCTCTGAATATCAGCCTTAGAATTTCTTGGTGGAATCTCTTGTTGACTTTCCAATGGACATAAACCTCTTCCAAATTCACCTCCTTGGCGAAATATTTCTTCTTCGGTCTATTCTTAGACGGAGAACCAACACTTACAATTGTATTAAATATTTACACAATAACAAAGATCAGTTACACGGAACTGAAGCATCGCAGATCAATCGATCGCTCTTCAATCGTCGCACGCGCATTAAGGTGTAACGAGCCATACTAAAAGTTCACTACTGTTACATAACTCGTACGTAAATATTGTTTACATGTACAAATTGCTGTGCTAAATCATATTGCGTTGTGATTTTTACTAATACCTGGTTCTTATCCAAAATGGACTTGTTTTGATTATCAATCGTAGCATTTACTGTCTACCATATTATCGTTTTAGGCAATTCTATGAGTTCTTGAGCAACAAGCACTTTGCTTAGATATAAGTAAGCGAAGATGCTGCTGCACTGCTGACAGAAATGTCTAGGTGGAAGGCTAAAGCCCCAAGAAGGCCCCAGCAGACGACTGACTGACCGCAAAGGATCCCGAAATTGTTGCCGAATGTATGTTTATCTAGCTGTTTTCCGCGGTGTTACCCGCATTTATCCATTATTTTTAAATAAATAAAAGTAGCCTAAATTACTCCGTATAACATTAGCTATCTGCGAATAAAGGTCACGTCAAAATTAGTCCAGCGTTTGAGATATTAGCCATAACAAACAGTCAGACAGACAGTCAAAAATTATATAAAATGAGTGAAAAGTTGTTTTTATGTAAGTATATTATTATATTTTATATACATTTAAAAGGCTGTTAATTTGAAATCATGAACGGACATTTCAATTTTATTTATTTGTATAGATGTGCAATTTATTACTAACTTTTGGGGAATACGTACGGGCGTGATTTTATGTTATGTTACCTAAATAGAAATTGAAGTTCATTGCATCTAATGCAGACTAAACTGTACTCCTTCGCTCCATAAAACAAAAGGGCACAGACAACAGTGTTATTACGAAGTACCCGTCTCGACTGCGATCTCGTAGGGTTGCCAGAAGTATAGGTAGGTAGTGGGTACCGCCGTGTACACAGACCGCGGTAGACGGTAGCACGTCCCTAGCGATAGGGGAGACTCAGGCTATATTAATCGATCATATAATTTATTGTAATCCCCGAAAGAGATACTAGTAAAGTTATTAATGACAATTGATTTCTGAATTATTATTTACCTATTTACAAAATTGCTGCATAAAAAATAGGAGTTTTTGGGCAACTAATTTAATTTTGGAATTCTGACACCGTTTTCCCAAATGCTTACTCTAAATACATTTTTTTTATTAAACTAAAAAAATGCAGTATTTTACTCTAGCTTTCTTTCCATATAATATCCTCTTACTTAATATGCAAGTAAACATACACATTTAATAATCAATAATCATTATTTCTTTCACATTAACCGTTTTTCTTTCACATCTACCTAAATTGGGTATCGCTACGACATTTATTAAAGCACGATATAACTGGTTTCATTTCTATTTTTATCTAAATTCCGGACACTTTTAACACTTGTCTTTATTGACGTGTTGACTTGTACAGATAGTGTCGTTTTCTTAGGTATTCGCTATAGTAAGGGACAAGTTTTACGTATATCTAAACATCTCACGATACTAGGATCTTCTTGTTTTTATAAAAATTATGTAAAAAATATAAATAAATTTATAGAAAACGTAAATACCTAATGGTTAACAAAAACTCTACATTTTAACTCTTATCACAATAATTTTAGAATACAACCGGATTTCATTAATACGATTACAGAACGATCACTTGTCGACCAAATTAATTACTGAGATGTTCTCAGTGAATACATATGAGATTTTATTGGCCCCGTCCAATTTATTCACTAATCTTTAATTTAATATCATTTATTTTAATACTACTAGAGTTGTAATAAATGATTGAACTAATTTCCTGTTGGAAACGTGTTTAGTGTTTTAACTTCAAGTTAAATATTCGATCTGTTCAGATGCAAGCGAAAGTCCTCGACGAGGTAGTACCGCAATAAATTGCTGGAACACGCGTCGGGGTGACACGCGTCGCGGTGCGATGACGTCCTGAAACATCCATGTTTCATCGGCGGCCGGCGTCCGGCGCGCGTCCGGCAGCGACCGCGTCCGGCGGCGCGCGTCCGGCAGCCGTGGGCGGCCGCTGTGGGCGTGCAGGCGCTGCACCGCCCCGCCCCCCGCGCGCCCCACGCTGTTTATTCTCGGCCCGACTGGCGGGGCGCGCGACAGTCGCCCGCGTGACGCGCACCCGAACGCACGCTTGCGTCAGGTATAATACCGGACACGGACGGACCGAGCGGTGCATCTTACACCGGACATCACAAAAAAATACAGTTGTCAACATTTTCGGATAAAATCGAGTTACTGCGGTGACGGAAACACGAGAAGGGTGTAGGGCGGCGGAGTCGCGGAAAATGCATTTCCCGTGTGCATGGCGCAGGCGGTGCGGGCCGGGGGGTGGGTGCATGCGATGATGGACATCGTATTGATTTCTATCTGCCCGCTCCTCCCTTATTGTGGCGGTGCAGGGCGCGCCATCGATCGTTGCACCGGCCCTTTAAATTAACACCCCGCGATTTCGCCGGACACACGATATTTGGACTTTATTGTAAAGCGTTGCAGTGTCGTGTGCGTGGATTTGTGCGAATTGAGTTTTACATTACATTGCGTCACGTGGATACCAAGTACGTACGTTATTTAGTAAATTGCAATTAATGTTAATAACTTATTAATTGGAACAGATATTAACTGTACATTAGGTGCGTAAATTAACAGTTTAATCGATTTTTGTTCAAGTTTAATTGACTGTGTAGTGCTTTGAAGTTTTGTTACATTGAACTAATTTAATTTGTCGTATCTGACCATTCAACCAGAACATTTAGCAACAAACGTAGATTCATTTCAGTTTCTTTAAATATTTAGCTTGTTAAAAAGTTAGGGAGAACTTAGTGAATTTAATTTAAATTTAAACTGCAAAACAAAACTTCCGCAACAAGAAAATTATAAATATTTATCATCGCTCTCCACCCTTCTCGTCGCACACAGCCATAAATTAAATACAAATTACAATAATTAAACACGGAGATGTCACCGCTCGTTCCTGCCGACATAGCGTGAAGTAATCGTCCCTATTTACCAAACTAATGTGTGTAAACAATTTTTCAGAACAAAAAAAACACCAATAAATACGCAATAGGTACTCAAAATCAATCAAGCTTTAAAAATAAACTTCCAATTTTTTAATTGACGAGATAAATAAGGAGCAAGACATTGGCGCGAGTCGTGCGGGGTGCACGGCTTACAAGAGGCTAGTTTATTAGGAAGCTGTGTGGAAGGCATTACGGTGGCGGCGGCATTGGGCGCGCGGTTGGAATGCGCGGGATTGGACACGTATAGCGCGCGCGCACGCCCCGACACGGTGCCGCCTTCAGAACACCCGGCCATGGCGACCGAGACCGGTGAGTACGCACCACTACTCCTCAACTACGCTGCACATCCTCCGATGTCAACAAGGAACATAAAATTTGTGTTTTCCCTGTTTCACCACCTCTAGATAACCGCTAACGGCCGGATAAATTCAAAAATAGAACATAATCTGTATGTAATTATCTGCCAGTTAAACGAGAACTTATCAGGGAGTAACAGGCCATTAATCTTATTAAATTTAAATTACCCTTTGTCAAAATAAAACAAACAAATAAATCGGACAATGTGCAGCGTTCTTTACTTATAAGTAAGCATATAATTATTATTTTAGCGAATATATATTTTATACATATATATTGGCGCAACATAAGTAAATTTCATCTCATCATGATTAGGAAACCATTATTTAAATTAATTAGAATAACAACTGTTTCGACACAATCGTGAACACGAAAGGTCTTTCACCTTTTCAAATCTAAATTCAAAACTTAAATTTCAAATGATATAGGATTCAATTTGCATTGTATTCTAAATCTTTCATCGGCCCAAGTCACTTTTTAAATCGCCTATGATTTTTACATGAGATTTCTTTTAAAATGTAAGTTGAATTTAAAATGATTAACCAAATGTTTAGGACATGTTTTATGAAAACAAAACATATCTAACGGGGGTCAAATACCTTTTCTCTGACATTTAAAGATTTTAAATATTAATCTATTTAAACCTACCTACTGCAAAAAGCTCAATCTATTACATTTATTTTATAATTATACAATAAATAATGTGATGAATCAAACACAATCGAATGCCTTAGCCAAATCCAAAATAATTAAAAACTCAAACGCCAATTGCAATGAGACGCAATTGTTTACCAACAGAATGTATACTATGGTACGTACGCGTGCCTACGTCACACGTACGTATGAGTTCGTTGATATTCGCCCACCCGCCGTCCTTCCCCAGGACCAACCCCGCAGGATCCAGGGGATGGGGTGGCCGTTCTTGTTTAATGACGTCGCCTCACTCGAGACCCGAGTTTTTCTTTTATTTGCGCCAAATGCATTTACAAATAATTGTTCGCGGTAAAATGTTTTCGTTGTTTTGTTTTTATTTGTGGAAGCTTGTTTCGGAGTAGAAAATGGCATTTTGCTGAATTAATTGCGTGTTTATTGTGTTTTATCTTTTTCGCTAAGCGTTTGAGTAGTCTCTCGTTTTCTGATTAGCTTTAATATTCCAATACGAGTGTAGACTCATATAATGAATTATCACCTTATAAGAATCAGTACCTATGTACATCCCATATCTAATAAGAAAAATCAATCGATCCATTTTTAATTCTAAATACTTAAATTCTTAAACTAAACGCGGTATTCGGTGCGATTTTCAAATGGCTCATAGGGTTAACGCTGACTACAGATATATACGCGTCATAAAAACGCTCACTCCGCCGCCTTCGACGTCTCACCCTTCCAGAGGGTGGCACGGACAGGGGATCAAAAGCCGTGCATTCACACTCAAAATATATCATGACCTTTTTGATATGAACCTTTTATTAACCAGTGTGAATGAGCTTAGAAAATCCTATAGTTTATGGTATCAATTTCTAGCCTAGCATCTTCACAAGAATGTTGCACTAAGAAAAGCATTACTTACATTATAATCATAAAGTGTACCTACATATTTATGAGGTTCTAATTATTTAATTAAACGTTTTGTTTTAATTAATAAAACAATTCATTTGATCTAATTACGGCTAATTTGAAGAATCGCACGCATGTTAATCTTTCTGTGACGTGTTTTAATAACATAGGTACAGTTCGCGCCAAACTTATTGTCCGGGTTGAAGTTGGCACTAGCTAACTTTAACTCAGCCGTAAAAATCGAAGAAAGAATATTATTAGATTGTAATAAATAAAAACGGAGCTCAAGTCGTAGGCTGTCGTTTTAAATAATTTTAATCAAATATTTTTCTTTCTTCGATTTTTACGGCCGTGTTAAAGCTAGCTCGTGCCAACTTCAATCCGGACAATAAGTTTGGCGAGAATTGTACCTGAGGTTCGGATAGCAAAAATAATCATGAGACGTCACTTCTGAAAGCTCAGACTGTTCAGACAATAAAAAAAATACAGTCGAATTGAGAACCTCCTCCTTTTTTTGAAGTCGGTTGAAAAGACTTTTATTAACCCCAAATGCAATATGCTAAGCTTCATCAAACAATTATAATTAATATTCCGCCATTTTATTTCCGCTATAAATTGCGTACGCCAACTTAGTAATAAATTCAATCCTTCACTGTGACTCCCGACCGGATATTCTGAGATTAATTAGATCCCTAAATCTTTGTAACAAGACCACGACAATCCGAACATCGGCGGGCTACAAACTTCCATTACAATTTTAAACTTTGTTGATGGTCCCGCGGAATTTCTTATTAACATAAGTTGTTAAAAATTAACGAGATCTTTATTATTCATATTCCAAAATAAACTGTTTTCTATGATTATAATTCCAAATCAGCTTATACAGGGTATTTGGCGCATAGACCGACAGAATTTTTTGGGAGGTAGGGGGTCATTTGCTATGTCCAGCCTAATAAGTCCTAAGTGCCAATTTTATTTGATAGTCATCCAAAATTTCACCTTTAGGTCATCATAACCTTTTTGTTTTTAGGTATAGCAACACCAAAGAAGTGTTGTTTTAGCCCAATATGTGGCAACAAAAGTAAACAGATATTTAAACAATAGGTCGCAAAAATACATGGCTTATGATGACAGCCAATCTTAAAATTAAAAAATCATTTTTAAATCATAGTTTAACAAAATTACATTTTTTTATACAAAGAGCTGATTTTAGAAATCGTTATGGTTTAGTTAGTCAATCAAGTTAGATTATCAAATTATCATCTAAATAGCGCCCCGCATTTCTGCTCCGTAATTCAAAGTGCATAAACATGTTTAAAATTCAAAACAAAAAAGAGTTCTTTAAAAAAATATAAAGGACAACACTAAACAAAAAAAAAGAAACTTAAACTTGGCAAAGGAAATGTCGATGTTATTGACTCATGCAAAACGTATACACGCATTAATAGTAAGTACAATACATTATTTATATCATTCTGGCCAGCCGTAAAAGACGCGATTATAATTTTAAAAAACTCTCCCGTTGCTTCCAAGATGTGTGGAGCGCGACCGTGCGCAAATTTCTAATGTATAATCGAAACAACTTGAAACATCTGCCTTTGAAACATTTAAAACGCAATCCGTAGACGGCGACAGGATTTCCTATTTTTTATTATTTAAATCGATTTCATTTACTTTAAACTTGTTGTTTTTTTATTTAATTGTCATACCTACTTAATCTCTTTGGTAACTAAGTATTTTTTTATGGATTTTATAATGTTTTAACGATAAACCAGACGTTCTATGGTCTGGCTAGACTTTAAATTATGTATTAAATATTTTAATAAACATTTTTATTATTAGTTTTTTTAAATTTTTAGTGATAGACAGGATGCACAGACAGTTGTCTCGATAGCTTAATAAGCTAAAGCGTCCGGTATTCTTAACCGGAGGGATGCAGGTTCGACCCCTGTCGATCGTATTTTGACTATGTTTCCATACTGTATAATAATTCTAGCATCTCCTGTTCTGACAAGTGACATGTGCCCATCGCACAAAACCTCTACCGCGAAACCTCCTCCAGACTACAAGTTATTTGTTTCCTTCAAATTGGTTCATTATTAAGGAAAGAGTAAGAAACGACCTAGGTTTTGCATTTCCAAAATATTTTCCCCGCAACAGAGCGGAGAATGCGTTCCTTTAGGGTGAGAGGTTGTTTGTTTGTGAAAAACTATCTAATATTCCCATTTTTCCAAGTTATTAAGTAGATGCTTATCTGTTATTTCGTATGACTCTACAACTGTAGATAGCATTAAAAACATTGTAAGATTTCCTCAACAAATATCCCCAAATCAAGTACCTACCTAAAGGTGTAAAACCCACTAACATTTTACGCAAAAGCCAAAAAATTGAGGAAAAAACACAAAGTAATGTTATTTCTTAATTTACCACTTAAGTATAAAGTACCTATTCTGGCATTAGTCACCGGTAGACAGATCCTTGACATTTCCTATTATTAACTACCTGCGTACCTGCGAGTGCTCATCTATTAAAAATATCTTCAAACATTGTTTCTTTTTTTTTACGTAAGTATTACTTTGCCTTTGGCTGCCTCTGTCTGCCTAGTGGTCGCAACCGCGACTTTACTAATGGTCCAGAGTTCGCTTTCCATGTAAGAAGTATTATTGACTTTTTCGGTGAATTAATTTCTCTGTACCTGCTTTGTGCAACTTTGTGCTCGGTTAATGGCAATCGTTTCATCCCTCCTCCTCCTCAAGTCACTTTCCTCATTGCTGAGGGTTTTGATAATCCCTAGGAAGGATCATGCGGTTGACAATTTTGCGCCACCTGTGCCTGTCTTTGGCGACGTGAAGTGCCTCGTGAAGTTTGGTGTCCAGAGAGGTGCGAATCTGGTCAGACCATCTAGTAGGACCTCTAGAGCGCTTGCCGTCGATTTTTCCAGTAACCATCAGCTGTTCAAGGTTGTGCCCATCTTTCCTGGCAATGTGACCGAAGAACTCGAGTATTTTACGGAGGCAAATAGTGGACAGTCGCATTTTAATATTTAGTTATATTTAGTGTAGAATTGATGCATTGGTGCAGTAGGCAGTCCAAGGAATTTGCAGCATTTTCCTCCAGCACCACATTTCAAAAGCATCAATTCGGTCTCTATCAGCCTTCTTCAGAGTTCATGTTTCTGCTCCATAGTTAAATATGGCAAACACGAGTGAATGAACCAATTTTACCTTGGTTTTCCGTGTGAAGCTATGGTCCTAACATATCTTCTGAAGTTGAGACATTGCGTTTTTGGCCATTCCTATTCGCCTCCTTATTTCTTTTTCGCATGACCCCGTATTATCCGTTTCATCCCTACATGAGACCAAAACATGGCAGCGAATAAAATGGGTGTTCTTTACGTGTACCGTGCGTCCCTATTCGTGGTGAATGTTCCTGGTCCCAAGATCATAACGCAAAAGGCAAGTGCGGTTTTAAGTCTATATGAGTCCTTCATACCATCCTCCCCAAGTGCCAGAGATCCGTATTTTCGTCAACCCAAAAAAAAAGTGTATCGTATGTCATAGGTACCCACAACTATGCTTATCCCTTTGACAATACAGACGCAATGATAACTAAGTATCTTAATGTTGACAAATCAAATCAACAAAGACAATCTTTTTAATTAATAAGCAATTGAAATTAATTTACTTATGGATTACATACGAACATATTTTTGCATAACAGATTGTTATTGTGAATCTTTCGAGAGCCACATTTAAATTGCTCCTTATTTTTCCTTGCTTTGTTGAATCCTTTTTCAATTTTACATTTAAATTGTCGATCTTTCGATCGTTTAATATTCTGGCTATATATTCCAGATATTAAAATATTGCGTTTTAAATAGATTTTGCGTATAAAAGCGGGTTTTTTCAGTTTCAGTTTTGTTTTTTAAATACGTGTCCCAAAATTTACATACGGGAGCTTCCCGGTACTTGCAACATAGAGAGACGTCTGCGGTGATTGTTTCGTAAAAATATAAAATAATTAAAATTATATCAAATAAACTAGTTTCCATCTCAAAGTAGTCAAAAACAAAACAATAAATTAGAAAAACTTATGCAATTAAACCGCATTAGATCTTATAGCATACTTAAGAGATTAGATAAATATCCAGTGATCATATGGCACTTCTTATTGGTCAATTTATTACACAACGGCTTACATACATTTATCGAATATATTAAATTAAATCTTCATTTTCTCCCACGGACAAGACTAGTGTTGTGAAATATGTTTTATGGAATCTTTTGTAACCGATTACACTTAAAGTAAATCTACACGTAATCCTAAGTTATGTTTTATATGTGTAAGAATGTTTATTGTCACTAACCCATAGCGGTAGTATACAGTTAAAAAAATTTGATTAAAACGAACAGTGATGAGATGACGCTGTAAGAAGTAGACTTATAATTTGGGTGTCTTCAAGACGAGAGTGAATCGGTTTCTTCTAGGCAAGCGCGCTCTATCGTAGGCATCACGCAAGTTGTGGTCAAGCGCAAGCCTATCTAAGATAAAAACCTAATAATTTAATTTCTACTTTTTACTTTAATATTTTTAAATTTCTAATTAATACATTGCCATCGATCCTTGATAAGTGTGCAAAGTTTCAAAGCAATCCGTCGTATTGAAAGGGGTGAAAATCACGTTCAAAAATTTCGTTACATTAATAGATACATAGAAAAATAAAATCTTTATAAACAAAGATCCGACCCCAAATAAATTGTGTCTAGATGGTGGTGATGAGAACAACGATCCAAAACCTCAATCGCTGCATCTAGATCTGATTGTAGAACCATGCAAGAACCATACATCCAACAGGGTGTTTAATTGTAATGGTCATAAGAACTGCAATCTACCAATAACTAACACTGACTGACTTACAGTAAACGCAATGTATGAACCTTTTGACCGTCTCTTTGATCCTTCAATTCTGAGACGATTCTAAGCTAAACATTACGCTTCTGTCAAAATTCCGTATACATAGGACAGTCATTCAACAGATAGGCTTACGTTCTTGCATCACCTACTCCAATGGCCGCTGTAGGTGTTATGTTATGTTGTAACCACCCTATTGTAAATACCTACATTATAAATAATTTGAATTATCCAATAATGCCTTACACGTACGTCACAAGATATAGTAGATATCGGTTGCTGCATAGTTTTGGTGCTAATTTACCCAGGTGGGTTCCAGTTTCCCTTTGTCGTGCAGGAATACAATTTCTGAACTGCACCGCAAAATCCTCTAAATCCGCAAAATCGTCTAGATATTTCCCAAATGTCAAATGATGTTAAGTATATTTCTCATTATAATTATTTCCAAAAAGGTATTCGAATTATTAAAATATCCATAAAAATAATATATTATACTTGTACCGGATTTCGAAAATCTCAGAGATAGTTGCGTTGTGATTTCGAACACTTTAAGGCCTGATTTTGCCTGACATCTTGCGAAAGGTTAGATCTTTCACGCCTAAGTTATTTAAATTAAAAAATAATAATGAATGAGACCTATTCAAATATTCTCAATCAAATTTTCTTTTGATTAAAAAGATTTCGATGATATCCCAATTATCTGCAGATTATGATATAAAATGTTGCCAATATATTTTGATTATATTGATTAAAAATAATAATATTGATTAATAAGAATTGTCTATTCTATTAATTATTATACTCACCTACTTTTCAATTCCACAATTTAATTATGTGAATCATTGAACAATAAAATCATCTTAACCTAACTTCTTGAAATAAATAAAGCAAATTTAATAAATAAAGTTGACTTAAAAAATGATGAGAGGAA
Source organism: Acronicta psi (assembly GCA_946251955.1). Classification (NCBI taxonomy): domain Eukaryota; kingdom Metazoa; phylum Arthropoda; class Insecta; order Lepidoptera; family Noctuidae; genus Acronicta; species Acronicta psi. Next base: position 15,784,240 of record OX276470.1, on the reverse strand, counting down.
ATTATTTTATCGCCTAATATTTTATGTATCTTGGTGAATCCTAAAAATCCGTCTAATTGTTACAAAGGATTTTCAGCACTTACCAAGTAACCACCAAAAAGTTTTTATATACAGTTATTTTAAAACTAAAATAAATTTGTAAGGTACACTGACCGCTCTGTATGGCGCAGGCGGCGCCGCGGCCGGCGGCGAGCAGCAATACTCGCTGCGATGGAACGACTTCCACTCGTCCATGGTGTCCTCCTTCCGACGGCTGCGCGATGAGGAGGACTTCGTTGACGTCACGCTTGCGTGCGCCGGCGCAACCTTTACAGCGCACAAGGTAAGAATATTTGGTTAAATTATAATAATATTACAACAAAAAATTATGAATACTAAGCTAAATGGTCTTTCATTACCCCACATACCTAGATCTTGTGTAACATCCTGCAATATAGTATCAAATGTAAATATTTAATATTGCAAATAAATATTAAACTACATTTCCGATAACTGATCGTGTGAACATTCGATAATTGCACCAAACTTTCCTTGAAAGATCAATATTAAATTGTATTACAACATTGCACTATTTCCATTAAGTTATTTGCATATTCAAATCGTTTAAGCGCAAGCCAACGAAACCGTCAGTCAATGCGACATGAGGATCGGTGAACTTTCTTGCAATTTTCTGAGAAATATCAAGAATGTGTATCACGAACTTGGAACCCACGATGGTACCCGTAGGCATTGCCATGTTTATACGAGTATTAAACGCAAATTTAACTAATTTTACTTTTTTGGCCACCAGGTGGTGTTGTCAGCATGCAGCCCTTACTTTCGGAGGCTATTAAAGGCTAATCCCTGTCAACATCCCATCGTAATTCTGCGTGACGTCCACGACAAAGACATGGAGAGTCTTTTAAGGTAAGTCAATTTAAAACTCTATGACCATTACAAAAACAAATCAAACGATACTTCTACTATATAGCTTTGGGCAAACCAATTTTAATTTAAAAGAAAGTTTTTTCACTGACATGAAGAAGACTTATATTATACATACTACTGATATGGAATTTAAGACAAATCTTGTTCTCACCATACAGATTCATGTACCAAGGCGAGGTGCACATTGGGCAAGAGCAGCTGAAAGAGTTCCTGAGAGCAGCCCAGTTGCTGCAAGTGCGAGGATTGACGGATGTTCCGGCACCAGCGCCGATGACCACTTTAGATCAGAAGGCTTCACCAGTAAGAAACTCACATACACTTTTCGTAACAGGTTTTCTCCACGCGCCTTAAATCTTGATTAATACAAAAACCAAAATCGTCAATTCTAAACATTTCACAACACAGATAGTTGTTTATAACTATGTTAGACAAGAATTTACATCTGAAATGATGACTCAATTCATCGTATTATCAATAGTCAGCGTCATCATGGACTGAAACCGGGAGCGGAGGTTCGCGCGAGGGTCGAGAGGGCCAACAGCGGGAAGGCAGGAGACCAAGGAAACCAGACGACGGTGCAGCCAACACACCACCGCCAAAGAGAGCCAGGTCTTCGGACCTGTACCAGGCTCAGATGAAGTCCAGGTATTAAGGAGCATTCTGTGATTGAAAAATCGTTTTGTTGAACGTAAATTCCGAAATAAAAATCCTACTTTCCTGCATTCGTTTATAATTCAGAGTAGATTACAGTTTACTGACATGGTAAAACCAGCAGGATCATTAATAAGAATAATTTTACATAAAAATCACTCACTTTCTGTTGTAAATTAATTTATTTTCATTCATTCAACTCCATTAATTTAAAATGGTCTCAAGACCACTTATGAATAATAATTAATGTTTTCGTTTCAAAACCACTTAAACATTTATACCCTGTTCCAACTTCTACCACATGCAAATGCTTTCCATCACCTAGACCATTTCTGAATGTTGAGGGAGTTAGTGGTATTTATGAGTGTTTCGACCTATTGGTGTAGGACGGAGCAGCTACTGGGGGTGCAGGGCTCGAGCCCGGAGCGACTGGGTACTAATGGACACGAGCTGGCGCTCTTCGGCCAGGCCATGGACACCTCGCAGAACCCGCATCTGTCGGGCGTCTCCAACAATCTGGTGAGTCAGTTATGACAATGTTTTATTATTTTAGTTACCTGTTCGATCTAATGAAATAAATAAGGGCCCACCTCCTCTTAGTTCTTCTCTAGTTTTCACCACCTCTTAGTTCCCGCTAAATGACTTCGTTGGTAGATAATTTCGTACAAATTTTATTTTTTAATTATCCAGACACGGTAAAACAATGTGGACCACTACTTAGAGTATATCTATATATCGGAATAGAAAGTTAAAACTGTCCTGCATTTATTGACTTGAAATTTCTCTATCTCAAACTTGCTTAACCAATCTCATTGTGCAGTCTGGGGACGGCGAGGAGTCATCATCAGACGCAGGCGCCAGCGACACCGAGGGCGAGACCCGAGCCAAACAGGAGCCTCTAGACTACGACGACCCCGCAACCATGGCCAACACCAACGGAGCCCTGCCGCACAACTTCCCAGGACTACTAAATCTACCAGGTATCCTACAGGATAAGATTTACACATCCTCGCATATCGCTTAATGGGATTAATTAGTTTTTAATGTTTTAGGAAGTATATATTGACGCCATATTTTACTTTCAGGCTTCCCCGGACTTCCAGGACCTTCTGGAATCCCCGATAATTACGGTAAGTGCATTCCTAACTAACACTGATGTCACAACTGATATATGACTCAATACCACATAACAATCACCGCTGTATTGGTTCAAGTAATTACAATCTATTAGAATAATTTCCACTCTATAAAATTAATGACGCCCAAAAGAACAAAGGAAACAAATCAAATCATTAATTGCACATTATTGAGTCATGTACCTACCTATTGCATGTAATAACACTAACAATTAAATAACGAGAACGACACCAAAGCGCTTAATTACTCAATTATAATAGTTCCGATAAAAACGTACTTCGCCCCCAAAACATATGTAAGACGTAAACGCAGTTAGGAGAATCTTGGCAACCGTGGAAGTTACGTAGCGACCCATCGTCCTAGACGTGCCGTCGACAATCAGACGAGTACCGAGTAGGAGCGCGCACTGACGGAGACCTCGTCTGCCCCAGGAGCGACCTGGCCGGGCGGCGGCGACCGCGCCGCGGCCGACGAGCGGCCCGCGTACGCCGCGCTGCCCAACGGTGAGCCCAGCAGGCCCGCGTGCCCCGAGTGCGGCAAGCTGTACAGCAACAATAGCAACCTCAAGCAGCACATCCTCAACGTGCACGCGGCGCACGAGCTCGCGCACTCGTGCCCCGTCTGCGGCAAGGCCTTCAAGACGCGCCAGTACATGCAGATACACATGAACTCCATACACGGCGTCAAACAGAGGAGGCGCGACCCCGCCCCGTCCGCGGAGCGCTGCGACCGATACACTCACCATAGCGCTTAAACGATGTTGTACGGAACTGTGTCTAACCGCCGCCTCTGTGTTACAGGGGCGGCTCTCGCGGGCGGGGCGGCGATGGGCTACCGGCCGCAGTGTCCCCTGTGCGGCCGTGTGTACTCCTCCACCTCCAACCTGCGCCAGCATATGCTCAATGTGCACTCGCAGACCGACCGTGACCAGTGGTTCCCTTGCCAGCACTGCGGCAAGAAGTGCAAGACTAAGCACTACCTCATCAACCATCAGTTGCAAGCGCACGGCATCCGACAGCGACAGAACTCTTAGAGACGGCGCGACGCCGAGCTCCCGCTGCCCGCCGCACCCCCGCCGCTCGGCTCGCTCGGCGCCTGGTGGTGATCGCCGCCGCTCGCCCGCAGGCTACACTGCTCGCGATACTATACGAACATAAGAATAGATGTGCCAAGGACCCACGTGAAGCGAAATTGAAACGGGATTGTTTATTGTATCTATACCTATATTGTATTTAAGTATAACGTAATATTTTTAGAAAGTTTATTGCGTTCGGACAGTTTGAGGTGTCGAGTTTAGGGTCGGGTTTGCCAACCGCTTTGCCCGTAGTTAGTTTGGTTAACATGGTGCTGTCGGCATTGCAGATGCCGCGGCGCGGGGCGCGTTGGCAAACCCGATGGTAAGTGATACCGTGCCGAGTGAGGGGGAGGAGCGAGGGAACGAGTTGCTAAGGTACCTAGAGGAGAGTGAGTTCATAAAGAGGGCGGTGTGCCGGGGCGAGCGGCTGCAGTGCCCGCTGTGCTGCGCCAGCCTGGCGTCACTGGCGCAGGCGCGGCGCCACCTGGACGCGCACTACCCGCGCGACAGCCCCGTGTGCCCGGTCGCCAGCTGCGCGAGGTACTTCGCGCACCCCAACTCGGTGCGCAACCACATGCGCATCAAGCACCGCCGACAGTGGGAGAAAATGAAAACTTTGAAGTGGAGTTGTGGCTGGGCCAATTGAAACTACACTAATTCATCGATCGGGAACGCGACTCGTTCGATATTCGGCTTTCTAAAGTTAAAATTTTAACGGCTGTGAAACGGAACTAAGTCGAGGAGGGCTCGTAATTAAACCAGAGAATATAATGATCTCCTGGATGCATTTTTTCAAATAACGCTGTCATGTTCATAAAACATTGTATAAAGCAGTAGGATAAATCGACTGAAAATTATTTTTGTAGTAGAATAGACTGATATTGTTTAAGTAAGGTTTATATTATAAGCGCATTATGACATGTGATGATTGGTGCCATTGATAGAATACGAAGTGCAACTATTGAATGTCGATCATTCTGATCACTTCCTGAACGTCTGTAACTTCCATTGTTGCTTCTACGTTATAACCATTCTGTTATAAGCGTCGTCTAAGTTTAGCCTACGTATAAGAGAGTCTAAACTCGTCTACAACTAAAATCAAGTCCTTGTAGTTCGTTATCAGGCAGTATGAAAGTTCCTTAAAGTTGAAATGCGACTTGTAACCCACCAATAAGATTGAAAATCATTTGGTAGGTCCTAGCTCTAAAGAAGCTTAACACCATCTGTGCCGGAATGCACTTACCTAGACTACGCCTATAAGCGAATGGTATTATTCTTCGATTAGCTGTTTGTCTTAGTCTCTGGTGTCCTATAATCTTAGCATTAGTTGGTTCTATTCACAGTGGGCTATGTGCCCATTTAAACAGGACATCTATTAGTTTTACCACATCACTTTTTCCTAAAACATATCTGGTGCAATAGTTTAACTACTTGGAAGTTTTACATTTGTTATTTTCATGTAATATATTTTGGTTGTGATTTTTTATTTTTTATATATCTACAAACAATATTTAGGTGTGAAAAACTTTTATATAAGATTGTGATTTATTTGAAGATACATTAACTGTTGTACCAGTGTGTGCTTCTCCTTACATTTATACTTTCGACCATAGATAAGACAATACGAAATAGATTGTAAAGAAAGTGAATCTAATGCCTTGGAACGCAATAGTTAAGAATAAGTTCACTTGCAAACCATAGAGAATTTATTTTCTACATGAAGTTTGTTCGTGATGCTCTGTGTCATAAGTGCACAATTTAAAACATATCTAGTCAATGTAGACAACATGAGGGATTTATTTAAAAATGTACATAATAATCGACGATTCCATTCGCATATATTTTTGTAAAGAAAAATGAGAATACACCAAAAATCTTATTCTGTTATTCAATGTTATTGATATATTATATAGCGCATGTATTGAAGCGCACCGCTACAGAACGAAACATGAAATGCCTTTGTTCTATATGTTAGCAACACTGGCTAATGCGTCAGCCGGTTGCTACAGCCTGCCAAAGATATTACTCCTTCACGGAACACTTAGCCTTTAAGAAAGCAATAATAAAATGGTACTCCAATATTAACAATAGGCCTAAAGATTCGCACTTTTTATACCAAGACATACGTTGCCTTAGCATATAAATATAAAGTACATAGGAAACTGTCAAGTCCATTTAGTAAGCTCGTGTAAATATTAACGAAGTTGCCTTCAAAATATATGCGATGGAAACCGATGCATTTCATAGATCTCCAAATCAAATAAAAAATAATATTGGTTAAATTAGCGAGTAGATGAAATTGTTCCTGACGCCTGAGAGGCAATGTCGTATATCTTAATAACTATAAAATAAAAAAAATAATAAAAAAATATTTTTAAGCATAAACTTAGTCACTCAATAACCAAATGTTCAATGTGAGTAAACGATTCTAGTTGCGAATGTATTAGTGATACGATATATACGTAATAACTTAATTTTTACCAGAAGAAAGTGTCTGCTTATATAAATACATAAACAATAAAACTACCAAGTAGAAAGGCTTCTTCTTTTATTTAATCAAACCGTCGCACAATAATTAACATTAAAAATGCCGATGACAAAAAGAAATAACTCAAATTAAATCTACTAACAAATGTACTTAAGTCTACTCTTGAACAAGGTAAGAACGACTCTAAACCTCACACGAATTTAGCCCCTAGCATCTAATCATAAAGTATAATATTCTTTACAGGCGGGTGTCGGAGGACGCAAGACCTACTGCGCGTGCGAGCTACGGACCCGCGGCCCTGCCCAAAGTGCGGCAAAATCTACCGATCTGCGCACACGCTGAGGACGCATCTTGAAGACAAGCACACCGTCTGCCCTGGATACCGGTCAGTATTTTGCAAAATCGTCATCTTATTAGTCCCACTGGTAGGAAGTAACTCTGTCTTTGTCAAGTCAGTCAAACAGAGACATAAATCAAGGTGTTTGTGTCAAAATACCACTTATCTATGGCATATAGGGGAAGGGAAGGCAAGTGCAGTGTTCAGTCGATGTGAATTCGACATACACTGCCGCCTTCATCCATGATTTTCTGCACCCAAAAAAAGACAGTAGTACATGAGAAAGAAGAAATGGAGAAAGACTTCTTAAATAATAAGAAGTTAAATCCAGCAGTACCAAAGGTTTTTCTATTACAAAGAACTAGTCTATACAAAAGCCTTACAAGACCAACCTACCAATATCAGGAAAAAGTTATGGGAAGCACAGTATCCACCACCAACCAACTTTGTCCAACCTCGGAAACATCCGCTACTCGGACGCGACCTGCAGTGGCGTATATGGAAAGCACTCAATCGACTGCGCACCCAAGTAGGCCGCTGTAAACACAATTTGGCAAAATGGGGGATTATTGATCCGTCGATCATCCAGTGCGAGTGTAGGGCTCCAGACCAGGACATGTCTCACTTACTCGAGTGCCCGAAGTGTCCGTGCACCTGCACATTCGAGGAATTGATAAACGCAACGGATTCCGCAATTAAGGTGGCTTCCTACTGGGCTCGAACTCTATTTATAATCTTATTTATTGACAAGAAATTGACTCGACACATTGATTTACCATTGACACGAAAAGAAGAAGAGTCTATACTAATAGAAGTGCAATAAAATTTTGTGTTTTGTTTGTACAGTTGCGTGCTTTGCGGCACAGTGGCCAAGTCGCGTAACTCGTTGCACTCGCACATGTCGCGACAACACCGCGGCATCTCCACCAAGGACCTGCCCGTGCTGCAGATGCCCACCAGATTCGACCCAGAACTCGCCAGCCAGTTAGTACCAATACCAATTAAAACAATTTTAAAACTTCATTTTATATCTTTAGCTATTGCTGTCCCATTGTTTGGCAAACACCTCCCCTGGTCCTCTTACTCCAGGTCCTCTTTGCTTAAGCTACCTAGAACCAGCTTTCCTAGTAGAGTTCCAAATGTTTCCGCCACCTCTGTCTGGACGGTAAATACCAACATATTCGGAGATTATTTATGTCCACGATATCGACTCAAACTTCCAAACAAGTTAATGTCAAGATATAGAAACAGACGTTTTAATATGCAGTACATTATAACTATTTTGGAACTAATCCTGCATTTCATACTCGATCGAAACTTTGTCTTGGAAATTTTTAATCACATCAGTCACTAGGTTACTATAAATGACAAATAGAGTTGGGACGACCTACAAAATAATATTTCCCTACAGATTACTAGCAAAAGCCGGTGTCAAAGTGTCACCTGAGCAGCTACGAGCTCGTGCTTCTCCAACCGGTCCTCGCCGCTCCGACATCAAGCTGGACGCCAAATCTGCCGCCTCTGAGAGCAGTTCCATCTGCGGAGACAATGACAACGATGACCTGAGCCAGTCCAGATACCAGGACAGCATACCCGTCTCGCCACCACGTAAGTTTATTATCATAGAATTGTCGAAAGAATTTTGTAACTATGCGCGGACCATGTCACAACTTTTCTTTCACTGTTTAATTGTACCCAAAACTACACAATCAATTCTTAAGATCATTGAACTCTAGAGACTTGTAACTCATTATTTTAATACCGTTTCCCTCTGCAGATATAAACAACTTAGCCAACACGACCATCACAAAAGTCCCAGCCGTGCGAGCGGTGACCGCTAAGACAGTGGAAAACCTCCCGCACGGCCTGACTGCTGGCATGAAGCACGACGACTACCCGCCAGGGTACGGAGGCAGCTCGGCCTTGCTCGACACCTACCTGCAGTACATCGGAGAAAACATGTTTGGTACGTAACATTTTTAACAAGAAAGAAGCGGGTGCCTATGTTTTATTATTTGAATTCTATAATACTCCTTTTTCAGCAGGTATGAACGCAAAACTGGCACAAATGAACGCGATGCACATCGACAGGAAATCCTACGAGGAACCGTCTCCACAAATGGGCTCCTTGCCACCTCCACCGACAAACCTCGCACACCAGCGCTTCCTCAAGCAAATGCAGCGGCAGTATACTGAGAGCATGAACAAGCCCGACATCATGCGTGACTCGGATGAACCGCTAGATCTCGGGAAAGAGAGACAAAGGAATGACAGCATAAGCGAGACAGACACTGACAAACACGACATGACAGACAAGGACAACGGTAAAGATTACTACAAAGATTATAACGAGGACGACCGGAGAGTGAACAGCTCCGAACAGGACGCAGACAACAACGGACAGGATGACGGCGACTACTCGGAGGACGAACACAACAAAAACTCATGAAATGAAGGCGTGTTAACTTTAAGTGTGTTGAATTAGTCACGTAGACTACGTGTAACACATAGGACAATGTTTTGTTGAAATTATCAAAAGGTGCTTGAGTGTTATGTTTTGTGGTCATTAGCTTGATTCGTTTTTTGTAATAACGGTTTTAATTGTTGACCCGTGGAATGTCGTTGGTGCCATTTCCGATAGTAATGTAAATTTAGAGTTTTAGGATTAAATCGGTTGCAGCTAGGTTGAGTCTGGTTACTTTGCAAAGATATCGCGAATCTTTGTTGCTGGTATTGAGAAATGAACAGATACGTGGTTATGAATCTCTGCGTCGAGCGCGCTGTGAGCGTTCGCGAGCATGTCGTGCAGTGCACAGGGATAACCGTACAACTGCACGTTTGAATTATAACCTGTTAGTGAGACATTATTTTTATACCCGATGTGATAACACAGCCATAATTCACTGTAGCATTACCTGACACATTAGTCCAGATCGACTCGCCACATGATTGTGAGATTGTTTTAGTAGTAAAGAAGACTAGTGAGTAGTGTTTTTTGTAATGTGTATGTAAAGGTCCCGGTCACGTAGAAGGACCTCTTACATAGTAATTCCATCCATCTACCTCAGCATTTGGGCCAATGCGGCAAAACGTTATAAAGTAAAAAAAAAATATCCACACAAATTGTGAAATTCCATCCATCTACCTCATTTCAATAGATTTTATTTAATATTTTATACAATTTATAGATATAAAAATAACTGTTGTTTTATGCATTTTGCAGATTGCATTTATATATATACTATATAGAGTATATCGTAGGTAAATATATGCAAGTCATTAGGTCATTGTTAGTGCTGCCCGTAGATACTCGTATACTGTTATTTTATAGACTACGCACTCACTAGAGGAACATTAGACCGTGTCACGACCGTAGCGAGTACATTAACTTCTGATATCAAAGCACACTAACTTTATACGATGAAAATATTGTATACGAACAAATATAACAGAGCTTAAAATCATAATAATATTAAAGTAAATATACATATACATATTGTGCGTATACTGAATCGCAGACGGCGAATAACGCGATAATAACACAATGTATAACGATTTAAACATATAAGGATGAATTTAAAATACCTGAGAAACTTTAATCAATCTTCAAAGGGCTAGGGTTGTTCAATATTTTTAAGTATACTGTTTATACTGGCGAGTGCTCTGCCCTGACTGTAACCTCGTCATCCGCGACCATCATCCGCCTTGAGACTGAATATCATCCCAGGGATGATCAGTTATCGCGTTATCATACTGCGCGCGATTCGTCAAATGTTCAAACTTGACAGTTTATTATGGTTAGGCGATATTATGCATGTATATAAATTGAGGTGATATGTAAAGTACATAATAAATAATAGTAACAAAAAGCAATAAATAAAGTATACCTTGATGTTGCCTTCGATTTTGTGTAAATACATGGGTAGTGAACGGTTTGCGTTGGTATTGTGGTAATGTGAACCTTATAGTGTACAAGTGAAGGTTTATTTTGTAGTAATGATGTGGGCTCGTTACTTAAATAACAATTACTGTGATTACAATCTCATGTTAGCCTTCAATACTTATACATATTTTTTAGAGTACAATGTTATAGTTATTTAGTATATTATAAGATATTCGTAAGCGAGTCACAAAATTATATTTACTTCCCGCCCCCAAACGTTAGGATTCACGTTATTTAAGTATTTAGAGCAATAGGTAAAAGCATTTAACCTTTTATATGAGAGATATTACATTTATGAATTTATAGAGATGTCTCACTTTGCCACCGGGCTTGTGAAGCTGTCATTTTGACACTTGCAAAGGTGTGGTCATCGCAAAATAATTCGTAGATATAATAATAGGAATAAGTTCTACGGGTTGATTGAAAAATATTTTTTGTTTAGTGTGTTAGTGAGAATTGAGGATTAAGTCAAGTTTGGTTTGCGCAAATATGACCTTGTTGACATTAATTAACAGTGTTGCCATAGTGAGTAATAATTTTCGACTGTATATAAATAAGTTTTGTTTGTTTAGGAAAATGAGTGCTTAATATTTGATTATTATGGTATAGATACAAGTACGTATCTTTTTTATTTAGATTACTCTGACTACATTCTACTCATTATAGTTCTTTAAGATAAATAGAGTTGACGCACGCTGTATTTAAAAAGTAAACAATAGTCAGTTACCAGATTGTGATTAAGGAAAGTATATATTTTTTCAACACATGCCACTTAAAATACAGATAAAATAATGGAGATTTGCATCGTTATACTCACTGGAGTTTACACGCTGATCCAGCTATCGTAATACCATTGATCGATTAGAACAGCGGCGCATGCGCAACTTTCTCGCGATTCTGTAGACTATGGAGTCTATGACTAACGTAAGCGATATATATCTCCACCGCACTGTACAGTTGTTAATTATGCAGTTAATTATATACCAGTGAAGAAATAATAAATATTTAGGACTATAAGTCAATGATATGCTCTCGATATAATACTTACGTTTAGTTACCTTGTGAACTGGAAGTTCGACATTAGTTTTTTTTTCTTTATTTGTTTGGTTATACTAATAATACCTCATTAGCATGACCTATCATGTAAAACTTTTATTATTAGTTTAACGCACAGAATAATGTTGATTTTTTTAATCTGTTCGTCAACCACGCAATTTACGAAAGCCGTAGAAAATAAAACGCCACACTACAAAGTACAAATAAAGAATTGATGTAGTACAGAATTTAAAATATTCTTGCAAAATGTTGTTTCAATGTTAATAGATGTGTATATTTTTCGTAAATTGTGTACTTTCGAACGGATCCTAGCTTACGTTATGGTAGGGAGCACAAATGTTTGTTCACTATGTGACTGTACCAAGTAGTTGTTTATTTCTATTGTTTAGAAACCACCGGTGGTCATCACAATTACGCCTAAATATGTTTTGTGAAGAAACTAAATTTTGAATTCGATTGATGGAATTAATAAGTCGACTACAGGGTTTACTGATTACAGAAAAAATGCAATTTCATTGGTTGTGGTCCCTTTACATCTTGAATGTAAAACGATGAAAGAAATTGCAAGCCTATCTTTTAGTATTGAATATACTTACAAAGGCATGTATATTGATTCCATCACAGACAATTATATCGATAAAAACATCGCTTAAAAGTATTCGATTTAAAATTTAGCTTTGTTGATCTCGCAACATCCCCATTTGTATTATAATTTGCCATAACCTTTCTTTCTCTGGTGGCGCTACTGTATACGACTGCTGCAATAAGCACGCCACCATTCCTCTAAGTTAATTTCCACTCTAAATCTGTACTAATTAGGTGTATTTTTCAAAATCATTGGATTTACATAAATTGTTAAGTATTTATGCAATAATTAATTAAGGTACGTTTGGGATGACGAGTACAAGCCGCCATATTGTACGTGACGTCATCTCGGCATAATTTCCATATAAAATGGATAACAGTATTGTTGATTTTGTTAGAGATATACCTAATTATTGCAGGATGGATATTATTTTATGTATATTTTTATAGTTGGAACAAAACCACGCCTGAGCCATTGTACATTAGAGTACTAGCTGTACGCTGCTTCATTACATTACTATATACAAGAATAATAAAATAATTGTTTTGAATGTGCTGTTTTATTACCTTTTAACGACACTTTAATTAATAAAGCCATTATTTTCACGTTAATTATACTTAAAAACTGAGTAACGCTCGTGTCATAAATACTAATCACTCATCAACATTTTATTATGAAAGTCTTGAATCATAACTACAAATATCAACCACCTCTAGAAGCTTCCGCCCAAGTGTTTCAAGCACTAAATACCAACATTTATATATATACTTAAATATATGTACTTACATAGGAAGGGTCTTACATTATAAGATTTATTAACCAAAACAGAAAAATGTATTTATTTAATGGAATCACATTGACAAAGTTTTTACTCGTTTCTATATATTATAACCATCTTACATATAAAATAATACCTATAGCTAGAGATATAAATATTATAAATATTTATTATACTATATTATTACATACATTTAACACTAACTACTTGCTATTTTACTCTTAAAAAAACTATGCTACTTAATCAAAAACCACACAATATTCCTTTTTAAATCTAAAAGCGTTTTTAAACATATTTAATTTTGGAACAAAATTATCATGGATGAATTTGTACATACATAAATAACAAATTAAATCTAAGCCGCGTGAGAGTTGTTTTTTTATTAATATCGTTATAAAATCGCCCGCTAATCCTCTTTTAATTGCTTCTTCTTAGCAAAAAGGTAATGAGCGCCCAACAAAGCGTTCATTCTGTAACAATAGATATGTTGCCTATCAATTGATTGTGGTAAACAGTTTTCAGGAGATGAGATTGTCCAGTTTTAGTTACATCACTATCATTTCAAGACTTCTGGAGACTTGGACCCGTTTTTTTGTAAGATAAAGAAAACTTATTCCCATCGTTATTAATAACTCGTTGTAATTAACTTTCAACTTTCTCAATGTGAAATCGTGTGCGTGTTTTACAAGATCGCGTGCACACTGACTATAACATTTAAATAGCGACTATGTGTGCTACAAAGGGCTTTTAACTTCGATAGTAAAATTAACAAATAGACTAAACAAAACCGCATAAAATTTTTATAATATTTGTCATAATAGACCAGTTGACAAAGGGCATGTTCCACCAGCCGCTATCCGGCAGATAAATGATTATATTTTTTATGAAACCTCATCGAAATCGGCCCAAATGATGTACCGAAGGTACACTTATAGGAAAAAATACTCTGTATTACGCTGGTTAGAACTCTAGTCGTACTTTTTTTTAATGTTGACTGGGGGAATGAGAAAAAAACACTATTAATTTGAGAAAAATCACGCCATTTTGCACTGCGTTTCGTAATGATTTCATAGTAAAAACTGTCAGTGTCAGTTTCGGAATGTCAAACGCATGCCATTACGGCCAATTACGGCAGATCAGTTTCATAGTGATTTCATGGTAAAAACTATCAACTTGACAGCTATCATGTACCTCCGGTACAAATTTGGGCCGAGTTGTATGGGCTTTTAATGACCTCCTTTATCTGCCAAGTAATTTAACGGGAACTTACTAGGTGGTGAAACAAGCCCTAAAACCTATAGTGGTAAGATTAAGGAAAAGTGTAACAAGTGTGTGCTATTCCTTTTACGAAACATGATAAATAGGGTGCAATTGTTATCATGTACAGGGTTATTCTGATGATATGTATTAAAACTACATGGAATATTTTTTAAATTGAAATTTGATATGATTAATTGAAATTTGATATGATTAATTGAAATTTTACATTATTAATTGAAATATTGATATGATTAATTGAAATATTGATATGATTAATTGAAATTTGATATGATTAATTGAAATTTGATATGATTAATTGAAATTTGATATGATTAATTGAAATTTGATATGATTAATTGAAATTTGATATGATTAATTGAAATTTGATATGATTAATTGAAATTTGATATTATAACATGACAATCTCATCTCCATCTGTGTATGCGCCGATTATAATTAATCAATTCTAAAATCAACTTTCCGAACCTTTTAAAATAAACTATCATACAAATACACCATACGTCCACAGAATCATGCACAAAGTAATGAATAGGTGTTCAGTACTCACAAGAGGGCCCACTGCTATTTCTTGCTAGCGAGTGCTATGCCGAGGCCGACGATGCCGCCGATGGCCAGCACGGCGCCGCTCGCCACCGCGATGCCGATCAGACCCTCCTTCTCCATGCGCTTGTTGATCTGACGCTGGAATGTTGCAAGACAAATCTTAAGTAACAGGACGTTCATCTTCATCCTCCTGCTCATGTCCCAATGATATGGGTATGACCATGGGACTGCAAAGTCAAAGGTCTCGAGTTCGAATCCAAGGCATGACTGACTACGAAACCATGTGCGTAATTATCACTCGCTTTAACGGTGAAGGAAAACATCGTGAGGAAACCCGTATGCCTGACAGATTTTCTCGACAGCATGTGAAGTCTGCCAACCCACTTTAGGCTAGCGTAGTGGACTATACCCCAATCGCTCTCATACTGGGAGGAGACCCATGCCCAGCAGTGAGACAGTACATGGCTTGATAATGATGATGTGTTGGAGCCACAATTTAAAGATTGCAGGATGATACTATTCATTGTTTAGGTTCCAGGTGAACTATAGGTAAGAACAGTGTGTTAACTTGAATATAGTATTATCATCATGATTATTATATTATCAATCAAACGATGTTTGAAGACTGACTCATTAAATAAGCCATTAACAGGACACACATTCAATCTCCAAGCTGCTTCTAACAATTTCCTGATGAAGCCATCCAATAATACTGCCAAATCTAGGTGTGGAACACAGGACCTATCTCAGCAGCTGTACTTGCCACTAGTACATCAGACATCATCAACAATTCTTAATAACAGTTATACATACCTCCAACGCCAAGACTTGTTGGTTAGCTGGTTCAATTTCTAGGAAAGACTTGACATAGTGCAGGGCCTTGTTGTACTCCTTGATTCTAGCATTGCCAATAGCAAGGTAGAACAGGTAATCTCTTTTGCCATCCGGATGGGAGTTGAACAACTCTTTTAGGAGCAGGATTCCCTGAAAAAATATTATAAAAATAAGTTAGTTACTTGGTATTTTGTATCAAGTGGCCAAACACCTTTCCTCTCTTGTTGTCCTGTAAAATGAGGAAGAGGAACACCTCAACAGATTTCAAAAACGGAAGGCAAACAATAGAACAGTGGTGATTGCTCCACTGAAAAGAGCTGAGCTCTTCAATTAACTGAACTTAGTATTTATTTATCTAATTATGTCAACATAAAACTGTGTGTAGGGCAAAGTCAGTTTCCACCTTAGCAAAAATTCAAATCTTGCTGATCAAACCGGCAAGCACTTCGCGGCTCAAAGCGGCGTGACCATATATAACTCCAATAAATATGAACAGTAATTCACAATAAACCCAATTGTTTAACACAATATTCATTAATTTGCACACAATAATATTTTAGCGGATACGAGGAGCCCGATACGCGAATGTCACTCAATTATTTAATCTTAGCAATCACATATTTTAATTAGGTTTAAATTCCATGTAGGTTTCAATGTTAGAGTGACTTTATGTATTAATTATTAAAAAAAATATCCTACTCAATATTATAAATGAGAAAGTTTTGATGGATGGATGGATGTTTGTTACTCAATCACGCCAAAACAGCTGAACGGATCTTGACTGATTTGTTTTATTAATCTATAAGATATAATAACTACCCAGAACATCCAGGCGAAGCCGCTGGCGGAAAGCTAGTAATTTATAAATCTTTCCACTTCATTGAGACAATATAGCCTCATATTAACTGCTTTATTAATAGACTGCTTACAAGTTGATACCTACCTTGTAACACAAAGGGCAAAATAACAATGGATTGTGTAACAAGAAGTAGGTTTGGATCTAGATTAAACAAACAAAACTGGCCATCAATAAACTATTTTTATTAGCACTAAAGATAAGGTAGCAATTGAAATTCAATTATTTTTGTTTACTTTTAATTAAATTTGTTTATTTTGAATGAGAGAACTAGACACACTAGGGGTCTATTTCACAGCTTACTGATAAGTTCCCATTAAATTAGCTGTCAGATAATATAGTTACAAATTTCTTCCATTCTGAATTTATTCAGCAGTTAGAGGCTACCCAGAAGTAGTGAGACAGGCTGTGTGTTGTTAATGGTTAGAGAAAAAAGCTCAGCTATCATCGAAAACATTCCCAATGTTCTTTTTTAAATCTCTTTTTTTACACCTTTATATTACACACAGAGGTTTTATTGGATAGTGACAACTTAAAATTATTGTTACTATTGAAAACATTAAAATTGTAGCATTGAACCCAATGCGTATTCATCAATATTCATAGTACGCTGTACTGCCTACACACATCAAGAATGGCCGCCACAGGAAAAGCAAATTACAGAATACTGTAATGACGGGAGTTCGGGAACAAGACAAACACGACTAGCTCTTAGGACAGTCTATATTATAATCATTTATTACACGCTACACTTACAATATAATGGGTGGAGGCGCGTCACACACTACAATACCAAACTGAGCGAATCCAGGTTAAGGTTGCCTTTAATTTCCTTGTCTTTTAATACTTTCTTCCCATTTCCTATTAATATTAATAAAAGAAGAACATGCACATGAATACTATCATTGTTTGAGTCAAGTTTTTTATTTCACATGTACCTACATACCATTCAAAAAACTGCAGTGTAGTTCATTAATGTAAGTGAATATCGATTAGACTAAAAGCCCCCCAAGATATTGCCACCCTCAATTCAGCATCTGCATTGTTTTTTTAGGCAGAAATCTTTAAATAGCTGGAATGACTTTCATTTTTATTTTCCAAGTCCATTGATGAATGATGAAGACAGATAAAAAATAATTTTCTTTGTCTATCCCGAGTATATATAACGTGATATAACCAACAAAAGGCGTAAATGACGTCAAAAATTCACGATTCAATAATAATGCGACATTGTTGTTTCGTACCTTTCGTATATCTGTAGGGTACTTGCTCCGCACTAAGCACCATGCGTACTCGAACTGGGCCTTGTGCGTAACCTTCCCCTGGTGGAGCTGCTCGTGGAACACTTTCTCGAACTTCTAAATGGTAAATAACAAAAAAAAATAAGTATAATAATCAATGACTCACGAATACAACGTTGCACAAGTTTTCACATTACTTGCAAATCTTCCGACGATACTATTTCATCCAGAACATCCTCCATATTGATTTGAATATAGAATTAAATTTAAAATTTAATCGTTTAACAATTTAGTGAATTTATATTCCGAAAAGGAAAATCAACATTATTTCGCGTTACCGATAGTGAAAATTGAAAATTCAGTTTTGACTTTTTGACGTGAGATAAATTTGACAACTTGAAACTTGACATGACAACACCAACACACTGATAGGGTAGTGCAACTCTTAGAAATCGAAAGTCATTTAGTCGATTTTATATTAAAAAATCTTGTTGTAACTTGCTAAGGCTGAGTTTTGCCTGATTATGTGAAGAGGGCGCCGCTTTATATTGTGCAATGAAAATGCGAGTGAAAGGTACGAGATCTGTATTGCAAC
This sequence comes from Acronicta psi, assembly GCA_946251955.1. Taxonomy (NCBI): domain Eukaryota; kingdom Metazoa; phylum Arthropoda; class Insecta; order Lepidoptera; family Noctuidae; genus Acronicta; species Acronicta psi. The sequence goes on along the minus strand of OX276470.1, from coordinate 15,765,912 downwards.
TATTTTGACATATGAAATGAACTATGACATAACATGACTGACAGAAGTGAATGACGTTTGACAACTGACATTTAGAAAATACTTGAATGACACTGTTTGAATTAGACCGCGCTTACGCTTTACATAAAATATTATTATAAACCCAACATGCCGCCCACCAAAGGACTAAGTCCTTTACTACAGATACAAATAGCTAAACATTTAAAACCAATAGTTAACAACAACAATTAGTGGACTGTAATATTTAAATTTTGTAACTATTGCTTGACTCTATACAAACTAAATTAAATTATTTTTAATTAAAGTGGGCTTGTTACTACAACAATTAAATAACTAACTTGTGACTATGACTTACAAGTTACTTTAACAATGTGCCAAACAAATTAAACATTTAATCCTTATTAATTGGTAAAGCACAAATTTTAGAAATAGATCTTTGTATTATGCCACTACGGGACTTAATACTGTACACTCGAGTAAGATTATCTTCTCCTGGGTGTTTAGCGACGATTCGACCAAGAGCCCATTTTCCAGGCGGCAATTGGTCATCCTTTAAAAGTACTATATCGCCAATCTCATATTCCTTTTGCTTCTTTATCCACTTCGACCGAGTCTGCAGGCGTGACAGGTATTCATTTTGCCACCGATGCCAGAAATTTGCCACAAGTCGTTGACACAGTTGCCATCTGGATAAATGATTGATGTTAACATCACCTGAGTGTGGTCTCGGTATGGTGACAGGCGCCTCTCCTATTAAAAAATGACCCGGGGTCAATATCTCCAGATCAGTGTCAGCAGTATCAACTGGTATCAGCGGGCGTGAGTTGAGGCAAGCTTCGATTTGGCACAAGATTGTGGATAATTCTTCGTACGTCAGGTGAGTATTTAGAATTCTTTTCAGGTGGAACTTGGTGGATTTTACAGCGGCCTCCCATAGGCCCCCGAAGTTTGGGCTGTACGGCGGGATGAAGTGCCACTGCGTGCCGTCTGCTGCGAGAATGTCTGCGAGATGACCAGGTAAGTTGAGATTTGCTTCTTTCCATGCTGATTGTAACTCTTTATTGGCACCAACAAAATTTCGACCGTGGTCGCTCCACAGTTGCGTGCATCTACCTCGTCGTGCAACAAATCTGTTAAATGCGCCGATGAATGCCTCAGACGTTAGGTCACCAACAAGCTCTAAATGCACGGCCTTTGTGGCCATACAAACAAAAATAGAGATGTATGCTTTGTGTGATTTAGCTCCTCTACCCTTAGACATCAATATTTGCAGAGGGCCGGCGAAATCAACTCCACTATGAATGAAGGGGCGAGCAGGTGTGATGCGAGCTTTAGGAAGATCACCCATAAGTTGAGTTTTGGATATGGCACGATGGCGAGCACATACTATGCATTTATTGACATGCACCTTTATAAGGTTTTTTACCTTTATTATCCAATATCTTGATTTAATGTAACTGAGCATTAGCTGGATGCCTCCATGTAGTGTTTTCCTGTGTGCTTCAGCTACAATGAGTTGTGAGAGTTGACTCTTTGAACCTAAAATTATGGGATACTTTTGATCAACGCTTATGTTTGCATGGCGTAATCTTCCCCCCACTCTTAGGATATTTCTTTCATCTAGGTAGGGATTTAGAGTTTTTAAACAACTTTCCTTTCTTACATTTCCTCCTTTCTGTAAACTTTCTATCTCCTTTGTGAATTCTTCACTTTGATCTATCTGTATACATTTTAATAATGCTTCCTCTATTTCTGTAGTAGTAATTGCTTTATCTATATCTTCAGGTTTCTTCTTAAATCTCAAAAATCTCAAACTATAAATAACTGTTTTTAGAAGTTCTTCTAATGTATTAAAGTTATAAAATTTAATTTTTGTTTTATTTTCTTCTAGGTTAAAATTAACAGATATTTTCTTCATTTCAATCTCGGTAGGTGTAATGTTTGATCTTGTAAAATCTATGTTTCTATTTCTAAGCCATTCTGGCCCTTCCCACCATAATGTATTATTTATTAAGTTTTCTACATATATACCTCTAGAGCCTATGTCGGCTGGATTATCTTTTGATCTGACGTGAAACCATTGGGTATTAGAGATATTGTCCAGTATTTCAACTACACGGTTGCTGACAAATTGTTTCCATCTGCTGGGATCACCTGAAAGCCATGACAACACTACAGTTGAGTCAGTCCATGCGTAGACTTGGTCTTCTGGCAATTTTAATGCTTCTCTCACTTGTGTTAACAATTTGGCTAGAAGCACCGCACCACATAGCTCCAGGCGTGGGAGAGAAATTGTTTTAACTGGTGCTACTTTAGTTCTAGATGCTATTATTCCTGTTTTAATATTTCCATTCTCTGTTTCTACTCTGTAATATACTACGGCACAATATGCTTTCATGGAAGCATCACAATATCCATGCAGATTTATCTTCTTATTTTCTTTTCCTGTATACATCCATCTTTTTACTTGTATGTTGTGTAAATGATTAAAGCTTTCTCTTATTCTGTTCCACTCTTCTTCATGGGATCTTCCAACCATTTGATCCCAATCAAGTCTTTCTTTCCAGATATTTTGTATCAACATTTTAGCAGGAACAATTGCTGGTGAAATCCATCCCAGGGGATCAAAGAATCGCTGTATGTCACCTAAAATATTTCTTTTAGTTGTTAAGGTTGATTTAGGTGGTAGTTTAATTTGATAATGAAATGTATCTGTATTCATATTCCATGTCAGACCCAATGTTTGGATTAAGCTATCATTAGTGTCAACACATTTGCTTCTGAGTGATTGTGGGATTGTATCTATGAACTCTTTGCTATTTGATGCCCACTTTTGTATAGTGAAGCCTCCACATTTCAATAATTGTATTAATTCTTGACTTGCCTGTACAGCTTTGCTGACAGTGTCATGCCCACTTATGCAATCGTCTACATAGAAATCTTCATCTAGTATTTTCGCTCCAATAGGATACTTATCCCGTTCATCAACTGATAGTTGTTTTAGTGTCTTGATGGCTAAGTAGGGCGCTGAGGCAGTGCCAAATGTAACTCTGAGCATGCGATAGTCTTCAACCTTTTGTGTGGGATCTGATCTCCACAACACTCTTTGGTAATCTGCATCTTCTTTAGTGACAAGTATCATGCGGTACATCTTTTGAATATCTGCTATGAAACAGATTCTTTTCGTGCGCCACCTCATAATTAAGTTTCGCAGATCTTCCTGTAATTGAGGTCCAACAAATAACAAATCATTGAGCGAGTTGTTGTTTGAGCTTTTGCATGAGGCATCAAAAACAACTCTGACTTTGGTTGTTTCACTATCTCGAATGACAGCATGGTGTGGTAGATATATTGAAAGATTATCTATGTCTTCTCTAGGAACTTTTTCCATGTGATTAAGCTGTATGTATTCTTCCATAACTTTGCTATATTCTTCTTTCAATTGTGGTTTACTTTGTAATCTTCTCTCTAATTGTTCTAATCTCTTCAACGCTATATCTCTGGTAAGTCCAATTTCTTGTGGTGCTGTTTTAAAGGGCAACTTCACTACATATCTTCCATCTGAATTTCGGGAATGTGTTGTGTTATAAATCTCTTCACATGTGCGTTCATCAAAGGTAAGATTGCGTTTTGTTGCATCATCAATGCTCCACAGATTCTTTAATAGGTTATCCATATCTATCTCTACCTTATGATGCATGACAACTAAGTCATTGTTAGATTGTTTAGGTTCTGATATGTTGCCAAATAAAATCCAACCTAACGTTGTTTCTTGAGCAGATGGTGAGCCTGGTGGACCCTTAACTAAATTATTCTTCACAATCTCAGTGTATACATCAATGCCAAGCAATAGGTCAATCCTGTTTGACATGAAGTATTGTGGGTCAGCTAATGTTAGGCCATCCAAATGTAACCAATTTGATTTTGGTTCAATAGTAGAACTGGGCAGCTTTGACGTTATGTGTGATTTCATAACATATGCTTTAACAGGGAGACTGAATTGCTTATCATACCTCGAAGAGATCTCCAACTGTACCACATAACGCACTGGAGTTGTAGTGGATCCTACTCCTGTAATTGTCCCTTGTATAGAAGTCTTCTTTAATCTGATGAGTTGAGTTGCATTCTCACTTATAAATGATGCTTGCGAACCAGGATCGATTAATGCTCTTAACAATGTCTCATGGCCCGATTCACTCTTGACCGGTACCAATGCTGTTGCTAACAATGCTTTCTTCTGCTTACATGCAAAGTTCACTATAATAGACTCATTCTGAAGATTTTCTTGTATGTCATTATGCGTGTGCATTGAGGAGATTTCAGGTGTGTCATTATTCTTCTCTGTGCCCTGAGTATCTTCTCCCTTCTTACTGCGATGAAGAAGTGAATGGTGTCGCCTTCCACAAATTCTACAAGAAGTCTTCTGTTTACAATAATACACTGAATGGCCTGATGATAAGCAGTTGTAGCATAATCGATTGTTTTTGATGATCTCGCCTTTCTTGTCCGGGTCTAGCTTCACAAATTCTTTACAGTGGCATAGAAGGTGTTGGCCATTACATAATTTGCAAGTAACTGTTACGGCTGATGTGTGACAAGAGCGTTCCTTATGTGGTCTTTGAGCAGTTGTAGAAGATGAGCAGGTTAATTCAAGAGTGTGTATCCTACTATCCAAGAAGGTGATCATATCTTGTAAGGTAGGTAGGTTAGTTTGGTGTTCTCTACTTACATAAGTTTCCCATTCTTTGTGTGTATCAGAATCTAATTTCTGTACAGTTAGAAAGATTATCATAGGGTCCCAAGAAGATGTTGAAATGTCCATAGAATCTAAACTGTTTAAACACTCTTTTGTACTGTCAATGAGAACTTTTAACTGTCCCGATGATTGTGTATTCACCTTTTTCACTGTAAATAACTTCTTTAGGATAGCATTCACAATAAGCCGCTTGTGGCTATATCTGTTCTTCAAAGTTTCCCAAGCTCTTTCATAGTTTTGTTCTGTTACCTGAATATGTTTAATTGTATTTTTTGCTTCACCAACTAAACATGATTTGAGATAGTGTAGTTTCTGCACATCACTCAATGTCGTGTTCTTCGATATTAAAGCCGTAAATGTATCCTCAAATGACTGCCATTCCTCATAAACCCCTGCATAAGTAGGTAAGTTGATTCTCGGAAGTTTGACCTCGGTGTTACTTGAACTTTCTTTTCGTGGTGAATATAATGATGCATTCTGTGTTGAATCCTTTGCTTTTCCTATGTTAAATGACTGAAGCGTATCCATAATTTCAGTTTTCAAATCCAAATATGTGTCTTCACACTCACTGTACATATTTTCGGTAAAATAGGTTATATTCTTTCGTTGTTCCTTTTTTGTACATTTCAATAAACTTTGGTAATTATTACGGTAAGAATTCCAATATTCTTCTAAACATTGCAATCTCGCTTCCAAGAAACTTTTAGTTATTCTAGATTTAGGAGTTTTATTGAAGTTTGTTTTGGTTTTCGTGATATTTTCCGAAAAATGTTCTAGAACATCCAATGTTTGTTCTATGGCTTCCATTGTGATTTCTTGTTATATTAACTTTTTACAACGCTTGCTTTGGTAATGTCATTAAAACACTTGAAGAATGCACTTTATAACTGTTAATAACCACGATAAAGTGTTCTTTTACAATAATTTTTCACACAAAAACTTTTTTGGCGGCGATCCTTAACGGTTGGTTTCGACCAGTTCTTTATACAATGCGGCTCGTATGGACCATGTTGTAACTTGCTAAGGCTGAGTTTTGCCTGATTATGTGAAGAGGGCGCCGCTTTATATTGTGCAATGAAAATGCGAGTGAAAGGTACGAGATCTGTATTGCAACTATTTTGACATATGAAATGAACTATGACATAACATGACTGACAGAAGTGAATGACGTTTGACAACTGACATTTAGAAAATACTTGAATGACACTGTTTGAATTAGACCGCGCTTACGCTTTACATAAAATATTATTATAAACCCAACAAATCTACTTGATACACACGGCAGAAAAATCAAGGTGGTCAGAACAGCAAACTGTATTAATTACAACTATTAATTGCCATTTTCAATCTTCCTGTAATATGACTACGTGATTACCTATATTATGCTTGATAAAATGACATATCGTATCAATAATAATTAATTAATAATTAAATTAATAATGTTGTCTGTAGTTTCTGCGGAAAAAGGCGTATCGTATAATATCGTCGGCGTATTGCGGTCAGAGTTAGTTTTGTTTTTGGCCACATAAATGATCTATGTCGCACTTGTCTTTATCAGATTAATTATGTCAGTGTCACTAGTGTGATAGTGTCAGATGTTAATTTATGTCAATGTCATTATCAAATGCAAATCATCTGGATTACAATACTGGATCGCGTAAGATTCTTTTGTGTTGCAGTGGAGTGAGTTCGTCAATCATTTTAATTATTAATAAAACACCGCAGTTGTATACCGTCCAATACATAATTGCTGAAGCTCGCGACTCCACCGTGCTGAGATGCAGAGTGTCATCAACACCGTGAAGGGGACCGCGCTGGGTGTCGCCGGGTATTTGACACCGGTTCTAAAGGTAATAAAGTTACAGTAAAATCACTGTTTACAGTATCGTATCGCCGTGTAACATACCTACATACTGCATTATTGATATGCTTATGTATTCATCATTCGTCGTGATTGCTCGAAAACGCGAAACCTTGTAAATACATACAATTTCATTTATCAGAATTATTGAATGCCTTTTTGTTTACGTTTCCACTTTTACGATGATGTTTCTGTAACAATGTTATCTTTGTTAATCAATTACCTAGTCATTGCCAAGAAAATAAACTAATCAGATAGTAAACATAGCTATATCTTGACTCATTGATGATTAAAACTGATGGAATGGATCATTTATCAAACATGCTATACTAATTATACACATCATACCTACCTACATATGGCTTTGTGTATTATCCTTACACACATTGTTATAATACTATATTATATTTAAGTAAATAAACAGCACCCATTGAGTTCTATGCTCATTCTTACCTAAAATATGAATTCTTCTAAGCCATAAATTATTACAATTCCAAATACAAAAATATCCTCATAGTTTACTGTTCAACATTATCAAAATAATAGGCATAAAATATTGCTTTATTTTTTTTACAAGGAGTCGAAATTCCAAGAAACTGGGGTACTAACTCCTGAAGAGTTTGTAGCTGCTGGAGAGCATTTAGTCCATCACTGCCCCACCTGGCAGTGGGCCAAGGGTGAAGAGGCCAAGATCAAGTCATACCTGCCAGCTGACAAACAATACCTTGTCACTAGGAATGTGCCATGCTATAGGAGGTGCAAACAGGTATTGTTGACAAAACCAAACTGTTTCTTTATGTTATATAAACTTTTTTGGAAATAGAGACACCTGGTTTTTTTGGAACTACCTGTTTATTAATAAAATAATAAGACACAATAGACAAATCCAGTGTACTCCGGTGCCAAGACACTAATGTAATTTTTTTAAATAGTTATATTAAATTTACTCTAGGTACTCCTGAAATTTTTTGTATATCATGAAATTGTATAACTAGATTCAGAGCTTGTTTAAGGGTTCTGATATTGGGTCAAAAACCGTGCATGTTAGGCATGAACACGAATTGAGTCAACTACAGCTATGTTCAAACAGAATTACAAATAATAATATTATTGAAGGTGTGAAATAAACAATATTCTAACTTTTATAATTTCAGATAGAGTATTGTGATGACAAGGAGAAGGTGATAGAGGATGAAAACGATGAGGATGGTGGTTGGGTGGACACACACCATTATGATAATGCAGGCTCTCCCACAGTTGAGGAAAAGGTAACAAGATAGATACTTTGACTTTGCACTCATGTGCTTGTGAGAAAACTTGCCTGAAAGATTTTCTCAACCACATTTTGTGTGTGAATTTCACCAGCACACATTAGCTCAGCATGATAGACTATAGCATTATCCCTCTCATTTAGAGACAAAACCTGTGCACAGCAGGGTTGAAGATTAAGAAAGATATTAAACTGTCAGTCTCATATATGTATTGTTGGAAATAAAGACCGAGATTAACTTTAAAAAAGAATGAGAAATAACCATCCAAACTCTCGATTAAAAGTGAGTCAAGTGACATATTAGCAAACCCTTTTATACATTTTGAAACAATGTGATTATGTAAATAGGCGGGTAGTCTTGTAAAATTCATCAGTTTCCTAACAGTATTATTAAGGCAGGCAGCTGCTAATATAACCATTGCTTTAAAGCTACCTATGCATGGTAAAACGAAAAGATACACAGGAATCAGGTACTCATTAAAAGACACATTCATTCAGCAAGCAACAATTAATGGGCTGATGTAAAGGAAATAATACTGAGAAATTAAAATGATCCATACTTAAGATTTTAGAGGAAATACTCCAAATAATGATGATCATGAAACCTTGCCAGGTCTGTGAAATGACATTAGAAGCTGCCGACACGGGTGACAGTGATGGCGAAGGGGCGGCTGGTGATCGCGACGACGACGATGATGAGGAGGATGAGGATGGGGAGGCCGAGGACATGGAGCAGTTCCAGGAGTCGGGCCTGTTGGATGAAGTGGATCCAGTAAGTAATACTGAAGTATTTAATTTTATTGCAATACTTTTTTTTTTTAATTAATTGTAATTTAATTATACCTTTTAAAAAGGTATAATTAAATTACAATTAATTAAGTTAAGTCCATTATAGTAGTCTTCCTCGTCGTTTACGATGACAGCTACCGTGACTAACGACCATTAAGTATACTAATTTCGATGAGAAACCATTCAAAAAAATAATACTTGACTTTGTAACATATCATAAAAAACATAACATCATGAGGCAGGCAGAAGGCGGACATGTACTTATGTACCACCACAGTGTGCCGTATATTTAGGTCCCATGTAATAGGTAGCGATCCTGTTGACAACTGGGCACAAATCCAGACTCGCGAGCAGTTTCTAGAAACAAACAAAAAGCCAACAACACTACTCGACCCAGGAATCGAACCCAGGAACTCTAGCGTCAGTCGCACTTGAGACCACTAGACCAACAAGGCAGCATTAAAGCTTCAATATTTATAGTTTGTAACCAATATTCCGGGCTCTGGACAGACACCAGAATTCACGCTGCTACTTATCAACTGACCATGTTATCTGGTTGCTATGGTTATTATCAGGCTCATATATAATTTGTGCAGTTGATTACACATATCAGAATTAACTTACACTGTAGTTTCACCTTTTTCGTTTATTTATAGTTTATCTACTTGTTAAGCTGTGTACATACTATTTTTCGTTATGGTAATGTGATTTTACAAATAATACATTATTGTTTTGAATTTTATTTTGGTCATAACAAATTAAGTTAGATTTTGCGTACTTCTACTTACCGATTAACTATGTACTAGCATCTACTTGTTGTGTTGATGTTGGTTTTTGTGATATTATGTGTATGGAGAACGAAAAAAATATAATTGCCATTTCTGCAAATAGACTTTTCATAAACATTTCATTTTTGACGAGCTCCGAAAAAAACGCGCCTTGAAAAACTATCAATATACGATATTATGCAATCCTTGGCTGCGATATTAATAAAAAAAGGAGAAGAACCGTTTGCGTAATTTAAGTGCTAAGGCCATCATTGTTATGATGAATATGATGATGATACAATATTTTTTTTGTCGGATGTTTTTTTTAACTCAAGGTAGTTTTAAAAACTTAACCGGGCTTGGTGACGAGGCACTGCGTGCCTCCAAGAGATGGTGCTATCCAACTTGTATAGCATATTATATCTCTCTCTCACACTGGAACAACGATAGCTCTAAAGTTTCATAATACGGCCCATGACTTTCCAATATAAATCCTCCTTTGTGACCTCTAAAAAATCCGCACACAGCAATATCAAGAACATATTCAAACGACATTTGTTCTCTAGTCAACAGACCTAGCTCAGCGCAAGGAGCCCAAACCGAAGTCGGACAAGAAGAACAAGTCGGACGGGGACGACATCGTCCGGACGCGGACCTACGACCTGCACATTACATACGACAAGTACTACCAGACGCCCCGGCTGTGGCTCATAGGTTATGACGAGGTACTTTAGACTAGTCACTCAATTCCCAAACTAAGCAGAGCTGTACTATGAGAACTAGATAATGGATGTAATATATAAGAGAACCCCAGCCCAACATAAGTAGTTGACATTGTAGTGATCACAAAACTTTTGTCTCCTGTGGGCATCGAACGCTCGTGATCAGCAGGCCGACATCCGAACAACTACACCATAAACATCGCCACAGACTTTCCATACGGGATGGTATGGAAAGTCTGTGGAAATCCCGTATTATGTTCTCAAATGTCAAAAGCAATTCTTTGATATAAAGATCGAAATCATTCAATGGATTACTTATAAACAACTTTTTTATTTCGTCAATTTTATTCATTAATTCAACAGGCATTCAATTTGTTCAATCTGAAACACAAATAACAAAATCTAAATAAAAAAATCATTAATTCAATCTGAAACTTCTCCATATGAGATAGGAGTCGCGGGTTCATCAAGTCACTATACAATAGAAAAGGTTGCACGTACTAAATTGTCCCCCATTTTCTAGTTCTCACGCCGTAGTCAAGATGGAATGAAACAAGCATGTTTCATAGATCATCAATAATAATCTGGTGTCCATTTCTCTCAGGACCGCACATTGCTGAGCGTAGAGCAGATGTACGAGGACGTGTCACAGGACCACGCCAAGAAGACGGTGACCATGGAGTCTCACCCACACTTATCCGGACCCAGCATGGCTTCAGTCCATCCGTGCCGGTAAACCACACCTCACACACATAACATAATATCCTTTGCTATGGAGGATTTGAAATACCTTTGCCTATAAACAGACAATCTGCCCATAAAATCTACTATTTATAAAATATAACATACCATTTAGCAAGTAATCCTTGAAGTGAAATTGTAGTGTATATTTGCATCGAATAATTCGTCAGTAATCTTTTTTAAATACCGATCGACAGCAACAATAGCTTGCTTGCTAGTTCAATCAGGCACAGATAAAACCTCGAGTTGCTACTGATATTTTTTAAAGGGTAAAACACTACTAGACCTGAGAATTATTCCCAGATACTTATGCTAATATTCAGAGACGACGCTAAGCGTAAAGTAACGCTTCCGTATGTCAAATTTGTATTACAATTTGGCGTACGGAAGCGTAAGTTTACGCTTAGCGTCGTCTCTGAATGTTAGCCTCAGACGATTATAAACGAATTCAAAATTTCAATGCAAATTAATGATAAGAAGTACTTCTTGGGAAGTACTACTCTCCTACTGCTTCGTCACGATTTTTCGAACGACCAATATGACCGTGACGTAAAATGACGACGACGCTAGCGACGAATGAGACAACTGTTTCATAATTACAGGCACGCGGAAGTAATGAAGAAGATAATAGAGACGGTGACGGAGAGCGGCGGCGAGATGGGCGTGCACTCGTACCTGATAGTGTTCCTGAAGTTCGTGCAGACAGTCATCCCCACCATCGAGTATGACTTCACGCAGAACTTTGCCATCAACTAGACGCGGCGCTTGCGCATGTATGTTGTAAACGTATAGCTTTTTAATGAGACGCGGCGGAAAAACCACTGGTAACGAAGGATATATTATTATTTAAAGAATAATTAAATGCTAAATCACGTATTTGTGGTTACTGTTAGATATGTTTATGTATGATTGGTGCTCGAAAAGTAATCTCTTTATAAAATGGTAGCTAAAGCATGTGTTCTGCACACAAATCAATGTCCCGCCGCGTCATTTTACTACATTGTATATTATCATAGTGTAGGCCAGTGTTTTAATCGATGTTTTGCAATTCGATATTCCAGTCTGGTAATTGTAAACTTTATCGAATAGATTTTATCAAATAATTGTAACTGAGCCAGTGCAATACATTTTTATCAAGAGCTTTAACTCAAGCATTTCTATGTTTACATATTTTAAGTACGTACTTATTGCCTTTGAATGCTTGCCGATAATTTATATACGTGGAAGTTCAACGTAATCTTTGATACCCAAAGATAGCTCATTAGTAGAAAAGTATTTTGTGAAACGCTAAATTTCAGGAAAATATTGCAAAATAAATTTGTGCCATAAAAACTGGCAGGCAACAAACAATATTTAGCAAACAAAACGGCTTAACAGCTGTCCTGACCTTCTGGAGGGTCTTTCAATGAACTAATCTTTGCATACGAGGCTTTTTGGATAAGACGACTCTTATTAAACTATTACCCCCATCACGATTCATACTTGTTCATCACCTAAATGTACAGTTATCTAAATACTGGCACAAATAGTATATAAAGACATAAGATTTTCCAGTACAAATTTGTTTTGGACATTCCTATGTTAATGCCATAATTATATATTAGATTTAAAGATATTATTTTTGTTTATTATAAATGTGAGATAAATGTCACATAATTATATTAATGTCGATGTAGCTTTTATATAAAAAATACAAATTATTTATGATATAAATTGTCTGTCCAATAATACTTTCGATTACAATCGTAAAACAATCTAAAATCAGTGTCTACGTCTAACGTAATTTCAACCTTGCGCAATTAGCAATAAGGCTGAAAATTGTTTTAACGCCAAGATTATCAATTACATTGATCATTTTAAATACAATTTAACAGTAATCTTGCCTCAAATAACAGGAATTTACAACGATACAAGAAACATTTTTAATATATGTAGTTAATAACTTTAAATAATTTTACGTTAAGATATTCATGTTTATTCCGTTCAATCAATTTATATATTGTCTCAATAGACTTTATTTCCATAATTTTGTATATTATATTTAATTATACGATATGTGGTATTTATGGTTATATAAATACTCTTTATGTTATAATATTACATGTTATCATAATTTGTGCACTGTTTGATTTACGTTGTAATATAAAATATTTTGCATAAATATACACTTTGTTTTTATTTACTGGTAGATATTCGAATTTATTATATTATTCTGGAAGAAATACAGTTTGTAATAATTTGACACCATTTTTTTAAAACTAATCATATAACTAAATATCCATTTATTCCCAGAATGGGGAAGAAAACGCCGAACTAGAACAGATATCACCATGTCCCTGCTTTTTTATACGACAGCCAATCAAACTGTGTTATGTTGACCTTAACAATTACGTCGGAGCGTTGAGCTAATAGGATTACGGCCCAAGGCGACGGTGGCGCCATTATTTTCACTATTGCCCGACCCGACTTTATTTCATTACGAACCTCTATATCCGAAGCGTCAGAACTCTGGCACTAGTAATACCGGTACTACTACCACTACTATTACTAAAGCAGGCGTAGCATGACAACGTAGACAAGACCATGTTTATGAATATAATTAACGTCATTTTCAACAACTTTGTCGACCAAACAAAATATAATGTATTGTATGTTTGACCGATTTGTTGAAATCTTATCATTTTCATACTTGTCTACATGCTCGACTGGTCAACGTTATCATGCTGTGAACTGTTTACCCCACCACCGATCCAAGGTCCCAAGAGAAAATAAAACACAAGACTAAATTCTAATAATAATTTATTGATACCTATCACATACATTATGTACAAATCACCATGCTTTAATAAAATATAATCAGTACTATGCGACAAAGCCCTTTACAAACCTAACCACTAACGTTATTATACAAAATAATACAACTTTATTTGCAAATAAACTTTTATATTTCCTGAATAGGCTCACTGAACGGTTATTTTGTATCTAAGGTACTTAGTATTCAAGATTTAATATAATTAACATTTTGGACAGAATTTAGATTAAAATTGAATGATATATATTTTCTAGGTATAGTTTTTTTTTCAATAAATTTCATTATCTTGATTGTTTTTTTATTTAATAATATAATGATTCAGAAAATTCAATTAATATAAGGTTTAGTGGACTATAATTGCTGGGTTTGCGATGGAGTCCGAAATTCTCAATGAGCCCCGCTTTATTAAATAAAAATATTTTTACAATAATTGTGTGATGGAGGGGAATTAAAATATTTAAAATCATCATCAACCCATCTACCGTTCCACTGATCGGCACATTTCTCTTCTTAAAATGAGAGGGGTTAGGCTATATAGTCCACCACACTGACTTAGTGCGAGTCAGCACACTTCACACGCCGTCAAGAAAATTAGATTATTTATTATAATAATAAAAAACTTAAACCCCATATTTACAAAATAATTTGACATTCATACCTGTCATGTTCAATGAAAATTAAAAAATCCGTTTATTAGACATTAACATATACTAGGATAAGTTTATATCAAGAACATCTTTACCAGGATAAGCAGTGATTATGAACAACTATTATATTATCATCAAATAAAATACATTATGACGCAATCTTACAACAAAACTACACATAAACAATATACAGTAGCGCGTTACTTAACAACTACCATTCACAATGATCACAGAATGTACTTACCTTAAATAATAAATTAACTACAACTGTGATAGGAAATGATTTGGTCGCAAATTAAAACTAACTCTAACCAATAAAACTATGCAGCTGCATTTTCATAAAAACTAATTTTTCGTCTAATTTTGTCTAAAATACTCAAATGACATAAGAAAGAAATAATTGGGAACAGAACTAATGCTTCCTTTTTGATACGGATATCAATAATATAGCCAAGAATTTAGCAAGGACTCTGTTGGTATTTTGGTTGTTCTTTGTCTGGCTAAAACATATCCTAAATTGTAGTATGAATTAATGCAATAGAAACTAAGTTTAACTGCAGCTGCGTGGTTCGAAGTGGTATTTAAACACAATTGAGTGTACCGAATGTAATCGAGGCTTCTGTGTATAATAATTATTTATTGGATTTCTAGAAGATGGAGTTAAATGGAGGGGTCTAGGCTAAAATACCTTTCACTCTTAAAGTAAAAAAAAACTTTTGTGTCCGATCTCTTTCGGACGCTGAAGAGCTACCTATGAAAATAAGCAACAGTTCGAAAGTCTAACACCGATTGTATTGGACAAGTCTATATAATTTAGTTACTAAGCAGTAATTGGGCTGTAGACAAGATATTTAAGCCTTAGGCTAGACAAACACTATTTAAGGGAAAACTCTGCAAATGAGTCAAAAATAAATCTTAAACAACATTTATAAATATAGGTATTTGCTCTTTATTTACAAGTGGAAACCCGAATAAAATGCGTTAATTTTTTAAATTGAATTGTACTTTTTCTGTTAAAAGTGGGTGCGAATTATGAATAGGTACATTTATTTTTAATAAAAGGAATGCTGAATAACGACCAGGTATTTTAGTAACAGGTACCTATTATATTTTTCTACAGTATGAATATAATATTTATTATTTTCATTAAATTCCTAGCTATATTTTGTGGGTTCTAAATATTTACTAGGCAGCATGAAAATCTTACACTACTCTAATATCATAGTTATTATGTACATATACACACAATTTTATATAATATGAAACTGTATATGCATATACATAATCCAACTTTAGTATTAAAAATAATCTCACACACATTCATTCGAATTTGAGTTTTTAAACTCATATTTCACAATTATCTAAATACATTGAAGAATAATATACTCTTTTCAATTTCGACTAAATATATAACTTTAGTAAAAACAGTAATTCTCTACGTAATATAACTACAAATACACACCAAAGGCCGTCTTCGTTTCAATATATTCCATTATTCATAAACACTTAACTTTACCTCAAAATATTTTAATTTATCTGATAATTCTGTGTATACTTCTCAATGTCAATGAATTCCCTTTTCATATAAGTATTTATGAATAATAGGGTATTTCTTTTCGTTCCCTTAACCATAACATTCATTCAAATCTCAATCTTAGCATCTGATTATAAAGTTAATTTTACGATTAATTTCGGAATGTTCAGTTTGTCGAAATGATTATATTTTCGATCAGTTTTCGTACACTGGTAACATCGTCTGCGTCAGGTGTTTCAGGCCTAGATCGCTCGATTCATTAATATATTTAATTCGTTCAATATGTCGCTCGTATTTCGATAGATGTCAGTATTCTATAACCACGTTGTAAAAGTCCGTATTTCAAATAGTCCATTTCTTTAAAAAAAGAATCAATATCAATAATCATGTCAAGTACCCACCTTAATGCTCCTTGTAAATTGAACCTAATGTCTTGGTCGTTTAGGTTAATATCACTTGTGTGGCACGATGGCGACGAGCCTGAGGAGTACCACGGACAATAGTTTGTCCAGGGGGTCTAGAGTGCCTCGCTGCAGCCACTTGGGGATGGTGGTGCGGGCGTGGCTGAAGCCGAGCTTCTGCAGGATGTAGTCCACGCCGTACGGCTCGATGGACTTACCAGCCCAGGATAGGAGTCTGGAGAAGAACGTGTGATTATAATTCAGTGTGTATAACTGAAAAAGGAACTGCTGTCATTAGTTTACAAGTTGCTGGTTTTGTCGGAGCAAGTGGACTGACTGCAGAAACCCATCCATTTAACGAGAAACCTGCTTTATATATAAAGCAAATTCAAAAGTGTTAATAAATAACACTGAAGCGACATTTTACCAAATAATGAGACCAAATATTTTTTGTAAACACAAAACAAAGCGTGTTTCAGTAAAGCACTTTAACTCTGGTCAATGCTATTCGTTAATTCGAAGTTGGATCCAATGGTTGGCGCCAGTATTATTCGTCCAACATTTGTATTGGGGAAATAGCGTTTGCGGTATCCCTCAAGCTTACATTGACAGTTGGTGCATGTTAATCAACTCAGCGGTAAGCCAGTGTTTCTTCGCGTAGTATAAAGCAAGTGCAGGTATACCTGACGGTAGGCTCAAGGTGCCAGGTGACGCAGCGGTAGTCGCGGTAGTCCTGCGCTCCGCCCGCCTCCGCCCCCGCGCGCGCGCCCCCCGCCCCCGGCGCCCCGCCTGGGATCTGTAGAGGAATGATGCTTGAAAACAACCTACACTCATAAATAAATAGACTAAAGCCACTGGGATTAGCCAGCTTAAGGCCCCAGTCTAGCAAAATTTGGCAGTTGTCAAATTATTAGTTCATTTTCGCAACGTTTTTTTAAGATAAGGAAGGATATAGTGTAATATATTTTTATCGCAATAGAATATATGTTATATTAGCTTTATCTACGTATTTTTTTCACGTTCCTGTGGTTAGTTTATGTTATATAAATCAGGCGTCAAAGATGGCGCTCTCGCGCCCAACGCCATTTAGAGTCATGTTTGTGCACGTTAATCGGGATGATCAAGAATAAATTCAAAAATCTACTCAGCGCAAAATTAGCTTAAGATAGTCGTCTTCAAAATGCGCTGAGTAGATTTTTAATTATACCTTTAGTTTTCTTAATCCGAGTGTCATAACATCGTCAAATTTTCCTGTTTTTGGTCCCAAAACAAACGGTTTTTTTCATAATAAAAACTAAAAATATTTATGAAATCATTTATCATCTTAAAGTACGTGTATTAAATGACACAACCAATTAAAAAAAAATGTGTACCTGCTTCACAAATATTTTTTATAGTGTTTTCAACAGGCACGGTTTATAAACGAAAATCTCAAGCCAATTTCTTCAGAGGCGGCCAGTCGGTCGTAGCGGTTGGACGTGGATTCTATGTCAAATTCAAATTGGTACCTCTCGCTCTAAATTTTGCTCTCTCTCTAACCTTGCTGGCGTACTATCGGGCATTGAAACTTTCTCTACTTCATTATTTTTATGTCAATTTATCAGAAATTATTTCCGCCGCGCGTTTCCCGATCACGCGCGTTTTTATTCCACAAGCAGTTTAATCGATCGATTGTTTTAAAAAATGCGGTGTGTTTAGGCATTTATTGGACACCTAAACGCTTGGATGTCCGTCTAACTTTATGATCCCGATTCTTCTGTCCCTAGTAACACCTGGGTAGAGAAACAACTCGACGCCATTTTTTACATTAATAACAGACATAGACTGTTTTGTTAGCAGTAAAGTGCGATAAGATAATAAACAGACTTGTTACTATGGTTCATTATCTTGTTACCACTAGGTAACAAGTTTGTTACTATGGTCCGTTACCTTTTTATCACTAGGAAACAAGTTCGTTACTATGGTCCGTTAACTTATTACCACTAGGTAACAAGTTTGTCCGACACCCAAAAATTTACCTATGACCCTCCCCGGTTTGAATCACACAAATTGAATAATTACTATCCTAATATAATTATAATTATCAGCTAAAAGAAGTCCACTGTGCATGTGGAACAAAGGCCTCACCCATAGACTTCCACAATGCCTCCAACGACTCCCAGCGACCTTCACCATCATTGAAAAGCCACTCCTGTGTTCTCAATGATGATGAAGTTCTGTGTGTTCGGTTTCCGTACTTACTCCTGCAGTGGACCATTGTCCCAGCTACCTTTATCCGGTCATTAGACCATAGTTAGAAAGTGAGAAAGACGTAGTTTGAAAGTGAGTGTGAAAAGTACTGAAAAGTTGTGCAGTGACCGCTTATCTACGATATATGGACATAATTATTATGATGCGTAGAAGTAGAGAGCCTAGTTACAAAACAGGTTTTGAACATAAATGTGGATGGATATAGTAGAAGAGGAAGACCAGAGAAAAGATGAATAGACAGTGTGAGAATGACGATGATGTATGCAAGAAAAAAAACACTGCGCCGACCCCAAGTGAAGGTGAGATGGTGCCTATAGGTGTACATACACAAGCTAGATGGACATATGATATACTAGCTGGATGTAAACGATTACAGGGCAGATCAACCCCCGATTGTCGGTTAATATGGCAGTGGCGTAATAGAGAAGAGGCCCTGACTCAGCAGTGGGTTTTACCGGCTGAATAGATAGATAGATGAGTATATTATGTATAGATAACCGTTGCACGCGGTTTTTTATTTACCCCACTTCATGTGCCCAGAAGAAAAGTCTTTTGATCGATTTTTTGGTGTTAAACATTTCTAATCCCAACTAGGACATGAGCTGTAGCTTTTGAACGGCTGAATAGATTTACATGAAATATGGCTAACAAAAATCCCATTTAATTTAAAAGAAATTTGTAACAGAATTACAAGACTAATCTGTGGAGGGATTTACAAATACAATAAGAGCTGGATTGAGCCATTGGCTATTCATTTTGTTGCTGAGCTATAAGCTCAACGGTTCAAACCCGTGTAATCTGGTTCATCTAGCTCATTGAAAGCTGAGTTTACACACCTCTGATGATAGCCAGACGGCTATAACAGTCGTGGAAGTGTATTCTATGTCAAATTCTTACTTCTCGCTCTGAATTTTGCTCTTCCTCTAACCAGTTTAGATCAAGAAATAAAACACAAAGGTCTACTCCAAAGCAAACCATCTCCTGGAACTTGACCTTATAGTGAATCAACCTCCTTCTTTTTCATGTCTGTTAAAACGAAATTAAAACCTGGACTAAAAATATCTACTGTTCCATAAATCATAAAGTACTTAAATTATTTCAAATGACAGATATTTTTTTCAGATTTTAAGGGTATAATCCCACAGGCCACAGTAGTGCTGTTCATTATAATTAAATAGAAATATATTTTTGTATTTTTTTAAGCATTTTCCATACTAAGATTACAAGTTATTTTTAATGAAGGAAAAAATCGGCTGGCGGGCAGGATTCGAACCTGCGTCTTCTGGTTCGGTACACCACGGTACACTACGGTTGATTGGGGCTCGCGGTAGCTTAGTGGTCAAAGCGTCTGATGTACCGGACCAGAAGACGCAGGTTCGAATCCTGCCCGCCAGCCGATTTTTTCCTTTATTAGAAATATTTTATTTTGTAAAGTAGAGCAACTTTCATTTCGTAGCACTGCTATACACTTTGTAATTTACGTATCACAGGATGATACAGAGGGTGCCTCGCGGGGTTCGTGCCCGCGAACTGTCAATATACTGAATTCGTTTGTTATGCACAGCTAGACTGGGGCCTTAAGATGACTCATAAGATTGGGATGCGTCATGATCGGATTGAATATAGAAAATTGCTGTTGAACTAATATGAATTATTTCCAATGTTCTTTTTCTATGATTAATTCCATAACCATTTCATTCAACCATTCCATAACATAAAACTGGCAATCCAACCATTACCTATGTCAGAGGGGTCTGACAAAGGTAATGGTTGGAATTCCAGTTTATTAAGAAATACGAGCATCTAGAAATGAAACGCTGCAGCACAAGAGACAACGAACTCCGTTATTCAAGGAACCCTTATCATTGTACCCCTATTCTTTCATAATAAGGAAGAACTAAGCCATACTTGTAAATCATAAGGACAACTACACATTGCGTAACTCACCACTCTATCCTTCTCTTTTATATATGAAGATATGAGGTCGTGCAGGAACAGGAACGCTTCGGCGTCTACTGACACGAAGATATGGTCCTCAAACTCTGTGATGAAGCTGCACTCCACTACCGGCTTCTCATCTATAAAGGCCAATATTTCTTTCATTAATTTACAGATTTACGACGCAATGTACTTTCTGGATATGTCAAATTCATGTATATAATGTTTTAATTGAAAATGGAAATTGGAGCAGTAATAGCCCAAGTAATTGACTCTTTTTTTTCTCACTAGAGTGAGTTTAAACTGTGAAGGAATCCTGTGCAATGTGTGGTGCGCTTCACTGCCTACGAGTGTTTTTGCTGGAAAGAAGCGGCGCAATTAAGTAATCAGCAACAAATATTACACATGAGGACAGTTAAGTTCTCAAATGTGAGGATTCGCGGAAACTAGGCACTCCATTGAAGTATGTATGTGCGTGCGCAGGTCCAGCACGTGCTTGTCGGACGCTGACATGTAATGTATGTGGGTGTAGCAGACTGACCGGCCTCGGTGGGCGGCGTGCTGGCCTGCAGGTGGTGCGTGCGCAGGTGCAGCTGCAGCGACGGCAGCGCGAAGATCACCTCCCGCACGTGCTTGTCGGACGCCGCCTTGTTGCGCTCTGCGCTGCCCGTGCTGGCGCCGCCGGCCGCCGCGCCCGCCGCGCCCGCCGCGGCCTCGCGCTCCAGGGACGGGAACAGCTCGATTGCTGGCAACAGATGACTCCGGTGTAAAATCACAAAAGGACTGCCTAACACAGAGATCGTCTAACTCAAAACTGAACGCGCCTGCAATGACGTTTTATGCTACCGTGTAAAAGTTGTTGTTTACAAACAGAAAATACACATAAAGTCTTCGTCATTGATCACGTTGTCCCCTCCTAGACACGACACAGATACATCCTAAACGGCAGGATCTGTTGGCCAACTAGTGTATAAATGGCGCGAACGTAAGACACAATTTGGTTCGCGGAAGAGTCTAAGGTTTATAGTGAAATTGCCGCACGCATACAAGTAAACTGACACATTAAATACAACAATTATGTTTAGTTGAAAGGCATTCAGTTTTAGATTACACAATCTTTACTCAGTAGACATAAAAAAAAACTATATTTCGACCCTACAAAGTGTCTCTGTAATCAAAATCTGTTTGGGTTTGACTTTGTCGATTGAAACTTTTCGTCAAAATTGGTCCTCAAAGAATTTAGAGCATTTTTGGCATTTCTTTGTAGTTTGAATTTATTTATCTACGCAAAAAATTGGCAAAGGTGTAACTGACCATCGATCTCGCTGTTGGCGAAGGCGTAGTGGAACCACTCGTTGAGCGTCTTGAACTGCGGCGGGAACAGCATGGCGCGCGCCATGCGGCACACGGTGGCCATGGAGACGTGCGCGCGGCTGGCCGGCGCCGCGCCGCCGCCCAGGCTCGCCGTCAGGCTCTGCACCACGTGCACCTCCATCGCGCCTGCCGCCATTATAATGTGCCACGCTTTAGCGCCCTGAACTCCGCAACTCCACGACATAGTATCTTATCAATCCTAATATCCAACCCTTTATTCTCAACACATGAAGCTGCATCATCCTCAACACTATTCACAACAACTGTTACTGTTGCGTACCATAGACTATGGAATTTTTCCAGCTCTTCTTCATAAATCCTACTTTTTTTGAACCGTGCAACTAGCGTGACCTATCAAAAGTACCTATTTATAGGGTCTGATTGAAATAAAAATATTTGAACACACATAAACACACACGGCCGTATGGACACGTTGCCATCCATTGTGAATCATCCATCCATCATTCATCCAATCTACCAGTTAATCTGTCGTCTATATCCACACAGCATTATGTTGAGTAACTCACCTTCATCACTGGACACTTGCTGTGCTTCTGTTGCGAAGCTAATGCAAGGATCCTTCAGACTGAACAGCGCCCAGGACTTGGACTTGAAACTGTTGCCGTGGAAGCACGCCAGCGATATGTTGGTGCCGTGGAGTTCCATTGTACCACCTAACACTGTGCCTAAAGAGAAAAATGGAGAAGGATTTAGAGCACTGTTCATTTGAAATCTTGATAAATACGAAAATTTGATAGATATAGAAATATAAAGATCGTTTGGACATGTAAAGGGAACGGATGACCGCAACGATGGCGTGACGAATACTAAAGGAGTTGGAATGGACCGATCACGGGGAACGTCAAGATTTTCTAAGCTAGT
Organism: Acronicta psi; assembly: GCA_946251955.1. Lineage (NCBI taxonomy): Eukaryota > Metazoa > Arthropoda > Insecta > Lepidoptera > Noctuidae > Acronicta > Acronicta psi. The sequence continues at coordinate 15,743,168 of OX276470.1, read as the reverse complement.
TAGCTAAGGTCATGCCTTAAATACTGAAACCTGAAACCTACTGAGGCCTGTGTTACACCACCTCCTGATAAGTTTCCAGTTAATTATTTGGCAGGTAATTTTATACAAATTTTGTTCCTCTTTTTAATTCATCCCGCTGTTAGCGGCTATCCAGGGCTGGTGAAACAGGCCCTGGATAGCCAGGACAAGTGTCAGAATAATTTGTCAAAACATATGAACAGATCATTATAGTCTGTTTTTTAATCTCAGAGACTAAACCTTTTACAGCGATTGATATTGTTTTCAAATATTTTTTTACCTCGTTGGAACATAGGACTAAAATTAAAGTTCTTTCTTATTTATTTTTTTGGTAGGCAATTTTACGTCATTTGGTACTTAAAAACTCTACGACGACTTACCTTTCATAGACTTTATTGTGCGCTCGGACAATTTTAATTAATTTGGGCTTTAATGATACGATTTGGAATAGAAAACTTTTAAGCTAATCGTCTAAAAGTTACGATTCAACAAACCGGTATCGTAGGTACCACACTACAGAAAAAAGCTGGTATCATTATTTGTAATTTTGACAGTTGCATGTGTCAATCTAGTCTCTGAGATTAAAAAACGGACTATAGCTTAGCCGAAAGCTGGAAAAATAACCTTTACAACAAAAATGCAACCTGGGAAGTAACTTTCATTTCGTACCATTAGCCGGCAGCGGGTTGGGCAGCGTGGAGAGCTGCATGCCGGAGACCAGCTGCAGCACCTTCTGCCAGTGGCGGTGGTGCCGCAGCTCCTGGTGCTGTTGCGGCGGCTGCTGCCCCTCCGCCGCCGACGCAGCTGACGCAGCTGTGTCATTCATCGTCATACAAAATATTTTCATCAATTTATGGCTATAGAGTACTTTCCATCCAATGTTTTTTATATTTTCAATTCAATTTCCGATTTACTTTGATACGTGACAAGTAAAAGTGGATTTTATGGTGTAAAGTAATATGAAAAAATTGCATTCTGTTTTTTCTGTCTATTTCTATGGACATGGCAAATCCAAATTGGCATGAGTATTAGATATAATCTCCTAAAACATTTATGAATGTGACATAATTTTGACGTAGCATTATCTAGTCTCAAATAATCGATACAGGTAAGTAGTATGTAACGACAAAATATTGCGTGATGCGCATGTCTGCAGGAAAGATTCTTTGTTTTAAGTAATTATGTCCAATATAGTCAATAGCTACTTACGTTCCCGTCGGTCTCGTCTCGCATTTGTATAGTTGGGGTGCAGCGAGCTGAACACCCGCTTGCTGGACTTGAACTGTTGCGTGAAAAACTCCTCGAGCTTCAATTGCATCTTCAGCAGGTCTGGCGTGGTGCTGCGGGACATCAGGATCTGCAGCTGGTGCCAGCTTAGAGTGCCGTGAGTTAGGATGATTGCTGGCCTGAGAACAAAAGAAAAAAAATTAAAAGCTAATACGGATGGGGCGCGGGGTGGCGGTGCCTGGCCAGCCACTCGTCCCGCAGTATACCTGGACGTGGGCCTGTGGGGGTGGTGCGCGGGGTGGCGGTGCCTGGCCAGCCACTCGTCCCGCAGTATACCTGGACGTGGGCCTGTGGGGGTGGTGCGCGGGGTGGCGGTGCCTGGCCAGCCACTCGTCCCGCAGTATACCTGGACGTGGGCCTGTGGGGGTGGTGCGCGGGGTGGCGGTGCCTGGCCAGCCACTCGTCCCGCAGTATACCTGGACGTGGGCCTGTGGGGGTGGTGCGCGGGGTGGCGGTGCCTGGCCAGCCACTCGTCCCGCAGCGCGGCCTGCAGGCGGGAGACCCTCGCCATCAGCACGGGGGTGCCCATGTACTCCAGCCGCAGTTCCAGCGCTGCCAGCCGCACGCCGCAAACATGCCCCGGGTTACAGCCCGCCTCCTCTTCGATGTGGACTAAAACAAACATTCTATTCTTCATTTATCTGCATGAGCTTTTAAGGATCAGCTTCACATTAGCAACGCATCAGGTGTTGCAGGTGGTAGGCCATAGACGGAGATGACTAATATCCATCAGATCGTCTACCTATTTGCCGATAAAAACCTTAAAAAAAACTGAACTCAAATATTTTTGAATTATAAAAAGGAAATAATTTTAATATAAGCATTCGATATGGTGGATCACCGATTAGTACCATGCAGGTTACTGAATGACTATGGGGCAGATCCCTGCTTGTCATAGTCTGTGACATACTTTACAGAACGCTAATAAACTACTGTGTAATCAGCGGCTTAAGTCCAATACTTATTTAAATAACTGTGGTGTTCCCCAGGGTTCTCATCTCGGTCCTATTTTACTTTTGCTTTTTGTCAGTAAATAGTTACTGTACCAAATACAGCAGTTGTTTTTAGTTCATTAATCATATAAAAGTCAGTGAGAAATGATAAAAGACGATTTACAACGTTTGTGTTCAAACAAGTTTCCGACACGGATTTGCGCTACGTACCATATGTGTCGATGGAAGAGAGCGAGATGGCGCCACCGACGATGCCGCCGCGCGCGTCCAGCTCAGAGCCGGCCAGCGCCACGCCCACCAGCATGTTGCGGTGTCCGGTGCTGCCGATGCTCAGCCGCCCCGTGCAGTTGAAATCACGGCTCTGCCAACTGAATAACACATTTTCGATTTTACTTTACGTCGCAACGCCTTGAATTTTTCGGTATTGTACCCGTATAATATAGTACTTAAGTTACCTGACATTGCCCATGACGTTGCCCATATTCATGTGCACGTTGAGCTTGGTGAAGTTGACGGCGAACAGCACCAGCGTCTCCCACGCCGCACCTATCGCTGCCGGCGCAGCTGCCTTGCTATCTATAGTGAATAAACATAGTTAATTAACCTAAGCTTTAATAGGAGTGTCATTATTTTCTTAAGGTGGAAGCTCCGACAGGCCGTCCATACATTTTTCGATCAGTCTTTTCGCTAAACATAGACACTCTTTGTTCAAACCGAATCATTTTATCCCTTTTCTACAATTAATTGTGTCCGCAATAAATATTTTTAGAAAATAACTACATTTATTTACTGAGAAAAACAGTCGAGAAATTCAGGCAAAATTTACAACTTTCTTACATGTGTGCGTGAGTTTAGATAAGCAAACTAGCGCCAAAAAAGCGTCATCTGTACTATATTGTAGTCTTTGAGCGCCATGATTGCGATAGTTTAGAGATTAAATGCTAGATGGCGTGCTGGCGTTACTATTATTTTGTTAAATCAATATAATACGTATTATAATTGATTTTTATTTCCTTTCCTACCTTTCACAAACAGGTTTCAACGAAAAAAACATTATAATAACATATTATAACATGTAAACATTTTTTTATGAACTTTATTCGTAAATTGTATACCTATATGATTTTTGCTACGTTGCCGTTCTTCGCAACCGTGACCTACCGCAGAAGAAAACGTTGCCGTTCTTACTTCTTCGTTCGCTCGATTGAAATGTAACAAAATTCAATTTTCAAGCTTGCTTGTATGCTATAGTATTGTCACGCGGATTTTCTCGCGTGTTATTTTGCGATTGAAATTCAATATCTCTAGTAGGTATGTATTTGATTCCAATTTAATATAATTTCATATAGGTAGGTATACTACGTGTTTTGAATAAATTAATATTAATATACCCACAAGTAGTAATGATTCAAAATCCGTAAAATAAAAGGTAGGTATACTATCTTTCAGCGATAATATTAGTAACAGCAAGGTGGCCCGTGAGTTGGATTTTAGGCGCTGAAATCTCGTCACAATAGGTACTTATTACTTACATACGTCTCAAATAGGTTATTATATGATTATATTATTATCAATTATTGTATTATTATTATTATAATATTAATAATTAACCCACCGAAGTAGTAGCAAAATTAAGTTTGCAAATATTTGCAAAATCGAAGTACTTATAAAACACCTAGAATACCTTTTACGCATTTTGTGGTTTCAGACAGACAAACATTATTTTTAGTTTGTTTATACAATGTCGTGTAGGTACTCGCCGCGTGTGGTTCAGTGCAGCGTCACAGTATACATAGAGGGAACAGTAGCGAAACTAAGCCTAGTTGAAGAAATAAATACAAGACGCTACATTGAAGCAGTAGGGTTGTAACTCTTAATGTTTTTGATATTGTTTTTTTTATTGAATCTTTTTTGTTCTGTACTGATCAATCTATCGAATTGAAATAACTAGCTTACAAATACAATATAAATAGGTAATCTAATGGCGTCTGTTAATCTCAGGCATGGCAAACGAAATGGCAGTAATTTCAAAATTCTAATACTTACCTACTCTTTAATCTCTGCATCTACACATCAAGCTGCATCATCCTCATTACATTACTATTCACAACAATTGTTACTGTTACCACCTTCGATCAATAATAGTACTAGATTTCCGATGTGCGCTTCAAAAATGGCCCGAAAAATAATAAATGTAATAAAAAAAAAAAAAATTTAATTAGTATCGTCCAATCATAGCCATCGTTAGGACGTCGAAATGCCGCAGTCTGCCTTCAAAAAATGTTCAAAATAGCTTGTCAGGCCAATGTTTGCTATACGCAGCGCACCAACAATTGTAACAAATATCGACTATTTCAAATATGATTCTATTTTTTTATTACTGCGTCTAGTTTCAAAATAGAGTAAGCAGGAAATTGTCAACAATATTATTATCCTTGTTACTTAGACTTAATATAATAATAAGTTTAATTTTAGAATTTTTTTTTTGTTATTATCTGGGGGCACGGCAGTGCCCCCGCCAATACGAGCAAAAAAGTGGCACGGCCGTACCAAACTTTTCCCGAAGCAATTCAGGCCCCAGGGTTTTCGACCCCCTATAACTTCGTTGTTGATAAAACTTTAAGCCTGAATTTTCAGTAACCAAGCAGGCATTGTATAAATACAGCATATTTCAAATTTCAGTCAATTTGAATCAGTTGTTTAAAAATTATAACTAGTCAAAGTTTCGTAATTTTGTCACTCACTCACTGACTGACCGATCATCAAAACTCTAAGGCACTTCTAGCAGACATAGAAGCTTCAAATTTAGAATACAATTAGTGTTTAGTGTATAAATCAAGGGAAAACTCAAATATTTTAGAATTTCGTTCTAGTTTTCTAGATACACTAACTGCATAAATAACTTTGTAATCCTATTTAAATGTATAGGATTACAAAGTTACATTTATAGTAAATGAATCAGTGTACCTGTATCTATCTATACTATTATAAAATCGTAAAAAAGTCGTGTCTGTACATTTCGGTTAGAGTATATAAACGATCGCGAACCCATAAAAGAACCCATAAAATCCACAAAATTAATGAGCTTAAAGTAATCGCTCAGCTGTTGCGCCAAAAGTTAAAGACAAAACATCTAAAGAAGAGTCATAACAGAACATACCACCACGCCTGTATTCCCCGAAGGGTTTAAAGAGTGTAAAAAGTGCGAATGAGGATAAGCCTCATTCGCACTTTTTCAACTTAAAACCTTGCCATGGTGGATATCCATTCTCTGTTACGAAATTGTTAGTATTTTTAACATAATTTTCCTTCCAATCTATTGAATAAGTTAAACATTATGCTATCAACATAACTTATTTAGAGTTTGAGTTTGTATCACACGCTTGATCGAATTATCTAAACTTATGTACTCAGCGTACTGAGACCAGAGTTCACTTCCAGGCTAGGCCGCAAGGTGTCTATGTCTAAATATATAAATTGTATTAGAATAAAAAAATCATTCCTCAACCCCCTAAATTAGGGGATAAAAGTGTACATGGGGCTTTCGTCAGGTTTCAGAATATTTAAGGTTCTAATAATTTTAATAATTTTACTATTACGAATAATAATATCACGCCTGTACTCCCCGAAGGATTAGGCAGAGGTGTAAATTATATACACGCACATTTCGCCGGTATGTTAAGGTCCTATGTAATAGGGAAGCAGCCTATTGCCATCAACCTGGCACAACTTCAGACTCCGAGTTGCCATTGGGAATCGCGTATGCTATCACCATACTACCATACTCTCTAGAGTGACTATTTGTAAGGTGTTTACCTTATAAATTTTGACTTCAGTAGTCGAATATAATTGCCTAAGAGGCATATATCGCCCTGATCTACTTATACATACATACATAATCTCGAAAAACATAACCCTCCTTCTGGCGCAGTCGGGTAAAAAATATTGTCATGAGCAACTTACAAAAAGAAGTGAAATCCCACCAAAAACATTTTCATGTAAAATGTTGCCAAGACTATCAAAAAGTCATCAGATCTCATGTGCCAAACTTCTAACTCTACAGGCCCAAACTCTACAAGCCCTAATTTTACAAACTCTACACCTCAGCCAAAATTTGTGGCTTGGCCGTTTTCGTTGCTACAAGAACGTATAACAGAAAAATAATGAACATTTTTCACATAACGCCCATGATGTGACGGGATGTGACAAACAAGATCTATTTCAATCTTCTTTATACTTTAGATCCTTACACAACCGACATTAGATTACCGTATACTAAAAATGTGAAGGAACTTGATGAAGACACCTTAGATCTTTTGAAAGTGAACGAATTATTTTTAGATCCCGAAGTTCATCAAGTATAAATAACGTAACATTTAGTAAACATTACAATTAATTAATCTGTGTTCGATTCTAATCACATATTTTTTTAAATATGTTTTTATTATTTAAATTGATTGGTATTTTGATGTACTATTTTTTTCGATATTTGGTTTTTGTAAACATTAAAATAATAGTATTCATTGCTAAAAAAGAAACATTGAACATTTTTGATAATTTTGAATTTGTTTTTTTTTTCATGTATGGTTTTAAATTTAATCATAATAAATTACATTCCATTTGCCATGCAAGCCATATACACTATTCTATATTTGTGCAAAATTTTAAAATATAATATTCAGAAATAAAAAAGTTATTGATTTTTAATCAGAAACAGACCTTTATTTTTCATAGTGGGTCGGTGCGGTTGTTTATTTCGAGCGTTTGTACCTACAAACGTACTAAAGTCCTAGTTTCCGGACTGTTTCTTTTATTATAGACTGTGGCAGCGTGCAGCAGACCTTGACATAGGTCAAATATGTGGGTGCGTTCAGAAAATTGATTTACGGAATCATTGCATTTGTTCAGAAACAAACAAATCATTGAGTTACTTACAAAAAATTAATAGACGTGATTTATTGTTTGTAATTAAATTACTTTTATTAATTATGTAATATTTTTTCTTATTCGTCGATCAAGGAATATAAAGATAAGTAAAATGTTACTTTAATTTTTATTGTTTTATTTTCTGTTATGACTGTTATGAGTTTAGAACGTACCCCTGCAAATAATCTATATAATCTGTAATAATAATATCATATTCTGCCTATTCTAACGGATTCTAGTTAGAATACGACTGCGAATTCTGCGATCTCATTACCTACATGGTTGTGAAATTCGATATCATTCAATTTTATTCAAATACCGAGTGTGTAAAAGTAACATCTTCTGTTGTATTTAATTTGTTTTTCTTTATTTCAGATTTAGATTGCCTCTACAATGTCTGTTCAAACAAGCAAGAAGGCGTATAAACGACACGAATATTCGGGGCCGCGCAAATCTAGAAAACGTGTTCGAGGTGGATTAAGACAATTTCACCATGAAGAAAGGCAAGTAAACATGCATATTAGGTTTCTATAAGCTTCTTTGTTAAAATACAGGCAAGTTTGGATGTAGCATTTCACAAAATACCTATCTACCTACGTTCTCTGTTGACAAAAGTTTACATTCGAAAATCGTATTACAGCCGTGCGAAAGTTTGGCGTTCTGGAGAAACCAAGAAGATGCCAGTGAATGAAGAAAACCTTATAGATAACTCTATAGTGTATGTATGAAATAGGCATGATGTTATGGTACTTGCCTCTCGTAAAAGTGGCATGTGACCTGTGATATGTCATTACATTTGATTTGTTTCTTTCAGTACCCAGAATACACAACCAAAAACATATGCACGTGCAACACCAAAATTCCGCTTAGAGGCCACCTGCAGTACTCCTAGTACTAGCACAGTGGCAGCTGAACCTGTGGTTGAATCTCCAGAGATTAACTGGCCAGAGGTTGATCCTGAAACTGATTCATTTCAATTGACTGTGGAAACTGTTCCGAATAAATGTTTATCTGCAATATCTGGGTATCGCATTGTGGACCTAAGGCATGTAATTGAGTGGGCATTCCTTTTGGAAAGACACCGTAATATATGTGAATCTTCACAGATTGAATTCGTAAGCGAGAAACTTGATGGTTTTAAAAGTGAATTAACTTTCAAGTGCAGTATGTGTGGTAAAGCATGGAAGCACTGTACGGAGAGCAGTGATAAAATAAATACTGCATTTGTGTGGGCAACTGTGACGGCTGGCAGCTACTACACTCAAGCAGCTCACATAACAAGTCTCATGGATATTCCGACAATGTCGGATAATAAATTTCGTCGTGTTGAAAAAAAATTAGGCAGTGTGTGGTTTGAACATTTGACAGAGGAAATTAAAACTGCTGGTGAACAAGAAAAGTCAATTGCTATTGAGAAAGGTCATGTGTCTTCAGATGGTGTTCCATATATTACTGTTTATGTAGACGGAGGATGGTTGAAACGGTCATATGGCCATAACTTTGATTCACCTTCTGGTATGGTAAGTATTTTACTAAATACAAATTTGGTTCTGTAAGACTTTTTTAGTTTGTGCAATATTAACACATGTTCCTTTTCAATAGGCCTGCATTATTGGTAAAGAAACTAAGAAATGTCTATTTCTTGGTGTTCGAAACAAATATTGTTATACATGTCAATATTATGAAACAAGAAACATGGATATGAAAGCACATAATTGCTGCAAAAACTTTACTGGACCATCTACAGCAATGGAATCACAAATTATTGTGGAAGGCTTTCAAAAGAGTGAAGAAATACATCAACTTCGCTATTTGAGTTTTATTGGTGACGGAGACTCCTCTGTATTTTCAAACTTGAAAGAGAAAGTGTCATATGGAAACAAAATAAAAAAAATCGAATGCAAGAATCATGTAATAAAAAACTATACCAGCGCACTCTACAAGGTAAATAAATATATCAAATATGTTTAGATATCTCAAAATTTGTGAATCATAATCTGTATTCATATTTGTATGTTCTTTATTAGATCTTGGCCAACACTAAGCTTCCACTTTATGGGCGAAATATTTTGAAGCCAAAGGTGATGAGGCTTACACAAGTGGCACGGAAAATTATAATGTGTAGCAGTGAGAGTGCTGCTATGGCAACTGATTTGAGAAATGGCCCGCTCCATGTATTTGGAGTACATGAAAACTGCAAGGATTATTATTGCAATGTCAATAAAACGGATGCAAACGGAAGTGAAAAGAAACAAGAAAACCTTGTTGAAAGTCTGAAAAATACTGCTCCAGAGGTGTGGGCTCTGATTTATGCAGCCAATGAAAAAATCGCGTTGAAAGCAGGTCGTTTGTCAAATGAGACAACAAATGTGGCTGAAAACTTTATGAGCATAATAAATAAATTCAACTGTGGAAAACGAATTAGTTTAGGAAGAGGGGGTTCTTACCAGCGACGCGTTCATGTGGCAGGTAAATATAAACACTCATAAATTGTTAGTAGGTACTAGTGATAGATGCTTTGATTATCATGGTACAGTGTTGTTTCTTTGTATGTTACATAATCATCTATTTATATTTTATTAATATTTTATATAAAACAATATTCTGTCTTTCAGGATTATCGCTTGCTACTGGACACAAATGGCATGAAACAGCCTGGAAAAAGCAGACCACACAGAGCCCAGGGACACATTTCAAAAAATACATAAAGCGGAAGGAACAAAGCAGAATACGACAGAAATCTTCGACGCGTAAACGATTGTTTGCTCCAAGAGAAAAAACCCAACCGGACAAGCACTATGGACCTGAAGCTTGTGATCCAATTGATATTGACGAAGCACAATTGAGAATACAGTGTGAAGAACGGTTAGCAGAATTCCAAAAGTCACCAGAAAACATATCTCTGATTGAAATGTCTACTGTAGGGCAGCATGAGAATGATTTATATACTACTCATAGAAGTGACCGTTTGACTGCTAGTCAATTTGGAATGGTAAGTTTATGGTATAATTTTGTTATTAAAAATGGTTACTTACACGCATTTCATAATTATCCATTTCTGGTAACATTGTGATATTTTATTGAATATGTAGGCATTGATGCTGAATTAATTTTACTACCCACATTTATTTATCTGGACTTTTATGTTTACAGATTTGCAAACGCCGTACTACCACTCCATGTCACAATCATGTGAAAGATATTCTATATAAAAAGAATATTTGTACAAAAGACATGTTATATGGGCAGCAAAATGAGAATGTAGCAAAAAGTATGTTCATGCAACAACATAATAAAATTGTTAGGCCTTCAGGTCTTTTTATTGATGAAGAATTTGGATGTTTAGCCGGCAGTCCAGATGGTAATTTTTTCTCTATCAAGCTTCAATTTTATTTATGTATTTGGCAAATATGGAAAATTATAATGCTAATTATAAACGCTACAGACCAAGTATTACAAGCACTATGGGCGATCGCATGTCTTGTATCCTTCCAACTTATAGCTCCATTTCAGTGTATTATATTTTATGACAATTTATTACAGGTATAATTGAAAATGAGAGAGCTGTTGTTGAGATCAAGTGCTTTCCATCATTGGCGAGGAAAAATCAAAGTCTAGAGGCAGCTGCACTAGAAAAGAAAAACTTTGCCCTAAAATTAGACAACAGCATTTTAGTTATGAATAAAAAGCATGATTATTACTATCAAGTAAGTAAATTGATAATTGTATTGCATGTCCAGTTTATAATTTCTTTCAATGTCTGTTTTTCTTTTATTATAATTAAAATATACTATTTCAGGTCCAAGGGCAAATGCGTGTTAGCAAAATGGAAAAATGCTACTTTATATGTTTCATTTCAGTCACTGAACCTTTGACTGTTATAGAAGTTTGCAGAGATGATGAATTTATCAACAATATGATACCAAAGCTATTAGACTTTTTTAAAAACTGTATTCTGCCCGAAATCATCTTGAGACGTGTTCAAAAAAATGCTAAATGTATAGATTTGAATGGTATGGCTACAATCATGCTATACATTTTCAGTATAAGCTGACCTGTATTGTACGGAATTCTTATACAATGCGGGATCAAATTACACTGGATGTGTATAGATGGTGTAATTATGTAGCCGTGTCTACCAGCAGCTACAAACAGCTACATAATTACACAAGTCAAATTTTTTTTATTTCATAAATCGTATCAATTTCAATGTCTAAAATATATTATTTTGTTATTGTAGTGAAAAATCGTCCTTCAACATAAACATCACTTCGAAATTGGAGCATGTAGTAAAGATTCATTTTCATCAGCTTTGGAGATAAATGGTAAATAATATTTTGAAATGAATGGGAAATAATATTCGTGAAAAAGTAACGAATATACTAAGTGAAATTATTTTACTTTGCAGCAGCTGTGCAGCAGTGGACAAGACTCACAGCCACGGTAGACGGTGAAATCAACAATGACTTTTGTTATAATTTTATTTAGTAGTTTGTTTAGAATTTACATTATCACTGTGTTACATTTTATTTGTATTGATTTACTATAAAATCAAAAGGTGAAATAATACTTTATTAGGTAGGTATACCTGCCGAATTCAATAATCTGTTCTTTAGATTTTAATTTTACGAAAAACTTTCGTAGTTATGCGTGCTTGGACATTATAAATTATTATTTCACCTACCTGGTTATAATCACATAAAAAAATGTATTTTTGGTTAGTTATCTCATGTATATGTATTAGTTTCTTACGTCTGTTATGTATAATTTCTGTATTATTGTAATAATATTTGATGCAATTATAATATTGTATCAGGCATCATGTGTCACTTCAAATTCTTTTGTTTTGGTGATTAAATAGTGTAAGGCGATAAATAAAACAATATCTATAAACTGGACAGTCAAGTTTTTATATCATGAACAGACAGCTGTGCTGCTGGGGGAGTTTGTTGCGCCATTGTTTCTTCCCAGCGAAAGCATTAGGAAGTGGTGAAGGGTTTTGGGGGACTGATTCTCAGCCTAATTTGAATAAAAGACTTGATTTTATATGAGAATACGTTTTATTTTCCTATCATACATACATATAACTCATGCCTTCTTCCCATTGAGGTAGGCAGTAACTACAGAACACCACCTGCTTCGATCATTACAAATACTCCTCTTTTACGTTCATACAGATTAATCAATGATAATACACGCATGCCGGTCGCGAGTACTACGTACAGTATTCACACCACATATGCTTCGCAAGGAACATTTCATTTGTTTCCTATCCTAATCGTTTTAAATATAATTATTGTAGCCGGCGGCGAATTTTTGAAATACACGCCATCTAGTGGTCAAGTTTCTAACAAGTTTTTCTCGTCTGTGTGCGTGTGTAAAGTGTGTAAACGACCTATATTCAACGGCAGATATGTTATGTGTCGATTTGGGTGGATTTTGAGGCAATGTTATGAACAAGTTCAATAAAGTGTTATATTTGAGATCAGCAAAAACTACTTCTACGACTTATTAATGTTCTAGTTAGACATAAAAAAAATAAACTGTAAAATGTTGACTACAGCGCCATCTAGCGGGAAAATGGCCGGGAGCAGACCGTATGTTCCGCCTTAATGACTTTTGGTACAATTGCGAATGTATCTCGGTATGTTATCCCACTACTGGTTATGAACCTCTTTTCTTTTATGCCAAGTATCTCTTTACTGTGCCACACTCATGCAGGTTTTTAATGAAAAAGTAAAAAGGTTGAAAAATATTTACTTCGCTAGTTCCAGACAGACGGTCGTAGGATGGTGACATGAACAAACTAGTTATTTTTCAAACTTACCTTTAGGTTTTTGATGGTCTACAGTCTTAGTTTTCTCTCTCTGTGGCAGTACGGGTGAGACAGGAGCGTTGCTTGACGTCCTGAAAAGAATAATACAGTCAGTCAATAAATTTTCAAAGTTTATTTAACGGCCATAACATTAATAATACCGGCGAACTGTACCTGGTAGTTGGTAGTTGAACACTTAGTCTGCCTAACACTCCTGGGAATATTGGCGTAATAGTATGTATTTTAACCACTCGCAGAAAAAAAACAGTTTGTAACGTTATTTACCCATGGTCGCGCGTATCGTGCAGGCTGAGGTCTCCGAGGAACATGCGCCGCACGATAGTCCGGCGGTACCAAGCCTTAGGGAATGCCAAGATCTCGCCAAGACGACGCATGTCATATTTGAACCACGCAGAGCCGACGTCTACGATCGCTGTTGGAATAAAACATTACATTAGAACCTTCATTCCAAGTTGTTTACGACGAATTCCGGCTTGGAAGCTTTCAACCTTACAATATTTTCGACCAAGAAACTATGCATTTTCGGAGACCTCTCTTTGTTGGAGGTTAAAAATCATGCGACGATGTTGGTGTGATTATTTAATTATAGTCCGCGCGGAAACTAGTTGGCCACGCCTTAGGTAGGGACGGGGGTGAGGCGGGTTACTGTGAACAAAAGCAAGCGCCCCCGCCCCGCCGTCCCACCGCTCACATGCCTAAGGCGCGGCCAACTAGTTCCGCGCGGACTATAGTAATTATTGTAATATTATTGTTCGTGTGTGTTATTTCCAGAAAATGCCATTTGCGATTCGAAATATTATCATCTATATCTATAAAAAACGTAACTGACTGATCGATTTACGCACAGCTGAAACCGCTGGGTCTAGAAGCATGAAATTTCGCATAAATGTTCCTTAGGTGACGTAGGTGTGCACTAAGAAGGGATTTTGGGAAATTCTCACAGGTTTGGGAAAAAATGGATGAACGTGAATAACACCGCGGGGAACAACTATTTACCTGTAAAAACGTAAGTACTTACTTGAAAACCGAACAGTCGCTTTCGACTGATCTTGATCCGTCTGGAAGTCCAACTTCCTGGACCTGGACAGGTGGAACTTGACGAACTCCACGTTGATGCTGAGCGAGTCCTTGCGCTCCGTGTCGGACAGCGGCGACCACTGCGCCTCCTTGAGGCTGGACTTCTTGCCGCCGTACGGATGGAACATGTTCACCGAGAAATCTGCCAAGCACCCGGTCACGCTGAGACCGCCCATAGCGACAGCTGGCTCAGCCATCTCCCTGAGAAATTAGGTTTGTTATGATTTGAGGTACAGTTAAGCAATAATTCTGCTAAACAATTTATTTGCAAGGTTAAGCTAGTACGCTTGCTACGGTCAGTCAATGGATGAGTGAAAATTCTTAGATCCCTGTGACTCGGAGAACAAATTAAGCTGTCAGTGTTAGTTGTTATACAAATTCTTATGACAATCGTTAGTCAGAAGGTAAAAAGCCTGAAAACCTTAATTGTTATGCAGAATCAGCTCCTGTTTAGATTGAAAGCCAACCACAATATAATAGGGAGAGGTATGAGAAAGTATTATGATTTGATGGTGCGACACGGCTGACACTGACAAGTAGAAAGTATAATAAGTATGAGTACTGACTCGTCGCTGGCGCGCTTGGAGCTGAAGACGATCTGCAGGCTGGGCAGCTGCAGCAGGCACTCCACGCGCGAGGCGGGCAGGCAGCTGAAGCGGAACGTGCTGGGCTGCATGTGGAAGTGCACGATCACGTCCACCGGGAACGACGCGTACACGTACTGCCCGTACGACGCGCCCTCCACCGACCGGGAACGGGAACCGCTTTCCGCTTCTGTTCGGTAAATCATTTCAAATCATCCCAGGCCCGTCGTAGTTGGTGTTTTGAGACAACATTTTAATAATCAAGTGTGATATGGATACAGTTTACAGGATACGAATGTGTTTATTAACGTTTAAATTGATATAATAATAGATGAACGCAACGTGTGTTGAAACTCTCGTCTCAAACAAACTTCAAGTTCAAAAAAGTCAAGACTACCGAAATGAAATTATTTTTTACTTGCTGAATGAAACATATTTCAGTATAATGTTGAGTCTAGGTAGTAATTTGTACCTGGAGTAGGCGTCGAGAACGAAGCTTTCGTCGGAATAGGTTCCAAGGTCTGTTCCAAGAATTCCAGTATGTGTGGGCTGATGATAGTCTCTTCAGGGATGCTCTGCAGCGTAATCCACGCGAACAATGCTGCTTTTTTCGTCCCCACTTTGCGAGCGCCCACGTTGAGGCTGGCCAGGCTTGGCATGGTTTGAGGGGATACAGCTTCTTCTGGGAGGGTCTTCGATTCGTAGTGGACCTGTTGCATACAATTTAATTAAGCTGTCGATTTTTTGTTTATTTAATTATATATAATTGTTATATTTACTTCTAAATAATTCCTTAAACATATACTCAAATAAGATTAGTTGAGTTTCTACAAAGGCGGTTTTGGTATATTAAAATAATCAACTTGAATTGAACTTGAATTGATGTGTACATAATTATTATTTTAAGGGTCGTTGTGAAACTGCACAAATTACTTAAAGATTTTTTACTGCTGTCACCTTTTTTATATAAAGTCGTAGTAGTCGGGGACGTGAAAATGTCAGATTTTGACAGTTGACAAGTAAGTGGCTCCCCCGTACCTTGAGGTCGAGTCCGGGCACGCGGAACACGGTGAGGTCCAGCACGGCCTGCTGCCGCGCGTGCGCCGGCTTGCGCCGCGCCGCCGTGGGCGAGCCGCCGCCCCCCGCGCCCGAGCCCAGCCCCGCGCCCAGCCCCGCCCCCAGCCCCGCCGCGCCCTCGCCCAGCCCCCCTGAGGCCGAGCGACCCACGCGCATGCGCCCGCTATACGAAAAGGACACGGTAAAACATTAGATACTTAATCAGATTTTTATATATATAAAAAATACTAAAAAGCGGCAACCGTAGCCTATAAACACCAGACATACTTGCAGTATCACAAGCGCATTGTTACCTTACAACCTCAATGCATAAGCCTCATATGGCCATTAATTTCACTAACTACATTGCCCTTCAAACCTGACACAATAACGTAATAAACCCCACAAATCAACAATATGCCTGACAACCATCTTGGTGACGTAAAAATGACGTAATCGCTCTCTGTACACATTGGCACTACTAGACGGCAAGTACGGCAGATGACGTCACATTAAGGTCCCACCCCTTAAAAAACTTGCGAGACTTACACCACAATATTCCTAAGTGACCCAATACTTCAGAGTGCAGTAGATACCACCCCAGGCCAATCTCCTTCGAGGTTTTCTTACTCATAATACTCACATTTTAACACTGTCATCGTCTCTGCTAGGCTCCTTGGTGTGCAGCACGCACTTGCCGCTGTTGATATACACCTTCACGTCCAGCTCGAAGTCTATGTTCGGCTCGGCAGTCTTCGCCTTGCTCGTCTTGTTCTCAGAGGTCAGACCTTCCTGAGGCATGCTGCTATTACAGAAATTATTTCGAATTAAATAAATAATACGTCAAACCAAAACTAACGGAGAGAGAGGGAAGTTTGCGTAATAAAATCGGCCGAGTAGTTTTTGAGTTAAATCGTAACAAAAAATCTAATCATTTCTTTATAATATTAGTCGTATTTATTTTCATTAGAGAATTATCGCACATACCTATGGTCATGTTTTCTCCTGAGTTCAACACCTTCAAGCTCGTCGGGCCAGTGGTCAGGATGAGCAGGTAACGAGCTCTGCCGCTGCACGCCGGGGGTCTGCAGCGGCCGCGAACTGCCCGCGCCCGGTCGGGGGCCGCGCAGCGACGCGGAGCGGGACGGACCTGCGCGGGCGCATGTCATATCATGTAACTGTACTAAAATACATGCTGGTGACTTATATTGCACCCCTAGCCGTTACGCTCGGTTTCACTCGCAGCTTGATGTTAAATAGCCTGTTGTACGACAGTTTTGAAAAGGTGATGGAGGATGTACTTCATAAGATCTGTAAGTCTAATAAATCCGTCATCATCTGTGGGGACTTTAATGTTAATTTATTAGAAAATTCAAGTGCCTGTACAAAGTTAAAAAGTCTTTTCCTGTCATACAATCTGACAAACTTATTTCTGGAGCCTACTAGAATTACTGCATCTACTGCTACATGTTTAGATAACATTTTTACCAACATAACACCACAACATAAAGAAGTTATTAATTTATTGGACTCTGACCACTGTGGTCAGCTAATTACTGTTTACAATCAAACTGAAATTGTGGCCAAAAAAGATATTACTGTTAATCCAAAAACTGCAAATCGCTTGGAATTATTTAAAAATAAACTTGTTAATAATTTACCTTCGTTGTCATACAATAATGATCCTAATAAACTATATGGTGCCTTTTTTAAAACTTACTGTACTGAATTTGATTCTACTTTTACCCCCAAGACGATCACAGTTAACAGTAAAGCATCCTTCAGTGAATGGGCCACTGTTGGTATTCATAAAAGTAGGGAAAGACTTTATGAGCTATATAATGAGCGAACATATGTCAACACCCCAGAATTTAATAATTATGTTAAGAATTATTCAAAATTATTTAAGAAAATTTGTTGTTTTGCAAAGTCGCGCTATTTAAGTTTAAAAATAAAAAACAGCAATAATGTCATTAAAATGACTTGGAATATTATCAACAGTGAAACAGGAAGGATTAGTAAACGAAACAGTGAATATAGCCTTAACATTGGTGATAGCCTTGTAAAATCAGATTTAGAAGTAGCCACAGCATTTGAAAAGTTTTTTTCGGACATTCCTGTTTCAACAACTAAATTCCTAAATTCATCACCCACTGTCGCAGAATCCTTACTTAAAGAAAATGTTAAAGCTAACGATGATGAATTCAAATTTAATCATGTAAACTATAAAGATATTATTAAAGCTTTCAATATGTTAAATGTGAAAAAAACTTCAGACCTCTGGGGTAATTCTGTCGACGTTACCAAATCAATTATTGATATTGTGGCACCTACCCTAACTGTTATTTTTAATGATTGTATTGACACTGGTAGATTTCCTGATCTAATGAAAAATAGTAAGATAATACCTTTGTTTAAATCAGGTAGCACAACTGACCCCACAAATTTTAGACCTATATCCGTGCTGCCTACTTTTAGTAAAATTTTCGAAAAGCTCATGTTAGAGCAAATGCAAAGGTTCTTTATTAAAAATAAACTCTTACACTCTAAACAGTTCGGTTTTACAAGGGGTCGTTCAACTACCGATGCCGGTGTTGAACTTTTAGGTCATATATTTGACACATGGGAGGAATCACGCGATGCTTTGGGCATTTTTTGTGATTTATCTAAAGCCTTTGATTGTGTTGTTCATGAAACATTGATCAGGAAGTTACACCATTATGGTCTTAAAAGCACTTCTCTGAATCTTATTATCTCGTACCTGGGTAACAGGATTCAGAGGGTGGACGTCAACGGAAAGAGATCTTCCGGGTCTGTAGTTACCATGGGAGTGCCGCAGGGCTCAATTCTTGGCCCATTCTTGTTTTTAATTTATATAAATGACTTACCTTACTTAATAAGGGATAATCATGAGATAGTGCTGTTTGCAGATGATACATCACTACTATTTAAACTTAAACGTAAACAAATTATTACTGACGATGTAAACGGTGCTCTCTCAAAAGTAGTACACTGGTTTAATGCAAATAATCTACTTTTAAATGAAACGAAAACTAAATGTATTAAGTTTACAACACCTAACGTAAAACAGGTGAAAACCAGTGTACTTATAAATGGCAAAGAATTAGAGCTTGTGGACACCACTGTATTTTTAGGTATAACTTTAGACTCAAAACTTCAGTGGGGCCCACATATAGATAAGTTATCGAAAAGGCTTAGCTCTGCAGCATACGCAGTCAAAAAGATACGTTGCTTAACTGACGTTGATACTGCGCGTCTAGTTTACTTCAGTTATTTTCATAGTGTGATGTCGTACGCTATTCTGTTGTGGGGGAATGCGGCCGACATACAAACTATTTTTGTGCTGCAGAAGAGAGCTATTCGATCAATTTACAATTTAAGTCCCAGACATTCACTGAGGGATAAATTTAAGGAGATTAATGTTATGACTGTTCCATCACAGTACATTTATGAGAATTTACTGTATGCACATAAGAATATTAATCTCTTTAATAAACGTAGCGATACGCATAACATTAATACCAGAAATAAAAATAAATTTATTGTTCCTTCAACCAGGCTCCAGAAGATAAGTAACTCGTTCAAATGCCAATGTATACGCTTTTACAATAAAATCCCAAGCAACATTCAAAACCTAAGCCTGAATAAATTTAAGTCAATTGTCAAGCAGAAGCTGTGTCTTAAAGGTTACTACACGGTGAAAGATTATATAGATGACAAAAATGCTTGGGATTGAACTGTTCCAATGAACCAGGATAGTGACAAATATTTACTCTGACATTTAATTTATCCTATTACTTGACATTGCATTAATTATGTTAATTGATTATTTTACTATGATTTTTATTTTATTTGATTTTTATTTGAGAAATTTATCTGCCATTTTTTTTTTTTCATTGAGAAACGAACATCATTAACTGTAAAGTATGAGTATTCTGCAGGCCTTGATGTTTCTTTAGTTACCCATTGATGTATAATATAATACAAACCAGCCTAGCCCTGCAGTTTGAGCTTGTCATGCTCACTTAAATGTTCTGCTGATGGTGGCGTTGTGTGTCGGGTCTTTTTATTCCCTATAACATGGTTGAGTCAAACGGCGCCGATACACACGTCATGCTCGTGAACGGGTGCTGTCTGTCGGGACAGGTCAGCTCTTACTGCTATGGCTATTTTCTTTTCCTTTCTATTATATTAATCTTTACACATCGAACTGCATTAGACTCATATTATTCACAACAAAAAAATGTTACTGTCTCACTATCTTTTTTTAAAAGAGTAACTATGGAGTTTCTTGCCGGCTCTTCTCCATAAGTCCTACTTTTTTTTGGAACCGAGCAACTAGTTTGACTGTTCAAAAGTGCCTATTTATATGGTCTATTTGAAATAAAATATTTTGAATTTTGAATTGAATTGAATATAAACTTTTAAGAATAATTGGGTTATCAAATGCAAAAAAAAACAATTCCGACCAGTAGAGAGTTCTAGAGATTGAGGACAGCAAAGATAGATTTCAACTTGCTATAAAACCCTGGCCGCCACTTCCGCTGCATCTACATTCATTAACTAGGCTTCTCATAACTATGTTAACTTTCTAGACAATACCGATATTTCATAACCGCCACAATCTGAAAACTCACCAGTAAGCGGCTCACTCTCCATGGAGCTCCAGCTGCCGCCCTCGATGATGTCGGCCAGTCTGTTGTCGTCATCACCCAGCAGCAGCGTCTCCCCGGAGTCGCCGACAACAGCCGACATGGCTAGGTTTGGTTCCCCCACACTGTGAAACGTGTAGTTTAAATTATAAATATTTTGAGGTAATTTTACAAAACTGCCTCTTTGGTCTAGTGGTCCCAAACGGTACTGCTACGCTAGAGGTCTCGATTTTCGGGTCTTGCAGTGTTGTTGGGTTTTACTGTGAAATTCCCAGTGGCAGCTCGGATTCTGGATTTGTGCCCGGTTGATGGCAATAGGCTCGCTCCTTATTATATTGCACCTAAACATACCAGCAAACTGGGGGTGCACATTTTAGTACACCACTTAGCCTTCGGGGAATACAGACGTGATCGTATGAGATTTTGAAACAGCACCATTTAGTCCAAAACTATGCAGTACCTTGTACTTTGATTAGACAACTTACCCTTCGAAGTCTTTCCTCTCCTGCGGCGGAGTGGGCACGACGAACGATTTGCTTCTGTTGGAGCCCAGTCCTAACTTGCCCTTAGTGATAGAGCTAGCTCGCACACTCTGGCGACGCAACTTTTGAATCATGTCCCTGGAATAAGTATCTTAGTTGCAGTCCTTGTCTTTTTTTATAAGATATTTTACAAGAGTTGCTATAGAGTTTCTTGCCAGCTCCACTTTTTTTTAATCCGTCCAACTAGTTTGACTTTTCAAAAGTGCCTATTTATAAGGTCCAATTGAAATAAAATATTTTGAATTTTATACAGAAGTTTGTTTTCAACGCACGTTGATGAGGCTTCTGAGCTCTGGATTCGATTTTTGGACGGAAAAATACAAAATTTTATGACGTACGGATATTTTTTCCTTGTCTGGGTGTTTGTGTATGTCATAATTTGTGTTATCGTGTTCACGCACCCAAAATACAAGAGAAATCTTAGCGTTAACGTATAAAAGAAAACGAAAATAAGTAATGTAAAAACCTTACAGTCGAGACTCATGATCACATTCACCAACATACCTCCTGAAGTCTTTGAAGACCAGCGCCTCCAGGTCATGCAGCCTCTTCATCTCGTACTCTATGGTGGTGTGACTGGCGCCCAGGGTGCGGAGGTCGTTGATGATCTTGGCCTGCTCGTTCATCTCCTTCTCGATGAGCTTGGACCGTTTCTTGGCGTCGATGCTGGTGTCGAACACGAAGGCCGGCAGGTGGTCCGTGTATTTGCGACGAAGGATTATGCTCTCCTGGTAGACAATGTGACTTTGTATGAAACATATTGTATGAGGAGTAGGTAGAAAGTGGGTTCTTTTTTGTTACGAATGGATCGCGCGAGTTTTGATAATGGGGTAAAATTACTCTTTTAAAATGGTTTTTATTATTCTTTTTGTGAATATAGTAAACATAGAGATAACAATAAAATATGGATATAGTTCAGGAATATCTATATCAAACTATGACATTGAATCCTTTTCCTTCTAAATAAAAAATATTTAAATTCTAGTGGCCTTGGAGCATTTCAGATATTTATCTCCTGCTAAAGAATAAAAAAATCTTACCTGAGAATCTTTGCTGTTATCAGCCTCGTCATCTATATCACTTTCATAGTCCATTTTCAATGGATCTTCTTCTTCATATCCTGGTAGGAACAAAATAATTTATTTTAACCTTACCAGTTTTTCATTGTAATTACATTTTATTGTGGGCTTTATTAATTTTGTGTTGTTATAGGGGAAATAGTTTACCTGTCAACATAGTAAGTGTATGTCCCAAAGCGGAGAGTTGCTTCCCAACGTTCACGTCTAAATGTATATCAACGCCTTCCATCTGCCACGACACGTTCAAGAACCACTTGGCATTTTCTGAAATGATTGCATACTATTATTATTTGAGCCCAAACTGTCCCAAAATTGAGCAAAGGCCTCCCCCCCACCCCTCTTTTTCCATGCCAGTCAGTTGCACGCGACTGTGGACCAGTCTGGTTGAAAACAATCCATATCGTCCCGCTACCGACGACTTGGGCGTCCTCGTCGTCCTCTCGAAGTGGGATGCCACATTAAAACTTATTAAAACATACTATTAAAACATTCGAAAAGTTTTCTAGATTCAAGAGACAAAACGTTCGTTAAAAGAACTTTTTGACAGTGAAATTGATTTTAAGGTGCAAGAAGTATTTTCGTGTAACAATGATGTAGTGATGAGCTGACCGTTGTGCTTGGCGGCGGTGGTCCGGCTGCAGACCTCGTAGGTGCCCTCGGAGACGCAGCAGACGTTGAGGCTGGGCTCGTCGGGGCGCGGCTTCCAGTCGTCCAGCGAGGCCTCGAAGTCGAGCGCGAAGCGCAGGCACAGCCCCACGAAGCGGCCCTTGGACACCAGCGCGCCCGACGAGCACGCGCCGATGCTGGTGGCCTCCAGCGTCACCACCACGGCGCCGCGCGCCTCCGCCTCGCCGCCCCAGCCGCGCCCCAGCCCCCAGCGCGCCTGCGATACACCACCAAACCAAGCATATTAGCTGATTCAGAACTTACTGATAGATGGGACTTTATAGCCGATGATTTAATTTAAAATGATAGCTTAGTAATTACTAAGCAGATAATTTCATAATTTTTTTTTAATTTTTTTTTAATGTATCCTTTGGTGAAACAGGCCTCCAATCGACTATAAGCTCACTTTTACTCCTAGATGTGTTCAATATACAGACTATATTCGATAATTTCCACATTTCACTCCTAAGTGAAGCAGACTTAACCAGACAGCAGGTATTTTTTAAACGATAATTTATAAAATATAATAATGACCTTATTGAATTAAAAAACTTGACTTTTACAACATCTCTAACCTATAATATGTCTGCTGCATTATCTTTTTAAGCATATCCAAAATGACATATCTTTCTATAACAATCCTAGGAGCTAGAATAATATAAGAAGTACGAAAGACTTACCATAGGCGGTTGATTCAGGGGCAAACATATTCCGATATCGTCCACGTTCAGTTGTAAGAACAACGTGCTTAGATGCGGAGTAGTGATTTGTGACGTCAGTTGTACCTATAACAAAAATACAAAGCTTCTGATACAAATCTCCGAGTACTAGTAGAGTTATCAACAAACTTCCAGCCACCGCCGCCGCTCTAAACGTTCTTGTTTACGATGTCGTTAAGGAATAACGTATATTTTGCTATAGCGAATCGTGTCAAGAACGGAATTAAAGATTTTTTTTAATATGTCAAAAGTAGGAACACACAAGTTTCATAAAAAAACACGCATCATGGATACCTTTTTACCACCAAATAGAATAGATGACGTTACTGTAGCGCTGCTAAGGTGTGGAATGGGCAATAATTTGGATATACAGAAAGCCAATGCCGGATCCAAGCATTGTCACTACAATATTAGAAAAAATAAGAGTTAGAAAAGTCCTTTATCATCAGGTTACCTTCTCAAAAACCTGCTGCGTGGCGGTGAGCACTTCCTTGTTCAAGTTGAGTCTCTTTTCGTTCCAGTACTCGTAGGCGTTTTTGTAGTTGAGCCACACGAGGATGGCCTTGTCCACGGCCACCGGCTGGATGTAGATCAGCGGCCGCTTCAGGGTTATAAGGACTACTTCCTTGTCTTCGCCACATACCATTTCATCTTGGAAGGCGTTGCGCATCGCTGAGAGGAAGAATCAAATGTAGAAGTGTGTTAAAAAATTAATTTTGGCGTACATAACATAAAGCTAGGCAGTTGCCCCTGCAAAAATCACCGCTACTGAATACGCCGACGGAATACGCTCAGTCCTATGGACATTGCTTGATGTGTGTAAAAATAATTGATATAAATCAAAATTAACGAAGAGTTTGTTTTTGTTTGGATGCGCTAATCTCAAACCAGAAACCAGTCGAATATGACACTATTTTTGCGATTGATAGCCCAATTCTTAAGGGAGGTAAGTTACTACCTTAGGAGCCGAGCAAATCGGCGGGGGCACATTTGTTTATACATAATTATAATGAAGTGATGTTTTCTTAAAGTCGTTAAAATATGATTTGATGTAGGTATACTATTTTTTATCTGACAACTTACAGATTCTGGTGTTGAAGAACGCATACTGTTGGAATTCAGGCTCCGCTTCTTCAAACATCGCGTTGCGGATCAGTTGTCCTAGGCTGAGGTTTACATCCACCTAAACAAGAGCAAGTAAATATAATGATGTTCCAGCTTATAGCATAAACTATGCTGTATTATTTTCAGTTTCAGGTGTACAAACAAAATAGCATTAAATTCAAAGTATACAGTCAGTTATTTTTTATTGTAATTGACATTAACAAATGCTAAATACGACTTCTGAGTTCTAGGTTCCGGGTTGGATTTCCAAATCTAGTTGTTGAAATTAGTACGTATTTTTACTAATAGATGGCACTGTCCAAATGACGTCATTTTCTGAATGGCGGTGTTAAGATTCTCCGCCATTCAATGAACCGAACAGTGTCATTTATTGTAGTCAGTCTAAAATCAAAAGCCAAGAAGAAAAGTGTAGTTCACAAGAAGAACAAAAAGTGTAAAGTTAAAGCAAGTTCAAATAAAGGTAGTTCAACGGTCGGTTGGTTTCCTTGCTATAGTGTGACTAGTGCATCCCTAAACACTAGTAGTGCTTATCTTTTTGTATTTTTTAAGCATTTTCCATGCTAAGATTACACTAGTAGTACTATTGAGTTTTTCTATGAAATTCTAAGCCCTAAGCTCGGAGCCAATAGTGTCTCCGCGACACTGACTCTCGTACGCCTCTGCGTAACCCTTGCCACATGCGCGCGCGCACGCACAGTACCTGCGCCCTCGCGAAGAGTCGCACTTCATGCGGCTCGGTGGGCTGCTGCACGTTCTGCACGCGGTTGGAGATCTCGAACTCAACGGCGCCCGTCTCCAGCCGCACCGCCGAGTTGCTGGGGGTCGTCGCCGTCAGCTGGATGCGCTGATAACAACAACAATTATTAAATACTCTTGTTAGTACCTCAAATTTAACGGAAGTCCAAAATCGTTTTTTTTCATCCCACTTTATCCCACTGCTGGGCAAATGCCTCCCTTCCCTCCTTCCAAACCGCCCTGTCTGTTGACTTAAAGATCCAATCTCTCTCGTGATTCGAGCTCGTCGCGCCACCTCCGTCTAGGCCGACCACGCTGTCGCTTCAAGTAGGTACTTAAGTCGTTTTCCAAAAGAGAAATAGCGACTAAGTTAACTTCACAGAAAAGAATTAAACTTTGTACTCGTATCTTTAAGGTCGATTGTTGCTTGTGTACTGTATATTCAATAAAGATATATATTTATGCATTTTAATTACGGTTATGGCGTCCAACTTTTACAAACCAATCCCTGTTTTTTTAAACATAACATACCTTGATTCTGATGGTGAGCGAGAACAATATTCTGCTAAGTGCAGATGTGGATGCCTCTTCTTCATTCCATAACGGCACGGGCTTCTCGCCACCGTACACTTTCTGTACTACTTCGTTCACTTCCTGATCATCAAAAATAAGTTAGCGTACGGTATAATATTCAGAGTTTTACGAGTGCGCGAATTTGAATTTTATGTCAATCAAGTTAAAAATCACATTATACGTTATTGGGTTTTTTAAGAAATTTTCAGTTTTTTTTCAGCGCGGAGTTGTGGGTTCGATTCCCATAGGACACAAATATTTATGGGATGAATATAAGTATTTGTGTGTGTCTGGGAGTTTCTTATGTATTTATAACAAAAAAAGTATATAAGTATTACATCTATTGTCTAGTACCCATAGTACAGGCTCTGCTTAGTTTTGGTCTAGATAGTGCTGTGTAAAAATGTCCCAAGATATTTATTAATTTATTCCTGTACCACAATTCGTCGGACAAGTGAATCTGTGGTAACGTGGTGCGGGTGTCCTCACCTTCATGAAGACCTTCTGCACGAAGACGAGGTGGTTGAGCAGGTCGGTGGAGAGCGTGTGCTCGAAGAGGCCGATGTCGGCGCTGGCGGCCACGTAGCGGCCCGCGCGCAGCAGCGCCCCCTCGCGCCGCGCCGCGCCAAGCTGCTCCAGCACGCGCCCCGCCACGTGCACGCCCGGCAGCCACACCGCCGCCGCCGCCGGGATGTTGGCCTCCGACACCTAACAAACCCGCCTCCGTAAAACTACCACAGCGAACGTAGGCGCTTTTTAAATATACCTACCGACGCATATGTATGACAAGATGTTAAAGTGCAAAAAACAAAAACAAATATGCAAGAATAAGAAATAGTCAGTGATGATCTTGTGAAATGGTCCGCGCTTGCCGCCCCTCCCCCGCGCCTCAGGCCTCCCTCCGCGCTACAAATAGATCTGCAGACGACGCGCGGGCCTCCTTCCCGCTGCAGCTGCCCAAGCTAAGTGCCGTCCCCTACCGGTCGGACCTTGCCTCGAAGCCTTCGCCGAACCCACCCTGAGCTTAACTCTCCCTACTCTTGCCTTAATGTACTCTAAATTTTATCCCTAGTGTCAATAAATTTATATATTCTGTGTTCCAAGTGTAATATATCTCCACTAAATAGTTCCCGGTCGGCCACGTTCCTAAAACGTGTCCACCACGTTACAATCTCTAGTGTCTGTCTACTTCTGTAGAAGAAAAACGTAAATGCTGAATTACATCAGCTATACTACCTACGACTATGGTTTAAACCAAACTTCATACGTATTTTATTGTATTTTTAAATACTTTTGTATAGACCTTGAGTCTGCAATAAAAAGTTATTATTTCTTATTGATCACCTTCACATAAACGATGGCGAGTAAATGAAAGAAAGCACACGGTACATAGAAATTACAAAAAAGTGTGCGCGTCTTACAACACAACTGCACTAAAAAGGCCCATTTCTAATTTCAGTGCTAATTGAATATAGTTAAATTCTCCAAAATAAATTTTATCGTCGTCAAAATACGCACCTGTAGCTTGGTGACGAAGCTGAGCGAGTGTTGCTGCAGGTCGACGGTGAACTGCGCCTTGTTGCCCGTCACGCCGGAGCTCTGCACCTGTTCCATCTTGTACTGCGCTTGCAGCGACGGCAGCAGAGCGGCCGTTATGCTGAGACTCTGATAGTGGAACAAGGATGTTAAAATTAAATATAAGTCTCGCATATTGCTAATGCGCCTGGCCGCCATTTTGGTGACGTAAAAATGACGTGGCATACCTGCAGCAGTATGGAGAAGTGTAGATGCAGCGGGTTGAGTAGCGGGTGCTCAGGAGGCGGGCGGGGCACCCTGGGCGGGCGCGGGGCGGGCGCGGGCGAGCCCTCCGAGGACGAGCCCGAGCCGCCCGCGCCGCCGCCGCCCGCCCCGCTGCCGCCCGCCCCGCTGCCCGCCCCGCCGCCGCCCGGCGCCGTGCGGGACAGACGGGACGACGTACGGGTCACGCCTAGCTCCTACGCACAGATAACCAATAGCTCCATAAGTTATCAGTACCGTTCAAATTGACGAACGAAACAAAAGTATCGAAACGTCATTAATACATTTGACAAATGGGGTTTATTTGTTGAATGCTTCGATTTCTGGTCGAGCGGTGTTGTTCTTTTTCTGTAAAATTCCGAGTAGCAATTCGGAGTCTGGATTCTCTATTATATGGGATGTCAACATATCGGCAAACTGTGGGTGTATATAAGAACTTCTGGCATGATAATGTTATGTGGAAAGCACCTGTAGTGTAGAGGAGAACTGCCTGCTGGAGCGCGTCATGACGCCGTGCAGCGCCACGGGGTGCTTACCTGTAGTGTAGAGGAGAGCTGCCTGCTGGAGCGCGTCATGACGCCGTGCAGCGCCACGGGGTGCTGCGGCAGGTCCACGCGCACGCCGCCCACGCTCAGCAGCGCGGTGGCGCCCGCCCGCCCCGCCTCCCAGCCGTACAGCGCCTGCGACTTGCCCACGCTCACGCGGACCACCGTCCTGCAAACCAGACCACACTTCAATAATAGACACTAGATTGACGGACATCGTTCGTCGTTATGTCATTTTGAGACTGCCCCAACAACTATATTTTATTAATCCTCACGTCTAATAGCATAGATATTTTATTTGAATTAGCCTAGCAAAAAAGAAATCAAATGAAATCGGTTCCATAATATAAAAGAGATTTTTCGAGTGTTCCGAAACCTTAAAGGTTTGGGAACCTCTGATGGTATGTGATGGGTTTATTTGTGTGATCGTCGTCAGCGCACGCATGGTGTGGCAGTACTGACTGATGGTTGGGCGCGAGTCCCTCGAGCAGCACGATCATGGTGCGGCCGAGGTTGCCGCTCAGCGACCACTGGCGCGAGCGCGACGCCGACAGCGACGCCTGCAGCGACGTGATCTCCGCCTCCAGCTTCAGACCCGACAGGGACGCCAGCAGCCGAGTGCGGTGGATCCTACGAAACACAACAGGGGACCTAGACAAGTTGCATTTAGACATCCGAATCGACAAACCAATAAAAACTAAATGTATGGAAATGACATTAGTGACAGCTCGATTTGTCGAAAGGTTGTGTCATTTCCATACATTTTGATTCTATTCGTTTGTCGATTCGGATGTCAAAATGCAACTTGTCTACAGGCCCAGAGCGGTTAAAATATCTAAGAAATTGATTGGAAGAACTTCGCTGAAAGGCACGAATCACATCTACCTAGGAAATGTGTTAAGTATCATTGCAATGTTGAGCTCCAAGTTATATTCGGTAGATATACGCAAAGATATGCATGCCATGCTTTTTATTGCATTAGGTATTTGCAATCGGTCGTTTAACCATTTATTTGAATTTGTTGCGGTTGGTCTTGCGAATTTGTTGTGGAGTACTATGGCTTTTCTGGTGGGGTGGCCAGTGCGGCCCCTACCAATCAAATACGGTGATCCCTTTTAAGTCTCTTGACCACCTGCTATACATGCATGCATGCTATACATGGTTAAAGAATTCTAGCGTACACAATACCCCTTGCCCAATAGAACTCTTTCATCAAAATGCCTACCATTGTCACTGACACTCGCATATTTGATACTTTTATGTCCGCTACTAAAAATCTAGATACCTGGCTACTCCGACGACGACGATGCCCATGTTGGCGTTACTGGAAGAGGAGTTGCTGGTGTTCTGCTCCCGGGAGCTTGGCCGCTGCGTGGTGCGGCTGTGGCGGTAATGTTCGGGGATGTCCGTCGTCACAGAGAACCTGGCCACAAATATCCATTTTTAAATAGTTTTTTTTTCGATTTAGCGATGATTGTTTAGTTAATTATAGCTTCCTGGTTGAGGTGTAGTTGTTACACTAGATCAGTATAGACAGGTACTAAATTAACCTATGCTTGCCTTGAGGAAATGAGCGACTAGTTCAGTTTTGATAAAGTTTAGGAAATTATGACAAATTAAGTTTATATTAGAAAATACAATGTATGACAGAGAAATGACACATTACTTTCTGGCGATAAACCTGGTATAAATACATACATTATATAAAAAATATTTTTTGCCAGTTCGGACTATAACATTACAAAGAAAACGTTTTAACATTAAAGAGTTAGTATATTAAAAAAAAAGTCCCACCAGTTGCTAATGGGCTGAAAACTTGCCTTATTAACCCCAATGTGACGTCATCCGCAGAACTCATCGGCTAGTGGTGCTAACGCGTACTGAGAGCGGTAACGTCATTTTTACGTCACCAAGATGGCCGCCAGGCACATTATTAATTGATGATATTTTTTGTGTGTGTACCTGTGCGTGATGGTCTCTGCGTCGGGCATGTTGGCGTACAGGTCCAGCAGCAGGTACACCGTGCGCCAGCAGCGCGGCGCCAGCTTGCCGTCCGCCGCGTCCGCCGACGGCGAGCTCAGCGACGCGTGCGCCGCCGCCGCGCTGCCCGCCGCCGGGCTGCCCGCGCCCGCGCCCGCCCCGCCCGCCCCACCCGCCCCCGCGCCCGCGTACATGGGCGTGTGCCCACCCTCGTTCAGGGAGCTATAGCCTACGGGACACGACGATAATATTTGGGATTTGTGTGACACAGTTCTCGCTACCAACCGGAAAACTGAGTGAAGGCCAGTACACTTCTAGCTAAACCCTTCAGAATATAGTCATAATGGTACGCAATGTATTGTCACCTGATAGTTTAAAGTGACTACCGCCACCCATGAACACGAGTGACGTCCGATGCGTTGTCGGTCTTTTAAATGTATTTACGCTATTTTCTTGAATTTACACAATCGTTTCACTATAATACAACATCACACAGCACTTACCTAATTTCCCCTTCACACTCTTCCCCGTAGACCTAAGCTTCTGCGCAAACGACTGCGGTCTGGGCCTGGTAGGCTGAGTGAGCTTCTGTTGGCTCAGAGACTGTGGCACTACTGCCGCCAACTCTGGGGTCAGTGTCGGGGCTATGAGGTCCCATTTAGGCTCTAACGTTGCATATTGAACCTCCTTTTCTAGTGATGTCACGCTAACAAGGTTTTCTCTGAAGTCCGATACTAGAAATAAATATAAATTTTGGGTATCGTCAGTGTAAAGGATACCTAAAAAATCACATGTCTTCTAGCAAAATACAAAGAAAGATAAGAATGCCTACCATCTTGTTTAGATAAATCAACCTATTCTTATTTCAAGGAGGAGCCTAACTGACGACTTTTGAAGTATTTAAAAGTTAAACATTATAAAAGTTATATTATGAATTTATTTTTTTAAATAATATGATCAAAATAAATATTAGGAGAAAGTATGAGTTCTGTGATGTTAAAACCTAGACAAGTTAGCTTACATATGAGAAAAAAGCTTACCCGACGAGGACGTATGCTTGTTCTGCCTGTGCGATATCTTGGTTTGAGTGCGCAGCTCAATCTGCGTGTCCTTGACGTTCTGGTACATGTTGCTGATCTGATGCAGCAGCCGGAGAAGTGGCATGTTCACCTAAGACAACAGAACTTGATGTTATTCGCCTTATATCGTAAAGATTTTGGACTGTTATTGTCGAGATGGCCCGCATTGGTTCGAGTTGCATTTAAACCACCGAAACGAACATATATTTTTTTTTCCTGCCTTTTCTACTATAAATCTTTTTGACGATGCGCGAGACGATCAATAATACTTGCACAGTATAATTGAGGGGAGGTGAAGACTATTGCCCAAATTGACAATTGCCAGAGGCTGGCCAGAGTTGAAAACTATTTCTTCTTATTTCGAAAGTTTTAAAACAAGAGGAATGGAAGAGGGGTAGGAAGGCCTTTGCCCTGCATTGGGACGATAATGGCTTAATGAAAAGACGGAAAAGTACATTATATGTTATTCCAACTGACCTGCTGCGAAATGAACCGTATGCTGATGTTAAAGTTGAGCATAGTGCTGATGTGTTTCTTGAGCTGTCCCCGTGAGATGTACAGCACGTTCTGCCGCTGGATCAGATCGTCCACGGCCATGTCAGCCACCTTCTTCAGGTCCACGTCAATGGACACCTTCTCACACAGGAACGCCGGCGTCTCCGATGGGAAAGCCGCGTGGGTTTGCGTACCTAGTTATAAAGGAATATGGATTACCAGGAAAGATTTGATTTGAAAAGAACACATAAAATTGAAGGCTTATTATTCTTATCGATAGCTAGCTCCATGATAGATAAATCCGCATAGATCTATCAGCCTATCAGTTATCAACATGCTAGGTCTTTAAACCCGTGCTTAATGAGGAACGGAAAAGTGATCGAAAACTTGGGACCTAGAGAATCCATCAATTGGTATCAAAATGTTCATTCCATCAGTGTTACTCACCCTTCCCTTTGCCAGCATTGCGTCGGTCCCTAGCGGCGAGGTCGCTGACGACGATGTCGATGCGGAACATGTCCATCCACGCTACCAGCGACAGCTTGGAGCCCAGCGAGTCCAGTGCGGGCGGGCCGCCGCCGCTGCTGCCGCTGTTCACGCCATCCGCAGAACCACTCTTGCTCTTTGACTCGCCTGGAATTTACCATAAACTGTATTTGACTGACATTAGTTGTCCACGCAGTTGTTGCTGCTAAATTGTGTTAATTTTGCTAGATAACAAATAGTTATTTGTTATACAAGAGTGCAAAGTTGCTTTTTAACCGCGTGCTCAATTTTGATGACCGAGCAAGCGAAGGATTCTAAAATTGAATCACGAGCGGAGCGAGTGATTCAAAAATTAGAATCCTGAGCGTCAGCGAGGGAATTAAAAGAGCACAAGGTGAAAAATCTTTGCACTCGAGTGCAACACGTAACTTTTCATTCCACCTCAGCGAGGAAATGACTAAAAAAACATTTACAACCACAAGATACTTTTATTTCAATTTAGGTATTAAATACTATATGATAGGTAAGTTTTACAGAATACCTATTCTTTAAATTATAACAAATAATACTAGGTATAATTAAGAGAAATTGAAAGTAACGTTGCTACAATTACTTGAGTGTAATATTTTTGTTAGGTATTGTAATGTTGGTGTTAGTGATTTAAAAAAGTACACAAAGAAGTTCCGGTAGGCTTGTTAAAAAAATATCGATATCATTTTTTTTATGTATCGATATTTTTGAGCGATATTTAATAATTCGATATATCGATGCATCGATATAAAATTCAAAGTATCGAAAAGGTATAAAAATCTATATTTTTTACAGACCAATAAACATTTATAAGTTTTAAGATTATAAAATCCCAAAAAGGAATACTTTTTTTATACTACCATCTTTTTAACAAATTATATTTAATGTATTTTTTGTTTTTGGTCGACTTGATTTGTTGTTTTATAATTTGGTTTTTAAGATATATCGCCCATATATCGATATTTTTAAATAAAAATTTCAGTATCGATACTGATATTTTCAAAAAATATTGATTCGACATATATCAATACTTTGTTGCGTTTAGACTCGGAACCTAGGGAAGGTTCCAAGTCTGAGTTTTTAACAAATTAAAAAAAAGTTGTATGATAAATTCGGCGCCAGGGGGGTAAAAGCACGATGTTCTAAATTCAATTTACTTTGTCTCTCTAGAGGATAAAAACGACTTTTGCACTCAGATATCGAAGAGTAAAAATACACTTTCCGAGATGGTGGGATGAAAAAAAAATTGTTGCATCCTTTATTACTCAGATATTCTTTACTGTATAAAAGAAGCTACGAGTCAATATATTTTAAATAATTAATCAAATTCAGATAATTCCTCTATAAATTTCATGTTTGTTCACAAAGGTTAGTTAATCACAGGCTTTTCTCTGGTTATCTATGAGCTCTTAGTTATTTTTATTTATGTACTAACGTACATACGAATTATATAACACACAAACATAACAATTCTCACACTGTGGGTCTCTTTCACCGCCTCTAGCGTAATAACCGCTAATCGCCGGATAAATTTAAAATATAATAACATTTCTTTGAAATGATCTGCCAAGTAATTTAACGGGAACTTATCAGTAAGCTGTTAAACAGGCCCTGTTTCTCGCATCTTACAAACAAGTAAGTACATTTAACTCACCCTGTGTGACCTGATGTGGGGACACTCCCAACGCAGCCAAGAACGGCTGGAACACGAGATGAGCATCCAGCAGCATCAGAGAGCCTTGCAGCGGGTACAGGCTGCAGGCGGGCATGGCGGCGGCCACGGCGCGGGGGTTCATCTTCGAAGGAGGGATTATTGGCTTCTTGCTCTTTGGCTCCTGGTTAGTACAATGAGGCGAGCAGGTTAACTTTATCATGTCACAGCCGATGTATGAAAAATACGAAACCTGTTAGTTTTTTATCCCCTTTGTACGAAAAGTGAAATGTATCGCATGCTGGTGAGAGTAGAACTATTTATTGCGTGAGATGTTTCAATGATAATGGTTTTTGAAGCAATGGAAGACTTTTGTAATTTTCTTTTTCGGTTTTTATTTGATCAAACTACATTAAAATTAGACGTTTCTAGTGCCGGACACCTTGCATTAAATACCTGTCTAAGTGACTATACATTTTATATAAATCAGTAAAATTCTCCAGAATTTTCACGTACAAGTCTCCAAGACAGATCATATTTTACAGCAACACCTCCCACATGCATGCATTTCGAAAATACCAAAGTACCATAAAACAGAAAGTAGTTATGACTTACCACTTTGATAGGCTCTTGCTTGGCCATCCACTGGTACAGGTCTTCTCTGGCGCGATCGTTCTTGATGTTCTCATCGCTGCCGTGCGGAGAGTACAGTGACGGGTTGGACCCCACCGTCGGCAGGTCCTCCTTTAGGGTTCCGTAGTCTACTGGTTAAGGATGCAAAAAAGAAGATCAATTTCGTAGAACAATTTTTTTTCCATACTTTTCTGTTCGCCGTCTAAACCCAGTTTCACACTTCATATTCTACATACATCCTTAAAGTCACCATGGTATAATTATATTAGTTCTGTCTAGCATATATTAATATGAATTTAGAAATATATATTATTTCGAATAGAATCAAAGCACATGTATGATGTATTAGTATTTTTATGCAAATATCAACTCCACCAAACAAAATGAACAAATTTCCAACTCTTTATCTATGACTCTTTTGTTTGTTTGTTCCTTGGAAATATTACATTAAAAGTCGTCATATTTGAAACCGTGAACAAAACTATTAATGTACTCACTGGATCTTGTATCATCGTGGAGTCTTGTCCCTCAGCTTTGTTTTAACTATACGCTGACGTCTCTCTTACACAAGTTAGGAATAAAACTAGCAATGTATCTACTCACTAGCAATGGCGTCGTCGTGGAAGGCGGGTTTTCTCGTCGAGAATGGCAGCGAGGGGAACACGAGGCTCGCGCGGCTGCTTTGCGCGCCCCGCACTGTACATCACACGGGATTAGCACATCACTAATGTACGGAGGTTACGTGTGCGAGGGAGATGGCATATGCGAGAGGATAGGGAGTGAAAGTGATCAAAGGTAATAATGATTTGAGCATCAGGGTGCCGTAGTAGAGATTGTTGGCAAAACAAGGCTATAACTAGAACCCTAATTCGGTGTTAAACTGGGCATGATTTAGTAACAAGTTATGCTAATAAACGGTACAGCTCAACTTATGTTTGATAGGTTTATAAAACCTATAATAATACAGCACTGTTGGTTTTTCAGATTGACTTATTATACTTAACACGAAAACAAGGAATTTATATAAATGATCTAAGATGTGCAAATCGTAACAAAAAATATATGGTTCACGTTCAAAAGAAAATACCTAAGTATGTTTTTGATTCTTGGACTAAACAAAATAGCATGGGGTTTCATTTCTTAATTCACACCATGTCAATTTAAGTACTGTGAAATATCTTACCTCCTTGACTATAACTCCTTTCCGTGATTGATTTATTGAGGTTTTAAAGGGTATTTGTATCTAAGTATTGTGCTATAAAATGATCAATAAATTCTTGATAGACAACATGAAGTAATAGCAGTAATATATACAAATAAGCATTGTATAACATAGCTTATAATTAAAAATTGAACACCTATTTTGTGTATATATTTTAAATAAATAGTTAAGAATAACACCACATTGCGGTTAACAATTTTGCCATTAGGAACGTGCATGCATATATGCTGTGTTTTACTTTTATGTTGATTTTATAGGTTTCTAAAACTGAACACCTCAGTGCGCTAGACCTTAATTACAGTTTAGCAAAGATAAGAGTATTAAATCAAAGCAATATACATAGATAAGCGAAGCGACGGCCAATCCTTTGATAAATATATATTTATTTAGCGCACAAATAAAGTACAATTTGGACCTGGAACTCAAATGGCGTAAACGACAGTAGTTTTGATCTCTCTTACGACATTTGAGCCCCAAGGTATGACATATATGAAATGGATGACACACGCATAAAAGGAAATCAGAAGACAGCATGAATAAAATATAACTCCTATCACAAGATAGTTTATATATCTGGACGATAAAATAAATATACGAAGGAATTGGCACAATAATTGCATCAAACGATTGCCAGTACAATATTATTTTAGGTACCACATAGGAGGCGAAAATCAGCGAGGAAAAGAAAAAACGTAGACAGAGCTTTATACAAAAAAAATACGAAAAGTGGGACTTGTGTCATGTCAAGCGGTCAAACAGCAGGCTGGGACCCGCAGATAGAGAGCAGTGGCGATTGCTCCAACGCTAAGAACTGAACTCTTAAATTAAAGAAGACATAGGACTAGGCAAGACATGCTCTAGAAGCTTTCCTAATGGAAATATTCAATAAAAATGTACCTGGTAATCTAACCCAAGCCTTGTGATATATGACCATTGGACAGTCAAAGGTCTCGAATTCAAGGCACGGCTAAAAGGTGAAGGAAAATATAGTGTGGAAACCTGCATGCCTGAGAGATTTTCTCGACGGCATGTGAAGCCTGCTAGAGTCCAGCTTGGTGGACTGTAGCCTAATCTTTCTCTTACTGAGAGGAGACCCGTGCCCTGCAGTGGGACAGCATATAGGTCGATGATGATGATGAATCTAACCCAAGATTACACACTTAAACTATGAGATGAGGTAACCATATCGAGGAATGTGGTTATTTGAGGTGATACAAGAAAATAGCGAACTAGGGAACGAAATGGATATGATGAATGATTCATTCACTCCATGCTGTCGTCAAACATATCTCAAGGCAAACAACAATAACAACAAACGGAACACGCACTTTGAAGTCATTTGAAAAGAGGTTTTTACTTGTTTTTTTATCTTATTTCTGACATTTGGTCAGCGAAGTTGAAAAATACAGAATTACGTTTTGATAATTATTAGCAAAATTTGTAAGTAACCTGAAACTATCGGCGCACAGCAATTTGACATACAACAAAAAGAGATTTATTTTTTTAATAATTCTGAGAGTGATAGGTATTTCAAACGACTTCAACCAAAATATTGAGACCTGTAAATCACTATCCTGAACAATGTTATTTTGATATCCAAATCAAACGTGTCGTGTTCTTTAAGTTGATCCGCCATCTTGGATAACGAGTTTATCTTAAATTAAAATAAAATAATATGTAGCCTTTTTGGTCAAAAAAAACAGAAAATGTTTATTATATCGTAAATAGGCTCAAGTTGATTTCAGAGCATCATTGACGCTACCATAGCGGAAACCGAAGCGTGCTTGAATAATATCAACGAAACGCGCTTTCCACAGGGATCAAACTAAAGATTACAAGAAAAGTTAAGATGTCAATCGAATTCCATCTATAAAATGATAACACATTAAATTTTGTACGCCACCTTTCGGCAAAACATAGCGAGCCACACATTATACAATGTTCTATCTATAAGTACACCTATGTTTAACAAAATAAATTGATTGATTGATTGAAACAATAAGATTGACAAGTCTCAACAAGCAGCACAACACAAAGTGTTTATGTACGAACCGGAGGGCGGCGTGGATGGGAACGAGTGCGGACGCGGACTAGCCGCCGCGCCGGACGCTTCACCCACAAACGATACAATGGTCATATTATAATTATGTATAATAATATTATTATTTATATACCCTTTTACTAATAAACTATGTATCATCACCAGGAGTGGACACTGCGATACTCCGGGCGGAAGACCTTTGCGAGGGACTTGTATAGGTTTTGTAATTAGCGGCGTAAGAGATTCAAATACCCACTAGTACCTAATGACCCTACATGGGTTTTTTGCTAGGGGTGTCCACTTAAAAAATATAGCGAAATTTATATTCGATATAACATATCGAATATTATTCGATATATCGAATGAAAACATCGATATTTTCTCGACCTACGCGGTTGCCGTTCTTGCATGATCATAGCATGTTTTGTTTAATTTTGTTACAAATACTTAATGATATCGAAAGAGAACAGAGAACAAAACTCTATACGCGTAAACATAGCTTATTAGTAAAAGGGTAATTTTACGAAAAAAAAATACAATGCGATAAAATTATGTTCTTTAAAAATGTCGTTAAATAAAAGCCATATTATGCTGATACTGTGATTCTAATACTTGCTATTTATATGGCTTGCTTGCTTGCTTGATTGTACAAAAATATTTACTGCAATTTCAGAACGAATTTCATAAATAAGCAATTTTATTATTGTGTATATAAAAATGTAATACTGTAACGCTAAGGTCTCATTTCAAACAAAAATACATAATAAGTCAACGACTTCGGTTTTTATTTTGGAAAGCGGTTTTTGAATTATAACCTTTTTTAATCATAATAGCTACCTAAAAACTGTAAATTATAATAACAATTAAATTCAAACAGATTCTTTGAATTAAGACCTTTTGTCTTT
Source organism: Acronicta psi (assembly GCA_946251955.1). Classification (NCBI taxonomy): domain Eukaryota; kingdom Metazoa; phylum Arthropoda; class Insecta; order Lepidoptera; family Noctuidae; genus Acronicta; species Acronicta psi. Next base: position 15,704,455 of record OX276470.1, on the reverse strand, counting down.
ATATACTGTCCTCAAATTTGATAAAGAGATCGTTCACTCACCAGGGAGGTTGACTTTATCGACATCCATGTTAAGTAGTAGACAGTTTTCATCCAACGCCTCGGTTTCCAACGGATACTCTTGCCAACCCTCCACAGAGTCCTAAAAAATAAAAACAATTTATTATAGAAACGGTACGGTTGTAGTCTTACAAATAAAATACAATAATGTTTATAGTTACACAGTATAGTCTTGGCTGCCAAACTAAGTTATGACTTGTAATATGGAAGCCAAGAAGTTCTTAACTTACGTAACATTAAACTATGTTAAACGTGACATCATTTAGTTGAAACGTCTTAAGGCCCCAGTCTAGCAAAATTTGGCAGTTGTCAAATTATTAGCTCATTTTCGCAACGTTTTTTTAAGGAAAGGAAGGATATAGTGTCATATATTTTTATGGCGATAGAATATATGTTATATTAGCTTTATCTACGTATTTTTTTCACGTTCCTCTGGTTAGTTTATGTTATATAAATCAGGCGTCAAAGATGGCGCTCTCGCGCCCAACGCCATTTAGAGTCATGTTTGTGCACGTTAATCGGGATGATCAAGAATAAATTCAAAAATCTACTCAGCGCAAAATTAGCTTAAGATAGTCGTCTTCAAAATGCGCTGAGTAGATTTTTGATTATACCTTTAGTTTTCTTAATCCGAGTGTCATAACATCGTCAAATTTTCCTGTTTTTGGTCCCAAAACAAACGGTTTTTTTTATAATAAAAACTAAAAATTTTGATGAAATCATTTGATCATTTTAAAGTACGTGTATTAAATGACACAACCAATTAAAAAAAAAGTGTACCTGCTTCACAAATATTTTTTATAGTGTTTTCAACAGGCACGGTTTATAAACTAAAATCTCAAGCCAATTTCTTCAGAGGCGGCCAGTCGGTCGTAGCGGTTGGACGTGGATTCTATGTCAAATTCAAATTTGTACCTCTCGCTCTAAATTTTGCTCTCTCTCTAACCTTGCTGGCGTACTATCGGGCATTGAAACTTGCTCTACTTCATTATTTTTATGTCAATTTATCAGAAATTATTTCCGACGCGCGTTTCCCGATCACGCGCGTTTTTATTCCACAAGCAGTTTAATCGATCGATTGTTTTAAAAAATGCGGTGTGTTTAGGCATTTATTGGACACCTAAACGCTTGGATGTCCGTCTAACTTTATGGTCCCGATTCTTCTGTCCCTAGTTAACACCTGGGTACAGAAATAACTCGACGCCATTTTTTACATTAATAACAGACATAGACTGTTTTGTTAGCAGTAAAGTGCAATAGTACCAAGTCTGTTACTATGGTTCATTAACTTGTTACCACTAGGTAACAAGTTTGTTACTATGGTCCGTTAACTTTTTATCACTAAGAAACAAGTTCGTTACTATGGTCTGTTAACTTATTACCACTAGGTAACAAGTTTGTCCGACACCCAAAAATTTACCTATGACCCTCCCCGGTTTGAATCACACAAATTGAATAATTACTATCCTAATATAATTATAATTATCAGCCAAAAGCAGTCCACTGTGCATGTGGAACAAATGCCTCACCCATAGACGACTCCCAGCGACCTTCATCGTCATTGAAAACCCACTCCTGTGTTCTCAATGATGATGAAGTCCTGTGTGTTCGGTTTCCGTACTTAGTCCTGCAGTGGACCATTATCCCAGCTACCTTTATCGGGTCATTAAACCATAGTTAGAAAGTGAGAAAGACGTAGTTTGAAAGTGAGTGTGAAAAGTACTGAAAAGTTGTGCAGTGACCGCTTATCTACGATGGACATATTATGATGCGTAGAAGTAGAGCCTAGTTACAAAACAGGTTTTGAACATAAATGTGGATGGATATAGTAGAAGAGGAAGACCAAAGAAAAGATGAATAGACAGTGTGAGAATGACGACGACGTACGTAAGAAAAAAACACTGCGCCGACCCCAAGTGAAGGTGAGGTGGTGCCTATAGGTGTACATACACGAGCTAGATGGACATATGATATACTGGCTGGATGTAAACGATTGCAGGGCAGATCACCCCCCGATTGTCGGTGAATATGGCAGTTGCGTAATAGAGAAGAGGCCCTGACTCAGCAGTGGATTTTACCGACTGAATAGATAGATAGATAGATGAGTATATTTATAGATAACCGTTGCACGCGGTTTTTCATTTACCCCACTTCATGTGCCCAGAAGAAAAGTGTTTTGATCGATTTTTTGGTGTTAAACATTTCTAATCCCAACTAGGACATGAGCTGTAGCTTTTGAACGGCTGAATAGATTTACATGAAATATGGCTAACAAAAATCCCATTTAATTTAAAAGAAATTTGTAACAGAATTACAAGACTAATCTCTGGAGGGATTTACAAATACAATAAGAGCTGGATTCAGCCGTGGGCTAGTCATTTTGTTGTTGAGCTATAAGCTCAACGGTTCAAACCCGTATGATCTGGTTCATCTAGCTCATTGAAAGCTGAGTTTACACACCTCTGATGATAGCCAGACGGCTATAGCAGTCGTGGAAGTGTATTCTATGTCAAATTCTTACTTCTCGCTCTGAATTTTGCTCTTCCTCTAACCAGTTTAGATCAAGAAATAAAACACAAAGGTCTACTCCAAAGCAAACCATCTCCTGGAGCTTGACCTTATAGTGAATCAACCTCCTTCTTTTTCATGTCTGTTAAAACGAAATTAAAACCTCGACTAAAAATATCTACTGTTCCATAAATCATAAAGTACTTAAATTATTTCAAACGACAGATATTTTTTTGAGATTTTCAGGGTATAATCCCACAGGCCACAGTAGTGTTGCTCATTATAATTAAATAGAAATATCTTTTTGTATTTTTTTAAGCATTTTCCATACTAAGATTACAATTTATTTCTAATGAAGGAAAAAATCGGCTGGCGGGCAGGATTCGAACTTGCGTCTTCTGGTTCGGTACACCACGGTACACTACGGTTGGTTGGGGCTCGCGGTAGCTTAGTGGTCAAAGCGTCTGATGTACCGCACCAGAAGACGCAGGTTCGAATCCTGCCCGCCAGCCGATTTTTTCCTTTATTAAAAATAAATAGAAATATTTTATTTTGTAAAGTAGAGCAACTTTCATTTCGTAGCACTGATCTACACTTTGTAATTTACGTATCACAGGATGATACAGAGGGTGCCTCGCGGGGTTCGTGCCCGCGAACTGTCAATATACTGAATTCGTTTGTTGTGCACAGCTAGACTGGGGCCTTAACGACTAAACGCAAACGGTTCCCTAAACCTTGGGTTAGTATGGTCACTATATGATTACGATTTGTCCAGAAAATGCTGTCAGTCACTGTTTGCTATATAGTTCAATGTCTGGAATTCCGGATACATAGTACATAGCAGAGATTTAACAGAACTTTTATCATTTCATCTGGAAGATAACAGACTATTTGACTGACTATTTATTATGGCTTTAAAATAAAGTAGACCATAAATAAAACCCAAAAAAATAATTAAATCGGTTCAATAATAAGGAAATTAGAAGCATTTTAATTTAATACTAGAAAGAGAGCGCACTATACTTGCTTGTGACGTCACAAGCAAGTACGTCATACAAATTCTATACTAACTCTCGTATTGCGGGAAAGAGACAGAGCAACCCCTCTCTGCCTTGACGCGCTTTGCATCTCGTCCATACGGTTGGGTCAATGTTGTAGTAAAAAAATCATCTGCGTAATATTTACCTCCAATAGATCGGGTAGAGCGAAGGTGACGTTGAGTGGCTTCATTACTTTGCTCTTGTAGTTGTGTTCCAGTAGCAGCGGAGTGTACAGGATGTTCTTCCATTGACGACTCAACACAATCACACCCTGAAATGTTAATTTTGCGTTTCTATTATGTGCTCTATCATCGTTTGGGTTCAAATGTGCTGTAATACTTGAGTAGATTTTACTTTGCTTTCTATTTTCGACTTTATTTGAATTAAATGAGGTCAATATTTATATATTTGGACAAATAAGCTTGTTAATTATTAAATTAACTTTGGTAAAAATTGTCTTCAAACTAGTATTTTATTTATTTAAATAATATTTAATTTCTTTATGCACAAACAATACAGGGATGGATTTAATGGCAAAAACATTTTCTACCAGTCGACCTTAGGAAGATGCAGAGATAAAAATTGTCTCTGCGTTTTAGTGCTTTGTCAATTTAGTAGGAGTAGTACCTGTCGCAAAGTAGACAAGGAGGGCAGATGTCGCTCAGCGAGGTCAGCCTGCACGGCGGCGGCGTCGGCCTGCAGCGCGTAGCGCAGCAGCACGGCGCACAGCTGCAGCGACGGCTCCTCGCGCAGCTGCTTCGCCATCGGCGTGTGCCGCCCGTACCGACTCTGGGGAACGGGGGACTCATCTAATGTATGCTGATGTACTACACTACTTTATCTTCTAATATCTTCTTTAACTCCATCGAGGAAGTCACATTTGGCTGTGATGTTACAGAAACAACGCAAGACCAATCAACCCTTTCTTATTGTATTTTTTTAAGCATTTTCCATGCTAAGATGTTATTTTTAATAAAGGATTTGCACCTTTATTAAAAATAACAACCAACCCTTTATATGAATTCCCACTGAATAAATGAAGGCTGATTCACGCGACACAAACATAACCTTGCACAACGTAATTTGCGCATTCAGAAGCAGTACACATCAAATCAATTTTCGCGTGTAAAGGTCGTAAGTTTGTGTGGATCAGTCTGAGACAGTCACATCCCGATTTTCCATTGTAAAGTAACACTACTAATATTTAATTCTTAGTTAATAACTTAGTATTGTACCTATCTGACATGTAACAGTGGTCACCTTGGGCAGTGTGTGATGAGGAGCTAGATCGAGTGCGGCGGCCATGAGGCTGGCGGCGGTGGCGGTGAGGCGGCGCGCGTGTGCGCGGTACAGCGCCACCACGCGGATGCCGAGCCGGTTGCACGGGTTCATCCACGCGTTGATGGCCGGCGACGCCGTGCTCAGCAGGTTCCAGTCCAGTCTGGAGTCATGATACCACCACTTGTACACAACTTGCAATATATCCTTTCAATCAAAACATGTGTGGAAAGTTTATGCGTAATTTCCATAATATATTTAGATTTTTAAAATCGTGCGTCCACACTATCTAACACTGAAAGAATTTTTCAAATCGGTCCAGTAGTTTCGGAACCTATTCAATACAAACAAACAATCAAATCTTTCCTCTTTATAATATTAGTATAGATATAGATTTTATGATCATAATGGCAAAATGTTAGGTACTAAGTTTTTTCTCAATTGCGTGAAGCATGCATAAAAAGATAAAGTTTTTATGAATCTACGTATGTGTCTTTATGTCATGGCAATTAATGGCTTGACAGATTTAAATAAACATGCTGTCGTTTGTAATCTGCTTTTGGAAAATATTAAGTGTTCAACAGAATACACGCGCGACCTACAGCAATAACTAATTCAGAAAGTTACCTCGTATAGTCGATCTTCTTCGTGATCGGAGTCCTTGGAGGCGCAGCAAAGTTGAACCACACCACTTTGAGGTCTATAGCGCAAGACGAAGTGTTCCCATTGTCCTTGAGAGGCACCATAGTGGTAGTGCTGTCGTGGTTAGACGGCTCTTCTGGCCCAGGAGTGGAAGGCTCGGGAGGAGGCGGGACAGGAGGAGGCTGAGCACTCCCTAAGTTTGGCGTACTAGGTTTCGAACTTGAATCTCTTTTTCTAAACAAATCTTCGATTCCTGAAGTCCTACTTTTAGTACTTCTATCTTTGTCTGGTTTCAACTCCTCCGCAGACTTGACAGATTCTCTGCAGCTTTCGTTGTCAGCTCTTACGGGCTTCTTCTCTTCGGTCTGTGTCGGTTTGTGGGATTGAGAATGCTTGGACACTTTTATTGAGATGCCTTCGAGCCCACATTCGAACATGATGTAGCCAATGGGGTTATCTTTTTGAGTTTCTGCTGCCGTTCCGTTTTGGCAGCACTGTGAAAAAGACACGAGCAAAATTCGGTTACAAAACTTTTCTGATAGAGCTCAAATTACAACGAGCAAAATCTCAATACTTACCATGGACTCGCAGCCTTTTGCACAAGAGTCAACTCTTATGAACTTGAAGGATACTTTAGAGTGTTGGCACGGTATGCCCGTGATAGTAACGTCTTTTAGTTGAGACGACTCGTTGCGGATGCGGCGCAGTTGACCGTGAACTTTGCCTGCAAACAGAAAACGGTTACCATACCATTGCACGTTAAGCAATTTTAAGACATACAATAACTGAGTCCCGATACTTGAAAATAAAAATTATTATTATTATTATAATGGATGTTCAGCTACTCACCCACATTCAGTGTAATAGTTGTGTCTTCACATTGTTGTTGAGAGGCTTCTATGTACACCGGCTCTCCTCTCTCCGGTCCTCGTCTCTTTCCGGAAGATTGAGCCGAAATAAATGCGCGAGGTCCTTTCATTATACCAAAGGACTTCTTACTCCCCAAAGCCCTGAGTGTAGGTCTATAGTACAACTGCACTGATTCTAGATTCTTTCTAGTACTGACATATTTAGCGATTATATTCTCAATTGATACTCCGAACAATGACACGCAAGTCAAGTCCTGAATATTGTCTAATGCTGAGAAAGATATCATGTCTTCCACTACTGATGACTGAATGAAGATGATGTTGACTTTAGGAATAGTAACCGTTGCTTGTAACGATTCACAAATACTCTCTTCGTAAACGTTTGAATGAGGTATCGTTGCAAGTTTACATTTGTCGTCCTTATCCGTTACCAAGTTAGACTGGCTCCGATCTTGCATCTGAGGCAGCCAATTCTGTACATACTGCTTTTGTTTCAATACGTTAGCTCTGGACACGGATGAAATACAAAGAAGGCGCAAGTGATTTATCACCGTTATTGGGTGTATATTTGCTAATACTGGAGTTAAGGACTCGACGAATTTCTGAGTACTTTCCAGCACAAGAGGAGTCAACATAATATCGATTTCTCCTCGAAGTTTGATGAAAAGTCCGCTCTTGGAGTCACTCGTTGTTGTAACAGTCGATGTAGTACTTTTCTCTGTTGTATTCTCTTGACTATCCTGTACCGTTTGTTGCACATCCCACCATCCTTGAGGGTAAGGATGAGCTTTGACTTGAGAATTGAAGTGTGGGGGCAAATTAGAGTACGGTCCATGCTGGTTCTGATTATTATGATCTTTCTTCGCTATTAGTCTGAGTATATTAACTTTTCCGAGAGGTTCGAAGCTCGGTAGGTATTTTTGTCCAACATAAACCAAGGTTCCGTCATCAGCCCTCTTGAAAAGTGGTAAAGTGAACACGTCACTGCCGCTAGGTAAAGAGCAGTTGGACCAGTTAGGGCATTTGTACTGTGGCAAATTTTGCATGTAGCTGGCCATTAGGAGGGGCGAATCCACTATAGGCTTATTGGTCTGCATGTGAAGATTAACCAAAGTCATGTCTTCTTGAGAGGAGATTGCAGAGATAAATGAAGTGGAAGACACAGATCCACTCTCAGAATCTGGTTGAACGCCCGTACTCAAGTTGCTTATCGTATCCGGTATGTCTACCACCTCAGATCTGGGCGCGGAACTCGTCCATTTCTCGTTTGTTATATCATTGATACCAAAGGAACTTTTATCTCTGGGGTTGCTATGGCGACTGCCGAATGAATGCTTCAAGCTGGAGGAGCGGCTCGGGAACATGTCTTCATCAGCCGAGAAAAATGCTTCTGAATGATTTTCGCTGGTTATAGACATGGTTCTCTGAACTTCTTGAGATAGAGTATCTTCTGGTGGGACTTGAGAGTTTAATGAATAATGCGATTCTGATACAGCGACACTTCTCGCTGGCACTTTTGGTACCACAAACGCTTCGGTATCCGCTGGAACTGGCTTTTTGCTTGTAACGTTAGCATTATCTTTGACTGCACAGCTCAGGGCTAATTTGGAATCAGAAACGCTACTCTCCATCTGTGGGACGTTCAATATACTCTTGTTGAGTTTAGAATCGCTGTCGATCTTGGAATTCCCTAAAGGCACAGAAGAATCAACTAAACGAGCATATGGAACGTCACTCTTTGTACTGGACACCAAGAGGTTGTTACTGCCTTTACTCATGCTTGTGTAAGAGAACCGACGAGTTAAGCTACGACGCTCTGCGCTTTGAGGAGATTTGTTCAAGTTTTGAGGTAAAGGCGACGGTATTAATGTTGCCACATTAGTTGGCTGTAGGCAGACGTTTAAGCTGTTGTATGGTGGCGTATGAAACACGAGTTGTCCCGCATGCAACAAGCTCTGGCCATATCCGTATTCTCCTGGTGTCGTCTCTATTATATTAAACATAGCCACGTTTATCCCTTCGTTAAGGTCGTTAGGGTTAGGCTTCAAGAAATTAGGTCCGTTTCTATTGGATCCGAAAAACGCACATCCGCCAGTGCAACCGCACTGCGAGCTTTTTCCTTCAACTGGCCACAAAAACCAAAGTCTCTTCGTCTTATCGTCGTGAAGTTTCAGGAACTTTTGTTGAACTAAATGCAGATTTTTTGGTGTTTGGGGCAGTGATGAGGCTGCTTCGATCAAAAGAGGCCCTAAGGCAACAGATCCAACTCCGACCCAGTTATCGCTTTCGGGTGGTTTGTTTTGACTAGCGCTACTGCCGTTCGAATGATGATGAGTATTAGTTTGCATGTTTGTCTGTGTATAGAGAGCCAATTTTATGTTAGGTAATAAGCCAGTCAAGCCAGTACCGAATCCCGACCCATGTAGATTGCAAAAACTAAGTCGTACTGGAGAAATCCACGATTGAAGAGTAGTGTTCGAATCTGCGATGTAAACGTCAATGAGATCGATCGCGACTCGAATCATTTTATATTTAATTTCATTCGGTGTTGGGCATCGGTATTTCAGAGTATGGTCTGTTTCTGGACACATGACAGTGTTTAAGCCATGGTGGCACTGCTTTGCTGGGTTAGGCGGAACGAGTTCATTCTCACTATCACAGATCAGAAGCAAAAACGTTTCTAACGATGATATTATTTGGTACAATTGGGGCAAAGTGAGACGACCAGTTAGTTGGCCTAATTGCAGTTCCATCATCCACGCGTACTCCACGGTGTCTTCTTCGACAGTTCGGTTCGTGTCACTGAAGAAACCGTTGCCTCGCAGTTGAAATGAAGAAAGCATCAAGTGACCTTGATACAAGGCTCCTGAGTTGTTAGGGTTTGACCGCGATAAGTTGTTAGCAGAGACTAATATCGAAGGACTTAAAAGAAGTTGCAATTTGGTCTCCCTAAAGCTTTTATCCATTTCAAACCCAAATCGTTCAATCAACACGACCGGACAGGGCGGTTCATTTTCACTACAATTCTTTACTAAGTGCGCCTGTATATCGTGGATTATAATTGACACAGTCACGTCTAAAGGTCTGTAGTGTCGTGGGTCAAAAGGCCCTTTGCTCGAGTCTGTAGAGTCATCTATTGATATTTCAGTGTGCTGATTAACACTACTCTTATCATTTAGTTTCGTATTCTCATTGGACCAATAAAAGGGTTCCACATTCGGAGTTTTTTGCATGTCAGTAAAAGTTTGGTCTTCGCCAAAGATATTTTCCAGTAAATTCATAAAGCTTGTAATAATAGTCCCATAGGCCAGTAGGATAGAAGGTCCCACTTCAAGTTCTATGCTCACTTTATCGGGTGGTAGTGTTGTTCTATCGAATTTGTTTCCATCCAAACTCCAATTTATTTGTGGCTGTTTTCTCATCCTTGGAATCCTCATTGGCGACAGCAAAATTTCCTCTTTTTCTGGTGTGGTTATATCTGCTTGGGGTTCAGGGCCCAATGGTGGGATAGGATGATAATTGTATCTTACGCTCAGGGCTACTATAGGCACAGACCAACAGTCCACCCAACCCTGCGATTTAACGCATTTTCTTCTCCATTTGGAAGCTTTTAGTCTACAGGGAACTAACTTCATATTCTTATCTAGAGATAAGAGAAGTAACTTTGACGTATTTACTTCGGGCAAGTATAGACTCATGTCGACTGCTTCACCTTGTACCCAGATCTTTAAAGGTATAAAATCTGGCAAGAAATCGATGAATGGCAAATCGAACGAGACGTCGAGGAGATCGCCACAGAACGCAACGTGATTATTCTCTTGATTCGTTGAACTGCAATCTATCCAGTTATATTGATTGCTTACTGTCACAACTTCACATTCTTTGAGTAGAAGCGAAATTTTCCACGTATAAGGAACGAAGTGCAAAATATCCGGCCGAGCTTTTGTCGACCAATCATTTATTAGGTCTTGGAAAAAGTCTATATGTGTATAAACAAGGTGAGTTGTGGCTTTGCAACCTGTCAAACTCAATTGCCAACATTGATGGTGGTTCCACACTAGGGGATAGTGGCATTTTACTGTATACTCCAGTGTTTCACTTTCAGCCAAGCTTCTGTACTGAAGACTTGTCGTGGCTTCTAAATGTAAAAGCTGCCCAGTAATTTTAGTAGTATACCCATCTTGTAACACAATCCATGGGAGCGTTACTTCGAGGTATGAACCTGCACCAATATTTATATGGACCGCATTGGTTTCTTTGTTTTTTGTAAAAAGTATATCAATTGTAGCTTCATTTAAAGTCGACAGTCGTATATCAAAAGACTGTGTTTGTCGTATGTCACCAGGTTTTGGCTGTGGCGTTACTTCTAAATTTTTATAATTCGGTGGGAAGAAGAATTTGAATAGATGGTCTCTTTGTCTGTCAGCCCAGGGTCCATAGCTGAAGTCTGTCCCTTTTCCACACTTGATATCGACACCCCAAATAGGAGGCGCAGATTCTACAATGTCACCATTGGCCAACTGAAGAAGGACAGGTTGTTCTGGCACTAACCCTGGCTCATCCATGTAGAAGTAGACTTCGATGTAGTTAGAACTCATTACTACGAAACCTTCTCCCATATATCTCGGTGGTTCATCTACCATTGACGTGTAATTCGGACTAGGAGCGAGCATTACTTTACAGTTTTCCGCTTTAGCTTTGACAAAGTGCATTAGGTGATCGAGACTGGAAGCGGGGGGTTTAGTACTGTACACTAAATGAGACTCCTCTACACTAATCGATAATGTTGTTGGGACTAATCTGTTACCAAAGACCACTCTTCCAGAGCAGATATCGATCTTTATGACGGGGATGAGATCTCGCCAGGTGCGCGCCATTGCTGCCTCCGACCTCACAGCTTCCTGTGCACGCCGTCTCTTTTCATTGGCATCATTCATAGCCTTATCACGGTCAGTGCAATCGTCATCGTTCTGTTGCTTGATAACAGGTTCAAGACCGAATATTTTCTCGAGTTCGTTGTATAAGTCGCACCGATTATAGAAATGAAGTTCGAAACCGTTTAGCATGATTGACAGCCGAGTGTCGGAATGAGATAGGTCTGCAAAAAATAGCACATGACGCACCATTAGTACTTAGCAATGACAATAATTGTTTTCCTGTAAAACAAGGACATAATTATAATAACAAAACATTCAAAACAAACTATTCTATATACAGTCTTTGAAATATCTAAAGCACATTTATTGTAGTCTCATTAAGTTGCTTATAAACCTAATTAGATGAAACCTTTTGAAGTTGTTAACATTAACTTCTGTGAATAAGTTGTTTAATGAAATACTTGATCTCAGATTGTTTTTAAACTTAACATCCATTGTACTCAGTTCACACAAGGTATATTGTATCTGAGAACTTGTGATGAACTGTATTTATGAATGTACTAGGTAGAAAATTCATGCAGTATGCCACTATATGTACTTATCAAACTGTTTACAGTACATTAATTTTGATAACATGATTACAATGTAATTTTTATTGTTTATTTGATAAGCCACGCCTGCAAATTATGAACAAATCCAATCTTGACCTACCTTCAGAAACATCCTTGGGCACATAGGAGCGCCACCACCTGAATATCAAGTAGCCATCTTGTATCCGCAGAGTGTAGTCATAGTTGATGTACACTATGTCCCGGAACATTATCTTACCAGACAAGGCATTTAGTGTGAAGGAACCTAAAAAGAGAAGACAAATATGTGTTTTGTTTTCTTGTAACATCACAATTATTCAATAAATAAACAAATTAATATTCTAGGAACATTTTTACACAGCACCACCTTGTCCCAAATTAAGCAAAGTTCGTTGAGAGTTTGTTTGTTCGACTTCTGAAAAGCAATCAGAAGATTCGCGACGCCGAGCGCCAGTAACCCATGAAGGGATCCACCAAACATGGGAAACTGGGCGAAATAATCCCAGCAAGAGGACTGATCGATTTAATTAGATTGATCTGAATGATGATTGAATATGAAATGAAACAAATTTCCTTGCAGGGCCTCACTGGATTGCAAGTTATGTATTATATGGTATGCATTTACAAAAAAAACATTTACACTTATTGGTATTTATATCCATTGTCTAGTACCCCTAGTACAGTTTTCGCCAAACTTATTGTCCCAGATTAAATTATTGGAAGAAGAAAGAAAATTATTGGAATAGAATAATTTTAAACGACAGCCTACGAATTGAGCTTTCATTTTTATTTATTTATCTAATATTTTTCTTTATCTGATTTTTACGGCCAGGTTAAAGTTAGCTTGCGCCAACTTCAACCCGGACAATAAGTTTGGCGAGAACTGTACAAGCTCTGCTTAGTTTGGAGCTGTGTAAAATGTCTCAACTATTTATTTATTAATAGTTAAATTGAAATGGTGCATACTGAAGGAGTTTCAAAAGGTTCATAATGTGAATAATTATTCAATAATGTAAAATAAAAAATATGAAAATTATGATTTCAGAATATTTTTTCCATAACACATTATTTAACTTACAATTTGTAAGTGTTCCTTTAAGAGACTATTGAAGAACTTGTAATACCTACCTGCTGTAATTTTCATAACAATCCAAAAGAGACCATCATGTTGATAAAATTATGCCTTTATTTGTTGGTCATCATTACTCACACTATCACAGGCTGATATTTATATTATCAATCTGATAATTTTTGTACAATCTATGTAGTAATTTTTTAAGTTGAAATGTTTTTAGATTCAGATACCTAATTAAGTATGTCGCATGATTTAAATAGTTAAATGTTAGCAAAAAAATGTATACCAAAAATGACATTGCACTGAAGTAATAGTAGTCGGTAACCTTTAAAACAAATTGTAAGCAACAACTGAAAATAATATTTGCAAAAATTGAACTCATGACTCACATTTTAGAAATTATTTTGTAGCTGGAGGATGACAAGAAAATAAGCAAATAACATATATTCCGCTCTAAAACCACTTCTAGTTGATTCATAATCATAAAATAGGATAGAAATAAATGGGTCACTCACCTATTTTAAAATTGTCATCTTGGAAATAGAACTTGTTGATGAGCCTTGTTAGGATGTATCCCAATACGCGGCTGTTGTAGTACGTTATATAAACAATCCATAGTATTGCAGATATGAGCGACACCAACAAGAGGGCAAAGTTTCTGTCCATTGTTATTTCCGCGAAGTCTATTGACGACGAATTCCATCTTTGCGCCACCGGATCGTCCACAGACCCGGTGATGTTCTCCCTAAACACAATCATAACACTTAACATCACTCAAACAATAAGGAAATCAACTTATTAACTCTAAATACAAAAATAAACACCACATAATTACGAAGCTACGCACATCGCGTTAACTTACATGATGGTGGTTTAATTACTACACAGATACTTCTCACATTTTATACAACTAAACTGCCCTAGAAAATCATACACTATACACATTTCTAATACTATTTTTCTGTCTTTCTTATCAAAATCATAAATCACTGCCCATCCGTGGTTCAGATTTTTGACAGGTATGATTACTAACTACGATTACGTTCCGTTCCGTTTTAGCAAATCTTTTTAATCTTCATTTCTTTTCAATAATAAATTATTATAAAAAGTAATTTACAAAAAAAATATATACAATGCTAGTTAATTTTATTTAAATATAACAAAAATTGTATTGATTTTTGTAAAGTGCTGGCAAGCTGCTCCAACGGCGGTTTATCTTGAAAATAAATTTTAATGAACGATAAAACTGTTGCTAGGAGACAGTAAATATATTAATCGTTTCACGATAAACTAGCTTGCTACAATATAGTAATCTGTGCGATAAACTCGTGGGTACTAAAATTGAATAAAATGACGGAAAATAATGAAGACGAGGGTGTCCAAGAAACATACAGTCCAAAGGTCAGGTAGGTTAAAGTAGATAGTATGTATTTTTTATAATCTAAGGTAAGGCACCTACAATATTTATTTTCTCTAAGTATTGTTATTTAATCAAAGGAACTAATACTTATTATTATTATTAATAACTTAGATTATAGAAAAATCTAAGTCTAATAGGTAGACCAGAGTAGGTATGTACATTTCAGTCTGTTGCTACATTCTGCGTACCCAATAGATACACGTACCTAATACATAAACGCTTATGTAGGTATGCCCGGAATGTACCCTAGCAGACGGTGCACAAGGTGATTCTGGGGTGGTCTTCTATGAGAAAACACAGCCTCTCTTCATTCATGATTGTGCTGATGGTGGCCACCGAAGTCATTTTAGTGCGTAGGTAAAATGGAAAATATGTCAGAAAAATGATCGTTACTTTATCCTAAAGAAATGGAACGTACAAATATTTTTTAAACGCTACTTAATAAGCTGGGCTAGGCTCCCGGGTGAGTCATTCTTATCACAAATTTAATTCGACGTACTCTTCGGGCACTTTTTAATTAGATCTATCACGAACGAAAAATAAAAGGAGTACGACCAGTTCTCACTCATTTGTGGACGACTGCATCTCTTGCCTTTCGTTTTCAGATGGGCCAACCCTCACAATTTGGAGCTCATGACATTCGTGGGCAAAGATGTGTTTGCCGTCGCCCACGACATCTACATAATATTCTTAAACTATCGTACTAACTCGGAGCTAGTCTATGTAGCCAACAGCACGGCGAAAGGAGATGGGATAGATGCTTTAGCTGGTAAGATAAAACGCCCCCCGCCCTCCGGCTAAATAGAAACCTGATCAATGATACTACATTTGTTTGGATAGAGATAAGATAAATGATAAATTAAATTTAAAATTTTGCAAATAGATCTGTAGTTGCGAGTAATGACCAGGACTTCTCCAATTAAACTCCGTTACTGGTAGGTAAGTATTATTTAATTATATTATTCACAGCACAGGAAACAAGAGAGAAAAACAGAACAACACGGAAGGTACAGGTGAGTAGTATGCAAAGTTTAGAAGAAAGTTCAGATACGAATTAAATTACTAATTAGGTCACGAGCGATTTGCGGAAGAATTTTTGCGCGTGGCTTCGCCGTCGGAGTGCGTTGGCGACTGGCGCTCGTGACCGAGCGGTCGCGGATTCACGGCTCTGCATTGAACAGCGGGAGTTGCGCGGGCGCAGGCGCCGAGGTAAGTACTAGCTGCGCTTGCGTGATGCTACAGTACTCCCCCGCTGAGACCGCTACTGCGGGCGATAAAAGTCAGGGAAACGCACACGTCTCCCGCTCTTGGTCCTCCTTTCTGCGTCAGGTGTAGACTCGGGAGTTGGTTCTACAGGAGGAGTAGCGGGTGAAGGTATAATATCTTCCTCTCGAGTAATAAAGGCAGGTTTCAATCGATCCACGCTAACGGTCACCTCCTTTCCTCGCACGTCCAGCTTGTAGAATTTGGGTTGGCGTTCTAAGACTTTGTATGGACCAGAGTACGGCGGTTCCAGCGGTCTTCGGACGAAATCCTGCCGCAGGAACACATGAGATGAGCTATCGAGATGACGGGGCATGTAAAAGGGACCCTTACGGTGCCATGATGCAGGCTTTGGAGTTAGGTTGGCCATATGATGTCGTAGACGCGTTGCTAAGTTGGTGACGTCTTCTGCTTTGTAGTCTTCGATGGGGGCTAGAAATTGACCCGGTAGACGAAGTGTCTCCCCGTACACCAACTCTGCTGGTGAGGCCTCTATGTCTGCCTTCCAGGCACTTCTTATACCCAAAAGTACAAGTGGAAGAACTTCCGACCATTGTGACGTAGCGTGGCACATGATGGCTCCCTTTAACTGGCGGTGAAGACGTTCGACCATCCCATTAGCAGCAGGATGGTAAGCGGTTGTGCGGAAGTGTCGAGCACCCACCATGGTAGTGATGGCTCGGAAGAGATGCGACTCAAATTGGCGGCCGCGGTCTGTTGTCACCTTGAGTGGACAGCCAAATCTGGCTACCCAGCCGGATACCAGCGCTGCTGCGCAGGTCTCTGCTGTGATGTCTCTGATGGGGTACGCCTCAGGCCATCGGGTGAATCTATCGATGACGGTGAGACAATACCTGTAATCATAAGAAATGGGTAACGGTCCAACAATGTCGAGGTGGATGTGTGAAAACCTCGATGAAGGGGGCAGGAAAGAGGAAATTGGGGCAAAGGTATGACGTGTTACTTTACTGCCTTGGCATTTAAGGCAATTGTGGGACCACTCTCTACACAGTTTGCGCATCCCTGGCCAAACAAATCTTTGTGCTACCAGTCGCACTGTAGCTGCGCTTCCTGGGTGGCTCAAATTATGTACGGTGTCGAACGCTTGACGGCGAAAGTTTGGAGTAAGGAATGGTCTTGCCGGCGTGACTGTGACATCGCAGTAGACGTCGATGTCAGTGTCAGGTATTTTGACCTTTTCGAGTCTGAGTGAGGATCCATTCCTCAAAAGCCCTTGCAATTCTGGATCATCAGCTTGTGATTGTGCAAGTGCCTCAAAATCAATACCGTCAGTAATCTCCTCGATTCTTGACAAAGTGTCCGCAACAACGTTCTGTTTTCCTGGAATGTATTTAATATCAGTTGTAAATTGAGCAATATATTCTAGATGCCTGTATTGCCTAGGCGTACATTTTTCTTTACTTGTCTTGAAAGCGTGCGTCAGTGGTTTATGGTCAGTCATGATACTAAAGTTTCGGGCTTCAACCATAAAACGAAAATATTTTATTGCCTCATACATCGCTAGTAGTTCTCTGTCATATGGACTATAATTGATTTGCGACGCACTAAGCTTTTTAGAGAAGAAACCCAGTGGCTCCCAGGTGTCGTCAACTTTTTGCTGCAAGACTGCGCCGATAGCTACGTTTGAGGCATCAGTAACAATACTCAATTTAGCTTCAGGGTGGGGATGAGCTATTAGCGTAGAATTTGCCAGCGATTTCTTACAATCTTCAAAAGCTTGAATTAATCGGGATGTCATGTGCACTGGCTGTGAACCCTTAACATTCGCCCCAGCAAGAAGGGCGTTCAATGGAGCCTGCTTATCAGCTGCATTCGGTACGAAACGACGATAAAAGTTTAGCATGCCTAGGAACCTTCTTAGTTCCTTCACAGTCTTGGGCATCGGGTAGTCTATTATAGCTTGGACCTTTGATTCTAAAGGCCTAGTGCCAGCTGCTGAAACTTTATAACCAAGGAAAGTTACTTCGATTTTCCCAGAACACATTTCGTTGTGTTGATGAGAACACCATACTTCTCGAGGCGGCTGAAAACTTGGCGCAAGTGGTTCTTATGACTCTCTTCTGATGGCGAAAAGACCAAAATGTCGTCGCAGTATCCGTACGCAAACTCCTCTAGACCGTGCAGGACTTCATCAACGAAGCGTTGAAAAGTCTGAGCCGCATTACGTAGACCAAATGTCATAACTCGAAATTCATAAAGCCCGAATGGAGTGGTGATTGCAGTTTTCTTGACATCATCAGCGTGAACCGGTATCTGATTATATGCTTTTACCAGGTCTATGGTTGAGAAAGTCTTGCAGCCAGATAGCTGGTGTGAGAAATCTTGGATGTGGCGAACTGGGTACCTGTCTGGTATTGTCCTGGCGTTAAGTGCCCTATAATCACCGCAAGGTCTCCAGCTGTCGTCTTTCTTTCTTACCAGGTGCAATGGTGAAGACCATGGGCTCTCGGAACGCCTGGCAGTTCCATTTTCCAGCATTTCATCAAATTCCTTTTTTGCAGCTTTTTGTCGCTGGGGGTCTAAACGGCGAGGCCGGCAGGCTACGGGTGGACCTGGAGTAGTCCTTATGTGGTGTACCGTGTTATGCTGGATTGGCCTCAGCACACCTGCTGGCCGAGTAATCACTGGAAATTCACGAAGAATGTTATGGTATACAGAGTCACCAGAAACCGTTTTAATTGAAGCTATGTCTTCTGGAATATTCTGCCGAGGGACTGTGATAGACAATGAAGTCTTTCCATCAATGAGTCGCTGATTTCGAATATCTACAAGAAGGTCATAATAACTTAAAAAATCTACGCCTATTATTGGCTTTGTAACGTCAGCTATTATAAATTGCCACTTAAAATCACGCCTGAGTCCCAGGTCCAGGTGCAGTAACATCGGACCGTAAGTACTTATGGTACTGCCATTAGCTGCTGTTAGATCGTACCTTGTTCTTACACAGGGCGTTTTAGTTGCTAAACGTGGGAAAACGCTCAGATCTGATCCCGTATCTATTAAAAATTGCATTTTTGTTACCCGATCAGTTACAAATAGACGGCCTGGTGACGTGGGGCAGTCGTTGGCCGCTACTTCCGGCTGCCCGTAGCATTTCCCGCATCAAATTCACATGGCGCTGTACACTTCCTGGCTTTTGCTCCAAAATTATAGTGATACCAGCAGTGCGGGTGGTCCTGGGGTGGTTGCCGGACACGTGATTCGCTGCGACTGCGGTTCCGGCCATAGTCGCGTCGAGACCTGGATCGTGAACGTGAGCGCTCCTGCCTGTGTACATAAGAGGTAAGTTTAGCAATTTGTTTGGTTAGAGCGCTTATCTCCTGGGTAAGTTCCTCATGACGTGACAATGACGGTGATGGCGGCGGCGGTAAGGTGTTTGCCATGGCTATTTGATGTTGCGGCGTCGACGGGGCTATCTCATGTACCCGGTCCGCCAATTCAGCGAGATCATCAAGCGTAAGCTTAGGCTGTGAAGCCACTACAGTTTGTAAGCTATGCGGTAAACGGCCAGTCCACAATGTAAGGAGTACATCATCTGGCACTGTCGGGCCTGCAAGATTTCTTAAATGGCGTAAAAATTGAGAGGGCTTACGGTCTCCTATGTCCTCGTGCAGGAACAGCTGCTTCAATTTCTTTTCCTTTGACGCGCTTAACCGCTTCACTAATTCAGTTTTTAATTTTTCAAACTTACCCGCAGCGGGGGGCGCGCATAAAATGTCTTTTATCTGCGCGACATAAGTGTGATCTAGTTGAGACACGGCATAATAAAACTTTGTTGAGTCACTCGTCACGTTAGACAATATGAACTGTCCCTCCAGTTGGGCAAACCACAGCTCAGGATCATCTGGATAAAATGGTGGAATTCGCACACCCACACGGAAGATATTGCCCATATCTCCTTCAAGCACTTCCACCGTCTTTTTATTGCCACTGTTATCACCAACATCCATCTTGAATGCGTACTCGTCGGGGTCACCAGTTTGTAGTTGCGAGTAATGACCAGGACTTCTCCAATTAAACTCCGTTACTGGTAGGTAAGTATTATTTAATTATATTATTCACAGCACAGGAAACAAGAGAGAAAACAGAACAACACGGAAGGTACAGGTGAGTAGTATGCAAAGTTTAGAAGAAAGTTCAGATACGAATTAAATTACTAATTAGGTCACGAGCGATTTGCGGAAGAATTTTTGCGCGTGGCTTCGCCGTCGGAGTGCGTTGGCGACTGGCGCTCGTGACCGAGCGGTCGCGGATTCACGGCTCTGCATTGAACAGCGGGAGTTGCGCGGGCGCAGGCGCCGAGGTAAGTACTAGCTGCGCTTGCGTGATGCTACAGATCTTTAGATATCTCTAAAGATCTATTTGCAAAATTCTAATTCTTTTACAAGTAAATGATTTACATTTTTTTTAAACGACATTTTTTTTGAGAAGAATCCGAAAAATAATCTGAGTATCGGGGTCTCTTGTCCAGGCATAGTAGAAAATAACTGAAATGGCCTTTTGAGGAAATAAACAAAGCGGCTTTGAGTAGACCAGTCCCAGCCGACGGCACCGTCCGACGTCGCGTAGCCGACTCGTAGACGGCGTCTACGAGTCGGCTACGCGACGTCTTCGGGGCAACTATGAGAATCTTACGCGCGGTGTTTAAATGCTGGCTACGTGCCTAATTTAATACTATATTGCGAGATGGATTCACAGCGTGTACTCATTGCAACGCCTTTTTAACTGACGCTAGTAGAACTGAATACTAGTTTTTAAATAGAGGTAACAGTTTTAGTTAGCCAACAAACTTCCTATTCTCAAAATTTCGACATGATAAGTATATTTTCAAGTATAATTTCCATTACTTATTTCCAAACAGGTCATCGTTCATATCTGTTCGCATTCTCAGAGAAGGTGAAACGTCCCAGGACATTTATTATAACATATCCGTCGTTCAATATATTAGCAGAATATAGAGGTAAGTTCCTAATTTATCACCTACTTACCTCACATTTCCATAAAATTATGTAAGGACCTATGCAGTGTTTATGGGGTTAACAAAGTCGTTAATTTGTCTCGTCTGATCCAAATTCGACCTTGGTATACCATGGCCATAGGCTGCTTGATAAGATACGTCCTATAAGTTTGTATTTTCTTAGACCCAGATGTAAACCGATATAAGGCTCTGTGCATGATGGAGAGCGACCTGGTTGTTGGGTTCAGCGGTTTCCCCAACAACGTGATGACTGTGTGGTGTTGGCGCACCAACCAGCGCCTCCTCTGCATCTACACTGGCGTCAGAGAGCGCAAACAGCTTTATATGTGAGTCACTCAGTATCAAACACCAGCTATCACAAAGCACAGCTGGCTGCATAGGCTGTACAGCTTTCACTGTTCCGTGCAAGCAATAGGATTGGTAGGGAAGTCTCGTATCAAATTATTTAAAGACTTGAAGGTCCATTAAAAATCTTTGTGAAAACTGGATAGTTGTAATAAATCTAAGCATAACTAAGTAGTTAATGTATTTCTGAGGAGTACCTATGGTTGGAGCAATAGGAATCACGAGCTCATTACCTGTGATACAATTACATAATGTTGAAACCATCAGGGCCAGTCGCACGCACATGTTAGTATGCCAGTGTTGGGGTGAGGCCGTCAACGTGTGGGAGGTGGCGCGTTGCTACAAGAAGTGCTTTGTGCTGCGACGGGCGAAGGAGCAGGTCACTGGTTGGATCTCGTCGGAGCCTATTCTCGTCGCGGTCTGCTGGACCATCGAAGGGCAGTTGTACGCTATAGACGCTGAGGCTAACTTGTACAGTGTAAGTTAAAAGTCTTAAGAGTACTTACATGACAAAAAATAACGTCATGAGTTTTCTTTCGAGGGAAAACATTTAAAAACCTAAACTTACTATTTTAACTTACTCAAACTTATTCCAAAAACCAAACCTAACTTCTCTTGCCCTTTATGTAGTCGGGACTAGCGACTGACAATCACATTCACCACAATGATGTCAGGGCCTCTGTATGTGTCCTGTTATTCACGCCGCGCTGGTAACGCCGAGTTGGCTCCTGAATATGACGTTTAAGTGGAAATAGCATAGTTAATTTGAACTGACGAGCATGTATGGGGAGGTAGATGAGCATATATGAAGCGAAAGTGCAGGTGTGCCAGGATCGTAAAAATCTGCAGTCTCTTCCTACTCCAATGGATGGGTGAATGTATGAATGTGAAAGTAAAATTTTAATAACTACTTACTAAACCCTCTCTCCTGTAGCTGGCATCAGATGGCATCGGAATGGTTAGAGTACTAGAGTGGTCGGAAAAACTGACTGGCGTCAAGATGACCAGCATGTGCTCTTTCCTCACCGGCATTCTTATTTACTGTCCCGATGGTTACCTCAGGGTGAGTACCTAATAAAGGAAGAACCGACTCAGCATTGGTTGCTGAATTTAGTGTTCCTGTAAGAAATATTTCTTAGACGATACTTTCGTCTTCATTATTCAATGGATCATTAATGGTGGTTACCAATTTATTTGTTGATCTAAACGTCATATTACAATCTTTTTGGTTCTTATTTTGAACTATTTAGTAGCTTAAGTACTAGCCTACTAGTAGTACTAGCCTACTAGTAGTACTAGCCTATATATTAGTTTAACGTGAACCTCAATGATTTAGTTTCTTCGGAAAGACGACAAGACCTGGAAGGTAATTTGGAGCTACATGCCAGAGGATCAGGTGGTCAATCTTCTGAGCAACTCCTTCTGTGATATGGCCACTATGTGGACACATAACGGCTTTGTGTACAAAATTACCGCTGATGCAGAGGAGAATATTGAAGTTAACCTCTTCACTATCAAACAGAGGTGAGAAATTTCCTGTAAGAATTCCCCTTAAAACAATACAGTTAGATGCAGACAGTAATAGTCACGTATAAGGGATTATTCCAGGATATTCCAGGAAATATAGTTTCAATATGCCATCAAAATGTTTAATCTGTCCTGTATTCACAGAAACAACATTTTATCCATAGGAACATAACGAAGATCCAGCTGATAGCACCTGACTACCAATATGTGGCAATGATGAACAACACCGGGATCTTGAGTATATACGAACTCGGCAATAGCAAACTTGTAAGTAGTTCGTCATCAACTTGACGTCCTCATAATTTTATCTCTAAAATCACACCAACGCAGCATAAACCAAACTCAAAACAACAATAGGCCCAGCTCGGTTTTGGCCACAGAGTGAGTACTTACATCGGATTAAGTTGATGGTAAGTGCGAAAATGAGCAGTCGTCCGTGATTCGTCATCCTCAGCTATGTACTTCTGCATGCTTTTTAGAGACGTTATGACGTTTTGAAACCCACTTTAGGTCCTGATGAGAAGCGTGAGAGCCACAGACGTGACATTCCAAGCGAGTCCCGTGGACCGGCTGCTCGCGATCATCGGTGAGGTGAATAACAACTATGGCGTCGTGATGCAGACGTTCGACCCTGCGCAGGGGCTCCAAACTGTGAGCAACATGTGCCTTACGCACCAGATCGTGTCGTTGGTCATGTTCGCACCTGACGGCAGGTACTTAGTCACCGCTGCGATGTCGGCAGGACATATCTTTATTTTTAAAGTGAGTCACTATGGATATTTTGAAATCTTTAAACTATGATATTACAAGAGAACTGAAATTACAATCTCTTCATTCTTTTAAGGTGGGTGAGGACTTCAAGCTAAACCTAATGCGGTACACGGAGCTTGGGAGAGGCCTAGCCGATTGCTTCCTCATGAAAGTTGGCGAAGACATGAGGTGCTTCAGTCTCGTGCTCTTCTCTGAGAAGTATAGCATTGGTAAGACATGTCAATTATTGTAACGTTACATTTATCTATCTACCTACCTCGTTTTAAGAGTGACCACGGTGACGGGTTGTCGGTACTCACAAGTCATTTTTCTATTCGATCCAACACATCCCTTTGAACTTTGGTAACTTCATTCCATCAGGGTGAACTGTCGACCTGTTCGCCAAATAAAATAAAAGCCTTTAGATTTCTTTTAAATGTAGTATGGCTACTACATGCTACCGTCAAGTTTTGACGTCATCACTGGTCAACTGCTTCGATTTCAGGTGAGCGTATAATCTGCGTGAACGCGGAGACGGGTAAAGACAACAAGTTTGCCGGCAAGATGCAGGGTCCGTATGCGAGGCTGCTACCACTCAGCACCAAGGACACCATGCTCGCCATCCCGCACCTTAGCAAGCAGTTCCACATTCTGAAATTAGGTGGAGATGTGAGAAATTGATTTGATGTTTCTATTGCTAGGTGTTGGGTACCAAATTTAAGTATTGTTGTTTTATTTTTTTAATTTCTACTTAGATAATATTATTTAACACTATATACTTAAGTACTTTCTCCCGGAATTTGTTTAACTCTTCTATCTTTCTAAATCAACGAAATAGATTAAACCTTTCTGGTATTCTCACTTACTTAAAATCTACTTTGGGCGGTAATTTCACCCTTCGTGCCACTCGTAACGTGGCAATAGCTGACCTTGAAGTGTTGTCATCGGTTGTCTTAGTCATAAATAAAAGATTTGGAAACAATGCTATGGGAGTGGCGCTAAATTCTATTTACGAACTACTTAACTGAAACTCGGAGTGAGAACTCACCGGAAAAAATATTTCTCATGTACCTACAGAAAGGAATGACGGTGTCAGTTAAGATGGGTCCAATTATTGATTCTTCGCACGAAGTTAAACAGTTCGACGGGTTCAGGAACGTGCTCGCACTGCTGACCTTCGGCTACGACGGCAAAATCATATTAAGGGGTCCACATGCTCCTGAAAAATACGGTAGTATAACACAATATGACAACATATTCATGTAGAAACTATGCTTTTTATAATTAAAGAGACATTACACCTAGTAGACCTGCAAATTACAAGGACGCTGCTATGCTAGTAATATTACTTAAATTTTTAATTCTGAAGCATAGACCATTCATGTAAAAGTTTCACTTCTTTCATTGAATCTATTTTCAGTTAGGTCTTCGAACAATACAAATGGATTTTTTTCCCCCCAGAACTAAAACACACCGTTACGCATCGTTACGAGCACGGTATCAGGAGCGCAGTGATTGACCACGCGAACAGGTGCATAGTGCACCTGGCGTTTAACCGCTCCATGGCTTGCACCTATCTGCAGAAGGCACACGAGCCTAAGGGAGAACTGATACACGAGACCCCCGCCCAAGACGTGTACAATTTTACCAACGATGAAACCAAAATACACATTATTGGCGACAATGAGAGTGAGTTAAGTTCATTCTTTATTGACGCATTTCTTACACAAATCTAGAAATAACTTTTTAATCATATTAGTACGCAACTGCTGAAGGAACGTTCAGATCAACCGTATTGTGTGGGTTATGGCCGGCCCCATAGATGTGTCGAATGACGAAATTTTACATTCTTAGCTGTCTTGTGAAAAAACCTGTCGAATCGAGAACTTCCACCATTTTTACAAAGGTTTAAAGTAACTATTTATATTCTTCAGAGAACTATCTAGATGTGCAAGAAGACAAGAAAGTCCAGAAAGAAGCCCAGGACTTTAGGCGTCAACGCGACGAGGTGCTTAGGGTTTTCGAGTTGTTGCAGACAAAACTAGTGGACCTACTCGAGGAGAACATCGCTGAGCGGCCGCTGCACCAGCTGTCGCTATCTGAGTTCAACCTGCATCAAGAAGCTAAGAAGGAGAGACTCAAGGCTGTAAGACACTTGTCGATATTACTTATAGCATTACTAAGCCGAAAATCAAAAAGATTACTTAACATTATCATCATATTAACCTACAGAGGTCCACTGCTGAAAAAAGGCCCATAGACTTCCACAAGGACTGGTAATAATATGCCACCTGCGTCCAACGACTTCCAGCGACCTTTATCAGATCGTCCGTCCATCTCGTCTGAGGCCGTCCTACACTGCGCTTTCCAGTGCGTGGTCTCCAGTCGGGAATCTTTCTGCCCCAGCGGCCATCAGTTCTTCAATGACAAAACAAAAAGATACCTACTTAAACATTGTGTCACTCTAGACAGATGATTCATAAATTTCCACGTTTCAATGTAATTTCCAAATAGTTAAGCTTTTCTTATAAATTACCATCCCTGAATGAAACTTGTCAGTCGTAGCGATTATTAAAATAACGATTTTAGGAGACCAAAACTTCACGATTACGATGGATAAAGGTAACTAACTATAATAATATGCCATAATTGAGTTCATTTTTCCACCAGGCTGAGAGAGAGCGTGAGGAGATCCGTCTGATGACGGAAGCTCGTATCCGCGCCCAGGATAAGGTGACGGCCTGGATCAAGCAGACATGCTGGGACACTATGCAGTCACCGAGGGTCAAGCTCTTCGCCATTTTCAGCCACTATCATGTAAAAATATAACTATTAATTTATTTCTGTTTTAAATTGTCTTCTTTCTAAAATTTTAACATGTGCAGATGCAGAATTTTATTACATTGGGTACAAAAATACACCTACTTGAAATTTTATCCTTATAAGAATAAGGGCCGGTTTCACCACCTCTGGATAGCCGCTAACCACCTGATAAATTAAAAAAAATCCAATATTTGTATGAAAGTATTTGCCAAGTTTACTTGGAGGTAGTGAAACAAGCCCTAAATAATTTTAATAGTTTTCTGGCAGAAATTTGTTCTTAGAATTCCATAGTTTTCCAAGATCCGAAAAACTTACCTTGTATTTAATTTTAAGGTTCACTTTCAGAAAAAAAAATATGATTTTTCTTTAACTACGTAGGTAAGTACTTACGTAAGTATATCAAATATTGTTTTTATTCCTAAGGTACATATCGACTTCGTTTTATTTCGTGAAATCCGTTAATTTGAATTTTGAAGTTTGTATCAACGACATTTGAGACAGAATGATTGTACCTAATTTTTTAAACACCATTTTCTTGAGTGTTTGGAAAATTTGTTCGTATAATCGTGTGACTTGCTCATATCTGTGTCTACAGGTAGAGAATTTCCCGATTCTGCCCAGCCAGCGCGACACTTGGCCGGAACTGCAGCAGATTGAAGCGCTGCGGGCCATCGAGATGGAGAACGACGATGAACTGTTCAAGCCATGGGAGGAGGCACCAGAAGAGACCAAAGCCTCTGAAACCCAGCAAGGGTTTGTAGTTTCTTTTCAAATTATTTTTTATGTAGTGACTGATCATCATTGATCTGTAATCTTTTCCCCTACTTTAAAATGCAAATTGATTTATATACCAACACCGCCACCTATCATGGAGAAGCTGTAGCCGCTTCGGTGCTAGATGCCGTTGTGCCTGCAATACCTAATATTGTATTTGGTGACATTTTTCTCTGTATGTTCACCATTCTTCTTCTTTTGGTTTCTCTTCATTACTGGAGGTTGGCTGACAGCTCAGCGAACGTTCACCATTATGCAATATCTAATATGTATCATCTGGTCCCATACTAAGCAGAGCTTGTAATAATGTGTCTTACACTCTTTGCCTAATGGCAAGGAAAATGAACAATGATATTGTCGTAAAAAGCACGCTTACGTGCCGCAGGGCGGGGGCAGGCGCGGGCGCGGGCACGGGCTCGCTGGGCGAGGGCGAGTCGGCGGGCGCCATGCGCGACGCGCGCCGCAGCATGGAGAGCGCGGCCGACGTGGCCGTGGACGTGGTGGTGGAGCCCTACGTGCTGTCGGGCACGGCCGCGCACAACCACGTGCCCATCCCGCCCTACATGATCCCGCAGACGCTCGCCTTCAGCTTCCTGCAGATGAACTGGCTATACGACATCGTTAAGGTAACTACGTCCAACTTCAGATCTACGCCTGCTTTATACCCAGCATGCAATCTACGCAGCAGATCTATTAGATATTCTAGTCAGCATGAGTGGCTTTAAAGTGAATTTGTGGTATTTCAGCTGAACACCCAGAACATGCGAACGTGGTTCAACAAGCAGTTCGACGAGCTGGTTGTGCTGAAGAAGAGGGAGGTCGGCCTCGTCGCGGAGAGAAACGCCAGACTTCGCTTCATCATCGATGGTTTAACTATTTATTTATCTTTCTAAAGACCCTCTGCCAACCGCACTTGGCAAAAGAAGTAGGTGCTATGACTGAAGAACATGTTATGACATTCATTTAATTTTTATATTTTATTTTCAACGCGAGTTAATAATCTTGTTTGAATGAAAAGAGATGGTTGCACTACCTACCTAATCTTCTTAGCGTGTCGATGGCAAATAATTATGTTTCATATAACTATGGGCTCACACTTGTCCAGCCCAAAAGTCAACAACGTAGACTGCGTTTGTCGAAGCGACCATCAGATCTTCGCAGGTACATTTAACGGGACATGTGAGGCATAATGGAAGATAGGCCATTTGTCTGCCTAATGATAAAAGCTTAATTTTTTCAGAATTGAACAAGTTGTCCGACTTGCGTGGCAGTTTCCATCATCTGAAGATAGAGATTAAAGATCCGGAGTGGAGACAAGAAGAACATGTGCAAAAGCTCATTAAAGTCGAGCCCGAGGAGGTGAGTCTTTGTCATTTAACGTCAAGACAATGTCTGCCAGAATAGTCGTTAGAAAAAAACAACATGCAGACTACTTAGTTCATTGTACCTACTTCCTTCTTTTCCATGACACACCCACATTATATGCATTAAATATCTTCTTTTTCTCGTAATGTAACTCCATATTTTGGACCATCTCATGCATTGCTAAATATTCCCGGTACAGTGTTCTATCGAGCCCTACGTGAGTCCGAGTCAGATAGTAATCATACCACCGGACCCAGGACCCAAGGACGACTTCCGGGAGCGGGCGCTCATAGAGATGATGGACGGCGTGCTGGAGAAATTGTGGCACGAGGAGATCAAGAAGCCCATCCCGATGCCGCAGTGCATGGTTAGACAACGCAAATTTAAAGGCTTTAATTATTATAATTATCTGTTTAATTACAAATTAGTACGAATGATATTCCCTTGGTGCTTATAAATATCAGTTAATAAGCTATTAAATCATAAAGCTTTTCTATAAAACTTTAGCTGATAAATGGTCTTAGTAGATAGCCAAAGGTGCCTTATACTATAAGGACTAGCCTTATACTGCCTTATAGCATTACCAAACCAAAAGGTGGAGGGTGCCTCCCCGGTCCCCTCTTAATCTAGCGGTACATATAGCCCTAATTTTGACTTGCTAATCACTATACAGTTGGACAAAGATCCCGAGCACTTCAATGAAGAAGATCTACGCCAGGTGTTTGACTACGAAGCGAAAGTTGCCTTCCGAAATGAGGAGCGAGACAAGTACCGCAAAATGCTGCACGCGGAGTACGCCAAACTGTCGCAAGTGCTCAACGAGGGCGTCGTTAAGTTCAACCAGAAGGTATAATAAATTAATAAAATCACCAACAATACTTACCACAAAACTTAGAGAGAATCCGGAATTAGGTAGGGGCCACTATTTGACTTGACTAGCGAACTTACTTTCCTGCTTGATCAAACGTTCAATTAACGCTATCTAAAACATATTTTTCTACTTAGATGAGGGACACCTGGCTTTTGAAGCTAAAGGTAGACTCCATCATCGGACAAGAGAATCTCAACCTAATGCGACTGCGCCGAACTAACCTGGACCGTATCGAAATGGCTGAGAAACTGGAGATTATCAGGTTTGAGTATTAAATACTGTAGCATAAGAACGTTTTTCTGCTTAAGGCAAGTTGCTTTAAGACAAAGCAGACTGCTTACCTCAATGTCTAATTTCTCCAACGTCAGAGATGACATAGCCCGCTACGAACGTCAAATTGTAGAGCTGAGCGCTGAGTTACAAGCGATACAGGAGCAGAGCACGGAGTGTCAGTCTGCGTATGAGGCGCTCATCGCGAAGGACAGACTGATGGAGAGGTCCTTTAAGAACAACTTTGCTGATCTATCGCCGATCATCGTTGAGCAAGCATACAAGTTGTTCAAGTAAGTTTTTACATAGAACATTACTGTTCGAAGTTGTAACAGCTGTTGGCCGAGCAGAAATAGGAAGATGTGCAAATAGAAATAAGTACGATAAAAACTACTCGTAAACTTTTCATATAGTTTAACTAGAGAAACAGTGTTGTGCTACTTGCATAAAATTTTCCTTATCATCATCATCAACCCATATACTGTCCCACTGCTGGGCACGGGTCTCCACTCAGTATGAGATGGATTAGGCTATAGGCCACCACGCTGGCCTAGAGCGGGTTGCTAGACTTCACATGCCGTCGAGAAAATCTCTCAGGCTTGCAGGTTTCCTCACGGTGTTTTCCTTCACCGTTAAAGCTAGTGATAATTACGCACATGACTACGACAAGTCAGAGGTGCGGTGCCTTGGATTCAAACTCGAGACCTTTGACTTGGCAGTCCAGTGGTCATACCCCTAGGCTATCACTGTACAAAATAAAAAAATACTGCCTACTTAATAAAATTACTGCCTGGTTCTGGCAGACAACAGACACATGCGTTTGGGCAAAACGAAAACATTTATTTGTTTGTCAAGTTAGTAAGGTTTAATAAATTAGCTAGAATATGGCACAATATGGATCATTATCACGACTATGTTGTCAGGAAACGTCCGAAGTGGCACCAGCGCGTGACCATGATCCCAGTGGTACTGCATGACCTGGCGCAGGCCGTCGCCACAGGGGTGCGCCCGCCGCTGCTGCACGTGGACTGCGTCGACTTCTACAGGAAGTAAGTAATGTCACGTAATGCCATAAATTCTTTGTGACCTCAAATCTGTATAAATAAAAGGAAAAGGTGAACGACTGACTGATTCTATGAACGCACAGTTCAAACCACTGAACCAATTTGGGCCGAAATTTGGCTCACAAGTTGAACGTTATAAAGGATTTTGTTAAATTTCCACGCGATTGGGAATCAATGAACATAACACAATAACACCGCGGCGAACAGCTAGTGAGATAATAAGACTTGACACAGATAACCAAAAAAAACATTATTAAGAGACAGTTTGACCACCTCTGGATAGCTGCTAACTACCGAATAAATTGGAAAATACAACAAAATTTGTATGAAAGTATCTGCCAGCTAATTTAACGGGAACTTATCAGTACGCTGTGAAATAGGCCCTAAATGTCGCCAGTCTAACTCATATTTATAATACCCACTTGATACAGTATGGATCAGTTGGATCAGATCAGCAACATGCCGACGGTGATGGACGAACCAATGTGGATCACTATGTGCAAACTGAGGCGAGCCAAAACTGAAAACGAGATTAAGGTAAGTAGGAAATATATAACTGACATCATAACTAGCCCCAGTGAACCACTTAGTCCATTCTCAAGTTTGACTTGAATAAATAGTACCTACAAAATACAGGATACTTACCATTCTGTTTTAAAGTTCTGATATTTGGCCATGATATTTATCCAAGTAATTTAAAATACTTTCTATAATGATAAGATCCATATTTTTATTGACCGTAGATGCGAGCAATAATCCAGGAGATGGCGTATGTAGACAGTGCGATGAATGCGTGGACTAAAGCGATCCAGGCTCGTCGCAACCAGCTCAACGTCTGCCAGGCCAGGATCACGGAGCATCGCGAGATAGTCGAGCTTACGTCTAGGAACAAAACCATTCAGGTATTAACCTTACGATCAGCATGGTCCATAATCTTAAAATGATGCGTTTACAAAAGCGCCAGACATCGCGATATTAGTCTTATACGCAATAGGTATAAGCAGTACGTACTCACTCAAAAGTATTTGTTTATTTATATCTACATATAAATTTTCCTATTCCGTATCGAAGATCCAACGATAACGTACGTTACATTACATCATTATTACAGATTTAAATGTACGTTTTTAACTAAGTATACCTACCGACAGCGTTCAAATTATTTTGATCAGCCGAGCAATCTTTCTGTCCTGTTCAAGTTGTCATGTTCAATCATGTCATGTTCAATCTTTTAGTCCTGTTAAAAACTGTTCTAAGTATATAAAATTACTTCTTAGTAATAACAAGTTCTTTTTTCCGACATGCACCTAGTTGGTACTGCCGGCGGGACAGGTGGAGATCATTACGACCGGACACATGGAGGACTTCGAGGACGCTACACTCATTCCTAGAGAGGACATCGAGCAGATCAACAATCTCATACTGGTATACTCATCACAATTTTAAACAATTTGATCTGCTTAGGGAATACTACAGATCCGTAATTAAAAATTTCTAGACACCTCTCATAAGACCGGAAAACACCGGAAAGCACCGTGAGGGACGGCCTCCAAGGACATGGACCGACGACCTGGTAAAGGTCGCTTGGAGTCGTTGGATGCACGCGGCATACGACCGGTCCCGGTGGAAGTCTATGGGGGAAGCCTTTGTTCAGCAGTGGACTTCTTTTGGCTGATATGATGATGATGATGATGATGGAGACACCTATTTTGCCCGTAGCTCTAGTCGGGGTTAGAAGTAAATAATAAGTTTATTTCAATATTTGACGTTACGTGTTTTTCTGATACATCTTTAGAAAGTGGGCGCCATGAAACTGCGCATGATGCGCAAGCAGATGGAGTTCCGCAGGGGCATCCTGGCCAAGGAGTGGGAGCATGCACAGATGAAAATGAAGCTGCGGCACATGTCACAGGAGCTCTACTCATACCAGAGGCTCAGGGTAACTACCACTTAAAATGTCCTACCTTACTGAAACTGCTTCGGACAGATAGTATCTTAAATCCTATTAGGTCCGTAGACTATGCAATATCAAAAGATTTTAAAGACCGTAACCAACCGTATCTTGACACTGGAATTGGCTGTGTGCATTGCCCATAATGTTGTCAAGTGTGACCGCCCTTGACAACACAGATAAACTATGAAATCATGTAAAAAAAAAAATATGTAATCTACATAATGGTTTCATTTGTTACAAATTAGTTCACAGAAGGGAACACTGGTAAGAGTATAAGCAAGCTCCATCTGATATCAATAAGGTAGTAGAGCGTTTCTTCTACTAAAAAATACCACTTTCCCAGATCCCGAAAGAGCTGCAGCTGTATTTGAAGAACAAAGAGTTGGGCTACACGGATGAGCAGGACTATGTGCGCATGGAGAAGGAGAATGAGTCCTCCAAGGTGGCCGTCAATAAGATACTCAACGAGCAGGTACACCGGTGCGAGGAACTTGAGGTAAGTACTAAAGTGATAGAGCATTTTTTTATTTTTAATAAGGTTTTTTTTTCACCATGGATGCTTGGAAAGGCAACATTCGCTACACCAGGAAATAGTTTGAAACTTGATAATATTATTGTCTTATCAAAATTGGCTTCACTACGAAACATAACCTCCCAAGAAACAATTTACCTTTTTTACTTTTTCTTGTTTTACTCCTAGTCGATTTTAGTTAGGCGTTTGTATTTTGTACAATGATAGAAAATCTCCTTTTTCAGTTGAAGCTGTTATCCATAGAGGCACAGCGCCTCACGATAGAGAAGATGATAACGAAGCTCAACGTGAGGGTGTCGGAGAAGAGGCTCAACGAGGATGCACTTGAGCCCATCAGGATCCGTCGCGTTTTCAAAAAGAGGTTTAAACACATTATAGTCGCTTCATTATCATCTTCTTGCCCTTGTCCCAATTTATTTGGGGTCAGCGCAGCCTATTCTTTTCTTCCATCCTTCCCTGCTAGCCGTCACCTGCTCATTCAATCCTTTTGGCCTTCCTTCATAGTCGCTTAAGACTTTCTTAGTCTCTACTAG
This sequence comes from Acronicta psi, assembly GCA_946251955.1. Taxonomy (NCBI): domain Eukaryota; kingdom Metazoa; phylum Arthropoda; class Insecta; order Lepidoptera; family Noctuidae; genus Acronicta; species Acronicta psi. The sequence goes on along the minus strand of OX276470.1, from coordinate 15,671,027 downwards.
CTACACGTTTGACATATTTAGCTATTAAATAGGCAACTTATAACCAGACGACGACTAACTAAACGACCAATTGTGAGAGTCGCCTTTAGCTTCCCTTTTATCATATTATTAAATTAAACAAGGTAAAATAGTCTTCATTAGCTTAATGTTAATCAGGGTCGGTTACTCCTCAGGATGGAGACGCTAGTCATGCGCAGCAAGTTGATACGTGATGTGCAAGCCAACCACTCCACTATCGTGATGTTGCAGACCGAGTTGGAACTTCTACGACTCAAGACTTACCCTACTCTGGCCAGCTTCCGCACTTATTAAAATTTTTACGACTTCTTTTTCACAGTTTGGCTGTCTAAAATGTGCCTAACTTTTTCACCCTATTATTCCTTGACCAGGAACTTAGAGAGAACGTTCATCGAAGGCTGTTCCTATCTTGGAAGTACCTAATTAGGAATACGCATGGTTTTACCTATTAGTTTTTCGTGTTTATTATTATGAATTAAGTATTTTGCACTTGGTGTGTTGACCTATTTATTTATTAACATAATTATGATTGTAAGGATTTACATCGAGTCATGAGGACGACGTGTTATGTAATAATTAAAATAAAATATATATAATAATACCTATGACGTGGTTTTTATCAATGATGGAATAATTCTACAGAAATGCCGACCACGAGTTAAATAAAATACCGATAGTCAAAAGGGTTCTCAAAATGATAAAAGACTAAAGAAAAACATTGATTACAAAACTTTTTATTTTCCATAAACAAATCTACGGTTACTGATAAAATACAATTCAATAGTTAATAGTTTGATACAGCTCAACATTTATAGAAAAACGTTACAAAAATTGCCTAGATTTGTCTTACATCGAAATATCCTTCCATAACGTTGGAAACGGCAGAAGACTAGTTTTAAATCGCGGATATTTTTAGCAGTTTTGAAGGCAGAGAAGCCTTTTTATACGCACACTTAAAAACAAAATGCAGTACAGTCGCAAACAAACGCTGCCTTATGGAACTATCTATACTACTACATTTAAAGTAGAATCGGTTTAAATCGATACAGTAAGGTAAAGCTTTACACGATGCAAAAGCTAAGTTACCACTATTTTGTGGAAGTAGGTACTTACTTATTTAATTCATGAACGTTTGTTGACGACTATACTTTATGAAGTTGCACAAGAAAGTTATAATTAGGCCACAATTTCGTTAAAAATTATCACTCGATATACCATCACAATTTCGCCAATTTTCTATAAATAAAAGTATATGGTTTTAATGTACTTAACCATATTTATGTAAATTAACCATATTTACTAAATATTTTTTGTAAAACAACAACGAATATAATTATTTTGATCTTTAAAAGTACAAATTTAAGCATTGTCTATCATCATTTCAAGTGGTTCCACTTAAAAAATAAGTTGTGCGCATTAAACATAGGCATAATATGGCTACTTTTATTTTTAAACGGTAGGTACTTATATAATATTATTTTATAATACTGCTATTTTTTTAATGTAGATATGTAAGGTCAGGGGGTAATAGGGAATATGCACATTTTTTTTTATATTTTTAGACGATACTTTATATCGTTATGTAGCCGTTTGACTTCAAATTCGATTTGACCAATAGTGTTGCGTTTCAAGTGATTTGAATTTCCCACATTTTTTTTGGACTTTTTAATAATTATTTTCTCATCGAAAAAGAAATAATATAAAAAAATATCTACATAGACATAATTCTAAAACGATAAAGATAATAAAAAAAAAATATTTGTCCTTTTTTTAAGTCAGACGCATATTCCCTATTGTAAAATTGTATTAAAATAAGCTTATTCGTAACGACACACAGGCTACTGCGGCTACAGCTCGCTCTCTGCTGCTAAGCTTTGGTGATTAGCAATTTCGCCATGTCAAGTTGTAGCTTATCTATTCGTTTATGTAAAGTATCGCCTACCACTGAATGCACGACGTCTATTTAGTCTTGTTAGTGCCTGACATTAAATAATTCAGGTACATATCAGCTTAAACGACGATTAAAATAATAGCGATTCGGTTTTTGGTTCACACAACACTTAACAATAAATCCATAATACTTGGATCGGTAATTTTGAGCTCTTGAATAATTTCCAAATCGCAAGAAAATGTCGTCTTAGCATTCTTATAAAATAAAAGCCCTTGAGCGACCCTAACACAGAAGGTCCGATAAAACCGCACTTGGTTTTATACAATTTCTTTAGTCTTATCGATACCTACCACAACAGTAGTTTTGGTATATGACTACGTTGCTTATTTTGATGCGGATATAGCATTGAGTTTATGGTTAACAAGCTAAGTATTTAGTTATAAAAAGCCTATAACTGTATTTTCATCGAATATTCTGTGGCTAAGGTGCTGTGATAATTTGTCAGCATAATATTGCCCCCCAGTGTAAAATACTGATGGTCAGACACATCTTGTAAGATGAAGCAGGCCTCGGCATAGTTGGCAAATGGCTTGGCAGATACATTGTCCTATTTGTGTTGTAGGTATATGTTGTCCTATTTGTGTTGTATATTTTGTCCTATTTGTGTTGTAAGTATATTTGTCTAAATCTTTACTTATAGCGCTGTTCTCTGGTCGTACACTATAACGGCGTCTGCATCGAAGAACTGGCTGTGGGACTTGCTGAGCGCGATGATAGCCGCGTGCTCGTTGCGCATGCGGTTCTTGTATTTCTTACTTAAATTCACCTGAAAAAGAAACAAATTAATACAGAAAGCTGTTTTGGGTTGGCATGCTATTGTTGAGTGGAATTTCTTAGCTATCTTTATGAACAACCCTGGAGGAAACGGTAAAGTCTGCAGCTTCAAGTTCCTTAAAATTTTTGGTCATCATCCATTACGAAGAGTGGTGAGATGATAAATACTTACCTTAGCGTAAAGTTGTTGAAGGTCGTCCTCAGTGGAGAGCGGCCGTGGTTTGGGTCTGAGGAACGCTGGTAACGACCTCGTCTTCAATGCGTCGATATTTGCCGCGTTGTCTATTTCATCCAACACTGAAACCAAAGAATAATATTTTTAGTTTTAGTCGTTACGATAACAGTAATTCTTACTAATGTCTAGAGCCTGACATAGGCTACTTATTAATTCGAAAAAAGGGCTGAAAGTAAGGGGTTGAAATAGGGGATGAAAGTTATAAAAAACACCCAGACCACGCGGGCAAAGCCGCTGACGGAAAGCTAGTCAATAATAAAGGAGTGTTAATTAAGTACCTACTGTCTACGGAGCCTCCACGATAAAGGACCGTACATACGCACCATGGGTGCTTCCAACCTACTGAGTGCTAATAATGTACTTACCATTGATATAAAAAGAATTTGAAAGTACTTAACCCATGCTGATATGATTAAACAAGAATAACACAATTGGTCCTAAAATGTTACCTTGAGGAACATCGTATTCTGCTTTACTCTTTTACACGGACCAATGCATGGTGCATGCAGGCAGATCAAGAGACACAAACATAAAATGCATTGTGGCCCGTGGGATATTTCTGTTTGCCGAGATCAATCGAGTCCCCTAGTACTGGACACCGACGGCAAGGGGAAACGCAAATATTGAGATACTAACTGCTGCTGGAGGCGTATTGCACGGCCTGGTCCCTGGCGTCGGGCACGCGGTTGACGTAGCAGTGCGGCGCCGGCCCCGAACCCCTCGCCCCAGCAGCCCCCCGCGCCCCACGCGCCCCGCACCACTTCGCATCCCCAGCGTAACTCACCGGCCTCCCGTGGCGCTGGATTTGAACCTGCAACAATCATAATAACATTATGCCACCGTCATCATTACTAGTAACTAGTAATATAAATAGTTCTGCTATCCTCACAGAGGGTTTTGGTCAACTCTGGTTCCGAAAAGTTACCTAGACCTTTGTGGTTTGACAACCCTGCAAGAAATGTATGAAAGTTATTTAAGTGTTACTAACTTACTACTACAATTACACCTTCATAGATTTCTAAGAGCATTATTGATCTGACGGTGACCTACTTTAAAATTTTTGGTACATGGCATTTATGAGAAAAAGTAAAAAACACTAACTTGCAGGTATAATACACCTATTACCTACCTAAACTATTACAATGTGATTAGTTGTTTCAGTTTCCAGTCAAAAAATATCCAGATCCAAATTGTCCATGCACCATAACATAAAGGTATAAATCCCAGCTGTGCCAATGAATATTCATTAATCTATTTAAAATAGCTGAACAGCTATACAGCATTTAGGTTATTGTTATTATAGCTTACTAGATTCTACCAATCAAAACAAACAGCTTTCTATAAAATGACAACGAAAACTAAGACTTTTCCTTGTTTACATTAAATCAATAGTCAGCTGACTGATACCTACACTAAGCATCAGAGTTAGGTAGGTAGGTACTGTTGTAATAGCACTTACCTCAGCTTGTTTCATCCTATAATTCTCCTGACTAGAGTATGTATGGTTTTCTTTGATAGCATAGTTTTCTTTAAGGTATTGTTCATCTGGAAAATAAAAGCAAACATTACGAGAGCCAGATTTTCCATTATAATATTTTTTTTTTAAGAAACTTACCAAACGATTTCTGATGGCGCGGCATTAGGCGGCAGTAACAAATTATAACTAACAAAATAACAACTCCGCAAATTCCCCCTATAAGCCAAGATAACCAAACAACTATAACACGACCCTGCAAATAAAAAAAATGTGATTACTCGCTTAATCTTGAATTATTATCGATTAAATTGCTCTTTTAGACATACCTGCAGAAACATTTCAGTTAATAACACAAAAGCGAAAGACGCTTGTTTTTGTTTTTTTACTGTAACGTATTCCTAACATTTTAAATACTTATTTAACGGAATCTCTACTTAAAATCTAATAAAAACTGATAAAATTAATAAATGGAAAATGTGGAAATGTCCATTTTTGTATGTTCGCGCCTGCGCTCTGCTTTCCCTGTTTTTTACGTTCAGAAATTATATAATTTAAGATTGTCTATCTCATTAGAAATTACATCAATATATATGATGTACGGTCCATTACTTTAGTACCATTAAACTGAAATTATATTTATTTAATAAGTTTAAATGGTTTTAGAGGTGATTTTAAATATAATATGTGTAACAAATTTAAAAACACGAACTGTTTATTTCCGAACATTTCATGATCTGTCTTCTGTTCTGTCTGAAATGGAAATCGTTGACATGACTGACATGATGACACGAGACTTGACGAGACCCGTTCGTTTACTCGCAGTTTTTTAAAATATATTTTTTTATATCATTAAATTACTTTCCTATGAAATTGGTCTAATAATACCGAAATGTTTTTTGAAACGAAACATATTTTAAAGTAAAATTATTCTGAAATCATAATGTTTGTTCCTAGCCTTACAATAAATTGGTTGTAAAATTTCACTGGCAAGTGGCAACCAGATATTTATGTTTATAGAATACGGAAGTACGGAACGTTACTATATTTATTTATTTGTGTTTTGCTTGGTGGTTGTGAATATCTCAGTGATTAATTCTTCAATCTTCACTAGTTCACAGAGATCAATACAATGTTATTGACAAAAACGCTGACCAGCTGATCATACTGTTTACGCGGGGTGTTATCAGTCGAATGTTGCTTCGCTAATTTCAAGTTATCAATGTGATGTGGTGCGAATGGTGCGATCGTGCGATCTTACTACGTCATTGCACACCTCGTCAACTGAGGAATTATACGACTTGTACTGTGACTGACTGACTGCTCACTGTCACTGCGTGACTGTGTGGGTCTGCGGCTCTGCGCCCTGCGGCAATAGCAATAGTTAAAAACATCGGACAGCGTACGGACGTACCGTTAATTACGTAAAAGCATAAATATTTTTTACGCTACGCAATCGTGTTAGAGAACCAGTTTTCAAGGAAATGACGAGTGTAAAATATAATTTTCTTATATTGTTCGTTTACGGTCTACTTGCACGGAATTCTCTAGGTTTATCGCCTGTTATTCTTAGTAAGTATTTGCCTCCTAGTCTAGAAGATACAATTAATTATTAAATTACATCTAGTTTTTAGTTTTATGGGAAGAAACTAACTACCTACATAATTGTCTACATTATAAAAACAATGGGTAGATTTATCTATATTAACTTTTTGACTCTAATATGCAAAACAGCAGTATGATACCCAGAATTATTCTGGACTAACAATTGACTGGGTACAACCAAAAACTAACAAAACACTAAAAATATTTTTTTACATAATTGCCTGTAATTTAATATTAGCCTGTAATAGGCAGAACTATGAATAACATTTAGCCATTAACTGACATAAAATCCTGGAATAAGCAATAATCCCAAATTTGTGTACAATTTGTTTTTATTTTTTATGTTCTAAGCCCACAAAATTCTATCCTGGGCTTTTTAAACATTTTAAATATTTCATTTTTTAAATGTTTTTGGACATTTTGTTATTAAATTTTGAGGATATTCTTTTTTAAACAAAAGATAATAATACACATAATTATTACAGAGATATTTTCTTTTGTGTGTTATCAAACAGAAACAACTACATTTTACTAGATAAGCATTATTACGAGTACATGCATCAATTTTACAATACATTCAATAACATTGATAGTTATTAGTTTCAATATTAAGTAATAAATTTGCAAGAACTTTTTGTTAACTATAATTTTCTATTCCAGTCACTGAACATGTTAATATTTTTTTCAACAAATAAAACTGTTAGTAGTTAGTGTAGTGTATATAATAACTTGCAATATACAGTAATGTTTTAAACAGTAAATCACATAAGAAACTCCACAAAACAATTATTTTCTGTTGTGTTCATAATTTTGTTACGTGTTTTATTACTATTATAAATGATATGATCATTAAAACTTCCCTAAACTCTAATAGAATAGTGTATTTATACATTTATATTATTTCATCACACATAGATTATGTATTAATGCATAGTAATGCAACAAATGATTAGCATAGTACTAGAATAGTTTGTATGTAATAGGCTTACAAGCTGTACCTATGTAGTATGTACACTGATCGAGTGTAAACAGTAATTTCTAAAATTTATTCAACAGTTCCTGGAGATGGAGGCAGCCAGCTAGAGGCTAGACTAAACAGGACAAGCGTGGTACACTACATATGTGCTAAAGTATCACCAGATTACTTCAACATCTGGCTCAACCTTGAACTTCTTGTGCCGTTTGTCATTGACTGCTGGGTTGATAACCTTAAGCTCGAGTATGATAATGTCACGAGGACAACTAAAAGCCCGGGGGGAGTTGATATCAGAATACCGGGTTGGGGTAATCCAGAGCCAGTGGAATGGCTAGACCCATCACATCAGAGCACTGGAGCATACTTCAACTCTATTGCTGATTCGCTAGTCAAGCTAGGATACAAGAGAAATGTTTCGATTCTAGGTGCTCCGTATGATTTTAGGAGGGCACCAAGTAAGTTTTATCTTTGTGATATTAATGTTACTTTAGATTTACCCGTTAATTTAATGAAAGAAAAAAACTACTTGCGGCTTAGTGGTCATAGTATCTGGTGTATTAAACCAGTTCGAGTCCTGCCCGCGAGTTGATTTTTTCCTTCATTAAAATAACGTACAGTTCTCGCCAAACTTATTGTCCGGATTGAAGTTGGTACGAGCTAACTTTAACCCGGCCGTAAAAATCGGAGAAAGTAAAAATATTGGATTAGAATGATTTAAAACGACAGCCTACGACTTAAGCTTTTATTTATATTTATTATAATCTAATATTTTTCTTTCTCCGATTTTTACGGCTGGGTTAAAGATAGCACGTGCCAACTTCAACCCGGACAATAAGTTTGGCGAGAACTGTAAGTTGATAGGTAGTTTAGATGACAAATTGTTTGATTGAAGCCCCACAAGGTCTGAAGTATACATTTTTTAATTAAATGAATCTAATTTACCTATCAAGATATATAAGGTATTAGTGCATTTTGAACAACACACTTTTAAAAAAATATTAGAGTACAAAACAAAATATTATATACAACTAATTACATACTTTGTGGCTTCTGACTGAAAAAAATCCTAGTAGTAAAAAATAAACATTTTTTTAACACATGTAAGTATTTAACTCAAAAAATATGTTTGCTGTTAAGTATAGCAGCGCTACAATTAAAATAATTATATTCAGCACAACTTGTTATTTAAAATCTTATGAGCATTTTCATGCATGAGTCACCCAGGTAACACCTGAGAAAACATACTTAATTAAACTGTATCAACATCTATTCCAACACAAGCTGATCCCATAGATGAAGAAATCCTGAAATTAAGAAAGAGAAATCCCATAAAAAAGCATTTGAAATTTTCCAGGACACTTAAAATTAGTTTTCTTTCCCTAAAAACATTCTTCATACTATTACGAAGAATTGATAATATAACACCACTGACGCCGCATCTACGCTCATCAACATCACTTATCCTGGCCTTTTTCGAGAATGTCCTCAATTTGGTACATTCGCCGAAGTTACCGCATAGTTACCGATCAATAAATTGTAATTCTTACTCGCCATGTATACTGGTTCCGTCAATTTCCGTTCATCCATGTTCTCTACATACCCAAACCATACCTTTCTCAATTTCTCGTTACTATGTCATGTTTCATACCACGACGCTCCTTTATCACGCTGTTTTTTACTCTATTTTTCAAAGTAACACCACAAATACTTCTCTCATCTCTAAGGCATTGATTCTACTTCCATTATTCTTCTGCCATTCCCAACTTTTACTACGATAGCTAGGTGCTTACATTCGTCTTTTAGGTCATTTTCCGGCTGTTCATAGAAGTCACTGTTTATTGTCTCGCATAAGGATATAGTAAACATAGGCTGTTTGTCTGTATGATTATATTTTTAATCCTAAACTCTTTTCTTTCGCGCAGTGCCCTTTGTTATGAACCATCTTTGGTCTTACGTCATATTCTTTAAAAGACATCATAATATAATCATAATTGATATAGGGCCTGTTTGAACACATTCTAGTAAGTTCCCGAAATCGATAATTTCGTACAAATTTTGTTCCATTTTTTAATTTATCCGGCAGTTAGCGACTATCCGGAGGTGGTGAAGCAGCCCTTTTTATTTTTTTTTATTTTTTTATTTTATCTTACTGATAACTCATAAAAGCGTTAAAAATTAATTATTTACAGATGAAAATGGCAAATTTTTTGCCGACCTTAAGACGCTAATAGAAGACGCGTACACCGTCAACAACAAGTCGTCGGTTACGCTGCTCGTGCACAGCATGGGCGGGCTGATGGCCATGCACTTCCTGCGGCTGCAGCCCCAGAAGTGGAAGGACCAGTACATCCGCCGGCTGATCTCACTCTCCACCCCGTGGGCAGGCTCCATGAAGGCCGTCAAGGTCTTCGCTATAGGTATGACGAATTTGATTTATTACGACTCAGCCTTCCGGTGTAATTAATTTCCTTGGCATTGTTGCAAAGTTTACACATATTTCTTTATGAATTTTGCTAACTTGATATCCTAGCGTCTTGAGTTCTTGATTAGATGCCTGACTGTAAATACCAAAGAAGCTAGACTGGTTTCGTAAAAAATGGTCGACTCCCATTTTATTTTCTATTTAAATTATTAAAAACATAAGCACATCGAACGTATGTTTAAGTACCGAGTTGCTAATGAAAATTTCATAGTAAAACCCATTATGAGTGCTCCAAGGTTAAGCAGTGTCACCAGGGCAAATCCATAGTCACAAATCAAACTCAAGGACTCAACCGTAGCAGTCACCTACGACCACTACTTATGAGTCATTTAAATTGATTGGAATAAAAACCATTACAGATAGAACAACAAAAATAATTATAAGCAATTTTCTCCCATGTCGATAAGTCATCGCTAGGTTGACGGTTCAAACACAAAGGCTGGAATGTAAATAAATGGAATGGAAAAGTCTAACGATATAATACTTTAACTATGTGTACCAGGGCCCCTAGGCACTTGGTATTTTGGGCCACCTCCTCCATCTCGAAACCATCCTTCCATTTCCATTTTGGAAATATAACAAATGAAATTCAATTTATTTCAACAATTCTAAAATGACCTAATCTCATAGTTTGAGCCTCTAGGCTGGCTGGGCCCTTAGGACGACCCTGTAGGCCTATTCGGAAATCCGGCGTTGAATTTTGCGCAGTATCTCGATCATTGATAGGCAATTTAATATCAATATATTAAAATAACAACAATGATAAACACTCAACTTGACCTACTTTCTGTGACGTCACATGAATGTGAATATGCGGAAATGTTATTGGAATTCATATTATAATTATTATTTTTTTCAATTGATTATAACTTGTGTAGCAAAGGCAATGAATTTGTGCGTCATAAATTAACACAAAATCAGCAACTAATATTTTATTATGATAACTGATGACTTAAACTTTGCGTTTTTTTTAGCACGGAAAATGTTAATGTCAGACTAAAAACTCTTTCTTCATTTTGACCTATGGTCTGTGCTGTGTGTATCACATTTGCTACGACATCGACAGGGAAATTGCGCGCTTGCTCCTTACCCCAGACTCTTAAAAAATCGTTTTCCTGTCGTTACAGCAGTCTTCGATTCTACGATATATTTTATTTCTATTGAATAACTTACCATTACGCCTGTTTTCGGATTCGGCAGAGATGCCATTACGATCCGAACATTAAATTGCAACTTGGCTACGCCCGCAGGCAGGTTTACAACTTTATCTTATTTGATAATTAATTCCTATATAATTGGCTTAAGCTATTTATTATATCACGTAAAGAATACCTTCGGGAAATACAGGCGTATTGGTATAGTATATAGTATGGATTTCGGATTCGCTCAATAATACGTAATTACAAGCTTTCGAAGATCAACAAAAAAGTAGTAGGCTTGACATTTCAAGGGCACAATACCATGTTTGTGTAGGTACCTACTAAGATAACAAAATACATGTGCATACTCAATGACGTAGAAATGCAATAAAACCTACACAATGCAATACAATAATAAAAAAATATATTCTGAATGGAATTTAGAAATTATCTAATGGAATTTAAGAGCATTGTTTGCATATCTAAGTATGTTCTTTTCAATATATTCATTTAAAGGTCGCAACAACAGAGGAACTATTGTTTTATCAGATGAAGGCATGTACAGTTCACGCCAGACTTATTGTCCTGTGCCTCGACCATGAGATTTTCTCACTAGACTCGCTAGCGACGCCGTAAAATATTTGCATGGAAAACCCTCGCAGCGCCTCTAGTGGTTACGTAAGGAACTAAAGCCTGCAATGAGATTACAGCGTTTCGATGCGTAAAAAACCTATCGAAAGTCATTCGATAGAACTCATGGTTGAGGGGCTGGTTGACGTTGACACGAGCAAACTTTAACCCAGCCGTAAAAATCGGATAAAGAAAAATATTAGATTGTAATAAATAAAAACGAAAGCTCAAGTCGTAGGCTGTCGTTTTAAATAATTCTATATTTCAATTTAACTTTATTTAATTTAACTTTCAAGCTAACTTTAACTCGGCCGTAAAAATCTGAAAAATTCTGAAAAATGTGAAAAAAAAACACGTGGTGTCGGTCTCTTTGGGCAAGGAGCGGTTTAATTTTACTAAATTTAGTTGTAAGAGTCATTTGGTTGTATGAAACAGAAGTAACAACCCAAACTAGCCAACTAAATAGGATAAGGGGGATCCCTTCTCCAGTTCTTCTATTTACACCAATGACGTGCTACTTTTAGATAATGACATAGATAGTTATGTCAGTTCGTGTACATGATCTAGTCATCATCAGATCAGCCAAAATAGGTCCACTGCTGAACAAAGGCCTCCCCCATTGACTTCCACAAGGACCGGCCGTATGCTGCTTGCATCCAACAGCTCCCAGTAACTTTTAACAACATGATACTAGATCATGCGCCACTGATAAATCAGATATTAATGTCTCAAGACAGGAAAATTTACGAATTGTAAGGCATCTTGTTGACAAAACAGATGTGTTAGTCAACGGAAGTCCCGATCAGCAACATTTGTGCTGTCAGCCACTTTCCTGCACACTACGGCCCCACTCGCGACCTCGATGACGCACTGGACCATCGGTAATATTGTACATATTCTATTCGATTCGTATTGAATTCATTAACAATGTAAATACTCGGTATTGTGTAGTTGACCTATTAATCACCACGATCAATATGAAGCATAATCTAGTACGGTTTAGAGGTGAATCAATAGGTACTTAACTTACTAATAAAATCCGTAGGTAATTTGAGTACCTACGTCTTATTCTTACTCAAATTACCTATGGATTTTATTTTGTTACTAAACGTTACTCGATTTTATATTGTTGGAGTTTGACTGCGATTAAATTAATGCGTAATTTATTTTAGATGTGGTGTTACAAATCTATAGCTTTACTAGCTGACCCGGCAAACATTGTTTTGCCATATAGGGGTGGGTCACCCTTCTCATTAGGTGGTATGAAAAATAGATTTTGAGCGATTCTTAGACCCACCCGATATGAACACAAAATTTGATACAAATCGATAATATATTCCATCGTAAGCCATAGTTTCTTGTAAATTAATTATTTTTAAGGATTATAAAAAACAAAGCAATTGTTTTGCTTGACGACGTCTGTGGTCTAGTGGTTCGAGTACCGGACTGCTGATCACGAAGTCGTGGGTTCGATTCCCACAAGACACAAACATTTATGTGATGAACTTAGGTGTTTGTGTTTGTCTGGGTGTTTCTTATATATGATAAGTATGTATTTACAAAAAAAAAGTATACAATTACATATTATATCCATTGTCTAGTACCCATAGTACAAGCTCTGCTTAGTTTGGGACTAGATGGTGCTGTGTAAAAATATCCCAAGATATTTATTTATTTATTTTCTATATTTTTATTTTTCATGTAAGCATTTTCCACGTTAAAGTTATTTTAATAAAGGAAAAAAACGACTGGTTAGATACACCAGACACTATGACCTCTAAACCACCGCGAATCCTACTCGCCAAGTCAATTATTTTCAATTTATTATCCAAATAACTTACGAAATTAAATGACTATATTATTCGGTATCAACGTCATGCTGAGTGGGAACTTATTTGCCACATCTGCAACGTGCAACTTTTGTTTTTGTTTTAATAATTTTATTTTGTACATACCTTTCTACTTAAAATTGTTAGACGTCAGCTAATATTGTTAATGTTTTATTCTTACTAGTGTATGGTTGTACGTCTATATTGTGGCAATAAATCTGTTTTCTTTCTTTCTTTCTAGGTGACGACCTCGGCAGTCTGATTCTGCGCGAGAGCATAATGCGCGCGCAGCAGATAACGTGTCCGTCGCTGGCGTGGCTGCTGCCCTCGCCGCTGTTCTGGAAGCCCAACGAGGTGCTGGTGCAGACCGACAAGTACAACTACACCATCAACGACTTCCAGAAACTGTTCACGTAAGTATATTAGTTACTATAGCTTCCCTCTAGCGGGTTCGCCCGCGTGGTCTTGATAACTTTATTCCCCCGTTTTTGCAACATTGTTTATTGCTACTCCGCTCCTATTAGTCGTAGCGTGATGGTATATAGCCTATAGCCTTCCCCGATACATGGGATATCTAACGCTGAAATAATTTTCGAATCGGTCCAGTAGTTTCGGAGCCTATTCAATACAAACAAACAATCAAATCTTTCCTCTTTATAATATTAGTATAGATATACGATCTTACGCTGAAATCTATAGAGGTCGTCCATTAAGGGACTACGCGCACTTATTCAGCTCCATTCGCGTTTCGCTGAACGATTTTGGTCACACTTATACAGCTCTGATTCTATCAGCCGCGTACGGCGTCGAATCAATGCAGGAACAGTACAGGTCGCAACTTGTCGACAAGGAGTCGCGAACCATCCCTGTAAAGAGCTGTTCCGCCGCATTCGACGGCGAACAGCGCTGTACGCGGCGGAACAGCTCTGTTCGCCGTCGAATGCGGCGTCGTACAGCGCCGCGCTCTCTATAGCATTCGCATAACGAAAACACATTTATCCTCATTTTATGCTGGTTTGCCGCGAAAGCAGAATGGACGCGGAAAGCTGAATCGACGCGTCTCCATACAAAATTGTTGTTTTCTATGGAAAAGAGCTGAATAAGTGCGCGTAGTTCCCTAACGCTTAGCTCAACAGCATAAAACATTTTTCTTCTTCGGCAAACTGCCTCGTTAGCCTAGTGGTGCGACTGCTACGCTCAAGGTTTGATTCCCAGGTCAGGCTGCCGGCAGTCGGGTGGCCCGTGTTGTTGAGTTTTTCTATCAAATTTTCAATGGCAGCTCGGAGTTTGAATTGTGTTTTGTCGGTTCGCCCCCGGACCTAAACACATTAGCGAGCTGTGGGTGTACTTTATTACGCCTTTGCCTGACCGTTCGGGGAATATGGACAGGATAGTAAATGTTAGATTTCTTCGTCGAAGCTCGAAAATCCTGACATTTAGTGTATTCTTAGGATGTCAGTATTTATTAGAAATTGGGTTGTGGAGGCCAAAGCACCGAGCCTAATCATGTACTCATGCCAGGAAAGTGTAATTGGAATGCAAAGGAAAGTTTGTGGTTTATCAGATGGTCAATCCCTGCTTTAGTCTGCCAATCCGCATTAGGCCAGCGTGGTGGACTATGGCCTAACCCCTCTCATACTGAGAGGAGACCCGTGCCCAGCAGTGGGACAATTAATGGGTTGATGATGATGAATCCCTGCTTTATCTAAATCTGTTCAGTGAACAGACGTAAAGTGGTAAGACAGTAAATGACACGAGTTTCTATCGCATTTATAATATAAGTATGAATGTTCCTCAGTGACATGGAGCTGCCGGACGCGTGGGAGATGCACAAGGACACCGAGAGGTTCACCAAAGACTTCGGCGCGCCCGGCGTCGAGGTGCACTGTATATACGGATACAACATCAGCACTGTTGAGAGGTAACTGACGATTCTCCTATCAAAATTCAAAATATTTTGTTTTAATTAGACCAAATAAATAGCCATATAAATAACTTTTGAAAGGTCAAACTAGTCGCATGGTTCCAAAAAGTGGAACTTATGGAGAAGAGCCGGAAAGAAACTCCAACTTGGGGTGTATATTTGCACACCTCTGCTTAAGCCTTCGGAGAATTCAGGCGTGATGGTGGATAAAGTGATGTTGCTCTCTGAGCTGTTACTAAAAATTTTATTAACATTTTGCTCGACCTGGGAATCGCACCCAAAACCTCTAGCGAAGTAGTCGATCGGCTGTCTATCAAGTTAGACAAGCAAAGCTATGCGCTAGTAGCTTGCCCTCATTTACCTATAAATTTAATCTGCGCAGCCATCTGCGCGAACTTCAATCCGACCTAGATCCGCCGGCCGTACTGTATGTTTGACTAACATACATTTGACAAAATCTCCAGACTGGTGTACAAGCCGGGCACGTGGCTGGACGGGTACCCGACGCTGGCGATGGGCGACGGCGACGGCACCGTCAACCTGCGCTCGCTCAGCGCGTGCCAGTACTGGCGCAAGCGCAGCTTCCGCAACGGCAGCCCCGTCAAATCCCTCGCCTTGCAAGACGCCGAACACCTCAAGATATTACACGATAAGCGGGTGTTGGACTATTTGGAGCTGGTCATGAAGAACTGAGGTTGTGGATTGTGGTTGTTTTGGAGTAACGGTAGGTCGTAATTTGGGTTTTGTACGTATTGTTAATTTAGTTGACAATTCTACAGTAAGTTCATTTCATGATGACGCGCGCCGTGATTCTTAGGGTTCAAATTCAATTGATCCACGCGTCTTTGTGACATGAACTAACTATAGAATTGTTTTGTGTGTGTTGTACCTAAAATCATCGGCTGCTATAATAAATAATGTTCTATTCAGTAATGTTTCAAATAAAACCAATAAAGCAGCGTGTACGCAACGCGGCACCTTTTGCAATAAAACTCAATGTGCAATAAGATTTTACTCAAATTGTTATATGTAAAGTAGATATTTTACGAATAATAAGTATATAACATTTTATGTAGATAGAAAAGCTTATATCTAAAGTTTGTAAATATTGTCTGCATTACTGAGGACTTTAGTGATTAGTGGATATTCGAACATAGGTATTGTTTTTTTAATAAGGAATTTGAGCTCAATTCTCAAGTTGCCTCAGGAAGGGCAAAAAATTTTGACTGATTGTCATGTCTTACGTACGAACAGATCGGCCACGCGTATCCTCCAAATATAGCTACCATGACAGCTTTTATGCAAATCTATGACGTAATATAAATCTAAAATTATAAAAAACATTGCGACAACTACACGACACATAAACTGTAGAAATATTGGTACTCATAAAGTTTACTAATAGATGCCTAGTATGGAAATCATTAATATGTTTAGCATAGCATAATAATCTACCATTATAAATAAAAATGAATCGTCGAAATGTTTCTACGCGCATTTCCGAACAACCGCATCAAATTGAATAATTCTTTTTTTGTTGTGTTCATTATTGTCAGGGCAAAGTTTGTGTGTATTTTTTTTAATCCACCCGGATACGCATGACGCTACTTTTAGGTACGGAAGAGTACACGGATTTTGGTGCTGCGTAGTGTGTAGGCCGTGTATTTATAATCTTTTTAACACATTGTGCTTTGTAGCAAGTTACGCGAATAGTGTAATGAATCGAGTAGTGTAGGCCTATTCTAATCATTCTTTAACAAAACTTGTGATCATTGAATTCAATTATTTGCTATTAAGAATGGTTGTAGTTCTAAGTATATCATCGTTACGATATTAATAATACTGTGGGGCTCGTGGCTAAATTCGCACAGTCGATAATACCATGCGAATTTGGCACTGCCCCAAAAATTGTGTACAGAGAAAAAAAACTCTTATTGTACCAATAAGATATTTATTTTTATTTTTTCTGTGTTCACAGACAAAAAAAATATGATGTGAGAAACTGGAACTAATAAGATGTTTTTAACAATGGCTGTATTGTCTCTTAAATTGCCAGTTTACCTTTTAATGCTTTAAAACAGGTATTTATTAATTAATTGACATTATGTACCTAATAACCATATGGACGCTAAAATATACAAAAAAAGATCTAAGATCTAAGCTCTCTGAGAATCTAATTATAAGTAGACATTAGACCTTATATTTTTACTCGTAAGGTTTTATAATATACATACATAATAAAATTGTATTTTTAATAATGCCTCTGTATAATTTATAGTTCCACAGTACCTATGTCTCATTTAATCTAAGTGACAAAGCCAAGCTTTTACGGCTGTGATAAACTGTCTTATATTTATTTTTATTTTATATGGTTGTGTTGCTGACGCCGAAGACGTCAGGACGTGACCCGTTTCTTCCGATCACTTCCGATTGTGCAAAGGTATAAATAGTAAGTCTATATTTTGCATAATATATATCTGATTATACCTTTTTATTGTAATATCACCATAACGCCTTCATAGATTTTATTCTTTTGTATTTGTTAAAATGACTATCTTTATTTTTTCATCATATTATTAAGATGTCTATCAGTAAGAAATAAATAAAATGATATTTAATTTAAGAATAATGAATGAATAAATTGACATGACATATGAATTGTTTAAATATTATTTCCATTAGGAAATTATATGTATTTGCAATTATTTATAATAAAAATAATATTTTTTTGTAAAAAAACTTAAATATTTGATTTATTATACGTTTTAAGTGCTTATTTTTTTTATTAAAAAATGACATTTATTATTCTGTGTTCATTTAATTATCTAAGAAATGTATTCGATACAAGCTCACCATTAAATTACCAACTTGGCATAATTTTGTTTTACTGTAAGAAAACAAACATTTTTTTATAACAACAATTCGGTCTCGAAGCCTACTATCTTATTGTGTCGAAATCGGCAATAGGTACATAGTTAGTCGTGTGGTGTTTCATTGTCCTGTTGTAATTTTGACAGTTTTGTCTAAAAAATCTGTCAACGTTTGTCGTTCAGTGTGACTATTCTGCCCCTTAAACATGAGTTCTATCGAATGGCTTTCGATAGGTTTTTTACGCATCGAAACGCTGTAATCTCATACAGATTTTAGTTCCTTACGTAACCGCTAGAGGCGCTGCGAGGGTTTTTCATACAAATATTTTACGGCGTCGCTAGCGAGTCTAGCGAGAAAAACTCATGGTCGAGGCACTGATATAATTGAAATTGTAACTTTGGGTTCCAGATTAAAACCTTC
Organism: Acronicta psi; assembly: GCA_946251955.1. Taxonomy (NCBI): domain Eukaryota; kingdom Metazoa; phylum Arthropoda; class Insecta; order Lepidoptera; family Noctuidae; genus Acronicta; species Acronicta psi. The sequence continues at coordinate 15,652,699 of OX276470.1, read as the reverse complement.
GTCGTTAAATTGACAATGTATGTTGTGTATGTGAGATGTTATTAATACAATAAATACTTATTAAGTTGATCAGATGATAGTTGTTTATTCATAATTTCATACTGTTGGTCTTCCTAAAGATTAAATAAATAAATACCGATTCACATTCCACAATACAGTTGTAATTTATGTAATCCGAATCGGAAATATTCGTACCATTCGTTATAAATTTTTATAAATAAGTACTAAGTTCATATGCACGTATGTTATTGTTTAAATAAATTAATAATAATATTAATAATGTGCGGAGTCAACTCACAGGATCGCCGCAACGCAAGTATAAAAGGAAATCATACCACATAGGTTACTATGTAATTTTATTTGTTTATTATACACTACTCTAATAATGTAATAGTTTGAGATTATTGAGTGCAATAAACAATAACCATAGTGATTAATTATTTTATTTTATACCTCAATCCCTTGCGCATTATGACCAGTCATAACTCCAAACTATTTTCACGCCTCCTGTAATAACGAAAAACAAAGTAAAAAGTATTAAGTTTCCGAAAATAATTATACTTATTAATTTTGTTTAGTAATTCGCGTTATAAAAGCATGTTAATAATATGTTAGAGGTAGTATATTTACTGTGTCGTAGGTATATTGTTTAATATACCTGTGTGCAAAAGACCTAGAAAATATACTTAAGAAACGGAACTTAAATATGAAAGAGAAGGACGGATCTATAAGAGTAAAAGAGATGAGTATGGAGGAGTATGAGCTGAGATGAAGGATAGATCGATGTGAGTAAAAGAAACACAACTTTTGAGCGAAGGCTCAAAAGTTGTGTTTTTAAAGGAAACTTTTGAAGATAGATCGATGAGTGAAACGGACAACATGAGAGAAGGTGAAGAATAGATCGATGAGTGAAAGGGACAACATGAGAGAAGGTGAAGGATATATCAATGAGAGTGAAAGGGACAGAACTTTTGAGCGAAGGTGAAGGCCAGATCGATATATCTTCCGCTTTCTAAATACTACAAAAATTCACTTCGTATATCTTATGCTACCCTAGTAATTTGTATTGGATAGCATAATTTTGTCAGCAGGCATTATTGAAGTTTCATGTCATCAGAGATGGCACTGTATACGAGCAATGTATGAGGACTGTTAGTCTGAAGAAGGACAAATCTATGACAAAGAAAGAGACAGAACATAATTATGAGCATAAATAAAATGTTATGAGTAAAGGTGAAGCTTGGATCAATGAGAGTAAAAGGGACAGATGAACGAGAGATGAAAACGAATTTTCTTCATTACTTATTTTACTATTCGGGGCGGAAACCATATCATCAATAAAAATATTTGCGGCTTTATAATTTATAAATAAGAAACCAGCATGAGCATGTATACAAAGTTTCATTTATGCAACCTCCAAGTCTCTTACGTCAACGTCAGTTTCTGCGTCATAAACAGCGCTTTACCACAAAAACATACTTCGTAAAACTTATCTTATGCTACCCTAGTACTTTCCACTGGATTGCCTCAAGATCATAAAACCGAATACTTTCTTCAACTTTCCTTCTCACAATAATTTAACTTTGTACAACTTATGCTACCCTAGTACTTTCCATCGGATTGCTACGTTTATCTGTCATTCGTGGATTACTTTTTTATGATTTTTTTTTTTTTTTTTTTTTTATTGGATAATTGAAATTTTTATTAATATAAATATTATGTACTAAAGGCTGGCCTTTATTTTGGTCAGAGAATCAGCATTGTCATACAACGTGGCAATGCAGCCAGCCTTCTGGGTACCCTTCCAGCTGATGGCGATGCGGAGGAGTTTTTTGATGCCTTATTGTAAATAGTTATTTTATTATTATTTTATTTAAGTTGTATTTTTTTAACGGTTTTTTTTTCCTCTGTAGGTGTTTATTATTTTTCTTTTATGTAAATGTTTTATTTATGGTATTTAAGTAGATATAAATGTAGTAAACACACAGCTATTATGTTTTCGTCAGTGTATTAATATAATTATTATGAAAACAGTTGTATTTAGGAATAGATTTTTAATTTAGTACATAATATTTATATTAATAAAAAAATAATAATTAGTTATTTTACTATTCAGGGCGGAAACCAATACAACAAATTAAAATTCTATGCAGCCGTTCTGGAGTTATTGGTGTAATTGTGGTGTGATGTGATGTTACTACCACAGAGTAACGGAGTTTTCTTGCTTACTCATGTGCTACTACGACCTATTTTTTATACTTCGTACAGCTTGTTACCCTAGTACTTTCCTTCGTATGCAGAAATTTGTCTCAGAGATTGTAGTTTTTATGTCATCGTTGCTTACGAAAAACAATGGAACTAATATTATCAAACTTCGTTTGTATACTTACTACTATCATGCGAAAAATGTATGACGAAACTAATTTCCTCGTCAATTTTCTTAGTTTTAATTACTAGTTATTCTGCTATTCATCATAAAAATCTGTTCTTAAGTTATAAATAGTGTCTGTCGTAAACAGCGTCCCGTGGTCCCGAGTAGTCAGTCAGATTTTATTTTAAAAGAGTGTCCATGGAGTTTCTTGCCGGATTCTTCTCCATAGGATCAACTTTTTGGAACCGTGCATCTAGAACCATTTAACGTTTCATCGTTTCATAAGTGCTTGTAAAAGCTTATTTGAAATAAAAACATTTGGACTTGAACTTGATGGTTGGGAATCTTGATGTTTATGAACAGCGATCCATTCACACAGAACAAAAATGTAGTCATTTGGGGGTTGGCAAAACTTAGTGAGATTATTAAAAGAAACGGATTCGTTCATTATCTTTGAATAAAACATCGTAATCTGTAATAAACATGTATTTAACTTTGCATTTCATCAATCAGCAGTATTGATCTACGCCATTAAACTTTTATTAGGATCCACATTTGCGCAACAAAAAAGTTAATACCTAATGACTCATTAGTCAGTCGATAATCTCGGGCTTAGTTACATATACAATAATTTTGTAAATAATAAATAATTTCATCAATAATATTTATTTATTATCGGTTAGTTAGATTAGATTTTAGTTAGCAAATGCAGGTGTGCCAGTGGAAAATATGTCAGAGAGCGATCAGCCAATAGGATTGCATTACCCAAGTGGCAGGAGGCGCCTATCATTAATTAAATGATGCACAAATGTGAACCCAATATAACTTAGCGGTATATACAAAATTGAAAGGACGCACTAAATAAATACACCGTACATAGCCAGTAAAGCTTATTACATAATACTATAGTAGGGCGGCTGACACGGTTAAGATTTGATAAATGTAAGAAAAACTATCGAAAAAATTGGGCTTTTAAAATGTATGTTTCATATGAGCTTTGTCCTACATTTTTGGACATTAATGAAGTTATTATTATGTAAAATATACTATATAATATATTTCCTTTTTTCGACGTATAGTCAGCCGCTTTTACTCAATGCGAACATGTCAATTACAATGTTGCTATATTCGCCTTTAGAAACACATTAGGGAATAATTTTGACTGAAATCCTAACTAGACTAACATTCAGATTCACACAATCTCATTTGTTTCGCATTATTTTAAACCAAACGTTAACACTGCAAATAATATAAACAACAAAAAGACAATAACTATATTAGGATATTATATGCATATACATATTTACATGCGATACACTTTTGGGTGAAATCTTTTAGTTAAATGTACCTTGTAACAACTATTGCTGGCTCGGAAAGTGTACTAACCCTTAAGCTTTCGGTTTCAAACCAGTCTCCTAAACTTCTGTAGGCGTAAACACGTTATGATAAGATGAAAATGTTTGCTATTGACATTTACGATTTCTAGTCGGTCAAGTACATTACAGTAAGTCTGAAAGCGGCGCCGGTGACACAGAAGTTGAACTCATATCATTAGGGTCGTAATTAAAACTATTGTTATTTTAACAACATAAGGACACATCTCTAAAAGATTTAACCATAAAGTTCGTAAAAATAAAACTAAACTTAACCATTAGAGTACAGTCAGCCACAAAATACTAACCACATTACAATATTTTATTTAGTATTTTATTTTCTTGGAATCTGGTTAATATATTGGCATCAACGATAAAACTATTGAAGAGCTTCATCATATTTTTTTGTTGTTTTTACAATATTTATATTATCATTCCATTATTACATAACCTTAACAAACATTAAGTGTTTCAGTTCTAGAGTGCATACGATAACAATAAATAGTAAATGCTTATATTCCTCTTAACTTCACGATTCAGCACCATTGAGACTGGTCGTGAGGATATACCAACTAGCGAGGAATGAACAATGTTAACCTAATTATATTAAAATTAAGGAAATATCACATTTTCAACAAAAACCATGATGTACACACAAATATTTAACAGATAATTTAAAGAAACTCGTTTCAATCCGAAATATACAAACATTTTTGGTTTCCACATTCTATAAATGCCTCAAAACTAACGTCAGGACTAGAAATTATATTCTTGGCAAAATAGGTACCGTATTTGAACAAATGTTTGCGATATAATTATGGTCAAAACAAAACAAATAGTGTACATGTATCGTAAATAATATTCAGAATGTTTGATTGATATTGCAAAAACCTAAATAATCCTAAACCTAACTCATTATTACGATCTTTCTTAAAAAAATCTATTTACATACCTATCCTGTGTTACCACTGACGGCAAAAAAATATATCGGATAAATATTTTAAAATAAATCAATCAAGACTGCTAGTGAGGCATTTATAAAATATTTCATATAAAATAAATAAAAAAATATCAGATTTTTTAAATAAACCAATTTCAAAGCGCACTTTTCATAATCACTGCCACAAACGTCTTAATTTATTCTTAATTTATTAAAAACCATTCCTTTAGGCATTTTATTAAATGTAAATAAATAACAAGATGCCAAAAATTTGTTAGCAATGTTAATCGAAATTAATATTGAACTCTTTAGCCATAAAAGTAATATATTATGCAATGTATTCGTCTAACATCGGTTCGTGTTTTGATTACATTTAGTTAAATACTTAACAAAATGGCAACAGGTTAACTTTTAATGTATTTTTGTTCGATTCCTACAATAATATCTCTCCGCAGTTTCCATAAGCGTGGTCTCATGTATAGACCTCGTAGGAAACACCTACTTACTTCACCGTGACCTTCCTAACTACACTACTTATATATTTTTTAATATAAGCGCATAATTTTTCGTAGTGGTATTTTTTGCCGACCATACACAACTTTTGTATAGCGTTCAGTAACTATTACAAAATTATCAAAATCCTTATATAAATTGAATAATATCATAAAATCGCGCCTCTTGCTGTAAGTATCCAGAAATTCGCAATTTCGAGATTCGAAATCTAATTTTAGTGTTGTTAATAGAGGCACTATTCAGAATATATTTAATTTCCCCGCCACTTTGGATTTTAATATATAAAACTATCCATAATATCATTATCTTACACACACCATGTAAGGCATTGTTTTAGTAAAAGTCTTACGCTACCATTCAACCTTAGCACGTTTGGCTAAATTGAAATAAGAATTATATTTTTCTGATTTTCCGTACTAGCATCTCACTCCACACTTATCAGTTGCTCTCACTCCATCTCACTTTATTGACATTAAAATGACTGCTATTAAAGTGTCATTATTCTGGAGATTTTTTATCATTTTGGAATATGGCCTTTTATCTTGACAGAATTTAGAATTCGTCCCGCATTGCGCATGGTACAAATCACCTGCAAATCTTACACCCTGACTCACGTTTAACTAACAATTTCAAAGACAGAGTTGTCCTAATCCCAGTCGCCAGTTCCATTCAGCTGTTGAAGCAAATCACACGAAAATGAGCGTTAACACTTTCGGATAAATTCGTGTTTTAAATCCAAACAACACAACGTGACGTAACGATAATTTTCCAGCTGTTTTGCACACAGATACTAACATTTAGCCAAACGGGCTTCACTACACAACAGTTGCTTATTGTGTAGATGTTTTGGAAACAGAGCGTATGTAAATAATATATATAATGTCGAAATAAAACGACTACTTAGTTTTAATTTGAAAATAGTTTTTAACGCATGGCCGATGGCATCAAGCATAGAGATGAATAATTTAAGTAATATACCGTCATGCGTGTATTCCCCGATGTTTGGGTCACAATACGATAGTAGATGTAGGCAATTGATGGATAAATAAATAAATAAATATTTAAGTGTACGATACGATCTCTGTTTCCCAATAAATCTACACGAACACTTTCTACAATCTGCACATTAAACACTATGTTATAGCAAGCCCACACCCAATGGTTGCACAATATAATTATGTCCCTTATACCGCACTAATAGAGTCCATATTGCTCTAACATCAGTTTGCCCGCCGTCTTTAAGCCAATAAGCGATGACTCCCACACTGCCCAAGCACCATGTCTTATGAAGAACGTACTATCGACTTGTGACCTCTCAAAATACAGATTAAAAATGTTGTTTATTAGCTGTACAAAAATGGCAGTTTTTTATTACCCTAGAATGATTCACGGACTGTGGTAAACCTATTATTAAATATTATGCTGCAATTGTTAACTGACTTTAAACAAGCCATAAGTCGATAGTGCGCATACATTGTTGAATATTTTAAATATAGTATGAATATCGAGAATCTAATGCGAGTTTGCCTAAACATTTGTTTATTTCAAGAGATTTTCGATGACAATAAGCGTTATTTTAGCCATAAAGCAATTCTAGCGAGAATTTCAACATGCTATTTTACACAGTTTTTCTAACACAATGTTGACTTCTTTTTGAGTTTTCATTTTTAACTTTAAAAGATAAAACAGTTTAAAAAAATGAATTTTAACTAAATTCTCTATGGTAAAAATTTCTCAATAACACTTATTACACCTTACAAAAGATGGACCTAGAAATCCCAGACTTTAAAATACTTCTTAATAAAAGTGATAGAAGTATTTTTTAAACTCGGGTTTAGTTTAGACTTGTAGAAAATTTACAAAAAAGCAGGATCTTAAATCAGTGTCGACATAATGATTATGGGTTGCAGTGTGAGATTTCAGCCGCAAGCGATGGGAGTTGTTGGAATATACATGAGATCAACGAGTAAAAACGCTGCAGGAACCTAACGATAAGTAAATAATTGACGATTGGTTAAATTAGGACTAAGTTGACCAGAGAAATGACACATATTTTACACAAATAATATTATATACAACAAGATAAAAAATAATAGTAGAAAGTGCAATGAGAAAACAAGATATAAATATTATTGCCAATTTAAAGTGTATTTCATTATCATTTTATAGAAAGATTCAATAAATAACTATCGATTTTATCACACAATCCATGATACAGTGATAAACAGACATATAGAATTACGTAGTACTGTGTCTGTTTTATTGCATACATGTGTGTTTTTTCTATTCAATATGAAATATCAACTTTAAGGCGTTAAAATCGGTTCTGAAATAACAAAAATATACAATAAGGTCATAGAATTATGTTACTGGCAATACAAATGGGACAAAATTGATTTTAACTGTCTGTCACAAAGCTTGTGCATTCTACATTTTATGTACAGGTGTTCAGAACGATTCTTTTGAGTGTTCTCACTTTGTAGCTGTCATTTATAGGAAAATTTGTGTTCATTAAATCTGAGAGTTCTAGTATAAACATTAGATTTGAATTTACAATCGTCAGTCAAATATTAAAGAAGAAAAAACCACCAAAAAGTTTCAACTAACAAATGATTAAAAAACCAGATGAAAGTCTCTTGTTTCTAAACAATCTATCTTCGTAACACGTGTTAGAAAGTGGTAGATTCCAACAACCCCGTCGTACAATAGACCTAGAGACGGAAGAACACAAACTGGTAAGCGTGGCGCTACCTGTTGAACAGCAGGTCGGGTCGGTAGTAGACGTAGATGCCGAGCAGCACGGTGGCCGTGGCCAGCGCGGCGCGGCGCGACAGCGGCACGCGGCGCAGCGCCGGCGCCACGCAGCGCCGCAGCCGCGCCACCAGCCCGCCCGCCGCCGCCGAACGGTTGCGCGCCGCTATCTGGCGACGCTTCAGACGCTCCTCGTCCAGTCGACGCTGCTCCTCTCTGTAGTTTTAAAAAAACATGATTTCGCTTGCATCCCAAAGGACTTTTCAAAACAAAAGTAGCCATGTTCTTCCTCAAGATGCAAATCTACATCCTTGCCAAGTTTTATCAAAATAGACAGACAATTTTCGCAAATATTATGTATGTAGTATCAATCCTTATTGAAATAGTTTGGAATAGCTATGCTAAGTAAATTGCGAGCGATAGTCATATTTGGTGCTGTGTAAAATGTCTCAAAATATTGCATAATATTATAAAAAATAGAAAGAGTTTCGTTTCACACAGTAAATGAGGTCCATTTATTATATCTTAACTATAGTGCTAGAGTCACTGTACGTCCGATTTATCATTCGATCTAGACTCTAAATAACATTAATGAGTTCACTCATTGAAGCAATCTTTCTGCAAACGCCGCTTGTAAATTACTGAAAATCAAAATACCTCTATTATCTACTGAAAAAGAAGGTAATAAATATTCTTAAAAATAGTAAGGACTCACTCTCTCCTCTCGAGCGCGGCGACTTCTGCCTCGAGATCAGTGGGGTCGTTATTTTCGTACAGCGTCTTGGCAGTCACCAGGATGTCTTCGAACGGTAAGTCATCCGGTAACTGAAATATTCAACATAGATAAATCGCTGTGGTGTTAGTGTATGCCGACCATCACTCACTGATTCACTAGATAGCCCAGCGTTCCGAACTGACGACTTTTAAGAAACCAACTGGTAGAATATTGGTGTCTCTTAACCATTTTAAAGGGGCTAAGAGGACTGAGAGGAGGGTAAATAGAGAGGCCTTTGCTCTGCAGGGGGACGATAATGACTGAATAAAATAAAACATGTGATAAGTCAATGTTGCGGGTTAAAAGACGATGTAGTGGCTCGTATGAGAGGAATATGTTGAGATGAAATGATATTTATTTCTGCAAATAGATCGTTGTAAGACACTTTTCAAGTCGAATGTTTTAAGATTTTGTACTAGATGTTTTGTACTCTGAGAAGAAACGCCGAAAAATCTCAGAGAATCATGGACGCTTTTCACAATGTCTGCAATGCCTTTTGAGGAAAGAGCTACAGCAGATGTTTCGGGCATGTGGAGAGAATGGATAAACGGGGACTAATAGAGCAAATGTCCATGGATTTTCGGACGCCCTAGAAATTCACCGACCTCCTCGGCGAGGTCTTTCAAAAACACCAGGTCACAACCGGCGCGTGTGTATGACAAGATGTATGGATGTTGACGTAGCGAAAAGTATGCAAGAATCGTAGTAAATGGCGTTCAGTAGTTTTTACCTGCCCTTTAAAGAAAAAAAATGAAATCGCCTTTTTGTGGTGGCGTCCACCTTGGCTTTAAAATGTATCATCACTACATATTATAAACCAAAGTCCACCGTCGCGTCTGTCTGTCCCTATGTATGCTTAGATCTTTAAAACTACGCAACGGATTTTGATGCGGTTTTTTTTAATAGATAGAGTGATTCTTAAGGAAGGTTTATATGTATAATAACATACCACGTGGGCGAAGCCGCTGGCGGGAAGCTAGTACTGTATAATATACTACTATTCAAGCCCTTTCATTTGATACCCATATTGACAGAGTTGTGAAAAAAATGTAATTCATCATTTTGCGACCATCCTGGACCGTCAAACTTATAACACCCGTCGTTTTTGCGTCGGGGGTTAAAAAGGCGTTAAAGAATACAGAAATCACAACTTACCCTTGACAGCAAACAATGCAGCATGGCCATATCGCACTCGCAGTTGTGCACCTCGTCGGCGCGGTACAGCACGATGGCGGCGGTGACGTACACGGGGAACAATGGCGGCGCGCACAGGAAGTAGTCGTACAGCCGCACCACGTCCGTGTACTTGTTGAGGCTGTGCCCGAACCACGTCAGGTACCACGGCAACGCGAACATTGTGCCCACTTGCGCTCTGGACAAGACAAAAACAAAACCATGGATTATTTTTGATAATCATACCATTATGCCGACCTACCCATGTAGGTCGGCCTAAAATGCGTGTTTCTCACTTGCCGTATGGTCTATGCCATGATCACATTCGCTACGACTACGACAGGTAACATGGACGCTCGCCCAGGCTCCCAAAATCGATTTCCTCTCGCTATTATGTCTATAAATGTATACTTACCATTTAAATAAATACCTTGGGACATTTTTATACAGCACCATCTATTCCCAAACTAAGCAAAGCTTGTACTATGGGTACTAGACAATGGATATAATACTTATATACTGTTTTTTTTTTGTAAATACATACTTATAATATATAAGAAACACCCAGATAAACACAAACACCTAAGTTCATCACATAAATGTTTGTGTCTTGTGGGAATCGAACCCACGACCTCGTGATCAGCAGTCCGGTACTCGAACCACTAGACCACAGACATCGTCGTCGTCATTACGCCCGTATTCCCCGAAAGGTTGGCCAGAGGTGTACAATCACAGTTTACCGGTACATTTAGATACAATGTTATAGAGGATGAGCCTATTGCCCGGGCAAGCGGGCACTAATCAAATTCCAAGCTGCTACTAAGAATTTAATTTCATAGAAAATCCCAACAACACTGCCCGACCTCAGATTCAAAATCAAACCTAGGACCTCAAGCGTAACATTCCGCTAGGTTAATGAGTAATGAGGCAGGTTATAATTTCATTTTCGATTATAACAATTCAATGGGCAGATTTTGGAAGTAATTTGCCTCTAATTTCGTATGTATGTACACTGTATAAAGTTAAGAATTATAATAATAAAACAATATTGAAGTTTCGAAAAAAAAAAAGATATCACAAAACATGTAAAACAGCTTCATTAAAATTATTCATACTTATTTTAGTGTTCTGATTTCTGGCACTTACGCGAATACTAGACATTGAAATAAAACTACTTTTTACGGATTTTATCGCGTTATATTGATATTATATGAATCGGATTGCCAACAATTAACAAAAATGTAGGGTAGCTGTTAGTAATTGAAACGTCAAGACGCCTACCACCTTAGTCACCCGTGACCATGGACGCTGTAAAGGGTCCGAAACGTCGGGATTAAAATAATATCAATATAACGCGATAAAATCCGTAAAAAGTAGTTTTATTTCAATTAATAGTGTTGATAACATTGCGCTAAACAAATACTCAAATTGAATCAATAAATTAACATCTTAAATAAATAATTTCTTAGAAAGTAAGTAAGACATACCCATTCAATGTAATAGAGGGTGCGCCCATTGCCATTAACCAGACATAAATTCAAACTCCGCTGATACTTTTATGGAAAATCCCAATAACACTTTTTCTCGACCTAGGAATCGAACCCATGACCTGGAGCGTATCAATCAGAACCAATAGGCTAACAAAGCAATTTATAATGTTTAGGGCCTGTGGGTGTAGCCAAGTTGCAATCTATACTTCGAATCGACAAATAGAAAGAAAAAATATGGAAATGACATTAGTGGCAGCCCAATTTGTCGAAAGCTTATGTCATTTCCATACATTTTGTTTCTATTCGTTCGTCGATCCAAACTATAGATTGCAATTTGGCTAGGCCCAATGTTTCACCATCTCTGGATAGCCGGTATTTTTTAATTTAACCTGTGTATGGTTAAATTAAAAAATGGAAGAAAATTGTTATGAAATTATCTGACAAGCCATTTAACTTCTTCGACTCACTTGTCCAAGCACTCGGCCAGTTTCCTGTCGGCCCTGTTGAGCACGGGCAGCATGTAATTGAGCAGGTGCTGCGTCGGCTGCATGGTGATCTGCATGAAGGGCGCCAGCGGAGCCGCCGCGCCGTACGACAGCCGGCACAGCAGCGGGAACGAGGCGCGGTCGCCGCACACCAGCAGCAGAGTGATCGCTACGTCATGGTAACCCTGGGTAACAACAACACACACGCGTTAATTACATACTACTTATATTATAATAAAATAAATAAATAAATAATAAATATGCTGGGACATTTTTACACAGCACTATCTAGTCCCAAACTAAGCAGAGCTTGTACTATTTTTGTAAATACATACTCATTTGTAATACATAAGAAACACCCAGACAAACACAAACAGTTAAGTTTAGCACAATAAATGTTTGTGTCCTGTAGGAATCGAACCCACGACCTCGTGATCAGCAGTCCGGTACTACCACTAGACCACATACGTCGTCAAAATTAAAAATGTGAAAGTTTGGATGGATGTTTGTTTGTTACTCAATCGCGCCAGAATCTCGATGAATTTGGCACAAGGATAGATTATAGTCTGGCAAACACAGGCTACTTTTAATCCCGGTAAAATGTATGATTCCTGTGGGATAGATTTGTTTTAATAATTTATAAGAAATACGCAGACCAGAAAGCTAGTAATGTCATTATATATTAATGAGATGTTTATCTACACTGTACCTGTAGGGAAAAGGCCTCTTAGGTCCCAACTCAGAGACGTCAATTAACCTTAATGAATCATTAACGAACAGTGGCTACTATATCCTGGCCTATTTTTTCATATTTGAATTTGTTGTCAGTGTACTAAGATATACTGGGTCTCATTAGCTAATGATTCATTAGATTAAGTGACGTCTCTGAGTTGGCCCCTTACACAGATAAGGCGTTACCACCACGCATTCACGTTTAGGTATTCAAAGCGGTGATTGGAGAGGTATCTAGTTCAGAACTTCTGAATTAAACTGGGAACTTTCCAGAAACAGTGCTTTATCAGATTTGTTACTACTTCTACTATAAAAGACACGTCCTACAGAAAATATCTAAGTTTAGTATTATTCTAACCAGTGTTAACATACAAAGATTTTGTAAAATGGCACAGTGCCAGAAAGACTGGCTTTATCACACCTCCTACAGAAAATATCTAAGTTGTTATTTATATTAGTGAAATTAAGGAAGTATTTGGTGAAAAATATTAATTAGTTTCAATAGTAGTTAATTATTAAAATATTTTGAATTCAATTTGCAGTTATTTTCCTTTCGAAAGTGATTAAATAGTACATCTATAATGCATTTATTTCCAATACTGAATCCTATCAAGCTATTGCATTACCGATAACGAGTATAAACACAATACAAAGCGGTTGATAGACAGACAACACAACACACAGGCTTGTGTGTGTAAGTGAGCACGCGAGCGTACTATACACTTTGCATAATCGCTGATAACGTCCGAAGTTCACACAATCAAGGTTAACGCTGATATCTGCTTTCTTCCGTTTATGTTCTGCCCCCTCGATATGTGCCATTATCACCCACGTGAATTCACGAAAATAGGAAATGTATTGGATTGACTACACTACTATGGCAATAGACATGGGACCAAAAATATACTGGCGAACTGTGGAGATACAAATTAAATTGCATCATTGAATGCTAGCCCTTCGAGGAAAATTGGCGATAAGGTATGTTATACCTACCATGTGATTACTATCATTACATACCGCAGAGGCTTTACCTATAGTCTGCGCGGAACTAGTTGGCCGTGCCTTAGGTATGTGAGCGGCGAGACGTACGGGTGGGGTCGCATGCGCGCAGTGAGACGGAGGGGCGGAGGAGATTGTTTTTGTTCACAGTAACCCGCCGTCTCACCCCCGTCCCTACCAAGGCGCGGCCAACTAGCTCCGCGCGAACTATAACTACGGCAATCTTACTGATGATCCAATCTATGTAAGATGTATTTCACCTTTTGGCTGTTACGCATCGATCGCGTTCCGATTACGGAAAAGCTCGGAGCAAACCAGTCAACTCCAAACGTCGTCAAAACCTCAACATTCTCAATTTATTGTACGTTTAGCTTAGAGCTGCTTTGGTAGACCAATATACAAAGGGAATAAGACTTATCTGGTTTTTAACTGCCATTCTTTTTAACAAGGTCGGCCTGAAGAGGTTCTAAGTAATTTATGTAATTCAAAACATCAAAAAGTTAAACAACTTCATGGCCACAAAGCATTAGTTTATAACACTTAACGGCAACGTAACCGTGTTATTTTTTAGTATACAATCGGCTAATTGGATATGTGAAATTAATATTCAGGTCATGTGAAGTCATAGTCATGTCACCACAAGGAATTGTGTAAATAAATGCAGCTGATACAGAACTTGTGGTTGTTGAGTGAGTCACTACTATAAAATAGAACTTTGTCACTATACACAGGTAAACACGACAATCATTACAAGTTAACATACAAAGATTTTGTAAAATGGCACAGTGCCAGAAAGACTGGCTTTATCGCCACGAGACGTTGGGTTCGATCTCGGTACAAAAAAATATTAATAATTATAAAAATATTAGTAACTAACCAACTAAATTGATTCAAATCGACAAAACAAAGTAAAGTAAATAAAACAAAGTAAATAACACTTTCATACCTTCCTCTCACATTACTTTTGACATACCAATAAAATATTCGTCCACCAATCCGCCAGAATCTAAGAGATCATTTAGCGCAGCCAGAGTTCGAGGAATTGGCGACTGAGCACGTGCAACAGTACGGCATGGAGGGACGGAAAACAGCCTGTGTAATATAATAACACTACTGACCTGGTAATACTTCAAATGCGGGTACTTCATAATGACTCGCAGTATTAGGACAGTGAGCTGGTCCTGTAGTGCCACACGCTGCTCGTACGGAATGCCCGGGGGGAACCGCTTCAGTGACCGGTTCACATCCAGCACAACCTACCAAAGATAAACAATATTAAGATATACTACTTATGTGGAACTGCCTAAGAGTGAAACTCTGTTAGTCTTCAAGACTCGTGTGAACTGGTTTTTACTAGGTAAGCATGCACTATCGTCGACTGCATTGTTTCTTATCGACAGACAAAGTAGTGGTCAAATGTAAGCTTGTGACCAAAAAGTCTAGGCTATGGAAATTCTGATTAATATGAGAATTTATAAAATATGTCATGATCATTGATATTTTTTTATATTGTGTTTTTCAGCAGCACCTACAACTAAGTGTTATTTCAGTTTTTCTATGAAATTTTCAATTACATAGGACATGAACATGTGAACACCAGTGAACCATGGTTGTACAGTCACAAGCAAAAACATGTATACATTAACAAAAGTGCTTAAGCAATTTTCTCCTAACATACTAATAGAACTTTTGTGTTAATATGAACACAGTATTTACGAACTAATACCATAGTGAAATTGGTGTTATCACGAAGTTAATCGTTCATTCATGAAAAAATCGCTTTAGCACTTTTGTTAGTGTATACACGTTTTTGGTCATGACTGTACAACCATGGTTCACTGTTATGTTCATGTCCTATGTAATTGAAAATTTCATAGAAAAACTGAAATAACACCACCCCAACTCAGAGACGTCACTTAAACTTAATGAATTGTTAACAAACAGTGGCTACTATATCTTGACCTATTTTTCCATATTCGAGTTTGTTGTCAGTGTACTAAGATATACTGGGTGTCATTAGCTAATGATTCATTAGGTTAAGTGATGTTTCTGAGTGCGGCCCTTAGGTGTAGGTGCATTAAAGACATTATTAATTAGTTTACCTGATTGTACTCAATGTGTGTTGACAGTTCATCTAGAGATGGCGGGTCTGTCAACTCTTCCTGTGTCACACCTACTAGTAATGGCCAAATTTTTCTTCTGTAGTCATCTGTATGTAAAAAAGACTTTATAGGTATACAGAGGTTATTTTTTTAGGAAATTACCATTAAACAGGCAACAGGAGTATCAAACAATGTCAATTTAACAATTCAGTACTGACCCTTAGCTAGGCCTGGGCATAAATAAAAAAAATGCAAATTAAAGTGTAAAAATAATTATTATACACTTATAATATATTTTTTTTATATTATTGTGAATTCCAATAATACTGACCAATGCATGTTAAGTTAACTTGTGAACATGTATTGTTGCTATATTTATATACATATTAGACTTGCATATTCAAATTGGCGATTTTTATAAATTGTCATAAAATAAAATGTGCCGAAATGTTTCTAAATATTAAAGACAGGCTGAGGTTGATTTAATAAAGAAAAATAGATATTAGCAATCATAATATACATAGACATCATGTAGTTGAAATATTAACTTGTAAAAGTATTTTAGAATTTAGGTATTTGAAGAAATAAATATAATTATTTATCATGTTGAAACATAAATTTATGAAGATTTCAATTGCTATCAGATCAAATTCATGGAATTTCATCGTTTACGGATCAACTCATAGCTAATAATAATCTAGACCAAACGGACACTGACATGAGGTCATCAATAATTTTGATAGTTTTAAATGTTGGTTTTACAACAAACATTTTACACTGAACATATTGTTTACAAAGAATAACATTGTGGCCAGTAATACTGCATTATCTCCTGTTGTAAATATAGCACTGTATGACGACAGACAGAGGCATTGTTCAAGCTTTACGGCGTAAACAAATTCAACATTTCCCACTCACCACTAATCAATCCTGCTTTGCCTTTTGCAAAATTCTGCCATTGTTCCAAATTCACACAGTCCGGATTCTCCAAGCATTTCTCAATCTCTTTCTTCTTTTCCTTCACTTCAGGGTCTTCGTAATCAGGTTCTAAACGGAAATTGTCAATGACATTATCAATATGCACCTGATACTTTCACTCACATTTTCTATCTTATCGTTTACTAAAGTAACACAAATATGATGGTAATATCACAGAGTAATACATCACAAATTCATACAGAAAGGATGTAATGAAATTGCCATAATAATTGTTTACAATACCTTCGTCGAATTTTAACTCGGAAGGCGTAGAGATGTCATCAATATTCTTAGCGTTATTCAAGTCAAAAGATTGTTTTTTTGGAGTCGGTGAACAGTCGCCGTTTAAATTGCACTTCTCGCCGTTATCGGCGTCGGTATTATTAGATTCCATAGTAGAAAGTTAAAAATTAATCGAGCGAAAACATTACACCATCCTTCCCCAATAGGGCGATGTGATGACATTTGTGAAAAATGTTACGTTCAAAAACTTATCCATTACTCCATATCTAAGAAATTATGTGTTAACTTATTTTTTGTATTGCTTTAAAATATCGATCATTAGAAAATATTATATCTGTAATTGACTTGAAAATAGATAATTGTATTACATTATAGATTTGATTAGAGATTTTTATAATAAATGTATGTCTGGTTTTAGCTTTCAAAAATCTTATTTCTGAACGCATGTATGACAAATTACATTCCGATATATGCAGAAATATCAAACTCATTTACGTTATAAAACTGCAGTTAACTAATGTGTTTAATCAGATTATTCAACGTACATAATTAGAAATCTGTAAATAATAATATGAGTCATACCAGTAATTCCATCCAGATAATAATATGTTGTTTACTGGACGACGCGATAGAGAAAGAAGAAATAGCTACAGCTATAACTTGCAGAATGAGGTGAATGAACGCTTTTTAATAAGTCAAAAATTAATAAGTTATTGTCAAAGTAAACCATCCTGATTGGATCAATAACAATTAAAAATTTGTAAAATAATAAATGGCCAAAAATATTTTTTATAATGGATCTCGACGTTCATTCTCCAAATGAAAGCATTAGGAAAATTGAAGATATCATTGATATTCAAAAAGCAAATGGAAATTTTAATGTCCGGCAAGTTGCCTTCAACCTCCCATCGGAGTCCGAAAGCACGGTTTCAGCTAGTTTAGCTAAGAGCTTGGAATCTGGCTTATCCAAAAATAAAGTGGAATATGACAATAAAAAGAAATTCAAGAAATTTCGTTCCAAGCGTCAGAAGAGTCCCTTGCCGGACGTTATATCATGGCCGAGCGATTCAGACATAACCGTTCTTAGAATGAAATTGTGTTTAACCAGCAGTGACTTGAAGGAAAAGATGGGTAATCTAATTCCCGGGGACGGTCTTCACCAGCCCGACAGTTCTTCCATGATTAATTTGGCGACTTTAATACGTCAATCCCAGCCTCAATCTAAGCATAGCTTCAATATCGAAGAATACCTTTTGCCACTGACGTCTTGGGAGCGAGAGCAGGATCCAGAACAAGAAACGGAACCTGAGAAAGAGGAGCCGATAGTTGAAGAGGAGCAATTAAATTCTTTTGCCGCAAGGTTCAAACGGGACTTCAACGTTTACGATGCGATGTGCAGTCATCCCCATAAAGAGAACATAAGTTCTAAGGACAGTCAGTCTGGCTATTCAAAGATAACCAAGAAGTCTAAGCTTGCCAGGTTCCTGCGTCTCTACTTCTGCCCCTGTTGCACCTGTTTGTACAGACTAGAGAAAATGCGAGACGAACCCTCAGCTTATTTTACAAAACGTAAAGAAATGTATTAACTGTTTATTCAAACAAATTGTACCCAATGTAGTTTTTGCATTTCAAATTGATGTTTTCACGTTTGGCAGTCACAAAATTTGTGTTTTATTTCGCAGTTTTACTACCGACACAAACATTTCTATTATATTCCCTAATTAGGTAGGTACTAAGAGTTAAGAAATATTCTTCCTAGTATTTGTCCACCTCTTGAACATTACTTGAAGTAACAGATTGCCGATAAAAATATATCAGGCGCAGTAAGCTATATGGCGCATGGACTAGTCAGTCTCTCGCTATTTATCTCGATATATTTTATACGTAAGGCGTATCTACGAAGCGCAAACACAAAACAAACAAAGCACTCATTATCACATCAGCTTGAATACGTAATGTCTACGCCATGATTGCAACCGTCTTGGGCCTGCGCCTGCCCACGCAGAAATAGAACAATGGTCGAACTATTTAATCATTTCTTTTAGCAAGGTCCTCCTCCGTTCACTAAGTCATTATCACTCGTTAGTCACTCAACAAAAAAGGTTGACTTGCGAGAGTATTTCGAAAGCATTTGGTTTGCCCAGTTGTGGGACCGCTAAGAAATAGGTACCTACATCACGAAGGTTTTGTTAAATGGTGCAAGGTAAAATTAGAAATCTAGATTACTGAAAATACTGAATTTCGCCTGCAACTGCAGTAAGTTATGAGCAACAGCTACCGTAAGTATTAAAAAAAAACTGTTAGTAAGTACTTAGGCTAATATTCAGAGACGATGCTCAGCGTAAAGTATGTCAAATTTGTATGACAATTTGACATACGGTAGCCTAAGTTTATGCTTAGCATCGTCTCTGAATATTAGCCTCAATATTTTCGCCTTACATTATAAGTACTTAGGTACAATCGAAGTCATAGCCTCGTATGTAATCGAATGAGCATGCACGAGACGGTAAAAAAAATTAAATTTGAATTTGCTTTGCCCAGCTGATTGAAATACGTTAGTATCTAAAAAAAAACATCTCAATCAGGACAGGCAATGGAACATTAATGTTGTTGAATCTTTACAGTAATTATTTTTTTTTACTGACCCACTTTGTCCCACTGCTGGGCAAAGGCCTACCTTCCCTTCTTCCAGGCCGCTCTGTCTGTTGACTTGAGAATCCAATCCAATCCAAATCTCTCGAATAAATACATATAATAAAATTATATTTATTTATATAATTTATTGCTGTTGCTGTTACCTTCTTGCTATAAAACAATGTCATCGTAAAAAATGCTCGGGCTTATGTAGTGACGCAATTAAATTAGCGCAGCCCTACTGCCATAATGTGGAAAAGCGTGACGTCATAAACATATAAGAAATTGGTGCGGAACAGTGGACATGCAGTTACTATGTTGGGGTGTGGTTGAGAGCGTTGAGACAGTTTTGGAAATTGGTTGTCGAACATGACGATAAGTCCGTAGTTATACAATAACCGCAATGGCATGCACTTTCTTAGTTTGTAAAGAAGGTAATTTAAATAATGTTATATTACGTATTTTATTTTGTAGTTTGTAGGCTGGACTGTAAACCCAACAGATAATAAATAAGTAGAAATACGACTTAACACTGAAAGCTGAAATAGAATCACTTTGACACTTTCAAGTACCTAAGTTTTCGGCGCTGGGCGTGATAATGATAGAAGTACTTATTAGTAATTGTAAAAAAACATGAATGTACTTACGTACCATTCCGCCTGTATTCCTAAAGGGTTAGGCAGTAGGTAGTGCCTGTACATTCAAAGTTCTTCTTGGCTTGTTAAAGGCGCCGCTGTCGCAGTAATTTTACCAAATTTAGTATTTGTCTCTACTTTTCGGCAAGTTTTATATTTAGATCGATTAGAAAGTCCATCAGTATACTAAATAAATTTCTAAGAAGTGAGAGTGGGTTAATTAGCAGACTGGATACCTCATTTATTGGGAGCACCTAATGCTAGGTAGTACAAGTAAACAGCTAAAGTATGTGTGCCTAAGTTTCCTACTCGTTTGAGAAATGCATACAGCATATTGATCGAAGTAACATCGTCAATAGAAACAAATGACGTACATAGGTAAGTTAAGGTTAGACGAAGAGGCGGAATAATTTGTTTATTTATTTATTATTAGGAAGGCTTACACTTTACAGTCTAATGACAAACTATTATATAACTTAGCTAAACATATTAAGCATTCATGTTGCTGATGACAAACCTTCACATATAGTTTAAACGCTATCAATCCAAGATGAACATAAAATATAAATACAAAAACAACCATTAAAATATTAAATCGTCAGTCTAATTATGCTAATGCCTGTTATTGTATTTTCAACCGACTTCAAAAAAGGAGGAGGTTCTCAATTCGACTGTTTTTTTTTTGTTTCGTTTGTTACCTCAGAACTTTCGACTGGTTCTAAATAACTGGTAGAAGTTGGTACAAGACAACACTGTAAGACAGTGGTTCGACACGGGCGGTGGTCCGTGGAAAAAGTCAAGATGATCCGCGAAGTCATCCTTTAAAGGTATTATGGAACAGCCCTTTATTTATTGCCTCTTTGGTGGTCCATGGTAAGTCAAAGAGAACCATTGCTGTAAGACGAAGACCTGAATAGTATCTGTGTATGTGAGAGCTAGAAGTGTCAGTGTTCTCACATACCTCTCACCATACATACCTAATATATATGTATACTAGAGTTGCCGCGAATACTCGCTATTATTCGGTATTCGGCATTACTCGTCATTTTTTTGATATTCGTCGAAAATTCGAAAAGTCGAAAATATTCGGCGAATAGTCGTCGAAAATAAACTTTTAACGAACAAAAGAACTAATGAGTTAAAAATAATCATTTTTTTAATTATTTTCCTTAATAAAACAATACACAATATCAATTATTATCTGTAATATGTGCCTGTGCCTATCATACTCATGAAATTAAATTAGTAAGGCTTTTTAATTAATATTTAAAATCCAAGAGAGGCAGATTGTGGTGCAAAAAACAATTTTTTCTGCACGTTCTGGAGGAAGTCGGTTTCGGTTTTCCTCGTAAATTAATCCTGCCTCGGAAAATAGTCTTTCTGAATAAACAGAGCTTGCTGGTGTGATTAAGTATCGTTTAGCAAGCTTACTTAAAAAAGGAAATCTATTCTTATTGGTGGTACTCAAAGCCCACCATTCATATGGGTTTATTTTTCTGTCAGCCTTTGCTAATGCGATGTATTTGGCGATTTCTTCAGCAGTGGCATTCTTGGGTTGCTCTTCAGTAGGTTGCCCAAAATAGTTTATGAGTTTCCGAATCATGCTCACTTTCATATTTTTAATGTGTTTAATGTTTTTTTTTATGTCGAATAGTAATGTCGAGTTATTCGACTATTCGCCAAAGTGAATGGCGATTAATCGGTATTCGACTATTCGCTATAAACACTATTCGCGGCAACTCTAATGTATACACATTACACACATCAACTGAATTGGAATTTGACCCGAGTCTAAGTGTCTCTACTGAAGTCCTATACCTTGAATTGGGTGAAACCCAACGGATTTAAGTTAATATTAGGTATAAAAAGTCTTGATTTATGTATTAGTAACTTTACACCTTACGCTTGTCCATAATAATTTAGATACTTAATAAATAATCAATACCTTATTATCATCAACCTAGGTATATATATACTGTCCCACCACGCTGGCCTAATGCGGGTTGGGAGAAATGGCAGACTTCACATGCTGTCGAGAAAATCTCTCAGGCATGCAGGTTTCCTCACGTTTTTCTTCATAAATTTCGAATAGTCAGAGGTGCGTGCCTTGGATTTGACCTCGAGACTTTTGATTTTGCAGTCCAGTGGCTATCACTGCAACCTACATTGATTAATTAGGAAGTAGGTAACTAATATTTCATTTAAGCTATAACAATAAGGATGTGCAATATCGGCGAATATTGTAATGATAATGTTTTTACTTAATGTTTGCGCGTGCATCTGAATAAAGGCACGCCTAATAACATAATTTTTAAGGTTATCTTTTTTATACAACATGGCAGTACCGGCAGCTTTTAAAAAGATCTTTCAACTTAAGACACCTTTAGCTTAGTTAGTAGCGTGTAGTGAGCGATCGGCTCTTGTTGCCACAGTTTGTGGGTTCGATCTCCGGACGGAACAAATATTATTTGTATGACCTACAAGTACCTACCTAGTTGTTTCGGATCTACTACTACGTAAACGAACTACAGCATGCTTAGGTATACGTGTAATGGACAGATCTCGCATTGCGGCATTGGATTTCTGGTCTTCGTACATTGAGAGGTCGGCTTGTCCTGAAAATGTATCAGTATCTATGATACTTATGGTTTGCTTGCTCACGTACGCAATACATATTAGTTTATATTATAATGATTGATCAAAAGTGCCTATTGTAGCATTCCTAGATGTTTGTGTGTCAAAATGTGTCTGTAAAATATTGTAAATGCACACACAATACAGCAGAAAATCGGTGGGGCAATACAGCAAAGCCCGTAAGCATGGGCCACACTCACGCCTTTTTTCCATAGGGCTAGGCAGAATCTAGAGACCGTCATATAGCTACGATCCTTACATATGTTCTTCTTTTTGCTTCCTCCACGTTCATAAGCGCCAGTTGTGAGTAGGTACTACGCACCTGACTTTTTTGAAGGAATAAAATAAAAGGTAGACTTTGTTTAGATGACTCACATACATACCTTATCTACTGTGGAGTTATTTTTGTATAATACCTATAATTATATAATATTTTCCTTGGTCTGAGAATTTCTAAATATTAAATTCAGCCAAAAATAATGGATTTTGGCCGTTTGCATCGTTCGACTGGTCATAATATCAAAAGTATCTGGAACCGGTTGCGGGCGACATGTGAACGCGAAGGAACCCGGGTGATTTATACCACCGATGGAGAAACCTTTACTTTTGGAGTCATTATGTGATAATAAGAATGACGTAACATGTTGGTAGTATGTGCCATGAATTACGCAGACTTGCATTTTGTTTTTAAACCTACATAGCGAGGGTTAAAAAATATTCCACGTAATGTACACTGGCAGCTACGAGTTTGTTGAATAATAACCTGCTGCATTTAAGTGGTCAATTTAAGAACTATGAGGCCAATGGAACAATTGAACACAATGGCCAAATTAAAACAGAATCCGTTCAAAGAGAGTTTAAGAAACAGGCTACACATTTAATTAGCAATTGCTCCACCAAAGAGTCCCTAATATGTGCTAATGTTTCAGGAACGGCCTCGTTTGCCAAGTCCTAGGTCGTATGCACGACTGCTTCGCACGAACCCCTGGATTCGATTCGATGAGTTGGGTTTTTCTATAAAATTCTAAGTGGCAGCTCGGATTTGGATAATGTTCGCTCCCTATTACATGGGACCTAAATATACCAGCGAACTGTAGGTGTTTATTCATTAGTACCTACCTAAAACTGTGCCAACCCTTTGGGAAATACAGGCGTGATGGTATGTATCGGGATTATTATTCTGTATATCTGCTTCTTTATTCATTCGGTACTAATTTAAATGGTAACTCGCAGATCTCTGATGCCCAGTCACTCACCTTCATAACGCGTCGCTCCATAACTCGGTAGAAGGTTAAGGAAGTTCCATTGCCTACCCTTAAACCTTTGAGGTCTATCTCAACAGGCACTTGATGTATTTGGATTTGGTATTCATTATTGTTCTTGAGCATAACTGGTTCTTTAGCTACTAATTGCATTTTGAATAGCAAAAGCAATGAATGCTGAATAACTCTGCCTCATTAGTCTTGTGGTCATAGGCTTTATTTCTAAGAGGTTCTGGGTACGATTTCCGGATCGAGATTTTCAGGAAAATATTATAGGAAACCATATCAAAAGAATAATATATAGGTACCTATAAAAATCGATGAGTATGAAGTATAGGATTTTTCTATAAAGTACTCAGTTTGGATTTAGCCCGGTTTATGGCAAAAGGCTTTTATAAAATAATATACCTACCTGCTATCTTTAGGAGTAAAGGAGTACCTACACCTCTGGCTCCGGCTTCGTTTATTGCATGCATAACACCTGTGGGTGTGACGCATGTGATCAACTCTAGTTCTTGTATTGAAAGGTTGCCTCCAACAACAACAATCACAGACTTAGTTTAGAAAATATATTTTTTGTGCATTTATGTTTACTTATATAAATTAATCGATTAGCGACATTGCGTTTGTAACACTTCATAAACTTACGCTTCCGAAACAAATCGTAATAATAACCGGACTATTTCTAGGCGAAATAAATTCGTATTTAACAGAATTCGTTAGTTTCGCATACAATTGCCAAACAGTTTCATTTCTTCGGCCCCCCGTGCCACCAGTCGGCTGCAAGGCCTGCAAGTTATAAAGCGCGGAGAAAGCACAGCGGCCGAACAGTCTCGCGAGTCCCGTCCCGCCATTGTTGCGTTGCGCCTGTATCGCGCCCTTTTTTGACGTGCAGTCATTTGGTGTTGCAAATTTTTATTGCGGATATAATTAATTGTGTTGTACAATGGAAATGAGGTAAATATATATTTTTTTAATTTATTGGTGAATATTTTTTATTATTAATTATTTAAACTCTGTGACAACGAAGTTTAGCAAATTTAGAATCGAATCTTTTACTTATTCATAATTCTTAACAACTTTCTGATACAAAAACATAATGATTCAATATGTCATGTCACTTAATTTCTATGTAATGATGAGAAATCGCTCGCTTTCTAGTTTCATTGGCGGTAAGTGTAGAGCTAATGTTTCGTAGCTCACCTATGTAGGAACATGGTTAGAGTAATTTCTATAAACTTACATACAGTATCGTCATAATTATACACTGTGGTATCGTGATACAACACAGTGACTTGTAATTATTGCGTACACGCAGTAATTTTAACGATTTATGAGTTTTTGCCATTGCATTAAAAATGGAATCAATTTTGAAAGGGTTGCAATGTTGTCAATTAGAAATTATTTATAACGTTACAATTGAGTTGTTGGTGTACACTGTACATAGATATTTTTTATACATTTACGCAAAAAAGCTTTACAAGCGTTCTAGTTCAGAGGATGTGCAATTGTTCATCCATTGCGCGATGAGTTTTGTGTCCTTATGTCAATATGTCCCGTAAAACTATGCGTAAAACTAACATGCGCGCCATCATCACATTTCTCTATATTGGCTCGAGATAATCTTACGACAATGTCCATATATATATAGCATAGCACCATATCACGATAGCTCAACTGGCCGACGGAAAATTAAATCAATTTTGGACAACTGTCACCCCTAAAGATGATGACTAGGTATACCGTGCTCTTTCCAATCATGTTGATATATATATTACTTCCAAGGTGATCGCTTGAACATATTAGTATAATTAAAAAATAGATTGAAATAATGTGACTATTGATTCCTAATAATAAAAACCACTGACCTTAAGTCACCGTACTTAGCAGGACGATAAGAACTGCGCTTATTACTGGTCAAAATATCGATTAGCATCGACATTGTGGCTAATATTCAGAGACGATGCTCAGCGTAAAG
Organism: Acronicta psi; assembly: GCA_946251955.1. NCBI lineage: Eukaryota > Metazoa > Arthropoda > Insecta > Lepidoptera > Noctuidae > Acronicta > Acronicta psi. The sequence goes on along the minus strand of OX276470.1, from coordinate 15,626,631 downwards.
TAAGGCTTCCGTAAGTCAAATTTGTATTACAATTTGACATACGGAAGCGTAAGTTCATGCTGAGTCTCTTCTCTGAATCTCAGCCTCAGTGACATCCGGCAGCAGGCTGGCTGCAGTGTTGCATTGTGGTTCCAGTGCACGATCTGCGTACTATGTCGTAGTGAATGTTTCCAATCCCATGACGTGCCTATACCTATAAAACGGCAAGTAATATCCTGCGCTTCCTCAGGTGGCAGACAAGCCATGACCATTTTCTGCAACCAAAAACGTATCCTCCTTCTTTGTTTCGTGGTTTCGCGCATAAGAAATGAGCTTGCCCACCGAATTCAATTAAAAGTAAAAATACAGTCCCTACTTCGGTAATAAATAACCAGGTGTATCAAATGCACAGACTGGAAGCACTAAATAAATTCCGGTATTTATAAATCAATGACCCTCGCCGTCCAGCCTCAAAAAAAGAATAAGATTTCATGCATTGTCCACATAAAGTCAAACTCGGTTTGGATAAAAGAAAAAATATCGAAGGTGTTCCAAATGCAAACTGGAATTCTTTAAAAACGACTTCTTTTTTGTGAATCTTGAAAATGTCTCATTTTTAAACAACATTTTGAATAAGTCAGCGTTAATTTCGGTAAAGGCAGTGAAATATTTGAACTTGAAGAAAAATAAAGTAAAACACATTCTATTTTAACATAAAAGAATTTGAAAAACATCTCGGTTGCGATATTTATCTCGCTTTATTTATGCAAATGCAACAGAGGGGTTTCAAGCCATCGCATTTGTTTGCTTGTCCGAAGTATTTTTTAAGGATTCTTTAAACATGTATTTCTTCGGAAAAGACCTAAGTATACTTACTTTCTTTGGTTTTGAGGAACAATACTTTTCGCAGTAAGCAGAAAGATTTTGTCTTGTTCAACAAACACCAAGCAAGTTTCGTTTGGAATGTAAGTATGTAAGGACCTACAAACTAGTACGTAGCTACCTAGGTTCTTTTTCGCTCATACAGGCTTCAACATGGCTTTACCTAGGTTTAGAAACTGCAGGTAGATACTTTTATTAAACAGCGACATTTCTATTAACTACATAATGCATGATGCAGTGGAGTGAGAGATAATTTCGGAATCAGAAAATTATCTAGGTACCTAGTTACATTATTCGCTTTCCATTAATATCAATGGTATCGTCGATATCATAGTCAACCGTTACTAATGAATAAATTATCTTTTAAACAAACTTTGTAGGTCAGCCATTGATCGCAAGATCAAGTTCTCCGATAATTCTATTGTCCTATTATTAAATATTTTATAGATTTTGTAATAATATTGCATCAAATTGTTAAGTTTTTGTAGTAGCAACGTACTTGGAATAACAAATTAAGCGGGAAAATGTTGCAAAATTGACATAGTCTGTGACATTAGATACTAGTGTTGTTTTCTAGACGATTCAAGGTAAGTTTACTAAGGAGTTTATTGAAAAAGTGTGACCATTTAAATTTCGAAGCTCTGAAATCGATTTTGTTGACGAAACTATCTCGATGAATCAGATTGTTTTTTTTTATAATGTCTTTAAAAGGCCCAAGGGCTTTTGCGTTAATTAATTTTAAATAACCACAAGTAAATTAAAATTTGTCACCTTAATTGTGTTCTACATTTTTTTATACCTTTTTGACATTCTTCTCTTCTACTCTGAGCCTCTACCCACCAGTAGGTACTATCCAGTACAAATCCCGCCAGAATGACCAACAGAGGGAGACTTCTGTACGGCTTAAAATACAGATACTACTGTAACATAAAAAGCCCTTCAAGAAAATCTCATTTCAAAAAACAAAACTGTGGAAAAGTGTGTCTGTGGACCGAGTCGCAATGTATTTACAAGTCAATAGCCTGTTTAAGTAATGTTTTCAATGAAGAAAGCGCTTACGCAACATCTCATAACAGTTAACAAGTTCAGCTTTGCATGTATTTCGTATGCTGAGCCTACGCCGCGTCGCGTAAAGGTGACTGCACACTGCAATGCGGGTCAGTTCCGTTTACGTTACGGTTGTCAGTTCAGCCAGCTCATACGGTTGTCGAGAGTAAATGGCCCAACAATTTGGGATAATAGCACCATTATAATTATATTAATGAATGTCATGTGCAGCTGTACAAAATTGACCATCGGATTTTCAGCTCACCCTTAACCTTCTATACTTAAATAGGTCATCAATGCGTTCCATTAGAATAAAGTAAATTTCTTTGGAATTTAAATACTTAGGAAGTGTATAGGGCAGTGTATGTTGGTATCTTACACATCTACAATTAGTGCTTCGTTTTTTAGAAAATAGTTTTTATTTAGGAATGGGTTTCTAGACTAGCCTTAATTAAAAAAATTGAAGTATTTGTACAATTTGTCATGCTAGTTCGCAATCGGCTTGAGCGAATTGAAGGGCATAATATAACTAGGACGATCCAAATAATTTAATTAGTTTTTGAATTATTGTACAATTAAGTATCTAGTACGTATATTTAGGTACTTACATACTTACCTGTAAAAAAACGTATTATTTTCATTTACCTCACCAAAGACACAATGCACAAGTGCAATATCTGAATTTATTCTGGTACCGTATTTTTTATGTCAAGCAAACTTAATATTCGTATCATGAATACGGCCCTTAACACTAGAGGTATATGGGCCACGTTCATCCATTGTGTCTGCTGTATGCTGTTTGCATACTGTTGTTATAATCTCATCTTAATAGCTTTGCCAGTATAAAACAATTTGTAACAACTTTGTTGTGAATTTGTAACTTTAATGCTGATTATGATGAAAATTAAATTATTTCTGGACTGATTTAAGCTCTATTGTATTGTTATTCATACATTTATTCACAGATTAAAAAAAACGTTTATTGCGTTTCTTTATATACCATCCGATTCTTTAATTATTTACTTTTATTGTTTTTATAATTCCTAATCGTAGATACAAAAAAAGCAGCCCGGAAAATAGAGACAGATCTATCGCTTCATTTCCCGTTTTATTTTCTCCTCTTTCAAATTCAAGATTATTCTTAAAGGATTTTTTAAAATCTATGGGACAAATGGTCAGGAAATAAGGAGAAGAACTTCCCCCATTTCCTCAGCAGGCTGAAACCGCCAAGAAACTATTAATCTTCTGAAAGCTCAACAAAGTATCCAGTTGTCTACATCGCTTAGGCTAACATTCAGAGACGAGGCTCAGCGTAAAGTAGGCTTCCGTATGTCAAATTTGTATTACAATTTGACATTGAAGCGTAAGTTTATGCTGAGTCTCTTCTCTGAATCTCGGCCTAAGTCATGCCTCCTTAGGTACCTATATTGGTCAATATTGTATTCTATTGTACCTATGTTGAAACGTTAATTTACTCTGCTTACTTAACAAAGAGTTGTCGTGAAGATATTGTGCGTAGTTAGATAAACGATTTAGTGGTGTTACACAACGATTTAAATCGAGATGCTGCTCTTATCGATAAGTCGTCGTGGTGAAATCGATCCGACTCGGACCATTTACGACTAATTGAATAACATTTGCAAAGGCAAATAAGTTTTACGCTTAACGAGACCACAGTTTAGAATATATCTTACATGATAGGTACATACTTATATTACTTACTCTGTTTCTAATTAGTAGACAGTTAATTAATGAATTATCTAGTTTTCAGTGTTACAGTTAAGTTACTAAGGTTATCATCCACTATTCCACAGCTAGTCAGCGGCCTAATGCGGGTCAGCAAACTCCGTAGCGCCTTGTAAAAGAATTGTCAGGCATGCATGTTTCTTGATGCCCTGAATTTGAACTGAAGACCGATCACCGACCACTTAAAAATTTCTAGTATGTTGTTGTTGTGTTGTTGAATAATTTCAGATTAGTTCTCTTTGATCTGGCATAATATCAGATCTGGTTCTCTTTGCGAACATAATATCTTACACGTCTAATTGAGGCAGATACCTATCTCTACCTGAGAAAAGAAGCAAAAACTGGCTAGTTGTTGGTCTATCTACCTTAATTATCTTATCTTATCTACAACTTCAAATCCTTAAACAAGACGCCGCTGAGTACTTGAAATCATCTTTCCCTTACGGAACTGTTCGTCTATAGACATAGACAAGCTTGCCGCGCACGTTAATTTTTATCTCCGTCATCTAGACTGGTCCGGCTGCTCACTGTGTCGTAAATCCCGACGGTTTTCATTTTCACACAGACCGCTGGTTGCATAACGTTGTATCGCCATTGAGCTATGAAAACAGTTTACGTGATCGTGAGCAATCTTCGTGTATAAAAAGAACGACCAGTTGCCGAAAATCATTATTAAGTTTTCTATTTATTTTCCTACCTATAACCTACCAATATGACATCCAGGAGCTATCAGCCCCTCAACCATGAGTTCTATCGAATGACTTTCGATAGGTTTTTTACGCATCGAAACGCTGTAATCCCATAGCAGGTTTTAGTTCTTTACGTTACCGCTAGAGGCGCTGCGAGAGTTTTCCATACAAATATTTTACCGCGTCGCTAGCGAGTCTAAGTAGTGACAAAAACTCATGGTCGAGGCACTGTATTCTATGGCTATTGTAGATTGTAGCTTAGGCTCGTTATACTCAATTTTTTTTAGGATTGACTGTATATGTACATAATTATGTAGATATTTATACATTTCGCCGCAGAAGCGTACTTCTGATAGACTAATTGTAATGCTTAGGTACGTAGGTACAGATTTTCGCTCTCCCGTTACTAACTTCCCTCGTGCAGTAGATATTACTCTCCTCTCTCTTATAATATTTAAATAAATCATTATATGTATTACCTACTTCTTCTACTCCCGGTACTGGAGGTTGGCCGTCAGCTCAGTGAACTTCTCCCGATCTTATTCCAAGCGAAAAAGATCTTCGACGCTGGCAATTCTGGTCCACTCTCGGATGTTTTTAGCCAAGATTTCTTTCTCCGTCCAGCACGTCGCTTGCCTTCGATTTTGCCCATCATGCATGTTCAATTGGAGAAGGTCGAACCACCGTCATATCTCTCATGAGTAGGTAGTCACTATCCACAGACCACATCAATTTATATTATTCCTCTATCTAGATACAGTCACTTGTTATTACCGGTGGAAAACACACCTTGACCTTTGTTTGTTTTTCTAGAATATAAAATTGTTTTTACAGTTCCAAGAGCAAAATAAGTTAAGTACTTATTTAATAATCTTTTTCATTATTTAAATGTTGATTACGTTACCGTGGTCAATCTGTTCGACTCCGATTACAAAAACAATGAGGTGAACTGCTAGCGCCAAACTGTACCAGGTAAAGTGGCTTCAGATGACCCAAATAGGTTGGTAAGTATTAATATTGAGCATCATTCTCATAGCCTTTTTCCCAATCATGTTGGGGTCGGCTTCCAGTCTAACCGGATGTGACTGAATATCATGGTATTTTACACGAAGCGACTGCTATCAGACCTCTACAACTCAGTTTCTGGGCAATACCGATATTCGAGGATAGACTGGTTGTCAGGCTTTTTGGACTTCTGCCTACCACATTCGTATGAAAACCCTGTGCTTAATATAAAGCACAGATTAATTAAATAACAGTTAGGGTATTAGCATAATTTTAATATATATATTTTATCCATAATCTATAGCATGGATGTCAGGTCAAGTCAGACCCTTGATAGAGTCGAGCTGTGCGTCTCTAACTCGATGAGGAAAAACTCGCTACTGTGACGAGTTATACCTCAATGTGTAGATTCTACGATCTGTGAAGGGGCTTACGTTTTATACGGCCTATGAACATACAACTATATCTGCCTGCGTTGGTTACATGCGGAAAATAAGTTTAATAATGCTGATGTAATAAAGGCATTGGGCATTAGTATAAACTGTTACTGTAACTTACCACATTTTTTTTTTAAAGAGTTTACTGAGTTTCTTGCCGGCTCTTCTCCATAGGTCCTACCTTTTTTGGAACTGTGCAACTAGTGTGTCCTTTCAAAAGTACCTATTTATATGGTCTAATTGAAATAAAAATATTTGAATTTGAATCAGTTATACTAGACTAGACTAGGTACTTCAAAATATTATTATGGCCTTGTTTATTGGAACTCAACGGTACCTTCTCAGATAATTGCTATTAGGTACATGCCTATTTTGCAGATGCAGATGTCATAATGCCTTGGCTACCACACTCGAATGTAGACTAGTTCCGCCACACATGCCACTTAGATCCTATTTGTTTATATTAGGCAAAAAAACTCGTGGCAAAAAATCGTAAACTGGCTTTAAATCAAACTAAATTGTTACGAGGTCCTCGTAGTTTTGAGTGGGTGCGAAAGGTGCAGACTTATAGCCTTCACAATGAGAGCACAACAAACATAATATACCTACAATAAGTATAGGTAATACTCGTAACGAAGATAGTACATGACTTTCATTTTCATTAATTACTGCAACAAAACGACGTGTCGTAATAATTTGTAATTAAATATTGACTTCCTGGCGTACCTAGTGGCGTGAATGCGGTTGCGTGTAGCCTATTATCGTTTAAAACGTATTCGATGTCCGGATTATAACTGATTATTATAACCGCAGTAGTAAACAAAATCATCATTAACTGGAGCATTAACTGCAGTTTTAAAAATATTTAGAATGATCTACACTGATTAATCATCGGGCTTTCACAAAGTGCCATTTCCAGTTATTTCTAATAAAGAAAAAAAATATCTTGGAAAATGCTTAAAAAATACAAAAAGATAGTGTCATTTCCATTTTTGTCTCTATTGCTTGGTCGATTCTAACTCAAAATTGCAACTTGTCTGGACCTAATTACGTGTAGAAAATTGCTATTCCTGGTGTTCAAGTATGTTCCGGAGTTTTATTAGCATTCCATCAGTTTCCTTTAGCGGAAAGATTGGTGCCCACCAAATCTAACTATTGTTTCTTACGACACGCCGATTTCTACTTGAAATTACCTCATTAACCTTCAATTACCAAGATAATGGGAAGGAAATCTTCACGCATTTACGAATTTCATAGGAAATAGGATGAGAAACTCCGAATAGAATTAAACGTTCGGAAGTTTGTTCCGAAAAAACTTAAGAGGATACGGATGTCGGATGAGCTGATATAATAATGGAGAAAACGTTTAAATTAGTCCTCTTAAAGATTAGAAATCTGCTATAAGAATATAGCAAATATCTCCGGAATACTTTATGGATATAATCTAACAGAGCATAGTGGGTTTATGAGAGTAAAGGGTGAAGTAATAAGACACGCAGCAAGAGAACATCGCATGAATGATCTTAAAGATATTGAACCTTCAAGGTCCAATTGCATCACAGGCTTTTTAAAAATGTTATTTGTTTGTGCTCGATGTTATCATTTTGCGCTCTAACACAGCACTAATGAGCATAGAGTATCTATAATATTTGCTAATGAGACTGCAAGTCATTTTTCCTTCATAAAATAAGTTTTTTGGCAGCGACCGTGTTTGGAGAAATACAACACTATTCCCTTTTATAACAAGGTGTAGTTTGCGATGAACCTATTTAAATTAGGGCATGTGTTAACCCTGGCACTGCTCGTAACATGTCGTGACGACACTGACACACAAATGTCCACTGTGTCACCGAACAGGTTCAACTAGATCTTCATCTGTGTCGCCTGTCGTAACGCTAATGATCCGATTGTACATCGGGTAATGCCACTAATGTCTATTAATTGACCATGTTGCAAATATGTAGGTTGCGTCAGGGCTCAGAGGCTTATATGGAAAGAAACTGTGGCTGAAGCAAAGTACCTTAGCCACAGACTTGCATCTGTGCTTGATCGTGATCATTTTTGTTTTTTTAAACGGAAGAATCTTCAATATTATTTACTATTCAGTGAAATTTTTCATTTGCTACTTTTTCCCCGCCAAAGCCAATAAATAGATCATGAAAATGGGTTCAGGTTCAGAGGCGGCCTTTAGTTATAAAGAGTGTAACTGTAGTAGTAAGTTGTAAAGGGTGTTTATATATTAAGGATTTTCTTTTAAGTAATCTTTAATAATGTTGTCTAATTTATTGTGCTATCTATTTATGTGGCTGATACCCAAGTGGTTCATTTTAAACTTTTTCTCTTAATGAAGTTATCTGAAAATCTTGGCAACATCGACATTTATTTCCAACTACTTACATTCCTAGAATTTCCTATGCATCTATGTAAGTAACTAGATAGATACTTGCAGTGTCTTATGAAAACGCTATAAACTCAATTTAATTAAAACACACGCATGATATAGGTGGATATTGAGTAATTTCATAGTGTAATATTTACACTGTGGTAATTCTATAAGTTGTAGCGTAGCTATCGGGGGCAGGCGGTGAAATGCAAATACGATGGGAGCGAGTTTTCCGGCGCTAACCCAGCGTTATGTAAGCTGAGGCTACGGCAGATCAATATAGAGACAACTAACACTACACTACTGCACCTGTGCAAAGGCATTCGCATTTGCATGTTGTAAAACTGTTTTAAATGTAAGGTAGGCACTGACCACTGAAGAACTAAAATGTGTACAGCCAGTGTTTGTTATTGTTTTGGGTTTAATGGTTATCAATTAATTTACCTCAATATTTTAATGTGAAAATCGAATCAATCGGAAAATACTGACGTTGGCAGTTTTACTTTAGTAAATTATAACTTATTTATTTTATAGTCTTGGAACAAGACAGAAGAACAATAAGAAAAGTTATATAACTATACTCTTTCGTTTTTTTTTCTAAAAACCAATAACATAAAATAGTTATATTATGACATAAGACTACTTGACAATTAGCCCACATCAATCTCAGTCTAAATTGAAGTCTATAGATATAACAATTAACATTTCAGACAGTGACTGCAACTCAATCTTATGTTTGACCCACGTGCTATATGCGGCAATTATGCAAATATTTATACCTACATCAATATCGTAAATGTTAAGTTAGTTTAGGGTTGTCGAACTAGTTACGGCCTTATTAAATAGACATGAAGAAGATACAAAAACCTCTGGAATCTCAAATCGAATCATTTCATAGAATACACGCTTCCACAGAATACACAAAGGAGATACTGAGTGAGGCTATCATCATCAGCCAGCAGCCCAGCATTCGTCCACTTCTGGACCTAGGCTTATTTTTGTGAACTCCGCAGAATCCGATCTTCAGCTCATTTCACCCAGTTGTTGCCGGATTTTTACCTGTCTACTGAGTCTATAGTTAAAATAAAAAACCTATTTTAATAGCTAGTGTAGGATTTTTTTTTTATCTCTGTTTTGTTAACAATTTTTACTGAAAACTACAGGTGTTAAGGAACTTTATACTCGAGGTAACAAGCCAAAAATTCGATCAATGTAACTGCACTCAAGTTTGTGTAACACCACGTAATACGTATAACCTTACATAGTTACTGGACAACAACCAGTTGCCGGCTAACGGATCATTATATAATTGACGAAAACACGGACAACCTTAGCGGGCCACACGTGCAACGTTCACAGTTCACACTCATGGGTGCGCCCGCGCATTACGCGCTCTAAATGGATCACACGTCGTGGTTACTCGTGATCTTACGCTCTGTATGCTGCGTACGAGTGGCCGCTTTGTGACTGTCGCAGTTACGAGATTGACGTGATTAATCTTTGGTGATTAGATTTAAATTAGCGTTTATATTGCATAATTAGGGCGTGTTGCAGTCCACATGACGACACATTTAGCTAACAGTTTGTAATTAGACCAACCCTTATTTCGTGACAAATTTACAATATCGTAGTCTGTACTATCAATACTGGTTGAGAATATCTTGTCCAATAATTAGGCTGAAACGCCAATCTGCCGTCCTCAAGCTAAAATGCCGTTATCTGACATCTGGCCGATTTTGAATTTTGAATGCTAACACAATCAGAATAAGAAGAATAACTCAAAAATTAGTTTTGGTACATAACGGCATTTTAGCTTGAGGACGGCAGCAATGCTACCTAGATACGTAGCATTGGCGTTTTGGCGGGAATAGGAGTTTCTTTTCTTCACAATGTAAATGTTTTAGTAGGTACCTACTGCTGCTTGGTTACAACAAAATTACTTCTTTACAGAAATCATCCTATCTCTTCTCTTCCCTTTTCAGTTTCTGTTTCTGTTTCTGAAGAAAAAAATAGAAAATAAATCTGCACTGGCGCGAATTATGTAGTAAATGAGATAACACGCCGGAACACATTGAACATAAGTAACGACACTTAAATTAACATACAATAACACAATTAGATATTAATTACACACGGTTTATCAAAATAGTTTTAAGAGGAGGTCACACAGGCGCGGAAGACGAATTGCCAAAACAATTTAATCATCGCAGAGTAGTTAACATTTGAAATCATAATTTAGTTATGTCATTTGCTGACATATAGGTACCTATCGACTGTTTTAACTATTTATGTTTATTGCTCACTAAATAATGATTAATTATTAAAATAACATACTAAGCCAAACTAAAATTCGCTATGATCATTTCAACTTTAGAACATTGTTAAAATAAGGTGCCGGCTAGGTTAGGTTGTCCAAGGTGAAACTGTGCCACATACTTGGGATTGTTCCAAAAATATTATAGTTTTAAATACTAACTTCGACGAATATACCTCGCCATGCAAATAAGATTATAAATTTAGTCTCAAATTCCCCAATAAAATACTTTGGTAGTCCAATAAATAAAATGAATGTTGTTAAACCACTTTCTTTCTCAAAAATGTACAATAAATATTATATTAAGTAGACTTTTCTAATATCTAGCCACTCTAGACCAGACACATAATAAGTAAAAGGCACGAGAGACGTAATTTCTATTGCCCCTCTGATAAATGATTTTAGTTTTAGTGTTCTCTTACCGTCATTTTTATTGTTAGTTACCTACTCGTGGATGTATCAAAGGAATAAATCAAAAACTACAATAGACGTAATATTTCTTAGCTGCTCTACAATTTTTTACACTGCATTATATTCTAGAACCGACAATATTACAGAATAGATACCTAACAATATTGTGTAATCAAAAAAGCTTATAAAATATGATTTATTATCTTCCCTTGGGTTTGTTCTACTCTCTTTACTGACTTCAGAATCATATTTCCGCGTGTAGCTGCCAGTATTTCTTGTAGGTGACAGTAAATAAGGTGTTAAACAAGGAGGCTATTACACAATCGAAAGTGAAACCGTAGAATGTCATATCAACACGCGATGAGAAAATGACGCGCTTCTATTTAATCAACGTAATCATGACCAGTGACTGAGCTTAATTCGAACTAAGGGTCAGTCTCTAATTTGCCAAGCCATTCTCCATCGTCATCTGGTCAGCTGACAGCATGGTTATGTTATGACTGACATGAAATGAAGTGATCTTGTAGAGTTTATGATCAAATTGAGCCAGTTAAAGTTTTAAATACTATTAGCATTCTATGTATTACATTGACGTGATAGTAAATAAAGTATAAAAATACACTCTTTAATAATAAATTTTGAATGTCCGTAACTACTTATTAAGACCTGTTAGGAGATTTTATTTAAATAACTTTTCACACACACTAATGAAATCTGCATCTATTTCTATGAATATATTATTTACTTACATAAAGTTCATCGAACTTATTTAACGCATAATTATTATTAAATTATGTTAAATTGTTAACGTGTGTAGTGTGTCTAAACGGTTTGTGGCGCCTACCATTTAATTTTATTAGTTTGTAACATGACATGACAATACGTTGTAAATATTATTACCACAGTAGGTCTACATGATACTACATTATTTTCAGTAAATGATAAAATTACATGACACTATTTACAAGCTTCCCAAAGCAGTTCATGTGGAAAAGTTCCACTAGGCAGGTACTTACCTATATTTTTTATCAAACCATGTGCTGATTACACATCAGATCATGACGAGTTTTACAAGTTTCATTCGATCATTGCATCAGTGTGCACACGCCTCAAAACAAGAAAATGACGCGAGCGAGTCACTTCTTTGTGGCGTAACACCTAGGCATTTCCGCAAGATATTATTAAAAGCTGCCAATTTATGTTGCGAAACAAGGCAAATGGCATTATTTTTATTTTAGTATTCGCAATAATTTGTAGAGTTAATTTTCCGCACAGTACCTACCTACTTACCTATTTGTAAATTGTAAGTTACGACTAGAAACATTGCTGAGTCGGTCATTGCACTTTAAATGACCTCTCTGTAGATGCTGAATGATCTCTGCATCTTGACCATCTCAGCGATCTTTTTAGTGTTAGGAATGAAAATATCGAGATTCACACCTAGGTAGTCTAGGTACCTATATCCTACAGCATTTAACTGTATTACTGAATGGCAAATTAATAACCATAATAAAATTCGTGATCAATGCAATTAAAACTGCTCCAAATATTGCTTATTTGCATAACGTGCAAAATATTTGCAAAAATTACGGAATTTGATCAAAGTGTTGTTGTCACGAAACGTAAAATAATTAAAAGTTTCGAAACGGTTCCGTGGAGCGTTGCGCTATACTTGACAATGAAATTAACACCGCACGATATGCGCCCGCGCTGCCGCTCCACCAAACACAGGGTTGGCAGCAACGGATTATATGAAAAAATAGTAAGAAGGCGCGCTCAACGTCGCGTCTTTGCTCGATCGTAGATGGCGGATGCACAGCTGCACACGGAATTTGTAAGACTTTTCCATTAATCGAAACAACAAATGCCAGAATTCTAATCAATAGGTTTGTTTTAGTAAAATTCTTCACCACACTATAAACTAAAAGTACTGACATCGAAATATCATCTAAATTCTTTTCAAACTACACTCGACACATTGCTACGTCTAAATTCTAAAACCTTTGACAACCCTACGTTTATTTGAAAACAATACAAGTCGAGCGTGCGGCTGCGCATTAAAAAAGCTTGGTAAAGCTTTGCTGACCTTCGATGGACGGATACGAGTATAGTATAGAGCAGGATTACTTCACGCTTGCAGACTAGGTTAACAATAGAGGTGGTCTGTAAAGAGTGACAACATTTTTAACTACAGACAAATTGTATCTTGTTATGTAACACGGAGGAAGGAAGAACGGAGTTAACACCTAGTTTTAAGCACTTACCTAATCTTTAAGACGTTACAGGATGTCTTGTTTACCTGTTTAAAAAATATTACTACTTAAGTAGCTCTATTGTACGTTGAATCCGTATCTCACACTTTCACGGATTTTAGTTATGACTGGTGATATCGATTTTTTTAACCACAATCCGTGACGTAGTGTAGTACTTACTTCATTAGTCTCTACGCCTGCTTTAGAAGTTCGATAACACTAGCTTATTCTCCAGTTTGCACTGCATTCCAAGTCGTTAACACAAGGTGCATTAGCCAAATCTCGTCACGGACCAAATCGCAGGTATTACCCATTGTGCTGGCAGCGCCTGTTGCGAAGACTGCGGTCTAAACGGCTACCAACTGCCAATACGCAAGTTTCCATTTCACGAGTCGATGATTTTGATGGAGAAAGCAGTGCCAGTTGTATGTTACACCCGTTTTATAATAAAAGGCGTTTTTCTAGTTCACTTGATGTTTTGCAACAGTATTTATGAACAAAACGGTCTGATAGGCTAATGAATTTCATGACAGGTTGTATGGTTTAATAGGTAGTTTTCCGCGACTTACTGTACCTAGACCTACCGACGTCAAAAATGAGTGTTTTTATTCAGAATGAATCTTTGGTAGGTACCAAAAGTACCTAAAGGGAAATGAGAAGGTTCTTACTTACTTACATACAATAATCCAAGTTTGGCCAAATGAAATTCTGATTGCTTCATTGCACCTAAACTTGGAGTATATGAAGTATTTCTAAACGTAACAATTTTCCCTTGACATACAGACATTATACGCTATAGCTAAGTAATAAAATATATTGATGATTAGCTAATAACGCAGTCGCAATATGCTAGGCTGGGTAGATAATTTTTCACCTTGTCGGGTATTTTCTTGAACAATATATTAGGCAAGATCATACAATTTCATCAATAGCTCCTACGCAATTTGGACATTAATTGATAATGAAAGAAATATTGCAATTTACTAGGTAAGAGGAAAATAAGAAAGATTTGGTAATTGTACGTTATTCTTTAACAACAATATCTAGGTTTATGAAAGATTGCCTACACAAAAGACTTATCTATTTTTGTTAAGAAATTCTTCATTGAGAATTCCTGAGAGATAACACAACATTGAACCTATACCGAATTAAAATTTTCCATGGTGATTTTTCAATCTAGGACTTCTCTGCCTGCTGTAGTCGTTCACCCCAGCTGCTAACCTACTAAATTGCCCCTATGTTTTATTAAATTTTAAAACTGAGGGGCAGAAATTGCCCCTACGCAGCATTCTTTTAATAAGTATATCATGGAATTTCATCAAAAAATTATATTTTTATCTACAAACTCGGTAGCTTCTAATCATAATTTTATTTTATGATCAGTTTCTATCATGGGTCTAGTGTAGCTAGCAGGTCTAGCTCTATAATCGAGACACATTGTACACAGGTACACAGGTGTAAGACTCGTAAATAACAAAGTTATTTTTAGTTTTTCCATCACGGAAGTATCTGAAACAGGCTGGCTGCGAAACAAACAATAAACCAGTAAAATAAAAATAAAACATATTATTTGTTTTAGTTACACGTTTCTGTCGTAAACAAAAGGTCAAGTTCTTGCCGTTAAATGCGAAAGTTCATTTTGTGTTTGTCTGTTAGTTTATGTTTAACTGTTTCCTTAAGCTAGCTAGCTAAATAATGTTAGTAATATCTGCTAACTATTATAAATTACATAAAATTCTAGCTACAGCATTACATAGATTGACGCTGAAGTTTTTAAAACTCTTGTTGATTTTAAGTTATTTTCCTGATATTTCCTAACAAATACCGACATATTGAAATATGCATGTTCTGCTAAGGATACCGTATCTTTATTCCTTTCCCTATTTGGAGGCTCTTACACATAATTTTGTATCAAATTTTCTACGAAGAAAATGTGGCATTTAGCAAACTCTTGTCTTGTTGATTGATTATACATATACCTAAGTTCCTAGGTAAATGTTCCTAATTTTAGTTATTTGGTACTTTTTACCTAATTCAATAATTTGTACTCTATTTACACGCATATCTTAGATCGTGCGCTTTGTATTTTCAGATACTTTGATAATTCTTGTTTCAAAGACCTCTCTCTACTTTACTCAAATTCTGGTCCTTTTATCCCAAGTGATAATGAATCTTCAGAAGTGTTAACTAGTTATCACACTACCCACGTAAACAAAACACGCAATAACAGTATCCAAACGTTGCTAATTATGTAACTTTATTACTTGTAAGTGTCTTGAGTTAAAAGAATAAATTTAAGTACTGAACAGCTTTCATCATTTGAGTGCCGAAGGACCACACCCAAAAGTTACGCCAATGTAATGCAACTTTTAACTTTATATGTATGAGTTATCTGACGACCTACTATAGGTTCGAAATTATAATAATCCTTGTATGGGACACAACGATTCTTTTTCCGGTTATAGCCTGCAGAATTACTTGTTTGGAGACTTACTTACGCAATGGAGAATATGATCCGATACTTAATTAACCTGAAAGGAACGAGATTTTGTTTTGATTGGTTGCTCTTTTGTGGAAAATTTTAATAAACATACTTCTTGAGCATGCGAAAAGATGACGACTGATTCATTGTTGCTTTGTGTCTGACTGGCTCAAAAGACAAGGCACCAAATCTTAACTTTCATTGCTTCTATTACTTGAGTGAGTCTTCAATAGCAGCTAATGTTCTTCTAACACATTCACTTTATGCTTAGTGTTTCTCAGTTACTTATGCTTGTCGTAATTATGAGAGCACATGAAAGACCAGAAGATTTCGACCACCATGACTGGAAGTCATAGAACTAAGTCCTCAGATACTATATGGTCAAAGTCGGCAAGATAGTGTAGTGTCAGAAAGATCAAACTTCCGATCTTTTAATCGCAGAAAATACCGCACATGCAACACATACTTGACAATTCCAAAGCCAAGTTAACACAATTAGTTAATATTACATGCTACCTATAGTTTGTTAGAACTTTATATTGGAATTTCTCAGCAATGTGTAAGTACCTAGGACTAGGATATTCTCACGGCACCAAATTGCGGCCTTATAGAACTACAAATAGTCAGGTGTCAAAACTCTTCTGTAAATTATAGTTGGTACGCAGGTACTTTATAGTATGAAGTAATGTGTGAACCAGTTCCGCTGTCATCGAATTAAATAAGCGCACATTACACAACTGCCCTGCCGGCGCGGGCGCAGTGCTGTCTCCATTTTGGTGAAATGGCTACCATTACGTAACACCTATCTTATAACATGCTTTACACTTGATATTTACAGAGATTTAACTTTAATGTTCAACGAAAGAGAAAGAGAAATTCAATTGAATTTCCGACAGACTACACATAGCGTCGCGTCGGCAGTACGGTAACTAATTCTAAGATGGATACAGGAAGTAACTGTACACCTTAATAGAATCACAAGCACATTATTTAAATTTCAAATAAAAGAAATATTCATGAATATACAAAATATGCAATGCAAAATAGTTCTTACATTACATTAGTTAGGTACATTTCAAAACGAAATCTGCATAAGTAGCTACCAAATCTTTTCACAGTTTAATAAGTAGTTACTTGTTCTTACATTTTGCTCTCGGTGTTAAAATCTTCAGAGCCCTCCGAAACAAAGGGTTATGTAAGCTGGTCTATAAGACAACAACTATGTAGGCAGGAACAGGGACTACGGCCAGGTCTTTCTTTAGCAATAAATTGAATATTATGGACTAACATAAGTTATTCCTCTCATCATCAATCATCATCATCCAAATTACTGTCCCACTGATGGTTTGGTTGATGATGAAGATTTTTTAAGAAGGTCATCAGTTTTCAACGTACCCTTGTTTGTTCCAGATGGAGATATTTGCTGACGTTGCTTCTGTTAGGCGTGGCGTTTGCAGCTGAAGAGGATGACAGCATACCTGACGCCGAAGTTGACGAAGGTGATGAACTGGCCCTGAATCAAGAGGTGAGAATTGACTTTATTTTTGAAGAAAATATATAAAATCTAACAACATTTTTGTCATCTCTATGAGAATATTTTAAATTCACTATATCTTTGACTACTATAAAAGATAAGGCATAATAATTTCAATACATTCGTATTGTGATTCTGCTTTGGATAAGACTCAGTCAGTGTGTCTGTGTGTCAGACTCAGGCTTATATTCAGAGACGATGCTAAGCATAACCTTAGGCTTCCGTATGTCAAATTGTAATACAAATTAGACATATGGAAGCATTACTTTACGCTTAGCATCGTCTCTGAATATTAACCTATGTGTGTCTGTGTGGACTGAGTCTTGGTTGGTTGGTTGAGACAAAGTTCTACCCAGTGTTATTCAATGAGTCCAAAATATACCTACTTTGAGCCTTATTGCGCTCGCTATTTGTTGCCATATAGACTAGTCACTCCAAAACACCTGTCCTTCTTTTGTAACATCCCGGAGCATTTAAATCGCTACACTAAACTATTTCCTACATAGTTCCGGAAGTACAGTGAATGTCTGTTAAAAATGGAGATAATTATCACATTCACTGCAGGAGGTAGCTGTAGCCACCGTGTCTATGATAATTAACAGCCACTTAAATCTATCTATCAATCAGTAAGTTTGCAGCACACTTACGGATCTCTGAGTCACGATTTAGCCTTGCATCTGTCGCTTTCTTTATCTAGATTGCAATCATAAGATCTGATACAAAATATAATGACTCACGAGTAGTTTGCACTAAGGATTGAGAAGTGTTCTTTCATACGGTACCTAGGTAGCCAAAATATTGGATGACTCAATGCCCATTGGGTAAGTTGCAGTTGCAATATTAAATTCACAAAAATACTAAAACTGTTGATAAAATGGGAGAGATTCGAGAAATTGATTTAAATTATCAAATAGAAATGTAGCCGAAAAAGAATATGGTCCAAGGTAATGTCGAACATTAGTTCCAAATTCAATTAAAAGTTACACTCAATAAAAAAATCATACAAGTAATAAAAACAAACCAGCCATAAATAAAAACTCAACAAAATTAGTTTTCCCGACAAATCAACGAGAGTCGTGACTGAAATCGAATGTTACAATACAGCCGTGTTACACGATGCAATTTTTCTAAATAGGTACCTACACCATTTCGAGTCAACGTCCGTCTAGCAAGGCCATTGAGAACTTGAGAGTGAAAGTCGAAAGCAACACTTTACTTTTTTCTTATTTTTTTTTATTTTTCTCACAACAGTTGCCACTATGTTCCCGTTCGGCGGGAAAGTCTTTTTAGTCAAAACAAAGTTTTTTTTAGTATTGTCTTTCATATTTTATTACGTATTGTGTTAAATATTTTGTGTACTATTTGAATAATACATTAGTAGCATTGCATAACGCCTTGATAGAGAAAACAAAGATTTAGGTACCTAGGGTCAGTTCACTACCTCTGGAATTCTGGATAGCCAAACCGCAGGATAAATTCAAAATAGAAAAAAAGACTAATTACTTAACTAAGAAAAGAAAACGATTACAATCATAATGATCCATTTTTATAAAGCACTTCCACATTTTATTTAGGTAACCATTTGTTTTGCATATCGCGTGAGAATAATGCCTTGTACCTACATCCATTTTTTTTATCATATATATATATATATCATAATTAAAAATTCGTTCAGAAACACGCCCAAAATTGTATGTGTGGAATCTGAAGAATACATCGTACCCACTTATTTCGATCTAAATAAATAAATAACACTTTTATCTAAATAAACACTATAAATTATTATATTTTGTTCTCCGGTAAGAGGTTACCCGCTACCAAAATAAAAAAAATTACAACAGTTCTTTATATGTTGTTCAGGTTACCTACGTAAATACCTTTACATTGAATACAATAATGTTAATGAATCACTTCGATGACTTTCAGCGCAAATACTTGTAATAAGCAAACCATGTCATTAATTTTTCAAAAAAAAACCCTGTCAAAAAAGATAGTAGGGTATTACGTACCTATCCCTCAGGGCGATAACCGATGCACGCGCCACGGTCATTACAAAACAAAATTAAACCACTAAACATTCTAAAGAAATTAATTACACTAACTAATTATCTAGTAAAAGCCCTCTCTCCCGGATCCGCTTACATGTAACAGTGATATAATACCCGATAACAACACATTACCGTCGTCCCGCACGATTGCACGCTTGTTCGTCGCCATTTTTTTTCCGCCAATAATAATTGCCGCAATGAAGTTTGCACGCGTCGTCAAAAATCGAAATTCGAAACTGTTTATAATACAAATTATCCATCGGTAATAATAGCGTAAATTATGTAATTTGGCTGTAATGTAACTGCTTACTTCCAGTTTTTTTCTTTAATTGGTTGGAAAAAAAAACGATTAATGCGCAACTTTAATATCCGGAAAAATTAGCGACTAATGCGAGACACGTGTGAATGTATCGTCACCTGTCTTTTGTTTATCTTTTTTATAGTGCTCGAAACAAAATAGATAATGAGAAAATACAAAAATTTTTCGTTAAGCTTAGGAAGTTAAGACGGTCTACATATATAAACTTTCCCCTGAACAATCACTACTAGACAAGGCCTTTTAAATTAGGTATATTAATTTATGTAAATACTTCATTTTAAAGGATTCATTTTGTAAACACATTCTATTACCAATTACCATCAGGTGTGCCACCTGCTCGTCCGCCACATTAGGTAATAAAAAAATATATAGTTCAATAATACAATTGTGACTAAAATGGATCCTTGTAGCACGGACAATAAAAAAAAAATACTCTTAAAAAAGATGCCTATGCCCTGACACCCGCTAAATACGCGTTCTGTTTCACGAGGCCTTAACAATTTTCTCTTTAGCAATATTCCATCTAAGTCACAGTTCTATTTTTCAGGAATCTCGCAACCTACGGCCGCGGGCGTACACTCCCACAGCATACAACGCGTTGCCGAGCGGGTTCCGACCAACGCCCTCACTGGCCGAGCTGGCGGGGTACAGGCAACAGGAACAGCAAGAGCAACAGCAGTATGTGCTGCAACCCAGACCTACGCAGCAGCAGTACATCGAGGAACCCAGGGCGCCAGTTAACAGAGGACCTCCTCGAAAGGTAAGCAAATGTGATAAATACAAGTGCAAGTTTTAAAAAATCTGTTCTAAGTCTTGAATTATCTCTACAGGATTAACTAGCAGAAAATAGAAAAACACTTGTTCCAACTATCAGGTCACAGACTCTGGACAGAGATTTATATCGAATTGAACAAATTTTCTAATCGTGTTCTTCCAATTCCAGGACCAGCGTCCAGCAAAACTGCAGCAACAACAAATCCAGGAAGTTGAAGAGGAGTTGGAAGATGAGAAGGAGGAACCCGACCGTCTATCTACGCTGCTGCAACAGTCCAAGTTCAACTGTTTGAACAAGCAGACGGGCTACTACGCGGACGAGGACCTCAACTGCGAGGTGTTCCACTACTGCCAGGATAATGTGAAGCACTCATGGGTCTGCCCCGATGGATTCTCTTTCCACCAGGTAGGATGGAACCAATAAGGTTATATTTTAAACATTTACAAATTTAAAAGCTTAAGTTGTCAGTAAAACTTAAATGATACCTATTTACCACTGAGCAACTTATTATTGCCTTCCTAGGTGGCCAATTTGGACCGTGTCTACAAGTAAGTATCTACAAATCCCGGAATAAAACGGGGCTTTCAAATAATAAAATATTCTTATCCAGGTTCACTTGATCTGCATGCCGCCAACGCACGACAATATTTGCCAGACTTCCTCAAAGTACCACTTCGTGAACGAGTACTTGTACAAGCCGATCAACGAGGAGGAGGTGCAGAGAAAGCCCAACGTGTCCCTTAAGTACTCCGACCGGTACTACCCGTCTGAGGTCTACAGGGACGACAGATACGAAGAAGAAGATGCGGAAGAGGTAAGAAACCGTAGTTTAGTCGTAGAAATTCTAAGAATTCCAATATCGTTTTATACATACTTTATACATACAACATATTTTAAGTCTAGACGAAGTTCTTTGCAAGGATAGTCTTTAATGCTGTGTGTAGGGAGGGACTCAGGGAACTGCAGTAAAAATGTTACCAAAGTTACAAAAAAATTAAACAAATTTGTGAAGTGTAGACGTTTTAATCAGCATACTTCACTGCTTGCGTCTACTGGCTTCAGTTATCAGCTTTCTTTTTGCATCTTAAAAGTATGTAAGCATTGACGATTTACTGTTAATTAAGCCCGCTCAGTATTAGTACGATTATGTCATTTACTTTAGTCCGACGCTATCATAATTTCTGTATTCGTTTCACCAGGAGGAGGCTCTTCGTCACCGGCCAGCGCCGCCGCAGCAGCAGGCGCGCCCGGCGCAGCGCGCTCAGGCGCCGCAAGTGTTCCGCACCGCCGAGGAAGTCAACATCCCGTTGGTCCAGAGACGTCCACAACGTCCCTACGACTTCGACTTCTAAGCCGCCTCTCTATTTAGACGCCAATTCACCGTTGGCTGTAAGCTCCATCTCGTATTTGCCAATTCTGTAATTCATTGGGTTAGCCATTTCTGTTCAGTGGTTCTTATTGTGGGCGAGATTAAATTCATGAACCATCTAATTTATTCGTGTACCTACAATGCGTAAGTCGTGTGAACCGCTGAAATTTTACAAACTGATGTAAACACTCGTGAGGTGCTATGGTTGCAATCAACTTCCCTAATCGATGCTCGATTGATTCGTACCATCACATTTGTATATTTAAGGTTAAGTTTTAATTAAACTTATTTATGTTTCTGTACAATAAGTCACAAATTAGTACGTAAGCTAGTCTTTGTGTAAACTAAATAAGTGTAATAAAAAATCAAAATTATTTTTTTGTTTTATTTACATACTTACCATTCTATTTTTTATTACAGTTACGGTCAGTTACCGATAGAATCAGCCGTATTTTTAGCAGGCAACAGTATGGCTTTTCCAGCGGAATTTTAATAATAAAATCTATAATTGTGGGGATCTGCTTTTGGACCTAGAACAGAGAAAACATCAGTTATGTAGCCGAAACTTAAGTTTGCCCGTTACTACTACACTTATTTTAATGTTATGTAAATACCTTTATCGGTGGTACATCTGTCGGGAGAGTTAAATTGTTCAATACAAGTGACACAAGTGCAGCCATTTTCACATACAGAAACATCTGTATCGTGCAATTGGTTAGCCATCTTCCCATACTGTTCGTCATTGTTCGTCCCGTACTGTTCACCAGTGTTCGTCCTGTACTGTTCACCAGTGTTCGTCCCGTACTGTTCACCAGTGTTCGTCCTGTACTGTTCACCAGTGTTCGTTCTGTACTGTTCACCAGTGTTCGTCCTGTACTGTTCGCCGCTGTTCGTCCCGTACTGTTCACCAGCGTTCGTCCTGTACTGTTCATTATTGTTTGTCCCATACTGTTCGTCAAGAAATGCTTCGTACTCGGCGTCCACCAAGCGTTGTTCCTGGTACATGGGTGCGGCCGAGTAAGTTTTGTTACATTTGGCGCAACCTCCTAAACAAGATGGATCGGTTGGTTTATTTCCTTCATCTGGAGGTCGATACTGGCTGCAAGCGCCCGTGCAACGATCATTGCAGATTAAATTAGATTGATCCACTGATTGCTTAGAATGTTTACATTCCTTTGGGCGGGTGCAAAATTTGTGGTCATTGGGTTCTTGGGTTAAACTAATACCTTGCTTGATTCCTTGATTGTTGTTTGAATTACTTTTGTCACATGGTCCACCACACTTTGCACTGCTATGATATTCCAAAATTTCTCGACTGATAATACTTTGCGCGGAATTTTTGTTGAATGAAGCACATAAAGCGTCGTAGTCAATAGGTATAGTAACATCGATCGAGTCAAAAGATTTTTTATTTGTTCCAGTACATGCGGACTTCTGAGGATCTAGGGCTAACTGAGAAAGGCAACAAGACTTGTGGTGGGACCCAGTAAGTGCTAATCGGGAGTGCGAGTTTTGTTTACAGTACGGTATATAACAAGAATTTTTATCGAACGTTCTCTCTTCTGAAGATCTACACAGATGGGGTATTGGCTGGACAGGTTGCGGAGACTTTTTTTCGCAAACTTTAGGGCAAGATGGCCTTGGATTTTGTGTAGGACACGGCTGTTTCTTTGGGTATTCTTGTGTCGATGATACTTGACTCCCGCAACGACATGGACTACTGGATGGGTATTTTAATATGCTTTGGGGCTTAGTGGCACAGCAAGACTGTCTAGTGGAAGATTGTTCTCTAACGGCAGAATGTTTACAACAAACACGCCTGCCACTTTGTTTGCAACGCTGGCAACAAGCATTAGTGTCAGAACTGATTTTTTTAAGATACAACCACGCTTGTTCCAACATTGATTGTAAATAAGAAGTTTCATTTGAACTACAACTAGATTGCCTTTGTTGGCACCGCGGGCAACCGTTCTTGTGGTCTGACTTTATTTTTCTAAGATAGGATATCGCCTGTTCCAGTAGAGATTCTTTGCAAGTATTGGAGTCGGTCGATGTTCTAGAATTAATATTCATATCGTTGGATCGCCTTTGGTTGCAACGTTGGCAACCACTTCTGTGGGTAGAAATTAGTGA
The DNA here is from genome assembly GCA_946251955.1 of Acronicta psi. Taxonomy (NCBI): domain Eukaryota; kingdom Metazoa; phylum Arthropoda; class Insecta; order Lepidoptera; family Noctuidae; genus Acronicta; species Acronicta psi. Next base: position 15,602,826 of record OX276470.1, on the reverse strand, counting down.
TTGTAAATATGCCCACGCTTGTTCCAACAGAGATTCCCGGCAAGTACTGTTACTGCTGGGATGTTTCCCCATGCATTGTTTACAGTTTTTGGGAGTAGAAGTTATTGCTATCGGTGTTTTCTCTACTTCTCGAGTTTTATCGTAGTCACAAGCGCAAGAGGTCTTTGTTTTGGGTCCTTGTGGAGGTACTGCATTACAAGCGCAAGCAGTCTGTGTTTTGGGTCCTTGTGAAGGTACTGCATCACAAGCGCAAGCAGTCTGTGTTTTGGTTCCTTGTGAAGGTGCTGTAGAACAACCACAAGTAGTCTTTGTTTTAGTTCCTTTATGTGAAGATACTTCAGCTACTCCAATTTGAATAGGTTTACTGTTTTTATTGCTGCTAGAATCTGTGGACGAGGAATGTATGCCACACACTGTCGATCCCATTTGCTTACAACAACGTTCACAACCGGAGTTTGGATCAGAAGTTACGTCATCAAAATTAATACTACTCAATATTCGTTCGTATGACGGGTTTTTTAAACTTCTTTTCTCCATGATTTCATGTTGTGTGTGGTGGTGGCCTGTGAAATATTAAGAAAGTACTTAGGTAAATTACGCTTACCCACCTAACTTTAATAAAATCAAAACAAAACATGAATTTACCAAGGTACTCTGAGACACGTAATGAAACATCATGAAAACGTTTAACAAAATGCATAAAGTTATAGAAGATGGAATCGTTTTAGATAACATAAGTCATATAGAGGTATTTATTTATTTAGAGAGAACTTAAGTTTAGAACTTAGTGTAACAAATTAAAGAATAAAACAATTACCAGCTTCTACCGGTGTACATGCTTTTGCATGGCATATTCGAATCGAAGGGCTTGGTTTTGAGGATTCAGCAGCTTCTAGGCCTGGAACTGGACTGTCAGGATTTGCGCCCTTAAACCATGAGGGCAGATAGGACAACAGTCGTCTCCAACTGAATCTACTTCTTGGTTTGTTGCTGCTTTGCGTGCAACATGGTGCATTTTGCGATTTAGCCTCTATTTCGTCATATTTCGGTAGTACAGCGCTTAAAGTTCCAAACGATCTCTTAATGGCGGGTTCTTCTGGACATTTACTTTTATTTTCATTCATCTTTGACTCTTTGAAGAACTATATTTTATACTTTTAAGTAAATATGATTTATTCTTTCCACCTTACCAGTCCGAGTCAAAGTTTGGATATTTTTTTTCTGTTAATTGAATACATTTACTTGTACTTAATTACAATCCGTTGTAACACTTGGTTTCAATAGCAACTGTTTGTCATCAGAACCCTTAACTGCAAAGAGAGGTACACTGATTTTGGAAACAATGTATAACGTCAACTAAAACCTATCTCTCATATTTAGCTAATAAATGTATCAGAGATTTGCGCCACTTTTCTGATGTTCGAACTGATTGACTGCTATGATTTATAAGCCATTGTGTGTAATGAAATATACGATGCGAATAGATCCATCCATAACTGTTTGCCCGCCATTGAAAAACCACTACGTAGGTACATTTATGCTCGATAGAAAGACATACAGAGACAGAAATGAAGAATGGGTTGACTACCTATAACTACATTCTCCAGATTTTTACAAGACTTACGCAAATGTATAATCCGCATAACAGTTTTACAAATAGATGTAAATATCTTTTTTATCTTCTCTACGATAAACCAGAAACAGTTTATTGTAAAAATAGACACACGTGATCTGAAGTCCAGAATAACCGGCTGTGCTCCATCTGAGTTGTTCTGGAATAAAAAAGAACTTTACAAGCATGGCAGTAGGTAAATAAATATTTAGCACACCTAATGAAATCTAAAATCCACTAAGATCTTGGTACAGTACGCGCAGCATAACCTGGTCGGAGTGAAGTTAGCCGTTTAGTTGCGCAGTAGGACAATTTATAACCTAAACACGCCATTGCGCATTCAAAGGGCTAACTGCAGCCCGCCGAAGCTATGTCGCACGTATTGTAGCTGCCTACGTTTTTCACCTGACTTTGCAGGCCTTTGCCCAATAGGTACATAGTAGGACAAATTGGGCTCGAAAAAATATCACCTTACTCTCTTTCAAGGAGGGCTTCTAGTCAGTAGGTAATGTCAAACAACATTGAAGAAAATATTGTATAGTACTATGTTGGTATACCTACTTTATATTAACTTTTACGGAACAGGAAAATATAATCAGTTCTAGGATTTTGAAATATGGTAGGTATTTACCAATAATATTCACTTACTTCTAAACATTGTCAAGAGGCAAGTAGCTACTTACGTTTCTGTTAGAGTTAGAGCTGGGCAGGAAATAAGTCTTACTTCTTGAGAACAATAAAAGTATCACTAAATATAGAAACTGTAGTTTGTTATAATACTGATAGCAAGTGGAAATTCCCAATTCAGAGAAATTGACTACAAGGAAATGTGCTAACGTATGCTGTAAAATTAGAGATAAAATATAAAGGTAGGCTGCAATTGAAGCTCCTCCCAATATCAATAAGGTACCGCTATACGCAAAACTCCCACATGTTTTTCTGAATATCCTGATTGCTTTGCGATTCCTTACTAAGTATTTTCGAGCGAGTTGCAACTTTTTAAACAGTTTTGTCATGAAAACTCGCCCTTGATAGCGCGGAACCGCTATGTTAAATTGTACTGGAACATCATGGTGATTTTAAAGTATTTTAAGTTTCTTTCGTTATTGGCGTCCCATCTCGCTAGTCGTTAATTTACATGATAGACATTTGCACAGACGTTTAGTGCTAGGCTGTCAATCAATTTTATGGGTTTCATATTATTTTTGACCGAGTTTTTGAGCTAAGGTTTTGAGCGATAATCTTATGATGGTAGGCAAAACATTTTTGTAAAGTCAAAGTAAAAAAACCCGACACAGGTTTGGAAAACCGCGAATGCAGCAAAATCTTTGCAAATGTCGTCCTGCACTTGTGGGTTGCGTATTCGTGCAAATGTGAGTGACCGGCATTAGGCTAGAAGTTATAGATTCTGAACGAATAATTCACCAAAGCTCAGCTGATAAGTCAACAGTGTCAACACTAACACACGTCAAAGTGAAGTGTCATGCATAGACTCATGAGTTAGACATTGACATCTGTAATGAATTAATGCTATGTTAATGTTTTGGTTTTGTTTCGAGTTTGAGATACAATAATTGATTGATACAAACTTCTAAATAAAAATAAATGCAAGTAACAGTAAAGAAATAATTTCGATTTGTTTAAGTACTAGTGAGAGCAATAACAACACATAATTTCTCCAAGAATGTCATAAAACTTATTGAGTAATCCAATCTGTTGAAGATATCAACGATTATCAGCATCCTATTGAAAGAAAACGATGAATGCGACGGAATACAAGAAATACCATGAATCTTTCATGCAGAATAACCACGGCTCTACAGCGGGTCACACATTTGCCTGCATATTTTTGACTGTTCAATGTTCCATTTACATTTCAATCAAGCAAAGGTATCCGTTATGCTGCCAATATGTTTATGAGTATTTTTTGTTGGTTTTACCCATGATCATCGCTCATACCGTTGTACCTGAACATATAAATGTGCTAAACTTTATAATGTTTATTATTTTGCTATACAATCTTTTATTTTATTATAAAAATGCATCAAAGAAGTTTATGCAAAAAAATGTGTTTCATGAAAACAAGTTGCCTTTAATATCTTGCCTTAGAGGCCTTACATATTTGATTACTGGACTATGTATTTTAGCTGTTGATTTTAAAGCCTTCCCAAGATATTTGGCAAAAACTGAGAGGTATGGTTACAGTTTAATGGATACTGGAGTTGGTTTGTTTGTTATAGTGAGTGGTTTAGTCTGTAGGGACTTAAGAAATGAAAGCTTAAAGAAAATCTTGAAAGGGAATATGAAAATCATATCCATATTACTAATTCTTGGAGTGGGGAGATTTGTATCAGTAAAACAATTAGATTACCAGGAACATGTTACAGAGTATGGTGTTCACTGGAACTTTTTCTTCACCATAGCAATTTGTAAAATAATTTCAACCATTGTATTGTATTTTTCAGACCGAGCACTATTGCTATGTTCTTGGACATTAGTTATTCATGAGTTTGCCTTATATGCAGGTCTACAGGACTGGGTATTTGGGAATAGCCCAAGAACTTCCCTAATGTCAGCTAATCGTGAAGGAATTTCATCTTCCTTGGGTTATGTATCCATCTACCTATTTGGTGTACACATAAGACACATATTACTCAATAGAAATACAACAAAATATGAGACTCAAATAAAACTGTTATATGGAACAATATTATTGTGGACTTTGACTTATTTTGTAGATTTTATTCGACCAACATCCAGGACGTTAGCCAATGCTGGATACTGTATATATATGGATACACTGTTGATTACAATTAGTGCAGTACTATACTTCGTAACAGTATTATTTGAAGACCAAGACTGTAATTTTCGAATTCCCATTATTTTGTCACATATAAACGTAAATGGTTTGGTATATTTTTTAATATGTAACTTGTTGACGGGTGCTATCAATTTATCGATTAAGCCTTTATTAATGCCTAGCAGTATTACATTTACTATTTTAAATTTTTATATGGTTGTCACACTATCAGTTGTTGTTTATTTAAATATTTTGGGTTTGAAAATATAAGTTATTATATTAAGTAGTATTGTCATATTTTATTACTAGTCTGTGTCACATAATAATTAAAATAAATTAGGTACTGATACTAGCTACATTCAAGTTTAAACAGAGAATATTTTCACATGATTATATATAAGAAGTTAAAAAATTAACTCTTAGAAATTTACAGAGTTGTTTATAATGATAATTAAAAAGTTTTTTTTTGGAATATGTTAGTTTTTCGATATTGAGAAATGAAACACATGAAATTCTAAGAGTTAATTTTGTAACACCTTATATATGAATATAAATCTCATATGAATAAATAGGTTTTAAATGAAAAAGAATAAAGCAAGAATAATTTAACAAATAAAATTTAATAAACAATAATTATATTATTGCAATTCATAGCATAATCATTAAAACATTTGTAAACAACATTTTACAAGATATAACAGCAGTCATTTACTATTGAACATAATTAGAAAAATATAACAACACAATATTAATTTATATTTACGATAACGAATACTTTTTGATACATTGCATTAGAAAATTGTACTGAACACACCATAACATAATGCCTGTATTACCCGAATTGTTAAGCAGATGTGTTCCAGGTTAGGAGACAACTTCTGCCATCAAATCCATTCTCTGAGCTGAGAATTTCATAAAAAACGCAACACTGTTTAACTCGGGTATCATACCCAGAACTTCTAGTGTAGCAGTCGTGCTTATGACCACAAGATCAATGACACAAAGAAACCTATATCCTGAATTAAAAATATAGCCAATCATTTTACCTCTATTAAATGCTATGTAGGTATGTAGCGTAGGTACCTATATTATTAACTAGCTTTCCGCCAGCGGCTTCGCCCGTGTGGTCTGGGTATTTGTTTCATACCATATTTCAACCCCATACAGCCCTATTTTCGCATTAAAAATAGCCTAAATCCTTTCTCAGGCACTAGACTATCTTTATACCAAATTTCATTTAAATCAGTTCAGTAGTTTTGGCCTGAAAGTAAGACAGACAAATAGACAGAGTTACTTTCGTTAATAATATTAGTAAGGAGTGAGGATAACTTTTAAATAATTATAAAAGTAACAAGAACAATTTTATGCTTTAAAAATATAACCAGAATATTTTCAACATTACCTATAGAATTTTTGCATTAATCTTCGCTAAATACTTATATAGAATGCAAGCATTGCAGGGCAGTTTGATAACTTAGAATTAATATATATGTATATATAAATATTTAATAATTTGTAAGTCTAAAATGTCAGGATATTGGTAAATTCTGAAATATTTTATAAGTTTGTAAAATGTCTTACTTTTGTAAAAATATTCTACTACTACTCACATTCCAAGTTGTTGTTTATGTTTATGTTTGTACCTAAAAAGATATATTATACAAAATATATTAATGTTTCTATGACAGTCTTTGAATTAAAAGCCTGCAGCACAATCTGAGAAATATTATTTCCTTTACTTGTTGTCTGTCGGACGAACCTGGGTTGAGTTCAGCTTCCATTTATAATAGCTTTCATCAATTTTTTGGCTTTCATTAAAATGAGGAATGTATTACAAGGTGTATGTAAAGTGATGTAGACATAATATTATTTAACAGGATTTGGTCAATTGGAGTATCATTGTCATACATACTGCTTCTTAGAGAGTGGCTATTAACAGTTGTGGCTAAAACTTTTAATATTTTTACTGCTAGTGTGACCCACACAATCAATCTATTTATTACTGTTGACTGAAATTACATTTAAATTATCTGAATACCCGTTTTATATTGTATAAAGTGCTATTATAATTATTACATGTAATTACAGTAGTTGTCATGACAAATTCCTGTTATTGGCACTATCAAATTATTGCTTAGCGAGAGTGACTACTTAACTATGTGGTACATTTTTTCTGAAATGATATTGGCGGTTTGCGATTGTTGGGGCTAGGTGGCAGGGAAAGCGCCTGTAGTAAGCCTCAGGCTTATAATAATACCAGTCGTGGTCGTGGTGAATGTCCCTGATCCCAAGACCATGACGCTAGGGATGTTGAAAAAAATAAATAAATAAATATCGATATATCGATATTATTTTTGAGCGATATTTAATATTTCAATATATCGATATAAAATTCTAAGTATCGAAAAGGTATAAAAAATCGATATTTTTTTCAGACCAATAAACATTTTTAAGTTATAGGATAAAAAAATCCCTTTCTTTTGGCTGTTTTATAATTTGGTTTTTAAGTTGGCCGATATATCGATATTTTTTGAAAATATCAATATCGATATTGTTTTTTTTTTCAATATCGATACGATATAAATCGATACTTTTTGCATTTCCGACATCCCTACATGACGCAAAGGGCAAGTTATGGCAAGTGCGGTTTTTAGTCGGTATGAGTCCAACATACCTCACATACCCTGCCGCCTCCTCGGGCGGCGGGGATCCATCATGGATTTTCCGCACACAAAAAAGGCTTATTTTATATCATTATAGGACTACCCAGCTTCACCCATAGCAAGTAAAAACTATATATTATGGAGTAAGCAGTTAAAAAAAAAACTATTATCTAATTATTTCCTATTTGCATTATGTTAGTAAATTAAAGCTTTAAAATTGCGAAATTTGTAGCTAGTTTTATCTCGAAGCATTTTGTCTAACAATAATTTATGCCATAATTCAATTCCATCATTAATAATAATAAACATTTTAATGAAGAAAAACAAAAGCGCACATCGCCGGGATTACTGTGCAATGCAAAAGCACAGCCAAAATAATAACTTAGGATATTTTTTACAGCAACATAGCTGCTTGATTGTAGTTATGTATTAAGAAGCATAGTAAGCATCTTTACTTCGATGTCAAATGTATTAATTAGTCCAGAAACAGTCCCTACAGTAAAATTAACTACAAAGAAAAGAATATATCAATTATCAATCAATACATTAATCAATTAAAGCCTCTATATTGAGTCGAATATCCAATGTTTTTAGGGTTTAAATAGACTGGACGTTTTATAAATATGGACATTGTCTATAGACATTACATATCTACTAGAGTTGACACCAAATAATTATTTGTTTCAAAAACAATGAACCGAAAACAAATTATGTGAATATTAAAACTTTCATATCCCTGGGGTTTTTTTAAATCCTGTCTAAGAGGGGCATTTCAACGCTTGTTGGTTTCATCGGTTTACCCTTCCTGTGCGCGACTCTAGCCGCACAAAATACAAGGCAATAGAGCAGTAAAACGACCAGTATAACTAGGTAAAGAATTAAATAGGGAAACCTTGTTGGTGACCAAAAGACTGTGTACCTCATTTTTTGGTTGTTGTTTTCTGGAAGAAAATAAAAGTTATATGTAATATTGAATTAAATTAAAGAGTTTTTGAATCGTCTGATTGAAATAAAATATTTTAACTGTACACAACTATTATCTAAAACCTAATGCCTAGTTGCCAAACCTGTGTTGTGGTTTGATAAGTTTATAAACCAGTTTCCCTTGAACAACAAACAGTGTTAGAGAAAGATCGGTTTCGCACTACCGTCCTACCTGTCCCTATCAGAATCCGTGAAAATACGGTCCGGAGTAGTCATAGAACTATTTGTAGGATAGTTTACACACTCGATCAGATTTCTGTCATTCAATTTCTCTAGAGACAACTACTTGGGACAGTATTCTCAAGGATTCGGATCGGGCGTAGTGCGGAACCCCTCTTACTACTCAAAAAGTTGCAAATGTTTTAAAATACTATTCAACTTACCAAAAATGGCTGCACCATACCCAATATTACTGGTGCCCATTCTATATGAGCAAGTTGGCACATAGATTTCATACAATGTGTCTTCAGTAAATGATACACTGAGGATTGTCTTTGGAGTATTGAACCATGTGGTCACCCTATGAGTCAGGTCTTTGTTCTGTTTCACATACTTAGACTCATGGTTGTGTGCGCAAAAGAATATATCTGGATGAATAGCGTCGACTACCTGAAAAAAACAATAAGATGACTGAGTACTAAATCTTTTAGTAATATTCTACCAAAGACCACTTGGATTTAAGTAGGTATGTATTTCTGTCCTATCATTTGAAATCTATTTTTTATTTATATACTTTTTTTACAGAAAGCTTACAGACTAATGACACATTACAATTATTTACGCTTGTGGACAATTTCTAATTACAAGCTTCCACAAAATTATGTATGATAGATCAAATAACGATTTATAATAATGAATATATTGTGTATGCAGAAAACAGAATATTACTGCAACTAAATGTTGCCATTTACATCTAAAGCGAAACAGCTTATATTTTTTCGATTATCTTACCTTTTTACTGAACATTGATCTGACAGTAACGGGGTAATGTGATACAGCAATTTTGAAGTTATCCTCGGTGCCTACTATCACATCTTCCTTCTGTGGGAATGTGTATGTTATTGCGTTCACCTTGTATATTGAAATGTTAGAGTATGTTACTATGGAGGGCTGGGAGAAAACTTTATCGAATTCTTCTATCTTATTGCGACGGATGGGCTCGTTTTCTCCACCAATGTCATTGTCACCTGGTATCCAGACTTCCTGATGAATTAAGAAGTAATTATTACAAGATCTAGCAGAGATGTGCTGTAATAAGCAAACTGCTATGGAATTCTTTTAGATTTTTGTTACAGGTAATGTTTAAAACCTTTTTTCAACCAAATTCAAAAAAGGAGGAGGTTCTCAATTCGACTGACAGCCCCCCTCCATATAATATAATAAATATTCCACTAAAACTTTTAAAATAAATTATTTTATTATCACATAGGAACTAAAAAGCAAATATGACTTTCGTTGACTGTCTGTTTGGCATCAACTCAAAATTAGTTAGAATTCATAATGTAAATATGTTATATTTTGCTTTTTAGTTCCTGTGTTTTTTGGAGGCGGTTTTTTTTTGTTTAAAAATAATTTAATAAGTCATGGTCACATTCTAAAAAAGGTTGTCTCAAAAATTGTACTCAACCTAAGGTTGTCTGGTAGAGAATGTCTAAGGCATTAAGACCGCCTTTGTACACTATTTGTACATTAAGAATAAATAAATAAATAATATTCAACTACTGGAGTTTAAGTCCAATACAGACATATATGTACATATAGTTTCACAACTGTTTCCCATTGGGGTAGGCTGAGAAAAACTATTGATTTGTAATTTTATACTTGCTATAATCTTGGCAATTTAGTACAATACCTTTATGTAGATGTAATGAAACAAATAGATTTTCTTACCACTGCTGGATAATCCCAGGTAAATATATCACCCAGTCTCTTGATATAGCTATAGAACTGTACCATATTGGATATGGAACCTTCATCCATGAGGTCACCCAAATACACCAGGATATCTGGCTTGAAGTAATCCACGGCTACCTTAAATGTTGACTTGAGGTAACTGAAATAAGAAAAAGTAGGATTTACTTTTTAAAAAGTCTAATGATTCAGATCTAGTACACTGGGAGAACCTTGAATCTGCCTGAGATCATATTTTTCTTCCACTAAAGATTTTAATACCTTTCCAAAGATATTAAGCATTTATTAATGCAAAAATACAATAAATATAAAAAAATACTGGGAGAACCTTGAATCTGCCTGAGATCATATTTTTCTTCCACTAAAGATTTTAATATCTTTCCAAAGATATTAAGCATTTATTACATAAATAATTATACAATAAATATAAAAAAATACAATTGATTGAACTTTTAATTACATATTACCCTGATTGGGCAGATGTGTAGGTACTGCATTACAGTGGCGGCGTAAGGCGTGGGCGACGTGGGCCACCGCCTACGGCCTCGCGACCCAGGGGGCCTCGCGCCCCGAAAAATTATGCAAATCTTGCGCTGGCAGAGGGCCCCGCAAAATGAATTTTGCCCACATATAATTTAGGTCTTACGCCGCCACTGCTGCATTACACACTACAGTATGCAGTTCACCAGTACATAATATTATTACTTATACATTCTTATCTTTTAAATCTAAGATAAGAAACATGAATGCTTTAGCTTTTTTATATACATACCAGTCACAATGTCCAAATTAATTGTGCTTATCTTTTACTGAATAAAATGATTACTCTTATCACAGCCAAGATTCCAAGAAACATGAATAAAAGAAACTACCTTTATTTTTGTATATACATACCGGTCACTATCCCAATTAAAAAGGTGGCTCAAAGGAGGCGAGACAGCTAAATCCCCCTGTATTTGAGGGTCTGCTATAAATAATATCTTAGTGCAAGACGAGTCGTGTTCACTACATTGCAACTTTCTCCAGTATTGCTGCTGCACTAGGTAGATGAAAAATTCGCAGTAGACCACAGCTCCTAAGAATGCTGATATGAAATATTTGATCGCCGTGCTAGAATAAAAAGTAGACTTTAGCCATTTATGTTTGAAGAATATGTTTTAGGTTGAGCTTTTGTTAACCACTAAATACTTTGCATTCTCACCTTCGTCTCAAATACATTTTATAAAATTTTATCTTCCGTTTGTAATTAAATTATATTGTTAAAGTCCATCTCAAAACTAGCTAAAATAATTATATTCTCAACACAAACAAAAGTCAAAAACTGAAAACCTCAACCAATTCAAAACAACACAGGGTTGAATTTAGGCATGTTCAAAACGATAGTACAAAAAACTGAAAAGGATAGTATTTGTACAAAAATTATAGTACACTTTATTGATTTGGATCAAAAGTCATTAAAATCAATACCAATTTATGCAAAATTTACCTCTTCCAAGTTTATCAGTTATTCAATATTTGTTTGATCCTTAGTAGGAATAAAACCACTACAATTACCACTTGTGTGGTACCGCCTATGAATGGTGTTTCCAGTTTGTCTTATCTTTGTAAAGTTTATTTACTGAATAAGATGTCACAATGACAAGACTTTTCGATGGGCACTTGAGGAGTGACCGAGTAATGATGTGAACTGTTATTAATTTTTTAATAATTTGTGGTTTTTAAATATTGGATTGGCATTGGTAGTAAATGTTTTTTTATTAGTCATTAATGCAAAATACTGAAATTATAGTATTTTTCGTACTATCCTTGCACATGGATAGTATATAGTACGAAGCGTGAAATTATAGTAAAAATACTATATTTATAGTACGAAATCCAACCCTGCAACACATTGACAATTCGTTTCATCTTCAGCTATGAACTTTTTTGCCACTTGAATCTAGATAGTTGTTAATAAATCTTATAATTAAAAAATATTAGGGACCTGCCTACTAAATTAAATGGTTACAATATGTTTAATAAATAAATAAGTGACTTATAACAACACTTGATGTTGTTATCACACCTAAATAAAATATAATTAAACTCAATTTCTGGCAAAAACGGAATGTGGGCGCTAATTATTGTTGACATTAGTTTAGGTGCATTCATAATTTGATCATAGATTTTGGAAATATTAAAATAATATTAACTTCGCCATACGTATAAAATTATCATAAAAAAATATTGAGACCTTGTGTTTTTAAAAAAAGATAATTTCTTGAAATTTAACATATTTTCTTGAAGTTTTAATCAAAGTTTACCATACAATTTGACGGCATTAAGAGAAAAAGTAAAGATGAACGCTTCTGTATTGCGGCGATTTGACAGGTCAGCTTCGAGCCACTTTTTAGCTTTCCGAGTAGCGTATTTTCATTTTATTTTGTGTTATTCTTTCATTTACGCGTAATTATTAACATGTATGTAGTTGTAACAGTAGTGTGTTTTGTTTATTAGACTATTTGCAAGTGCACTTACAGTGTTATATAAACAGTAGAGCTAATCGTTTCGGCAATCCCGATGCATATAACTACATAGTACGTCAGTGAACGAATGGTGGCATTAAGATAATGGATGTGGATGCTCCCAACATATTAAAAAGGTGCAGCAGCGCACCGTTAATCAATGAGGCAGCCTCTACGACGGCCACATCGCCCACGACGAACGTAGCGCCCAGGTAAAGTATTAAGTATTGAACACGCCTCATACGGCAGCAATGATATGGTTGTTGCTACGCTGCCTAACTATTTTTGACAGCTGCTGAGGTCGCCAGTGGGTGCTGTGCCCGTATTTAGCGATGTTTGTGCATTATTCACGGTGTATACTATAATATTATCATTACTGGTTGGTTGTATATTGTTATGGTTGCTGTTCAGTAGCTTGGCGTCATTTTTCAGTCAGTGTAGAGTTGCAGTGTATTGACAATGTGTAAGTTCTGCAGTTAGTGCTGAGCTATCAACTTGATATTGTTCCATATTTTTTGTGTGTTACATGTTTTTATTAGTTGGTCATTATTTTTTAATTGCTTCATCTATTACATTGCTGCTATCAGCTTTAAACTAGTTTCATTTTGTGATAAAGTGTGTACATACTGATCTTCTATATGTTAACATAACATAATAATTATTAAATACACTGTATGCACTACTAGAATACTAGGTAATTTGCAAAAATATACATGCTTTGATAAGACAGTAGCTTCACTTAACTTTATATCAAAGGAAATCAAACTGCACACTAATGCTTCACAATTACTATGCATCACATTAATTAAAACATGTTAGTATCTCATCAACACCAACATTGTCTAACACCTTATAAATGTTAAAGTGTATAAATGAGTGTTCTATTAATTAAAACAACAACATATTTCAGATTAATTCTTTGTTACTACAATGGTTTTATATATATTTTACTGTTTGAAGAGGTACATAACCAAAACACTAACTTATTCAGCAAGGACAATTTATTAACACATTGTATATTTATTAACACATTTACAAATTCACATTAAAAACATAATAATGATAATGATGTTAACTGACTATTCTGCTTTAGCCATTTATATAAAAAATGTGTATCTATTGACTTCTAATCTACAAAACCACTTAACCAATCATGATAAGTGTTTCCATAATATTAATCTTATACCTAGTTCAACTTATAGTTTAGTAATTATTGCCAGTTACCAGTAATAGTGTAAATTCATAATTTATTCTTTGACTGTACTGTCTATTATACTATTATAGCATTAAACTTTGTGTAGTGAATAATTATGTATTTACAAAGGTAAAATATCATATTATGTAATTCTTCAATTTATTAAAATATAAGTTTTATTGCTAGTTCTTACAGGTGATTAGTGGACACAACGGAAGTTAGCCGTTTGGTTGCCTGGTATATAATATATAAACGAAATAATCCATTCAAATTCAAAATTAACTTCAGTCCAGCAAGTTATACCATTCATTAGATTCGATTTACCTACTTCTATAATAATAATATTATTGCTAAGTATCTTTAAAGTCACTTGTGCATGGTAGCTTTATTGTAGGTAAGTTAAATTGTCTTGTAAGTTTGCAAATAGCATTAAAAACTTCCAACTTTCTGTAAGTTCAATTGATATGCTTAACTAGCATATTTTTTCAAATCAACAATGACACACATTTGCAATTTAGTACTAGTAGTACTGATTAATATAATATACTTAAAATAGTTCTTGATTTCTTACTACCTGAGAAGGCTTATAATAAAAAGCAGGGCTGTATTTGTTCAAATTGTAATGTAACACATTTCCTCTTTCCAGTAGGTAATGCAGATGAAGCTATACAATTGTCATACAAAAATTACCGCTATTGCGACGAAATAAAACTAATCCGCAGGGTAAACTATATAGTTTGATGTGATGTCTTTTGTGCATATTGAAAATATTGTCATCCCTTTTTTTTTTTTTTAATAACATGTAGGTATTACTTCAAACAGATTATTTACATTGTCAGTCATTTCTAAAAGTTGTAGTACGTATTGACATAGTAATAATGGGCGATATTTTACCTGTGGCCACAATTGAGTAACCTTTGGATTCTAATTATTGCAGTGGAGCACTGAAATGATAAATTAGCTAGGTATATAACATTCATATCTACTGATACCTTCCTTGATTTGTGTGGTCTCGATATTTTTTATTTTAGCAATCCAGTCTATATCAGTTTCCAATCTATTATTTTCAGCGGCCATACATTTGGGCCTCGGGATTCGATCGTTTGTTCGGCAGGGTGACTAGGTCCTTTTTTGGGGAACCGGCAGGGTGTTATGGCTGGTACCAATATAGTTAATATTCGTACCGTGTATAATTAAATCGATATGTAATGACTTAAAACGTTTGGTTTTTCGTGAAAACTAGTTAGAGCAACTAGAAATAAGCAATTTTTACATAAATTGCTTATGTCTAGTTGCTCTAACTAACCGCCATCTCATGCCCCCAATACCAGATTATGTCCCTTGCAGCACCAACTTACCTTTATGGCCCCCCACTCTGTTTAGCTTTGTAGTGTCTTCCTTCCTACAAATGTACAAAATTTTCCAGCTTTGTCCTAAGCGACGGAGGGATCCATAGGTAACATACTTTTCCGACACTGCATATCTCGTGTTAGTGTCGATGTGCATTTGCCTCCCACGTTGTAAAAGTGAGACGCTATAGCAAATTGTTGTAGGCAAAGAACATGTATCTGGTATCTAAATCGATGACACAGTTCGTAATTTCTGCCAGACCCTGTATATTAATAAGAACTTGTCATAAATAATATAACGCGTAATATAACATAAATTCCCCGATTTGTAAGCCAGAGGTATACTGCTCCACACCCTCAGTTTGTAGGTATGTTAAGGTCCCATTTATGGCGAACCAATTAGCAAATATATTATTCAAAATCCACTAAATGTGACCTAAAATTAGTGAGTTCTAGTTGGTTATACTTTGGTTCTTGAATGACGTCATGATAATGACATAATTTGGCAACGTGCAACTGATACTACTGGCGCTAGCGTCAATCCTAAGCGTCTTGATACCACCGACGAAGAGTTTGCTTGTTCGCCCTCCAAAAAAGTATACTTATCTGTGATTTGATGCAGTGATTGCAGCCCACGGAATCAATCGTGATTACATGTAACTATGTCTGTCATCCGAGGATCGTGACTGATAACATACTCAACAATAATATGGTTGAAACGAAATAGTATAATAAACACAGTAATTGTTATTGCGGCACGCAACACTGTCCTTGTTATTATTGTCTCACGACGATCCGCGTAATGTTATGGTATCGGAATATACGTGTTTTATAAGCAACTATGTTTCTGTCGTGCTGTTTATTCAGATCTAGTTTTGGTTTTGTGAGCTATTTGAGGAAACGTGTCGGGAACGCAGCAGTTTCCTAGTGTTTTTCATAGATAATTTCGTAATTCCGTTTATGTGGTTTGCCCAATAATTCCGAAGATCCCTGTTAACGGCTCCCAAATCGTCACAGAACTTCCTCGATCTGCTTCCGCATCAAGTTCAATCCAGCTACCAGTTTTTTTCGGATCGTTGCTGTACGTTTGCTGTCCTCCCGGCTTGCTTGACGGGCAATAATTATAAAAACACACCCCTAAGGATTAGCATTCGTATTCCCCGAAGGATTAGCCAGAGGCGTACTAATTTAGGTACAAATTTTAGGTATTACTAATTTGGAAATCAGCCAAATTGATCCAAAAATGGTTTCACTACGTCTCGCTCTAAAGAAAGCATTTGTGGTCTGCAAGACCATGTATTAGAAACTTGACTATTTTATTACGATGCCAATGCCAATGCACCACTTACCGTAGCATTTGCTAAAAATATTAGCTACGAACTAAATAAATGTAGGTCTAAAATTCGTTTCGCATGTCCCAATATTGGACTGTTGAACCCCGAGCAATGAAGGCGTTAGCGGCGTAGGTCGTTAAAAACTTTTTAGAACACTTGGAGTTCCTCCAGAAACTAAATCTTTTACGCTTCATTCTGCCCAAAACGGCAATAAAGAATTCCCAAGCGAATGACATTTATTATGTCCAGAAACCGGGTAGGACATAAAACGAAATTTAGTCACGGATCAGTCAGTATCTACTTCGCCAAGTGTAAACTTGTGCATATCGACCGGGAACTTTTATTAGTACTTACATTTCCTTTGGCAGATGTAGTCAGTTCGGTAATTGGTCTACTAGATAGACGATAAAAATATGTCTCTGTCTTTGGATACAAATATTAATTTATACTTTCGATCTTTGAAAGGTTGATTTTCTTGCGAAATAAGAAACTCGTTATAAATGATAGTTTAAATGCATGTTAGTGCGACGTGGAAAGAAATGAATAATCGGAGCTATAGCAACTCAATCTCAACAGCAAAGAAACAGAAATCTAGGATTTGTGCGCTTGGCCGACCACACCCCCATTAATTTGGTTTAAGGCAAAGAAAACCGGAATTAAGACCATTATACAATCACAATAACTTTATAGCAACGCCAAGATATCGGTCTATAGAATATTCCCGCAGTATTAAACGAACCACACATACGCCTTTCGATATTGCTATACTATAAAATGGTCCCCCAAGAGTTCTGCTTTATAATCTAATTGAGTGCGTAACTTGCTCTCAATTGATACCAATTCGCTTGCAGAGCGCGGAGGTTGCGTGCAAGAGTGCACGAGATACCACGCCGTAGCGATCTAGGTATTAGGAAAGTAGACGGTAAACCGACTCACTCATTAGTTTCTTTAATTAAGAAGAGATTAATAGCCAAATTCCAACGCTACTCAATTTGAAGATGCCGTTAAGTCTCGTACTGTCACAGTCACTTTGACTTAAAGTGATAGAGACAGCATTAGACTTCAACGGTCATAATCCAAAACGCTATGTAAATTTATTTTATTCACTAATAATATTTAAAAAATAAGTATAAGCGGTCTTTGGCAAAAACTCCGAAGACAATAGATAAAATCAAATTTTCTGTCATATCTACCAAATGTTTTAAAATAAGGGGTGGATCTTTTTTGGTGCAGTAATCGTCAGTGACGACGTTTTGGTGGTCTCCTTACCTCGATAAGTTTTACAATAATTATAATTTATGTACGATTATGAAGGAACAGATAAATAAGGATATGATATAAGTGCAACAAATAGAAATTTATCGTATTGATGCAATTGTTTCAGGAACACGTCGGTCTTCAGCATGTTCTCCAACAACAACCTGACGCGCACGCGCAGGCATAGCGGTACCTTCGGACCTGTCACCTCACCAGTTAACGTTGCCGTAAATATACTTGTTGTTATTTTTATCTACACCATTTACTCTCTTATAAGGCCCTTGTATTTTTTATTTCAATTACTTTTACGTTGTAGGAGAAGCATGTCCCAATATAGGGAGTATAAATGTACGACCTTATCATCATACTGCATTTTAATAATTGGGGTATATCAGTTCTCTTTGCACATAACAATTTCAACACTTTCAATGCAAAAATTTGCACATTGTAACGATTAAGTCATGCAAAAAGCTTAATAATAACTTTACAGAAAATACTTAAATTACTATAATAAATAATGTATGTTCTATTGTGGCTCAGAGCTCGTGGGCGCGCATGGCGCCGCGCGTCGACCAGCTCCGTGCGGAGGAGTGCGCTGACGTTAGCAACAAGCGCGAGGTGGCGCATGAGAGGGAGATACACACGGCCATGCAGATGGGCCAGTCTTGTGAGGACCTCACGCTCGTGGCCGGCCTCGCCAACTCACCTACTAGGATACCTAGGTAAATACTGCGATGTAAAAAATGACAGAACCATCAACAAACAAATGACAAAATAAGGCACAAGCTTCATCTACAATAAGCTTAAAATATCTGAATGTCGGAAAAAACACAATTTTATAGGATATCAGGATATTACTTATAAACTTATTCTTATCACCAGATAATCACCAAAGCAAAAGTTGTAAGACTAATTGGCTCGTGTGATAAATGTACATAGGTACGTGAGAAATCAACTATACACGAGATATTTTTGATTAAACGCTACGTGCGTGAGCCCTACCTAACAGCTTTCATAGATTATATCGATATAAGTACTGCTTATCCATAATACAGAATGTTTTCTATGTCAATGTCAGATAGTAGCTCGACGTTGTTTCACTTAGTACAGATAACCGCAGTACGATATTGATTGTATAACCTAACATAGAGCCTTTGTTATTGGCAATTTGTTTTTGTTACTATGCCAGATGCAGTGTATTCTGACTTGTCCCGTATATGTTCGATTTTATGTGAATGACCCCATTTTGATACTCAAACTTTATGTTGCTAATGTCATACAAAATAATTGCTATTGAAATGGATGTCACAAGCCATCTTATGGACAGTCAAACCAATATCTCATCAAATGACAGGCTCTTCAAGAAGTCTGAAAGAACAACGACTGATCGTAACGATCGAACTGAACGATGATATTTATTTCTGTAAATTAATCTTTGCAAGTCAATGTTTTACATTTTTTTTAACGAGATGGCGCCGTCATTTCCTAGGTTACGACCTCTGAGAAGAAACGCCGAAACAAACTCGGAGAATCATGGCCTCTTGACACACATTCCAGGTTTTCGCCAGTGGTGTCGCCGTCCCCGACGCGGAAGTACACGACGCGGCGGAGCCTGTCCCCGATCGCTATCAGGGCGTCGAGCTTCAGCCCCGTGAGCCGGCCTAACATGTTGCCCGGCAAGCGGCGCTACGACGAGGGCGACTCGCCGCTCTCCAAGCGTATGTGCACCTCCGACAGACTCACCCCCTCCACGCCGGGCACCCCGGACTCGGACTCCCTAGAGTGCACCTTCAGGCCGGTCTCGCCCCGGGCACAGCCCATGAACGAGTGCTCCCACGACAACACTGATGTACAGGAGAACCACAAATCATCTAATCCTAGCTAATAGTGTATATTGAAGAGTTACCAGTTGAGCCTTTTGCGTAAACAGTTGTGTTATTAAGAATATCTCTTGCCATCTCTTTGGATTAACAGTCCAATTTTGTTATATGGACGTTATTAATATTTTGTAGCATTAGAATCGTAGCTTTTACAAAAATACCATTTAAGACTTCATATATGTCACGAATATCGTTTACGCAAAAGTTATCAACTCACCGTTCTTAAATTACGGGTTTTAATGGCTTTACGATACTGAAGCATATTTTTGTAATGTGTGTTGAAGTATAGCAAGCGATTACAAACCCAGTATTACTATTCATAGGGTTCAAATTCGTGTATTTGTTCCGATACAGTAGCCTACCACGTTGGTTCCTAACGAACTTGAAATTATTAACGTAGTTTTATAGGAATTAACTGTAAAGCTCACCTCATACGGCACTTGTTTCATATTTTCTTACTGCTCATATGAAAATACCTAACTCTTTAGTTACGCTTATAATTTTGTCTTGATACTGGGGTCAATGACAAAAATATGAAAAACTAATTTACAAATTAACTGCATCATTAATTTATGCGTCCGCATATTTATTACAGCATCAATCGTGTATATTTTCTTGCTACGAGACGAGTGTCGTGTGTAGTGAGTATAAGCGAGTGCCCTATTGTTAGCCAAAGCATCCAAAACTTTATTGTAAATATAATTAGATGCGTTCACTTGTATAGAACGCGTAATGTATATAATTTATATCGATAAGATAGTCTAGTGACCACTCGAAAGCGTGTAGGTATTATTGCAGAAGCGATATCTAAGTGTAGTTTTGTTTATAGTCATTGGTATTTAAGTCTGCGTTTGCGGCAGTAGGTTGCGTTCTGATTTACACTTGATAAGAAATACTAAAGGTTTTGTAACTTGGTCCATCTTCTGTGTACTTTGGGAGATGTGCGTCGAATATTTCTGTGATTAGAAATTCACTTTCTAAGTGAAGTGGCTTGTATAGATCCAGTTATTAACAGATAACAATTCTAACAGTTACAAAAAAGATTCTATTTTGAAAATTAAAGCCATCAGAAATGATAAGACTTGTCAAGAGCGTTTCTAGTTTAAATAATATAACATGAACAAGTTAACTGGACCCATACAAGCCGTATGAATAATGATTAAATTATCCGCCGATCCTAAGTTAAGTTTTAACCAAAACAGTCATAGTTACTGACAAAGTGAAGGATTTAGCAGTCACTTATTTGTATCTGCTCATATAATTGTAAGGCAAGTTAGTACTGTTCATGGTAGCTGTGCACGTTATGGAATTTAGGTTGTTAGTGTGTCTGTCCAGTATTTTCATAAGTACAGTTCGCGCCAAACTTATTGTCCGGGTTGAAGTTGGCGCCAGCTAACTTTAACCCGGCCGTAAAAATCGGAGAAAGAAAAATATTGGATTAGAATAATTTATAACGACAGATTACGACTTGAGCTTTCGTTTTTATTTATTACAATCTAGTATTTTTGTTTCTCCGATTTTTACGGCCGAGTTAAAGTTAGCTAACGCCAACTTCAACCCGGACAATAAGTTTGGGGCGAACTGTATATTGACGTTTGTTTCTCTAAATGCGGCTGATATCAGTATTTATCCGTCAATCTGCAGCATCTGACGGTCCAAATGTGAGAAAAAAGTCATTTTATTACGCTAGAAACGCAAAGGTCATCTAAACGCAGCGCTAGTGATTTACACGGAAATCATCCGATCGCCAAAATAACATCGTGTGCGTGGGCCTGAAAGGGTGCCTCAGTGCAGTCTGAGGCTAATATTCAGATACTACGCTAAGTAACTCTTCCGTATGTCAAATTTGTATTACAATTAGACATAAGGACGCGTAAGTTTACGTTTTTGATTATTAGCCTAATATTCAAGCAACTACGGTCTGCGCCTATCAAGCTGGTACGGAAAACACTTTCTAATCAATTTTGGCCGTGCATAGGCATGCCTGTTCAATGTGCAATATTTACAAGCAAACGTAACGCGTACGGCTACTTATTTAAATGCCTTATCTAATGTTTTGCTACCTTAGGAAATGTGATCTATATATTTTTTAGCTATAGATGACCTAACGACGACTTAGTTATATGGGAATTGTTATCAACTTGGGGAGGAAGGTTATGGAAACTGCAATGTGTATTTATTGCTAATTCACATCGATGGTAGGCATGGTCCCAGCTTGTAAAACAACAATATTCAAATCATAAATGTGTAAAGTATAAAATGGTTTTATGCTGGACATTTTAAGTCACTTCTAATAAAAGGAGTAAATTGAAGTCCGTAATATTTTTTCTGCAAATATTATTTCAGAAAAAAATACATAGGTTCAGTCCTCAAATTTTTTTAGAGCATTATGAAAGTTAGAAAAATATAGCCATTTGTTTGCAAATCTATATTCATTAAACCAGTATATTCTATCATACATTCTAAATCGCGCCGCAAATTGATTATGATCACATAAATTGATGTGGCTAGGTTAGGACTGGTAAAAAAGTTATCTTTTTTATTGTGTCACCATCGATGCCGAATATAGCAAACAAAGTCAGTAATCAATTCCTGTATCATCTCGTAATAGATCGTAAGTAAACATTGTATTCATAATGTGATCTATTACGAAGAACTTGATGTTGTATTTTGTTTTTAATAATTTTCACCTCAATATTTGTAAATAATATTCTAAATTGATTTGCCGTCTTGGCAACAGAAAAATATGCATTGTGATATTTTAGACACTTTTTTATAATTGAAAATGTCCACGGAAGTGAATCAATACTATTTTCTTGGAATACCTCACGGTCGCAATCGCGACCTGTACATGCATTTTATTAATATAGTTTGTGCTGTGTATATAAGTTAGACCAACGTTTATGCCCACGACATCTTGTCCCAAGCGTGTGTACCTATCAATATAAGTAGGTATTGTTTCGTAATTTTTTGTATGTATTAGTCAAGACGTCAGGTTTGACTGCTGGAAAAACCATTTTGTTTTCAAGTGTGATTAAATCACAACATGAATAAATTACTTAGTTTTATTTATAAAACGAACTATCACCACGACCATTAGTTATTAGTGCCGCGCATGTCCACTAAGCAGCGTTAAAATATATTATGGTTATCACGTGTTAGTCATAATCAAAATCGTATTACCAAACCAAAATCACTTTTATTTACACGTCAGTTTACATTAACCTTGTATAATTAGACGACAAATGTTATCAAGAAGAAAACAGTTTTCAAAGTGACAATTATTCTAAAACTTATTATTAAACGAACAACATTATTATAACATTCCAATATTTTGTACTCTTTAAAATGTGATAAATTACAAAACATATGACAAATGATGCGAATAATCTCACAATAATTACTATGTAAATTAATTATATTAAAACATTACAAAATCCATTAATAATAGTTTATAATTAAAAGAGTATTAGCAAAGCTTGCCAAGAATACATAATATTATGTATAAAAACGTTTACACATCCGGCGCTGGTTGAACCTACGCAGTACCGACGAGATCGTAAGTGTTTGATTAAAATAATAATTAATTTCATCGTAAATGGTTCGAGATTTTTGGCGAACACTTATGGTCACGGCTGTACAGTCAAGGTATACGATTACTAAAGATTCTACAATCTTAGTCGTAAAATAATCCTAAGCATAGAATATTTATCGTAAAGCAAAAGCGCTCTCGTACAAATTATACACTTTGACGATTCTATTACGTTACGCGTTGAGAAATACAAATCTCAGTCCCGGGAAATACCTAGCAAAGTGCTAATAAATTTGTACATTTCTGATAAATATACTTTTCAATACATTAAGCCGATTAATACCTATAATTTACTATAGGAAGACAGCGTTATTCTAATTAAATTATAAGCAGCGAGGCGGAAGTGAAACAATATTGGAATGTGGATTTTAGGCATTGATTTTTGGTAAAATTTCTATTGAGGTCAGACAGGACATGATGAGATTTTGGTTTAAGTCTTTTATTAAATTTATTCAAACGCTTTTTGATGGAAACTTAGTTTCGCCGTTCGACTGGTGTTATTTATTGAGGCTTCATCCTCAAGTCATGTTCCGAGTTTAGGTTGCCATAGCAGTATATGGCACATATTTGACAAATAACATTAGTCAGGTCATCCTGACGCTCCATTCGATCATGTCAACATTTCAGTCTTTATTACATTAATTTACCGAAAGTAAATAAACTTCGCATAAACAACTCATACCATATAGTCTATAAAGCTTAACAATTCGTGTACCTAACACAAATATCAAACTCTTAATTGATCTAGCTTGTTAACTACCTACACATTCATTTAATGGCAGTGTTCAGCCACTCGGGTTGGTTAGCCCGAGGCAAATTGTCTAGTTTAGTCACAACTACTTACAAATAACGTAGCACTAATGAGCCAGTGTGGCACCTTACATATTATTATTGGTCTTTTTAGATGGTTGTCCCTTTATAGCTCGTTCGAGGGTAAATGGGCCTGATTTTTTATTTATCTCGTGAACGAGCTACACGCAACATAAACGTTTACACATATCAAACTGGACAACACATAACAAATAATTAAGTAACACAAGTTATCGATTGCGATTTCTTAGTCTACGGCAGCGCGGACCGAGATCAGTCTGACGCAAGATCACTCTCTATTAAAAATTAAAACTAATCATAAACTGTATGATGATAAAATAATACGCGAATACTTTTAACTAGAGAGATACGATAATAACAACATCGTGGACTATTTATCTGCATTAATTCATATGCCATTTGACTGGGAAAGCATTCTTAGATTTCCTAGATTTACCAAGAAAATACATTTAAATCATAAGCGAACAAGTTATGCTAACAATTAGAAGAAAATTAATATCGAAGCTAGAAAATTAAACAACAACAAAAAATAATTACATAAATACGGACAGAAAAAAGCGTGAATTTTATTTACATTGCAACTTGAGTCAGACATCTCGTCCTCTAGCCTCCAAATAATGTACACACAACTTTACAAATGTATCAATTAGAAAATTTGGACCCACCTTAGTATATTCTGTACAGCATGTAAAGCGCCACTGGGCTTGCCTCAGCTAGAGAGCGCCGCGTCCTCGATCAGAGGTACCTTGGCTACTTCGAAGAAGATTGTGTGGGAGTACTTATTTCTAACTGTGCTGATGGCGGATTTTGGCTTCTTGTGTAGTGTCGCATTTTGTGCGATTGCGATGGGGAGGATGTCCTTGACGGTATATCCTGTTACAGCAAAAAACATACTTAAATATACGATAGTGACCTAAATATTGCACTGTACAAAGTTTATGACATTTTTGGGCCAAGAATACGAGAAGAAAAGGCTTCTAAAATGCAATCCTGTTAATTGCCTACTTACTAAACTTCATTTTAAACATTCACTTCATTTCACTTCAAACTTCATTACGACGTTAATATAGGTTCTACCTGTATAATACTGTAGCGTGGGCGTCCAGTGTCCGATGGACTTCATCCGCAACGCGAGGTAGAGCGCGGCGGCGGCCATCTTGCTGTCCGAGTGCTCCAGCAGGCTGTACTCGAGCAGGCACTGCTCCAGCACGAACCTCGCCAATGTCAGCGTAGGCATCGATACTCGCGCGCACTGTACATTCACGGACATAATTTTTAATATTAAATTTGTTATATGAGCAGTGATAGCCTAGGGGTATGACCATTGGTCTGTCAAGTCGAAAGGTCTCGAGTTCGAACCTGACTTTTCGAAATCATGTGAGAGGAGACCTGTGCCCAGCAGTGGGACAGATATGAGCTGATGATTGATCAATAGAGGATATGAAGAAATCCAAGTAAAGTTGAGGCCATAGTATGTACCTATTTATAGTGAAATTATCAGGATTACATCTTTTTTTTTTTTCAGGTTTTACATTAACATATTTGACTTGTCTCTGATGTCTCACCCTGGCGTATCTCCTGAGGAAGCGGTAGGACAGCGGGATGCCAAGGTCGAAGTCCACAACGCGCAGAATGTTCATCTCCATTTTCAGAAGCTGGCTCAGCGTGTAAGCGCCGTCACAGATGTACAGGAAGTCGTCCACGAGCGGAGGGATACGCTCCTGATAACAAATACGGTGATTAGGTTTAGACTCCTTACTGAAGCTAAGGTATATCATAAGCTGTTGATCTTAACTAAGTATACCTAGGTTCACACTAAATTCTCAAATCCACACATTTCAGCAGCAAGAGTGAGGCCGACTATGACAAGCATCCTTTTCCTTTAGAAACACAACCTGACCTTGTAAATCTAGTAATTTATCATCACATGGTAGAACTAGCTTTCCACCAGCGGCTTCGCCCGCGTGGTCTGGGTATTTCTCTCACCCTATTTCCCTCCAGCCAACAAAAAACACAAAAACCAATCCAACAAACCCTCACAACCCTCATTTCGCATTAAAAAGTAGCCTATGTCCTTTCTCAGGTTCTAGACTATCAGTGTACCAAATTTCATTTAAATCGGATCAGTAGTTTTTAAGTGAAAGCGCGACAGACAGACAGATTTACTTTCGCTTTTATATTAGTAAGATAAAAAAAGAGTAAACAATCTTTAACGCCTGAAAACAAAAGTTTATTTTTTCTGTTTACTTACGTCAAATTTAGAAGCGATAAAAAGTGCGGAGGCTCCGAGCAACTGCAGTTCCTCCTTCGTCAGTTGGTCCTTCTCAGCCTTAGTCTTAGTGGAGCGGGTTAGGAACAAGTCCACCAGCTTCACGGCCAGGTATAGAGTCTCGTGGTTGAGCTCGAAGCTCTCCTGGACCTCCACCATCCAGTCCACCAGGAGTGCCCGCATCCACGAAGTGATCCCCTTCATCCTTTGCAGGTAGTCGTCAATTGGGAACAGGCGCTAAAATAAAGACGTTGAGTTAGGTAAACCTCTCAGTTCCGTACGTCAAGTCTAAACTCTAAAACAATTCAATGTATCAAGCTGGTATGAATTTAAGTGTTGTGGGCATAAGCTGGGGCTGACAATAGTGGTGGCAAAGCGTGGCTGCTAAACCCATGTTCAGCGCCTTTGAGTTTGTTACCTATGTGAAGCAGTTTTATCAAGTCTCTCTTAGTTATACTAGAAGTCATTTACAACACAGCTTAATTAAGTGGTGACAGTCTCTAGTTTTTGCCTACCCCTGAGAGAAAAAGGCGTGAATTAAAAAGAGCCATTTACAAGCGGCTATTTAATTAGTTATATCAAATAAGTAAATGGCCTCTATTCATTAAAAAAAATTCAAAGACTCAAACCAACAACAATTGAAATAAAATTAATGCAATAGGAAAATTATCACCAACTTTAAAAAAAGCAGCTGTACTAGATGTTATTTCCCTTAAATAAAATTATATAACATTAAAATGTAATTAATTTGAGAAAGTTATTAATACTAAACAAGGAGCAGATTTCTTGAAAGCGTAGTCCTGACGGTGGCATCGTTCCATCGCTGTGAAAGACCCAGGATTCCTTGGCAAGGATTTAAGGAAATAGTCACAGGATTGGAAAAGAACTATCAACACAGGGAAAAACTATCAATTATCATATTGGGACATATCTAGTCAATGAGACACTGATTCATACATACAACACTAATTTCAGAGTATGAAGTGAATGATTTGTCTTACAAAACCTACACCTAAGAAAAAAACAATTATATTTTTGTGAGTCTTTTAAAATTATAACAAGAGACGATTTTGTAGAAATCACATATTATCGAATAATTATCATAGCCAGCAACACTTCGACCCAATGGGATCTTTTGTGTTATCCCCATTACAGTATATTCCTTAGTCTTTGAAGATGTGGTTGGTGAAGGTGGCTGACCCACTAAGAGAAAGGAACCTAAAGTCTTATGGCTTAAGGTGACTGTTGCCGAGCAGACTCATCCATTTCATCGCCAGGATGTCACAATCACACAAGATGTGCTGCACTGTTGCCCTGATCTTATGAAATAATTATATAGACATTGATACCGTACTCACCTCTCTGCCTTTCAAATAGTTGAATATATCCATAGCATAATGTGACACCTGGAAAGGGTCATTCCAGTTCTCTAGGTCAAAGTCTGCAACATCAGTAGGGGGCTTGTGAGGCTCCTCTGTCTCTTCGTCCAGGGACCGGACTGTGTCATCAAGGTTCACCTTGTCTAGCTTCTCACTTATAGTCTTGTATTCCTCCTTTGAGGTTTCTGAAGGGCTGCTGAAGATTAAGGAACTGGTAATAATGGAGAATTAAATTTTAAATAGGTTTGATTACATGATCAGTTACGAAGTCCAAGATAGTATTGGCTGGCCGGGATATACTTATTGCTGGGGGTAACAATAGCATGATGTGTGTTTTAATGCTAAATTAGCGATGGAATTGATATAGCACATGACCTTTCTAGTGATAAAACTCAATATCCAGATTATGTATGGCAAGTTTCATGCAGAAAATACACTAATTTGCTAACAATCTCTACATCAAAAGAGTCTTATGAAATATCACTACATACAATAACTTGAATGTGTCTTATGTCCTACTGTTGTACATTAAAAGTATAAATAAATGTGTAAAATTAACAAAACTGGCACAACAGCAGCTAATAATATGTTAAAAGAAACAATTAAATTGAAGACAAAATCAACAAGATAGATTGAAGTGTTTATAAATGGGTCAGTCAATTGAGGTCAAGGAATATGTTCCAGACAGGAAATAAACCATATTCATCATGGTATTGTGACATAAATATAATCTGAACAGGAAATGGCATAAACAAGTGAATGTATATGTTCATCTGCTAAAACAGAGGTATTTTATTAAGACAAAAATGGAGCTAAGCTAGTTCAATGATGTGTGTGATAAGATTATTACCAACCAATAATTTAAGAACCTAACACTATACCTTTGAAACTTTTCACAAGTTACCTACTTTTACAGTGTAAGTAAGAAACTATCTTATGACATAAAGACACTATGAAAAGAACTACTTATGCTCAAATTGTTGTTTGTTACAAGGTGTTAGCAACGTTGCTGTTAACATGACACAAACATAAAACATCTGAATTGCAACTAATTACAGAGTAAGTACATGATTGCAGTACAACAACATCAACAAAAAGAGTCATAATTCCATAATTTTGACAAGCCTAGTCATACAGAAATCATAATCCCACCATTTCCAACTGTTACTATACAATTGAGACTGGCAGCAGTAGCAGTGCACAAGTTATAATCCAGCTAAGATCTAGACTATGGTCACCAAATAACCTTCATAAGCTTGTTGCCACCTTACAGACTTCCACACAAATTATTATTACTTTTTTATGAATAAACTACACATAACATTTTGTTAAACTTTGGCAAAGATATTGATAGCAACCTAAGGAAGGACCATAGGCTCCATGTTCTATGTTTTTAGCAAAAAAATATACATATGAAAACTAACGTTGTTTCCAAGGCAGTCATGTACAGTGAAGGCTCAGAAACATCACTCCTTGCAGACTTAGCAGAGTTTTGGCTTTGATTCTGGCTGATACTCTTGTCTTTCTTTTGTTCAACATGCTTGAGGATGCCATTCTGAGCTCGTGTGGCGATCGGCTTGGGAGGGTCCTTGGCAAAGTGCTTCTGAACTGCATCAATAGCATTTGTGGCAACTCTTTGAAGTGTCTTCGCTTTAGAGGTCTTACCATTTAATGTGGTTGTCTGTGGTTTGATACTCTAAAAGATAACATAAATGTTTAACATAGGGAAAATTGTTTTAAGTACAAGTTGTTTAAGTTTGAGAGAAATAAGTTTTTACTGAAAAAGTCCACACCGAATATAAAACAATATGGCAGGAAGTAACTAATAATGTAGCATAAACAAAAGTTTTATAACTAATAAAGTTGAAACATTCAATCTTATCTGCACATTCAATATAGTTGACCTTGGCCTTATTAGCCCAAGTTAATAATTTTGCATAAAATATTGGAGAAGCAACTTCCAAGCTGCATAAAAACTCGGATTTGTGATTATTTAGCAAAACTACCTGAAGTACCTAGAAAATAGCATGTTTAGAAAAAAATATTTGGAGGGAAAGTTCATTGACCCATAATGTTTGCAAAATTCATTGTTGTTACCATTTAACATAAGGCAAACCACATGGAATAATGATTAAATACCAATTTAGGCACCCATGTCATTTATTTTATGTGGATAAAAGTACCCTCTGATAAAAAATATTAGAAATTTTTTAACCTTTACTATTGGGAGCATTTTACTTTCCACAGTCACTTTTTTCAGCCCCATGACTTTATCCTTGTCCTGGAGCGCGCTTGTCTTGTTGAAAGCGTTTGTGATGTCCCCAAACGCCGCCCGCTTTGCCGTAACATCTTTCAAAGGACTATCAGCTTTCCTTTTATTAGGAACTTTCAAACTGTCCTTGTGTGTCTTCAGAGAAGCCAACTGCTTACTCCTTGTCGTAATCCCATGCCCCAGTAAACCATTCAAGTTCTCATTGACGCCGATTGGCTTCGATGCCAACCTTGTTGGCGCCATTACAGAGGTACTGAAACAATTCCACAATTATCACGTGCACTCATCAACGTGGTAGAATTGACACTATAATAATAATTATCTAACGATTCCGAACGGGAAGATTAGAATAAATACGTAAACAAGCGTTTCAAAATGATCACGTCTAACGACTGAAAATGGAGGCAAAACAAGCGAACATCGAGACAGCGTCAAACGGTTATCTAACGTTTATTTTGTACTCACATTTATTAGACGGCGGTGGCCGTTGTGATTGAATTATGGTTACTTTAGAAGTTGCACGGCCTGATATTAATTTCAAAATGATAAATTTTTATCTAAATTTGATAAAATTCAACAAGACACCGGACTGATGAAACGTCTTCAAAAACCGTTGAACTACTTTGAATTTTTATTGGTCCAACGGTAAACCAATGGGGAGGGAGGATGTTCAAATCTTCGTTCCATTTTACGTTTCTTGTGTTGTGTACTAAACTGGAAACATATCTTTTAACATTGCGCTAGTATCGAAATGTGTACTCCAGAATAAATAAAATTATCTGAGAAATAATTATTTTGGCGAACAGAGTGCAAGATAAATTCATTCTGATATCCATAAAAATTAAATAAAATATTTCGAATGATTTACAAAACAATAGAAAAAGACGATTTGTATTAATTGTAGCAAATGGAACGTAATGTCAGGATATGAACAGCGTTTCATATTAGGTTCATAAGAATTTTTAGCATGTCTATTAAATTCAAGTTTATGAAAAAGTAATGTTATATTGATAAAACCCATATTTTATTAATTTTAGATATTTTTAAAATAAACGTTTATAAGTTGGAATTTTTATTCATGGGAAATTTCATTACATTTTGTGATTCTAAATACTTATAAACAATAGACTGTTTTTTAACTTTATCTTAGGTTTGTATAAATTTGGAAACTTGTTTCGTATTGAATCGCAATCGCAATTGGTTCTTAGGTTGTCAGTAGACTTGACATTGACACTTTGACAGTTGTGGTCATTGTACTCTACTATTGTACTCTGTTGTGTTGTGTTATGATTTTGCAATAAAAATAATGATACAGATAGTGATTACAAAAGGATTTCTTTTATAAATACTGACTCCTATTGAAATACTGCTGTGCTAGAAATTAAAATGTTGGGTGGTGTAAAACTTAAAGTAACTTATACCCATGAAAAAACTTGCTTTGCCTATATAAGTCCAAAGTACAGCACGAATAACGAACAGGTAGTAATTTTGACAAGGAAATAATAACAATAGTACTTACATTGATTTTTCGACGATTTACAGATGTCATTTATGTACTTATTTCGAATAATTACCATTAATTGAGGTTAGGATGTTGTTTACTTTTATGAATGATTATTTTGTTCCCATAAAGTGTACAATAACTTTTTTTATTTAAAAGTTGCAAATTTCCCCAAAATCCATTTCATAATAAAGAGAAAAAACAAAACATCTGTCCCAAAGGATTATTGTTCACCAGTAATTATTTCATGCTTTTTAGGTCTCATTTGAAGGAGGATGTGAGGCCAAAAATCCAAACCACAACCTAATCCACCTTATTATACCAATGTATTTTTCTTTATATCTTTTAATTTTATTTACAGACACAGTGTGTTCAAGTACTTTACAAAGACAAGCAGATCTTGCTATGGGTGGTGTTCCACAGTGGAGTCTCAGAAGGTCAGATAGCCTGCAACCCCATTTATGCCAGAATGGTGGGGTTGGATGAGGGGGCAGATGTGTTTGTATCTCCATATGCTGATCTAAAGGTGCTAGATGAACTATATGTGGAGACGGATAGTCCTGATGATCAAGAGATCTTGGTAAGATTGGGTTACATCAGTTTTAATTAAATAATAGTTGGGGTTTTTAATGAAACCAGAACTAGAATGAATCTTAAAAAAAAACTTCAACAGGGTTCAGTTTTAGGGTTTGACCAACAAGAGCAATCATGCAAATATGCACCTTTTATTTAATGTCTGGCATTATTTGCTCTCTGGTCTGGTTCTTGGCTTACTGTAATTAGGCCAAGTAAATATTAATTTGAAGTGGAAGTAGTGTGTTAACTGCTAGGATTGCTGTAGGTGGGAATCTATAGTCTCTGACAACCCCAATGGATAGATGTCATAATAGTTATGTATGTTCCTATGTAAATATATTTTATGAAAATTTTCAGGAACACAATGTGGAACTCCTGCAAATGCGCATATTAGATCAGTTAAAGCTAGTGGTAGCCAATCAAAAGACAGTAGTCTGGATATCAGCATCACTACCCATAGTGTTCACACCCAAACAGACAGGCATCCTAGTGACCCACAGCCAGATCATTGTCAAAATTGATGCTTTTAACAGCCTACACAACTACCCAACCATCCCCAGTACCAATGTGCCCAAAGAAAAGGAGCATTTCAAAAATATTGGCACAATAAACAAAGGAATGCTAGCTCCATATTTGAATGTGCAGAAAAAAATGGTCCTTAGAGCTGTCCCTATTGACAGTGATGGAAAAAGAAATCTAATACATCCATACACTGTATTCATCCATGAAGACTTTATTGATGAAAAATACAGAGACCTGACTGTAATTCTATCTACAATGACTAATATACCATCAATTCTAAATGAAAATGATGATGACAGTGAAAATAATAATATTGCAATCAATGATGTCTGTGTGGAGATAGTTCCAATAGATTCTGTGATCTACAGAAGCTTGTGTAGAGAAGTGTACAACAAAAATATACCTACAGTACTTATACCTAAGTCTTTAAATGCTATAATTAATATTGAGAATGGAATGAGAATTATTTTCACTGTAATTGGCGATAGTATAGACCAACCAGATCACATAGATATTGTGACATACTCTGACCAAACACAAATAGAAATGGATGTGACAGAAAAGTTCAAGAACTGTGTCATAAATAGCACACATTCTGGCAAAAAGTTTCTTATAAACAATGGACTCATCAAACAGAATACAGAAATAAGTAGTGGCTTTTTACAATTTAAATTAAAACCAGAAAGGTTGAAATTCACTATGCTGAATTCAGAATCTTTTAGAAATTGCACTATATCAGCTAAATGCTTAACTGAAGGTGATATGGCCACTCCAAAGGTAGTTATCTCGAAGTATGATTATGATTACAAGAACTATTGTAGAACTATGAAATCTATGGAGTTGTTGATTGAGAAAGTTTTGGCCCATGTGTATTTTGAAATCCACAGAGAGGCAACTTTTAAAGGTGCTTCAGAGATTAAGAGTAATGTTTTAGTTACAGGTAAGTTTTTATTATTGGCTTTGTTTTGAATATTGTTGGGTCAATTATCTTTATAATTAGTAGAGTAGGTATGCTGACAAAAATATGAGATATTAATGTTGATAATCTTTAATTTCTTGCTTTGTTTTTAGGAATTTACTCATACACAAAGTTAGTTCTTAAAGTCGTAATATCTATCTAGGAATTCACCCAGCAGTAGGACAGAGTTAGCTAGAACAAAATATATATCTATCACAGAGTTTAAGTTTTTTGGCACAATAACTTCCTTACTAAAATTTGTTTTCACAGGTTTAAGTGGCACTGGAAAGTCCTCATTATGCCACATTATTCAGAAAGAATTGACAGTTTGGTCCCATATTCTACACTGTCGTTCGCTCAGGGGTCGTAAAGATATCCCAGAAGTCCTGGGCAAGGCTATACTGATGTGTCAGGAGCATAGCCCAGCGGTGCTCATATGTGATGATGTGGACTCACTAGTGCCTCCTAATATGGAAGGTGCTTCGCCACAAGACATAGCTTATTATCAAAGGTAATATATGAATTGATAACTATAGACGTAAATATGATTTTAAGGTCAGTCTGCTTGACAAACATACTATAGATTCCCATCATCATTAGCAGGATCAGGATCAGGATCAAGGTTGCTAGTAGAAAGTGAATGAGAAATCTAAAGAAATATTGTAATGCAAAATTTCTTCTCCATTCTAGTATGTTACTTATGTTAAAACAATCCAAGAAATATTAACTATAAATCTTTACTCTCAAAAGAATATTATATTCGCATGAAAAGTTATAAAAAAACCATTACAGGTCTATTCATCATTACAATTATTATTGTAAACCGTACAATCTTATGGATAATGAAATCATAACATACAACACTTGCAATATTTATCATAATAATTATGTGACAAATGTCGCACGACATTGTGTAAACGACATGTCAAGCGAAACCTGGTTTTCGCTTGACATATCTGGCGACATCGCGCGACTTAGCACATCCGTAGCATCCAGACACGTTGTTAACGACTCACCACTTAGCCCGACGTCGCTGGCGATACATGTCGCAGGACATTTGTCCCCTAGTGTATCCCTGGCTTTAGACAATCGTGAATTGCAAAACTGCGATTTTTCTTTTCGCTTTATTTATTACTAGCTTCGCCTTCGCCTGCGTGTTCTGGGCATTTCTTATAAATTATAGGCTATGTTACTCTGTACTCTGCTTTCTAATACCTAGTAAAAGAATTTTTCAAATCGGTTCAGTAGTTTCGGAGCCTATGCAAACTAATAGTCATATCTTTCCTCTTTATAATATTAGTATTGATTAGGGACTTGCATACCTAGGTACATGCCAGTTCCATTGACAAAAAACTGAATTGTTTTTAGGCTTGCAGTAGTAATAAAGCACCTACTACAGACATGTTCGGGGGTGTGCGTGCTGATGACGTCACTCAGCATGAAAGCTCTTCATCCTACGTTGAGACAGTTCAGCGGGAAACCGCTGTTCACTGCACACTTTGATGTACCAGAGCTGGAGAAGGTAAATTTAATATCTGAGAATGCGTCACATGTTGGCTGGCGCCATCTAGTACAAGAAATATGATTAAAAAAAAAAAATAAGCGTTTGCGTAGCGGTCCTAAGCGATTTGTTCGATTTCCAGGCCAAGCGAAGAGTTATTGGGTTTTTATATGGAATTTTCAGTAGCAGCTCGGAGTTTGGAAATGTGCCCGGTTGATGTCAATAAGCTAGCGGTATTACATGGGACCTAAACGTATCGGTGAACTGTGGCTGTACATACAGTACTTCACTCATCATCATCATCATCACTTCAGCCTACTGTTGTCCACTGCTGGACATAAGCCTCCTTCATGGCGCGCCATTTCTCCCGGTCCTCTGCCTTCCGCATCCAGCTGCTACCGGCTATCCTTTTCAGGTCATCGGTCCAGCGAGCTGGAAGGCGTCCCACACTTCGCTTGCCAGTTTATAGTACTTACACCACTGCGTAACCCCTAAATACAGGCGTGATGGTGTGTTATATTTATTATAGGCTTTCATCATGAAATTCAACTATTCTCAATATCATCTAAAACATACCAAAATCATGATTCCTTACTGATTTCTAACACTGACGGGTATACTAGACATTGAAATAAAACTAAAATCCGTAAAAAGTAGTTTCATTTCAATATCATGATTCCTTTTTAACTTACTTTCCTGGTTTTAGGGTGAAAGAGAAGAGCTTTTCAAGCACTTTCTAAATGATAAAATCCGCCAAGAGTTCGAGGTAGAGGACGATGACGTCATCAAATTGGCGATGGATACCGCTGGGTCTAGTGTTAGAGACATCGCTGACTATCTCAATAAGAAAATATTTAAAGCTGTTAAGAAAAAAAGTATGTATCTATCATCATATTTATCTTCCTAGCGTTTCAGCCAATCATGGTAGGGTTGGCTTCCAGTCTAACCAGATGTGGCTGAATATCCGTAGTTTACAGGAAGCGAATGCAATTAGAATGAGATTAGTCGGCCATGGTACTGGCCGGGATCGGCCGGCGGCAGCACACGGCAGCTAAACTTTTACCGCGATATCACGCCACACAGTAGTGCAACGGGAGACACATCCTCTTACAGTGGTTACAGATTATGTGTACATGTACACATAATCAATACAACGTACACTTCATGCCGGAGGGAGCGTAGCAGAATTACATTTTAATTAGAAAACGACATTTTTAAATTAATATAATTTTTGGTAGAATTTCCAAAATTTCTTTACAGACGCCAACCCAGATTCTCCCAAGCCTCGCCTGGTGGAAGACGTCACGAAGGACGAGGAGAAAGCCAACGAGTTCGACATCTGGGGGTCGGTCGGTGGACTGGAGGACGTCAAACAAGAACTCACTGAGTGTATATTCTGGCCTATTATGGTAAGAACTGGCTGGCTATTGTGGAATGGAATGGAATTTTTGTTCCCCGACACTTATAATTTGGGTGTCTCCAAGACGAGAGTGAATCAGTTTCTTCTAGAGGAAGACGCTCAATTGTAGACCACATTGTTGCTTAATATCAGGCGAGTTTGTTTTCTCATATTGTAAGTATCCATATACTATTGTAGCAGATATCAATGTAAAAAAACTAAATTTAAAAGAGTAACCATGGAGTTTTTTGTCGGTTCTTCTCGATAGAAAACGACTAATTTGGAACCGTGCACCTAGTTTCGACATTTCATAAGTGCCTGCATAAGCTCTATCTAACTATTTTGATTTGAGCTGTGGTCAAGCGCCAGCCTAAGATAAAAAAAAAGAATACACTTTTTAATTGTGAGATGTACACTTGTAAGATGATGCAGTCACCATACGTACCTGCTAGCAATATCAGTCTAGTATCACTAGCGTATCGTCATCTTGAGACCTCAGTCGTTAAGCCCAATTCGTAACCTTCATTCTTACTAATTTCACTACAGTACCGCTCGCTTTTCAATTTCAAATTCAGCGAAAGTTTCCGTAGTAGCTTGTGCCCGAATAATAGCAATAGATTCGCCCCCAATACATGGGACCTAAACATACCGGCGGACTGTGAGAGTTTCATTGAAGAACCCAGTTTGGGATTTTGTGCTCCGTTAAGCCAGGGATTCACTAGGGGACAACATTTCCTGCGACACGTGTAGCGACGTCGGGTGAAGTGGTGCGACCCGTACGACGTTGCCGGACTTCGCTCGACATGTCTAGACGCTACGGACATTAAAGGCCTGTTTCACCACCTCTGGATAGCCGCTAACTGCAGAATAAATTCAAAAACGGAACAAAATTTTTATGAGATTATCTGCCAGCTAATTTAACGGGAACTTATCAGTAAACTGTGTAACAGGCCCTAAGTCTCGGGATGTCGCCAGATATGTCCTAGCGTATCCCTGGCTTGAATGGCAATAGACTTACCTCATATTACATGGATATAAAAGTTCCGGCAAACTGTGGGTGTACTAGCCTCAGTCTTCAGGGAACACAGGCGTGATGGGATGTTATGTGACCACCAGTACCCAGCGCTGTTCCCGTCTCAGTCGTGCGGCATCCTGTTGTACGGCCCGCCGGGGACCGGCAAGTCTCACATCGGCTCTTGTCTCGCGCGCCTCACTAACATGAACATGATCACTGTGAAGGGGCCCGAGCTGCTCTCCAAGTACATAGGACAGAGCGAGAAGGCTGTGAGGGATGTATTCGACAAGTAAGTGCATTTGAAATTAGACTTATTGTTACATATTATAAGGTTTAGGTCTGCTGCAGATCATTTAAGTAATAGGACTTTGTTGTCATGTCAGGTTTGTGGTGTTTGAAGAATAGTGTAAAAAAATAAATCTATACATAGTACTTATACTTAATATACTTAATAATTTATGCTAATATTATAAAGGGGTGAGATTTGATCGTTTGTTTGTTTGTACGACGAATAGGAGCTGAGCAGCAATGAAAAGTGTTGCAAAAACGGGGGAAAAATAATAATATAACGAGAAAAGATATGTTTTTAATGAGCAAACTAAAAAAATACAGGACCGATTTCAAAATTTATTTCATCATTATAAATATACATATTTTCCGAGTAACAAAGGTTTATAATTTATAAGACCACGCGGGCGAAACCGCTGGCGGAAAACTAGTCAAATACTAATATGTAGATAGTATTGTGTAGGTACCATAATCGTACGCTAAACTACGCTAAAAAAGATGTAAATCTATTCTCTTGTTGGATTTCCTCATTGTTGGATGATTTGTCGTTGGATTTATCCTCATCCTCCTAGCCTTTTTCCCAACCATGTCGGCTTCCAGTCTAACCAGATGCGGCTGAATATCAATATTTTACACGAAGCGACTGCCATCAGACCTCCGCAACCCAATTTCTGGGCAATACCGATATTCGTAGTATAGACTGGTTGGTTGTCAAGCTTTTTGGGTTTCTGACTAACACTGAAGATTGTCGTAGGTGGTCGTATGAGAACCGGGACCGACGGCTTTACGTGCTTCCTAGGCACGGAGGGGTCTCGATGTGCTAAGAATGGTCCACAGACTAACCTCAAGCGAAGCTCAACCTTGTTCGGATCGGAGATCGGTTGTTCAGCGTTACTATAACTTAGCCACGAGCCCCTCATTTAGCCACCGTTAATTGTAAGCTTTTATGTCTGGTTTTTCTGTTCACAGGGCGGATATGAAGCGGCCCTGCATATTGTTCTTCGACGAGTTCGACAGTCTCGCGCCCAAGTAAGTTACTATTGTAAGTGTCCACCACGCTTCATATTTACACAACGTTATTAACCAAGTAATATAATCATAGTTCCTGTTACTAATTAATAAATTTAACACCACCCACATATATTTACGTTCATTAGTTACTATTTAGAACATACCATCACGCCTATATCATAAAAAGGGTATGACAAAGGTAAACCTCAAGTTGCTACTGATCATTTAACAGAGAAACCCATTAATTACACTTTTCGAAATATATATGTACAGTAAGAGGCCATAAGTCTATTACTGTGTCAAGGATCGTATTTGCCACGTTCCTGCGCGTATACATAAACATATACTTAGTGATTTAAAATTTAATACCACAAAGTATCTTAATACTGCCGTCGCGACATCACGGTACTGAATGATCATTACATCGTCTAAGAGCCCGTGAACCCCAGACCTTCGTTATTTTATAAAGGCTGAAAACTTGTCAGCGCATGCTCCTAACACAGGTAAGAACGATGGACCATTATGAAGTTTGGGTTACCCTGGCTTTGGCAGGTAAACGGTACTAAAGGTGTGTAAAATACCGATCTAAATTCATCAAATAATAAAGTGTGATTTTTTGGTATTACCTTCAGAATATTATTAAAAATCACGTCATTAATTGCCAGACACTTAACATCGTGGCAACCCCTTGCCAGACACCCTTATTGTTCATGAAATTATAATTCTACTTACGTTATAGTATAAAAGCTGAATTTTATACATAATACTTGGGTAATAATTAGATAATGTTTCCTCATTAGCCAGACATTTTTGATAGTTCCAACCCCTTGCCAGACAAGCATGTAAGGTAGCTGTAGGAGCGAGCGCGAGACAGTTTATATATGTGGGTGCGATTATAATGACTTATGCAAATAAACTTTTTGACACAGATTTATATAACTAATAATCTGTGTAAATCTCAAAAACATCTCAAGAAAAGACATTCGATGCTACAGCTACATTAAATTGTTAAAAATTTCAATTTATTTTATCAATAACAGGTTATAAAAAAAACCAAACAAAATAATTCTAATAAACAATAATAATTAGTTTTTAATGTAATATTTGATAGTGTAATATAATTATAATGAAATATTTTCATTCAGACTGCGCGCGCCGCTGCAAAGTTATGTCGCACAGCCGTGAGGCACGTGAGGTCGTGGCGTGACCTCGAGTCGACTTTGCCAAACAATTGACAAGTTGAAAGAAAATTGTTTTAAATAATGTTACAAGTTGATTTACTGACATATTATTGACTTACCGGTAGTATGAATTGTTAGATATTTTTTTGTTACACTTTTTGTCGTATTTCACGCAACCTTTCACGGAAAAACTTGGCATTTTGTCTTTTTAAAATGTACGACTGCACCCGAAGATAGCCGATCGCGGAATAGTTCGCTTTGGATTCGGTAGAACCACATTGGAGCTATGTTTGAGGTGACATTGAAACGTGCGGTCCGCCCGGTCCATACTATATAAGTCAATGCATATAACATTATTTTAACTGCAGCTTACATCATGATGTAAACATGTACTAAGTACTAAACAATACATGCGCACTAGTAATAACAACTGCGCAAGTAGGGATCGCGGCAGACCTAACTCGCTATCTCACTCGCACCCACATATATAAACTGTCTCGCGCTCGCTCCTACAGCTACCCTACATGCTTGTCTGGCAAGGGGTTGGAACTATCAAAAATGTCTGGCTAATGAGGAAACATTATCTAATTATTACCCAAGTATTATGTATAAAATTCAGCTTTTATACTATAACGTAAGTAGAATTATAATTGCATGAACAATAAGGGTGTCTGGCAACGGGTTGCCACGATGTTAAGTGTCTGGCAATTAATGACGTGATTTTTAATAATATTCTGAAGGTAATACCAAAAAATCACACTTTATTATTTGATGAATTTAGATCGGTATTTTACACACCTTTAGTACCGTTTACCTGCCAAAGCCAGGGTAACCCAAACTTCATAATGGTCCATCGTTCTTACCTGTGTTAGGAGCATGCGCTGACAAGTTTTCAGCCTTTATAAAATAACGAAGGTCTGGGGTTCACGGGCTCTTGCTCTATAACATGTTGAAAAAAGAGTAAGATTCACGCACAGCTCAGATCTTTTAACGGATTGACCCGAAATTTGGCACACACAGTTATTACGACGTAGGCGTCCACTAAGAAATGATTTTGGGAATGTCCCCACCGATGAAAAAAATATAAACGCGGGGCAAAGCGTAAAACGTAGTCGTTGTTATGTGCCTACATGCCTCTTTTATCTTATACTGGTGTTCCGTCCAGGCGTGGACACGACTCAACGGGTGTGACGGACCGGGTGGTGAACCAGCTGCTGGCGCGGCTGGACGGCGCGGAGGGGGGCGCGCGGGGCCCCGTGCTGGTGGCCACGTCACGCCCCGACCTCGTGGACCCCGCGCTGCTGCGCGCCGGCCGCCTGCAGCGACACGTCTACTGCGCACTGCCTGACCTGGTAACTACTGTAAAACACGCTCACCATTGTAATAACACTATTTTCAGTATTAACGTGTAGGTAGGTAATTAAAGACTTACGCTGTCACGGTTGACCGCTTTCGCTTTCGATTAAGTGACCCAACATAACTTAAGACTCAAATTAAGTGTCCTAATTTAACTTACGAAAAGAAATCGGCCCGCGCGAAGCTGGAACGGACCACTAGTAAAATTATAATCAAGCAGTGTCAGTTTATGGCAAACGGCAACATGAGCAAAGCATATTGAAAACTCAGTTGTCAATTTTCATTTGCCCAGTAATTTCATTGGCTACATGAATTACCCTTCAGACCGGAACAAAATATTGTTAGCATATTATTGTTTAGCGGAAACTGGCATATTATTAGGCAATGCGGTAAAAACGCTAAAAAAGTTACGATTTTTAATAACTTAAATGAACGAAAGCGGTATACAGCACTACAACTCGAATTCCATTCCCATAGTATGGCCGCCACGAAGTTCTCCGAACGTTAGCCAAGAGCGTCATCGTAGACGAAGCGGTAGACCTTCAGGAGCTGGCGGAGCAGACCGAGGGCTACTCGCCAGCGGACCTCAAGTCCATACTAGTCACTGCACAGCTCACGAGGCTCGAGAAACAGCTGGTAAGAGAATGATCCATTTTGTTTTAGCAGGGTGCGAGTTTTCCAAATGTGGACAACTCAAAAATACGAAGAAAATGCCTTTGACTTGGCACAGAATGTTAAGGAACTTCTTACAATCAAATGATTTTACATT
This sequence comes from Acronicta psi, assembly GCA_946251955.1. NCBI lineage: Eukaryota > Metazoa > Arthropoda > Insecta > Lepidoptera > Noctuidae > Acronicta > Acronicta psi. The sequence continues at coordinate 15,560,917 of OX276470.1, read as the reverse complement.
TTAGAAGAAGAAAATCGACATCAAGCATTTTTATGCGGTAGTCCGCACGGGGCCAATTTGGAAGTACTCTGTTCTCTATCATATAAAAACAGGTGTCGAAACCGTATCATTGACAAAGCATTTTGAGGTGTACAGAATAGAACCGATAGGTTTTTAGATGGTAGTCGATATGGTCATATACTTAAAAATACTGGTCAAAATCATAGACAACAAAGTAATGCGCAAATTAATAAGACTTGCCTATTTAACTGTTAAAATTAAACAAAAAATTATCTTCTCATAAAAGTTGTTGAAATCTTTCTATAGATGGCGAATGAAGCCAAGACGATGGAGTCGGTGGTGGTGTATCCAGAAGACATAGATAGTGCCTTAGCAGAGACCAAGCCTTCGCTGTCCATACAACAACGACTTTTCTATGATATGATGTGAGTAGTGTAGTTGCCGGCAAATAACTTGAACCAAAATGGCGGATGCGCAGTGGTAGATTTTTAGTACTTTCTGCACGCAAATGCACTGCGCAAACTTTGCCCCTCTGTTAGTTTTAGTTCATCTTACATGCCACGTATCTTACGTGTTATATAAACATTACACCACTTTGGGCATTGTATTTTACGAATACAATTACTTTTTCTCGTTAGAATACAGTTTTTAATCTTACGTTTTGTTTCATATTCTTTGCGTTTTGTAATTTCAGTATCCATCATTGCTAAAAAATATCAAAATTATTTTTGGAATTATAGCAACATTATAAATTAGTTTACGTTAAAAAAGGAGAAAAATAATATTACTATGGACCTTTAATATTTTCAAAACTATGTGGTTTCCAGGCTATGGGTTAGAGTATAAAAATTTTGGCAATGATGGAAAGCTCGAGGCAAGAAACGCGATATAATTGGTATATTTAATTAAATCATTTATATAATTGGTTTATTTTTAGCTACAAACGATTCCGCGGTGAGAGTTTGACGCCGGAACAGAAGATGATATCAAGTTTGCAGCAGAAGCAAAGAGTGACGCTGGCTTAGAAATGTGCTAATAAGTTAATTATTTTGTACGTCACTGCGATCTCAAAAGACCTATGTGATTGATTTCCTAGTTACTATTTTCTTTGCACATTTCTTTGTTAGACTGTACGAATCCTGCGTTTTCAAGTCTGCTAAAGTCTCGTATTAACCCTGCAAATTGATAATATGCCTGACGTAAAAATGTGACGTAAAAATGACGTAACCGCTCTCAGTACGCGTTAGCACCACTATTCGGCAAGTACGGCGGATGACGTCACTTTTAGGTTAATTAGACTTAAAAAGGTCATTTAATCACGTGCTGTTTATTTTTTTACTAGGTTCCTAGGTTAAGGTGTAACTGTTGCTTCCAGCTATTACCTACATCAATAAACAAATGTAAGCGCCAACTTAATACATAAGGAAAAATACTTAATTTAAATCTCGTGCGAGATACCATTTTTGTTATGAGAATAATTATTTAAAATATCACTAATTTAAAAATTAATGTGATGCCATCATACCACCATGACGATTAATATGATTTGGTATAATTTAATAATTTTGGTTAAATGGTTTCATAACACATTTTGATATACAGGTTGGCCGGTGAAGTGACGTCCAAGGACAAAATTTAAATACCTCTTCGCCCTTGATTAGAGGTTTATAAAAAAAACCATTTATAATCATACAACAGTAAGAGAAAACACAGAAAACCAATGTTAGGTGGTAATCGTTAAAAAATAATTGAAATCAGTGTATCTTCTAAACAACTGAAAATCGCGGAACATACATGGAATGTTTCGAAAACCCCTTGATATCTTGAGGTATCTAAAGGTCAACAAAAGCCCATACAACTCAGCCCAAATACCAAAGTAATGAAAGTAAAGTAACAAAGTACCGGAGGTACATGTCAGCTGTCAAGTTGATAGTTTTTACATGGTTTTTACCATGAAATCACTATGAAACTGATAATAATCTGCCGTAATGGCGTGCGTTTGACATTCCGAAACTGTCCCTGACAGTTTATACTATGAAATCATTTCGAAACAGATAATACTGTGCCAAAATGGCATGATATTTTCTCAAATGAAAAATTTTTTTTCTCATCCCCCAGTCAACATTAAAAAAAAGTACGATTAGAGTTTTAACCAGCGTAATACAAGGTATTTTTTCCAATAAGTGTACCTTCGGTACATCATTTGGTCCGATTTCGATGACCTCCTTTGTCTTTGGATGTCACTTCTCCGGCCACCCTGTATATAACAAACATAGCATCACGGTTGTGCGTACGTGTCACGTATAACACGTCAAAAGAGGTCGGTTGATATTTTTAACTACTCGTAGGCAGAAAGCTAGTGTAAAGTAGGTGCTAGGCAATTAGAGATAATAGAGAGCTAAATTATCTGTATATTTTGTTGCGGTATTTTGTTGTATTTTATTTATTGTTGGAAATTAAAAATAAAATCTTTTATACAATTTTTTGGAGATTTTATTTCGTTATCCCTATGGTCTACTTCGTAATAAGAAATTCTTTATCGTCAAACTATTAAATAAAACAATAAAAATCTCTGAAATGAAGACAGTAGGTAAGTAGGTACCTATTGTATTACGTTACGCGGATCCTTAAAGAAAATACCTACACTCCGGAGAGAGCTACAATCATCGCCCTGTTAAAATCCTCTAAGCTCAACAAAAAAAAATACGTTCATTGAGAACAGAGATAATAATTAATCTAGTAACAGAAATATACACTATTCGTCTAGTTTATTATTACTATGCTGTCCTTAGTCCTACCTACTTACTAGAGAACCTCTTTCATTTTGTAATCGGCCGAGACATTTTATTATACCCAGTTTAAACTTGAATTGCGTACTCTGCCTTAGATCCTGCGTTTTCTATAAGGCAAAACTACGGAATGAAAAGAGAGAACAAGGGAATTAAAAGTTCCCTTGTCTTAAATCCTATTCAGTCCCCCCTAAACTCCTTCTACAGCTATTTTAATTATATTCGCGGCTGATGTGCAAACTTTTATCAGTGGTGCTTAGCATCGTGTCTAAACGGGCGTTAATTAGCTGCGCCGACATGCCAGGAGATTGAATATTGATAATATCTAATTGATTGCCTCTAGAAATGCTGTGGGTATCGGAATGCGATTAGTCGAAAGTTATAGAATGTGAAATGCTGTCAAATGTAATGACTATATACTTTATTTGATATTGTCGCTGCACTCTTTAGTGATGCAAAAAGATTAATCAAATACAGTTCGCGCCAAACTTATTGTCCGGGTTGAAGTTGGCGTTAGCTAACTTTAATCCGGCCGTAAAAATCAGAGAGAGAAAAATATTAGATTGTAATAAATAAAAACGAAAGCTCAAGTAGTAATATGTCCTTATAAATTATTATTCTAATCCAATATTTTTCTTTCTCCGATTTTTGCGGCCGGGTTAAAGTTAGCTAACGTCAACTTCAACCCGGACAATAAGTTTGGCGCGGACTGTACTTAGTTGTATTTTCAAATAAACCATCTAGGTCACGGGCAATAAGGAAAAAGTAGAGTTGAGGTGCACGGTTCTAAATTACCTACAGGATCTGAAAAAAACGCTATTCTCAAGCTGTTATTTTTCTAAGGTACCTATTTGTTCAGAATATACTTAATTCTAAAATCCTGAATTTAGGAACTATCTTTCTCCAGGGTGAGTTACAGTTGTAGTAGGTGCTACATGTAAATGCTTTTAATTACTATCTACTAATTTACTTGTAAACTTTTCTTAGCTGTAATTTGTTGTTTAGTTGCACCGCAGCGGGAGATAAGCGGTGTTTTATTGAAAAACTTAACCGCTTGCGCAGTTTTGATTAAGATTTCGTAACTTGCACAAGATTAGTTGGTAACTTGCACAATAATTTAGATTGAGCGGTGATTTGGAACGCGCAACACTCGCGGGTTGGCGTGAAATTTCGCGGTACACAGATCCCTAATGTAACTTACTGGATATGTCGGCTGCAGTTTTATAGCCAATTACAATCTGTTCCTATTTGACATTGCGAGTCGTGCTCGGCAAGTCAACAGGATGCTCGTTAACAGGATTATCTCCTAGGGGAGATATTTTACACAGCACCACCTAGTCCCCAACTTAGCACCTAATCCTGTGGGAATTAAACCCGCGACCGCGTGATCAGAAGTCCGGTGCTCAAACTACTGGAGCACAGACGTCCCATTAATATTAATTTTAATGTTATATATATTTAATTCATAAATTATAACTAACACTGCATAATTATAATCTTTCCTTCTCTCTAACTCATCTGAATCTAAAATGATCAAGAGTCAGCTACTTGCATTTAGGTTTTTGAAAATACTAGGTAAGTACCTACTTATAATATTAAAGTGATACACCCAGACAAATTTATCTCATCTAGCACAAACTACGCTCCACATAGACCTCTGTGTGCCACCATCTTGTAAACTTTGAGCGGCGGTTAATAGCTTAATACGCGTTTGTAACGAGTTGTTTAATGAATTAAATCTGAATTTACTGGTTACCGCCACGATGAGTATATTTCACTTGCATACGCCGCTTTGCAAAGATAAGTGATGTTATTAATGGGTGATATCTTCTTATAAGCGTCCGAGTTGCTGATGCTATTTGCGAAATCCCTCATTAAAACGTTATTTCCAGACCTTTAAAAGTGATTAATATAATCACATCAATTCATTTAAATTGTCCAACGCGGGTCTGCTCACTCAAAGAACTCAAAGAACGTAGGAACCTTAATTTACCTATTGTGAAAAAAAAAAGGAAAACGGGAAAATCAACATCCGTAAAGATACATCCTTAAATACGCGCCTCAAAATCTTTATTCAAGAAGAATCGCTTCATAAATAAAGGAAAATAAAACCTTCATTGTAGGTAAGGTCCACAGCAAGTAAGGCGAGGTGGCAAGGTGAAATTAGGGGCCTTGTCCGCGACGAAGAAAGCAGTTTTTATTCGGCTTAAAGTAATTATTGTGTTTTTGTGAAAGAGTTTGTTAGCGGACCATTCAGAGTCGAGGACACGGACGCTTTCTTGATAGAGGGACGGACTTGAGCGAATGAGAGAATAATATATTCACAGAGTTGATATTATTTTCGTTTCTTGATACGTTACGAATGTTAGAACCAGAGAGCAAAAAGAAAATAATTCATGTTACAAGATAAATCTCATAGTTCGTAGTAACCTGTGTACTGTGTAGACCGTAGCTCGTAGCCCTCGCGTCACACGTAGTCTGCTACCTAGTTACCTACGTCTGCTACGAGCTTGCTACGAGTTACGATGACTACTACTACGAAAGAAAAGAATAGCTAATTACTGTGGTCTTCCAAAGGTAAACGGTGTACAGCCTAAGACAGTTATGAAGTAACCTAAGTACTTATTAGATAAATAAAATTCTAATTATTTATCTGAAATAAAACTAAGAAAAGTTGAATAAATAATTCTAAATCTAAAATCTAAGTATTTGTATTTAATAATTTGCCCACCACTTTGTACACTTTGTCTATGATAAAAAAAAAGGTGACGCGTAGCGCGGATCCTAGCTGTCAGAAGAAAAAATTTGAAAATAGAACATAGAAAAACTGAGTGATTACATCGATTGCTTCATATAGATTATTGATTGTGTTGTTTTAATTATGAACAATGTGTGTGTGTAATGTACATTATAACATTTGATGTGTAGTTGTTGTGTGGTAAGAAGACCTCCACGATTGGTGTACACAGTTTATGTACCTAAGTAAGTTTAGGTAGGTATATAAAATTGTTTTCGGCATGGGCATTCAGGGTCCCTATCAACCCGTGTTTTATTGAGACTAGGTTTGATGAGTCGCTCATAGTTAAGTAAGTACAGTTCGCGCCAAACTTATTGTCCGGGTTGAAGTTAGCTCGTGCCAACTTCAACCCGGACAATAAGTTTGGCGAGAACTGTACTAGGTACAGAATATAACTTGTCATTCTTGTGTCTTTGTGCGTGCGTTTTGAGTGTTGTGCGTTATAAAAAGTGTTTTACCGATTATGTTACGAGTGTTTGTGCCATCAATTGTAGACACTGTAAAATGTTGTGCTGTGCTCTTATGACCTCCATGATCACCGACACCGATGCTGATGCAGTGATGGCGCGCAGACTGCAGGTGAGTACCCTCAACAAATATAATTAAATATTATTCAGATTTTCCCACTTCACAATTAAATGAATGCCAAGTATCGCGTGTTCTATGCAAAATTGATACGTCACGGTATAACAAATGCATTATTTGAAAATGCGTTTCACGGAAGTAAAGAAAGGCGTAAAAACTTAGGTAAAAATCAACATGGATTATCGATTAGGTACCTAAGTATGCATTTCTACCAACGTACGGTCCGTTTAATCACACACGCAAATGAAATATAATCAAACTGTGTATGTACGATGTCGAATATAAAATATGTATGGTGAACATGAATTTTTTGACCAAACAACGTCACTAGCGAAGAAGCTAATGCTACAAAAATTTGTTACGAACTAGCCGAATCCAAGTCCGTCCCCTTCCATTGCCCGGAATATTCTTGTTTTCCTCGAGTTTTCTCAGCTTTTCTTCGCGTTTTCTTTCGTTTGGTGCCTTAATTAGCTCATTCAATGCCCCCTTCACACCGCTCACCCTACCGCACCCCCTAAATTATCTTATTTATTGAAAGCACTTTTATATTACATTTTGACAACCCGAATGGTGTATTTAGTGAGCATTTAGGGATCGGTAAAACCCCAGAAAGCGAATAAGGTGATATTTTATTGGTTGAGGCGATGAACTTTATTCATACTTTTTTTGAATAATCAAATATTTATAGGTTTTCAGTTTATGTTACATAACTGAGGTTTTTATTTGGTTTCTATGATAAATAGGCATACTTGGTTTAAATGATGTTTCACTAATATACTGTCTTTAAATTTTTAAATAAGCTCGACTAACATACAAATATTTTTGTAAATTATTCTTACTGAGTCCGTGCGGTTGCATTTGTGTCCTATTTCTGCCTGACACCTAAGTAGATACGCCTGCTAAGATATTACATAAAAGGGACACCATTATGCCCATTCATCGCCTAAAGATGTAGTTATGTCTTACGTTTTTGTTACGAAAGATAAGATTTTGCCGCCATCAGGCTTATTATCGGCAGTAGGTAATAAATGACGATTTTACTGTTTTTATTAGGGTTTTTTGTTGAGCATGTGTTGAGTAGGTCAAGCAAAGCTATTATTGGGTATAAATAGGAAATTCTCAGTGTACTGAGATATACTTACCCAGTAGATAATACCACCCCTAATTGGTGAATTGTAAGTGTTATAGACACAGTTTTACACATATGTTTTAGATAGCTTGAAGGCTGATATAATGTAACCATAAATAATCAGTCTTACAAACAACGTTCTTCTTCCTAGTGTTTTCCAAATTAAGTTAGGGTCGGCTTTCAGTTTAGATGCGGTCAGATGCGGCTCAATATCAGTATTTTACACGAAGCGACTGCCATCAAACCCGGTATTGCCCCGAAATCCAATTTCTAGGCAATACCGGGATATTCGAAGGATATACTGGTTGTCAGGTTTTTTTTAGGCTTCTGAAATAATTCAAAATAAACAATACCATAAAAAATTAAACAGACAAAACCTGAAACTGAAACCACTATCTTCACCTGAGCCAGACGTGACCGTAAAAGAAAAAGGGGCGAAGTCTTGCAGGAAGTGTCGCTGATAAGCCGCCATAATGGCCGCCGCTGATAACGGCGCTCCCGCCTTTTTCTCCCGCCAAAACAGGGCGCCATTGTTGACAGAGAATGGCAACACAAAGCCACTTCGCGACACAATGCGACGCACTCACACAGCGAAGTAATAAATTTTTTGTAGTCTATTCACAGTTTTATGCCGGTTTTATGGTTGGTTTAGGTGAATTTGATTTTGAGGTCGTATATGTTAGGTTAATGGGTATTGGGTGCTGGCTGGCAGTAACGGAACTATTAGGTATGCGAAGAATATTATAGTGGTCCAGAAAGAGAAAAACAAAGGTCAGATACCTGACCTTTCTTTTTCTCCGTAACTATAATATCTTGGAGAGGCACTTCGAAGAAAATATTATTTTAACCAGACAGGAAATGATAATTATTTATTGTTGTGTCCTAAGTATTTCAAAGTTCTAGCTCTAAAGATGGTCTATACCTCTATAAGATACAATACAGACAGAAGGTAATTAACCATTGTACTTGGTCCAGGTATTAAAAACCCTGAATCCTGAAATAATGATTTTGTTTCAGTTGGTCCAGGTATAAAAAACCCTGAATCCTGAAATAATGATTTTGTTTCAGATGTTATTTCAGTTAATTTGTATTTGTGGTACCTTTTTAAGTAGATACATCTACATAAGGTTTGTGGTTTTATATTCGCATTATACTTAAGTACTTAAGTCTTTCAATTTGTGTCGTCTTAATTAATCAACAATCTGAGTAATCTGATTGATATAATCTCTCGTCTAAGTAAGTTTATCATGAGGTCTTTTAATATTGTTCAATGCTATTAATATTCTTGGAAGGAACATAATATTCTTATCACAGAGCATCGACATTATTAAAATATTAATATAAGCTCAACATACACACTCAAGTGCGTTCAATTTCTGGTTTTAATAAAATTTTAATTGACACGTATTAGGTTTTCAAGTAAATTATAAAGGAGGCAGAAGTGGCCGCTTTCCTTCGCCACTCCGCGAACATTAGCGCTGGGGGTGGGTGCTGGGACAAATTTTTGGTTTTCACTCGCGTTAGAGACAGCGATAAGGGAAACATCGCGTGCAAGAAAGAGACAACAGCAGGTGCACACATTGCCTTTGTTAAAGAGCAAAAATAATAGAGAGAACGGTCGTTTATCTCTTTTTATGGCGTGAACGCTATCTTCCCGCCGGCGCTATTATGGAAGACAATTTTGGCGCGAAAGAAAACTGCTTATTACTTCTTATTCTGTGCGGCTGGTTTGGCAAATTTTTCTTTTTTTAAATCTGTTGAGAGTCAAGTGGGTCGTTTGAGTTCCGCTTTCGTATTTTTCTTGTTTGCACTTGATTTAGAATTAGTAATTAGTAGAGTACTGTAGGTTTTTGGTATTTATGGAAAATAAAATAATCTTAATGAATCGCTTCCGAGGTCAGACCTAATTGTGAGCTTGATTCAAATATTTAAAAATCTTGTATATTAGTTATGACTTGAATATCTAAAGATCAAGGTTTGATGTCAGTATTTTGAATTGTGCCAGTTTGATAGGTTATTTGATTAGCCCATATCTCAGACAAGTGCTGAAAATAGAATTTTCGCAGTACCTATTATTTGTTTCTAATCTTACAGGCACCTTAAGACATACTTACCTCTTACCCCTACTCTGTTCATTATTATTCTAGGAAAGTATCTTATTTTGTCTCAATATTTGTCTTACCGCTCCATCTTTGTAAGGGCTATAAAAACCGCCTTATTTTTCCTTACAACAGATAATTATTTCCAATAGCTTTGTCTCATTTCAGTGCGATGTTGGTTCAGTTCTCAATAAACCGAATTAATTGATTGCTGACACTTTTGTGGTCGACGAACAATGGTATAGGAGGCGGTGTAGTCTTGATACTTAGGTTGCAACATTGTGGTTGGGAATAGGTACTAATATACGTATTATTCCTATAATGAGCTACTTACATTATACATTTTAGCTAAGTAAGTATCTCGTTCATAGCCAGGTAGGTAGGAAAAATAATAATTTTACAGTAAAACCCAGTAACACTCGTATCTCGAGCGTAGAAGTCGCGCTTACGACCACTAGTTCAACGAGGCAGTTAAGTATTCAAGAAGATGTCGCCAATTTGTACCTATTAAATAAAATTAACTCTTCTTAGTCTTCTAGTCATAATACACACATTAGTAGTTTTCAGTTGTTATATTGAATTGAATTTTCTTATAAACCAAGTATCAAAACGTCTCGTACTTACCTAACTTTTCCGAGTGTCTCGTTCCATTGTCGCGCCATTCTTCTCATTTCTTATATCAGTGAATTAGATCGCTCCCGCAAATGGATTAAAACGTTAAGTATTTATTTATCGCTCGCTTAATCTGAGATCGCGGCGGTTACACAAACAGACAGTTAAATTATACGCTTTGTTAATGTTATAAGGGGTCTTACGCTTGATTTTGTGGGCGATTTTTAAGTTTGTTCAGCTAAGTGATGATGACTGTCGTGTAATTGTGTTTGTCTGTGGCGGAGGGGTGGTTAGTGTTGGTATACTATAAAAAATACTTTAAAAAAGTCTTTTTACATACATCAGAAAATAATTGTGCTATTGGGTTAGCCTTAACGCGCATGATTTTATCTCCTCTAATCAAAGAAGTATGGTGAAATCCTAATTGGAATATACATAGCATAAATTGTGATGTGACATGATCATGATCTCTCACCTTGTCATTGAAAAATGATTTTACATAGGTATATGACATAATTATGTATAGTGGCATTATTAAAATTATTCTCTTAAGCTACCGTTAAGGGTAACATCGGTTGTTATAATGCGTATGCATTGTTTGAGGTGCTAATAAAAAAAATGGAATAATAAAAATGCCCTTTTGATCATTAAACATTAAAGAGCTTTTTATTAATATTTTTAAATTGTGAGTGATAATATTATTTTATAACCTGCTTTGATTCAAACTCGAGAGTGTTCGACTAGGCAGTGATATTACTAGACTATTGTTCTAAATAAATATATAAATAATCACCATTAACCCTTTGAATGTCCCACTGTTGGGCACAGGTCTCCTCTTAGAATGAGAAGGTTAGGCTATAATCTACAGATAATATAAAAAATAAACTAATAAGTCAAATAAGTTTTAGAAATTGAGAAGCGTTGTACAAAAATTAGGTTCTCCTATTTACTCTGTAGTTTTATATCAAACCAGCATCGCAAACTCGGAAGAAAGCACACAAATTGCCATGCATTAACCCATCCACTTCTACTGAAGCTAAGAAATCCAGTCGGTAAGTCTTGGTTGGAACCGAGGCAATCATTGAAATTCCCCCTTACCGCCTGTTGACACGACCCACTCATTATACGAGACGTTTATCCAACAAACTGATGGATAATCTACGTTTTAATGGTATTGTATTAGGTAAGTATATTCTATTTTGTTTACCTTATCTAATTTCGATTTATATTTTTAAATGCATGCTAGACGTCTGTTTGTTTATGGGGAGATTTTTTTAGTTACTTTTTAGTTTAGGATATTAATTCTATAATAACTTTTTATGTCTTTATGTTCATTAATTCCCTTTTTCGAAAAAAAAAAACGGATGAGAACCGATACATGATGGTGCGACTAAGAGCAGAACTGCCTTTTCTGGAAAGAAAAGGCACATTCGGCGTCAGTTTTAAATTTTACTGTATATGTTGCTGTAAAGCAACAGAAAAAATTTAAAACTTTTTTTTAAAAATTCTGTTATAAGAAAAACATGTGTTTAAAATAAACCTATAGACCATTTATTCCTCCCTCTATCAAAGTACACAGATTAAATATTATACAAGGTGAGAATCGTCTGTTTACGCTGGCTAGGCTTCAGGCGAGGTGTCAGATTGGAGTCAATTTAATTTGTACAAAATGGAAATACGCCCCGTCTGCTCAATCTGAGGGGTGCTTTTTATTTCATTTTTTTATGTAGGTGTACCTAAGAAATTTTATTTATTACGTTTTGGAGTTGCTGTGGTTTCAATAGACACGCTAGAGGATGTTAGGCTCTGAAAAACATAACCTTACAATTTGCTCTTAGAATAGAATAGAATAGATTATTGTTTATTGCACACTAAAAACCAATGCAAGGAACAGTCTTAGCAGGAGTCTTAGGCCCTGTTTCGCTACCTCTTAGTATGTTCCTGTTAAACTACTTGGCAGATAGTTTCAGAACAATTTTGTTACACTTTTTAATTTATCCGGCGAATAGCGGCTGTCAAGACATGGTGTAATCCTCAGTTTTGTAACCGCTGTCTTTACATAATATATCTATATCACAGAGGAGGAAGGAGAAATAAAGATTCAACAATATACTTTATCACCTAAGTACTTATAATTAATTTTAGTCCCCGTCAGCTTTGGCCAACAGATCCATATGGTCCATCTTCTCATTCCTCAACGCTCATTGATGTACTAAACTTGTTAATGTTGAAAATGTACCATAAAAACAGCTATTTATTTCAACTCGTGTGCCATAGCGACTTCCACACACGAGACTAGCGTTGAAAATGCCGAAATAAACAATTTGTTTTTTTCACGAAAATAACAAATTTTGGTTTTTTTCCGTTTTTTTCGCATGTTACATAGAAAGATTGAGAGAACAATCCTTTGGAAAAAAACAGGATTCTTTCGAATTTTTCGCTGTATGTTTTGAAAAGTTGAAAAAAACATGTTTTATTTTAATAAATTTTACTTTTTTTACGTGAAATATGGAACAAAGAGGCAAAAATAGATCTATTTAATTCTCGGGCACAATCTTAATTTCACTTTTCGAAGAACCGTCAGCTTCACCAGGTTCCAATTCGAAAGTTTCTTTTTAGCTTGCATTAAACGTAAATTTGATCGAACGTAAACAAGTTTATTAAGTCGCTCTGGATATTCCTTTGTACAAAATACACATTTTGAATATTTCTTGCCATCTCTTTTTATTAATTGACAGTGATCCCAAACACAACTTATTGCAAGGCATTATGAGATAAACAATATCAGTACAGTAACAGTAACTAGTGAGTAGTGCGCTGATATTTTTTTTTATTCTACCGTCTGTTTAGACCAAAAAAAGTGGAAACTTTGGAAAAAAATCCCGTTTCTTTCATATTTTTCGTTTTTTTCAGTTTTATTCGAAAAAGTCATGAAATATATATTGTCCAATTTTCTTGAAACTTTCGATTGAAACATTGAAAATAACAACGGATATGGAAAGAAACGGGAATTTTTCCCGCTTTTTTCAACGCTACACGAGACACAGAATCGATCGGAACGTAATGTAATTTATAAGAAAACCTCGGCGTCTCAACGGTTTATGTGAAATATAATAACACATTATAGATTATGTCTAGAAGACTCACTCCATTTAATGCCCATGTAAATGATTGTAGCGACTGATCAACCGATCTGCAAGGTTAAGCTACACTTGCCGCGGTCAGTCTGTGGATGGGAGACCATTCTTAACATATCGAGACCCCTCCGTGCCTCGGAGAGCACGTAAAGCCGTCGGTCCCGGTTGTCATACGAACACCTATGACAATCGTTAGTGGTAGTCAGAAACTTAAATAGCTCATGACAGTCTTTCCATCGAATATCGGTATTGCCCAGAAATTGGGTTGCGGAGGTCTGATGGCGGTCGCTCCGTGTAAAATACTGATATTCAGCCGCATCCTGGTTAGACTGGAAGCCGACCCCAACATGGTTGGGAAAAGGCTAGGAAGAAGAAGTAAATGATTGCAGCGAGATACTCTGTTTTAGTTTAAGAAAGAGGCAGTATTAATATAGCCCACGGTTGGTCGTAGCGAAGGCCACGAATGCCCATGGCCTGGCAAGTAGGTAAAGGCAGCGGCTTTTAGTCATTTACGAGTTCAATCCCTTTACCTTTTGTTATTATTTATTCAATTAGGTATTGTGGCATAAAGTAACTTAAAGGGATATAAAACATTTGCAGTCGAATGATTATCACATAAATAAATATCTTTGGACATTTTACACAGCACCATCTAGTCCCAAACTAAGCAGAGCTTCTACTATGGATACTAGACAATGGATATAATACTTATATACTTTTTTTTTGTTGTAAATACATACTTATTATATATAAGAAACACCCAGACAAACACAAACACTTATATTCATCACATAAATATTTGTGTCTTGTGGGAATCGAACCCACGACCTCGTGATCAGCAGTCCGGTACTCGAACCACTAGACCACAGACTATAAATCTAGGTTGCACTCTTTTTCTTACTTTCTTTAAATAACAATTGTATGCACTGACAAAAGTGCTAAAGCGATTTTTTCATGATTGAACGATTGCAACTTTGAGATAACACCAATGTCACTATAGTATTAGTTCGTAAATACTGTGTTCGTAATATCACAAAAGTTCTATTAGTACTTTAGGAGATATAAAAAAAAAAGTTTTTGCTCGTGACTGTACCTGCGTTAAATCATATTATTAACCTTCTGAATCTTTTCCTGTTGATGTAATGAGGTGTGCCAGATCAAACAGAAATCGACTTTATCGCCACAATTGTGGTTCTATTTTGCGCACGATTCATTTGAATGTTACACCGAGCACCGCAATTCATAACCGAGAGAACTCCATGAATTGAATTTAATATTTTTTACAAATTGCCCGCTTTACACAGCTGCATATTTTGTTTTTAACTTTTTCAAAGTTGTTCGATGCAAAGTTATTTTTTTTAAAGTGCACAGTAACAAATACTTATTTTAGTTCCTATTCATCAGTTTGACGGCTCTACTTGCTCTGTGGTTGATTATTTTGCATCTGCTAGGGGTCGCGTGTTAGATTTCAGCACCTTAAATTATTAGTGGAGCATACCGGTGAAGATTTGCTTCAATGCAAACAAATGCATTCTGTATTGGTGGTGATTTAGGTTTAAAGCTATGACATAAGGATAAAATACATATGTAGAAAAAACGAGCCACCATGAAGTTTAAAATGAGCTTATTATTTTATTAGTAAGGGATAAATCCAAATAAATATACCTAGTTTTCTTAAATGAATTCATCAGTTCAGCCTGGTCTAAACTATGTAATCTAAAGACGACAAAATTACTAACAGACAGGACACAATTTAGCTAGACCAAGCGGCTGCCTCCAGCAAAATTAAATGACGCTGCATTCGCAAAGAAAATGCAATCACCGCCCCGGTATATTCCCCGATGCAAATCTCAATTTCCGAGTCAGTGTGCCCCGCTATTCCTTACGCTAATAAAACGTGCACCAAACTGAGATGCTGTTTCGCTCGCTGATGAACGCCAAATGACGTTATGACAGCGCACGCCGCCATTTAACGCCTATTTGGTTCCAATTTCAAATCTCCCGCGCTCCCCCTGCGGTTCCGGACACGAACGGGGCATAGATAATAGCGTTTTGTTTTATAACTTTAAATGATATCGGCCAGTATCGGATATTAAGTTAAAGGATGTCCCGAAATTTAATTCGGCTTTACGAACTACATTTTAAATTAAACCAGTGTACTCATCAAAGTTTGAAACATAAACCGCTTGCATAGGAGTTTTATCCAAATGAAATTTGGATAGACTACGGAATGTGAATGGCGAACAAATAGGAATAAAAATGGTTAGCTTTGGGTGGAAAAAGAAAATAAAAGAAATCAATATGGCCGAAACAGAGAGGGGTAAGCCGCGAGCTCTTCGTACTAATACAGAGGTTATTTTCTGAAGTTAGAACGTACTGACTACATTGAGCTAGTTTTTGGTGTTTTTGTGTTGAACTTTCGTTTAACTTACTTACGCAAGCGCCGAAAGTAAATAAATAGATATTCATAGAATATTATACAGAAAAGTATTTCAATAATTCTCATACTTAATTGGATATAATATGAGAACAAACCTACCTGAAACGATATCATAGGTCCCATGTTGGGCGCCAATAGATAAGATGCGAAAATATTGAATTTACTCAATATTTTAGAAAACATTTTCTTAAGAAAACAACAAAGTAAATCTGAATCCATCTAAGCAAATCGAACATTGTCTGAAGCGATTTCTTTTATTCGTACCGTCGCGATCGCGTCCCGAATCCCGATACACGAATATCCGTTCTGCCATTTTGGCGCGCGGGCGGCCGGAAACCCAAGGATATAAAGTTTCGCGCGCCTTTCTGCCCGCCATGACACTTTTCAATATTTTTACTCTTATTTACCGCTATTATTTATGTGCGCCATTCTTTGGCGGGGGAAACCGACCGTCTATATTGTCTGTTGTTGGTTTTCTATCGCTGAGTCTTTTATGCTTTGTTTGTGTTGACCTCTGGTATTTTTGTTAGGGGTGATATTGTTTCTAAAAAATGTTGGGAATTACATCGTACCAGTTTTTCAAAAACGTCTGTTTTTTTTTGTATAAGTGCAAAGATGACGTAGTTAAATTGGCAGGAATCTTCTTTGGCTGTAGAACTTAATTATGATTTATGATTATGTCTCTAACTAGCTTTTTCATGCAGCTTCGCTCACGTCAAGCTTGAACGCTATTCTTTTATTCGGGACCAATTCGGGACGGAGACAAATTCAACAAATACCAATGGAAATTTTTACACAGCACCATCTAGTCCCAAAATAAGCAGAGCTTGTATTATGGGTAGTCAAAAACTTTGAAAATTGGTCCAGCAGTTCTCGAGTCATGAGTGTTGTAACAAACCCGACTTTGTTCTATATAATAGAAGATTGTTTTAATTTAGTTAGATAAGATACAATGAGGGGTTTGTAGCTAAATAACAGCCTCACTGACCAATCAATCTGCAATGTTAATCTGCCTTTGCCGCTGACATTCTTGACATTCTTGTCTGCTTGTCACATATACGTCCCACACTAGAAGCATAGTGGGATGCCTAGATGTTGTTTCCACTCAAAAACTTGTTATGTGATTCATGTCAACCATTCGTGAAAGTCGGAACACCGAAAAGCCTGACAACCAGCTTACCTTAGGATTGAAATGGCGGAGGTCTGATGAGTAGAGAGTTACTGTAACTTGGAAGCTGATCCTAATGAAGTCACGTAAAGGCTAGGATGATGACGAGTTTTTTTTAAAGGTGTGTCTATGGAGTTTCTTGCCGGCTCTTCTCCATAAGACCCACTATTTGAAACAACTATTTAGTTTAACTTTTAAAAGTATTGTGACTATGACTCACTGACTGACTGACTTTGAGTATGATTGTAGCAGCCGATACTCGACGACAGCGTCAATAGAGCCGACCAAAATTTAATTACTATTTGGACCTAAATAACGACATCTGTCAAACTCTCCAGCTCTCCCTTGCCATTCTAAGTAATCGCATAGAGGTTTAAAAAGCTAAGCAGCGTCCCCAAACTGGTCCGATACGTTTTTTATTTGTATAGAATGGCTCTTTTCACGTCCATTGTGGCGTAATGTGGTCACTTTTGTTCGGAACGGATGCTAGATGTGTTAGGAGCGTGGTCAAAATTCAAAATATTTTATTTCAAATACACCATATAAATAGGCACTTTTGAAAAGTCAAAGTAGTTTCATGGTTCCAAAAAAGTCGGTCATATGGAGAAAAGCCGGCAAGAAACTCCATAGTCACTCTTAAAAAAAAGTATGACAGTAACGCTCAAATAATGTATATTATTATAAAGAGATTATACATGAAGCTCAAAAGCCGGAAAATTAGAAAACCTCGCTGGCTGAGAAGAAGCGTAACCTATCAAGATACCATTGCTAGTGCATCCACATTTCGGCAGTATAATATGTACTGTTCAGATTCCATGTAATACGTGCGAGCTAGTTGTCATCAACCAAAAGACGACTACAAATTAGGACTCCAAGCTGCTACTGCAAGTTTCACTGAAAAACCCAACAACACTGCTCTTCTAACAACCGCGACTGCTATGCTAGAGGTCGGTTTGCAGGTCGAGGAAAGAATTTGGATTTTTCATGATTTTCCCAGTAGCAGCTGGAATTTAAAAATTAAGCCCGTTTAATGGCAACAAACTCGTCCTTTGTACAAGTACAAGAATACACCGTCCTCTGACGAACCCATCGAAGAAAACAGGCATGATGATACGATATGAAAGATGGTCGTCAAAATATCATATCCTTCTGAAATCACTACATCTTCGTCAACAAGTAACGGGATACACAAATAGGACCATGAACACGAGACTTTTATACGTTCATCCGATTAGACTGCCGTATATGCTTATGAGCTCTTTGTCGTGCGTTTTTGTCGTCGCAGTTAATCGCAGCGATCGTGCGCAACCGTGCGTCAACGCTTACGAGTCCTCAAAGCGAACGACACAATGTGTGCTTTTATTATTTTGTATCGGGATGTTAGGATTTTCTCGAGTGACGTCATTGTACGTCATATGTGTGCAGAATGGAAAAATATGCTAAGCCTTTTTAAAGATTTTAAAAGAACTGGATGGTATTAAACATTTTTACCATAATTCAACCCTTGCTTTCGCCATCAGGTAAAAAGAGGAAAGTATTTCACGTACAAAAAAAATTGATAACACAAAACCAAATTTAAATTCCGATCCTAATACCCAGCTAATTAACCACACACCGATAAAATAAACAGAACAGAACTTTCATAACAGTGTAGGCAGTAACTCGATTACACGCCCACAATTCATAATAAAAGAGCCTTTATTGAATTACAGAGCGTTTTGCACCCTGCCATTATGCGAAGAATCGTCACAAACGAAGTATTGTTAGGGACACTAGGTGCCATTGTCTGTGTTATCGCTCCACGTCGGTTTTTGCCGTCTCTCTTCCGCTCAGCTAGGATTTGGGGCGGAGATGCGCAAGTAGGCAGATTAGTGGCGTTTAGCTTTTAGTGTTACATTTCAGACCTAATGTTTTGCTAATTCTCGTAAAGTTTTAGGTTAGAGTTCTGTTGTAGCTTCATTATTTTTTTTAAATTAACGCTTCACTTATAAAAAGCTTTGGTCTTGCTTTTGATGAAACTATGATAATAATTTTAAATATATTTTCTTACATGGTTTCAGCGTAATTATAACTTTTTTTATTTGTTTTTGTAAAGACTCAGTCCTTATATGCTCATAAACTATCTATATCTCATAAACTACGGCTATCGATAAGTGATCGTCTGATGACGATCACTTATCGATAGCCGTAGTTTATGAGACCGTGAACTTATTACGTACGTCTTCTTGTCTACCCGTTAGAAAGACTTTAACAAGAATACCGAAAGGCTTTCATCCTCACAGAAGTTCCAAAAGTATAGGCACAAACCTTCTAAACGTATTCCATTCTGATCTCATTTATTCATAGTCATCATTGATTGTCAACCTCACGCCCTTACAAAAACTTATCGTGACATTTGTTCAGTTTTTATTTTCACTACGATATACACCTTTGCACACTTTATATTACACTTAGGTCCACCGCTAAACACTCTTTATATGATGTTTATAGGGTTGATTTTCGTGTGGGCTTTTGTTCGGCGTAGAGAAGGGTAATGTGGGTTTTTGTAGGTATAGTTGCAACGGAAATAAGCTTCTTTGTGTGACACTATCGTATCGGATCGTCAACCGCTTCCTTTCTGAAGATTATTGTAGACGCCAGAGCAAATAAAACTTATCGGCCAATGTTTGAATATTCGTTTTTTTGGGGTCATATTGGGTGTTTTCTTTTGTAGATATAGCGGTCGTGTACTGGTGCAGTTTTGTTTTCAATATTTTTTTAGCCCGTGGTTTTTTATGGAGTCAGCGCATCTTGAACTAGACTTTTAAAAATATGAAGAGCTTAGAGGATGTAACCCAGTATACAAGTGATCCAGTGTAGTTCAGTAATGACCTATTTTAATCATTTGGCCGTGGGATACTAAGCTTGAAGGATAAGCTTGTCGTGAGAGAGTCAGTATCAAGACTAAAATAAAGCAATCGACCACAGTTCTTGCGCTCATACATTCCAAAAAATATGAGGAAGGTGATAGATTTCAGTTCACTTGCTCGTTTTTATTCTGAATTTAGTCGTCATTGTCCCACATGAGTAGAACTTGACTAACTAATTCTATAATAATAAATATCTTGGGACATTTTTACACAGCACCATCTAGTCCCAAACTAAGCAGAGCTTTTACTATGGGTACTAAACAATGGATATAACACTTATATACTTTTTTTTTTGTAAATATATACTTATAATATAATAAGAAACACCCAGACAAACACAAATACCTAAGTTCATCACATAAATTTTGTGTCTTGTGGGAATCGAACCCACGACCTCGTGATCAGCAGTCCGGTACTCGAACCACTAGACCACAGATGTCGTCAAAATCTCTATATTTCTCTTTTTAAAATTTGTTTGCATCAACATCATTAGAAGTTGCTGACTATACATTTTTTCATGACTGTGTAGATTAATCATCAAAGCAGCACTATTGAGTCATGTACCAAAACTCGAGAATCCTGCCTGCAATAGTGGCTCCCGAAACTGTCTTGAAGGTCTGAAAATCAGCTGAATAATAAGCTAATGAGAGTCACAAGCATATTTTGTTATACTAGAACAAAAAATAACAAAACGGCAAATAAACAACTATGAAAATACGAACAGTAACACAAAAAGTTCCGTCGTCGGGTGTCATGGCGGCGGGGGCGCATAATGGCAATTTTTCGTATACACAGCGTCAATGCGATGAATGCGAGATGTCGCGTAAACGGCCGCCGACGTGCAAATTTGACGCCTTTGTGTCCGTCAGCCGCGCGCGTGACCTGCATTTTAGTTCGCGGTCGAATTCCGTGCCGTGATGGACTGTGGTTGCCATGAGTTGCTATAGTTACGAAGTAAGGCCTGTTTCACCAAAAATCAAAATCAAAATAGTTTTATTTTCACATAGACCTTATGCAGGCACTTATGAAATGTCGAAACTAGGTTCACGGTTCCAAATTAGTCGTTTCCTATGGAGAAGAACCGGCAAGAAACTCCATGGTTACTCTTTTAAATCTTGGTATTTTACAGTGACACCTGATACAATAGTTTAAGGATACTAACACAAGTATGAGAAAACAGTCTAGAAACATTTGCAAAATCTAATACAGAATAAATTAACAATTGGAAAATGTTCTGCCAGTTAATTTAGCATGAATTTATCAGTAAGCTGTGTAACAGGTCCTAAGCCTCATTAGCCTAGTAGCGCACTAGTGCGATTACTACGTTTCAGATCCTAAATTCCCAGATCGAGCATCAGTTTAGGGATTTTCTATGAAATACTCAGTAGCAGCTCGGAGTTTATGTTTGTGCCTGGTTAATAGCAATAGGATTGCCCACTGGGCACCTAATCATACCAGTGAACAGGATATTATTGTGATTAATATTTTGCTGTGCCCTACAAGGTGCATGATTGTTACTAGCTTTAAAGCATTGTATCTACTACCTAAGTCTACATTGTGGAATGCAAATAAATAATATGAATATAAATATGAACTGTGGGAATACAGTAGTATACCTCTTCCTAACCTTTCGGGGAATGCAGGTGTCATGACTCATGATAAGTGTGTTGTGTTCGGAAAATAGTTATAGAAAGGCAGGCACTTGCACAGGAACAGTACTCCGCGAAGTCAACGGCATATTAAAGGGGCGGAGTCAATGTGGTCAAGGTCTAGGGCAGGGATGGCGAACCTTTTACTCATCTGTGTTCTAATTTTTATAAAAAAAAATTGAAGAGACCGTGACGTGCCGATATACAATCTTAATTCAGTAATTAATGGGGGAAAGAATATCGATGAGGCATCTAAAAGTCCAAAGTTTAGTGCCCAAAATATTTTGACACGTGCCAGCAATGACACGCGTGCCATTGGTTCGCCATCACTGGTCTAGGGCTTCCTGAATTGAGACAATTGATTGTATTACAACGTTAAAATAAAGCTACATCTTGACACATAGAATGAATTTTCAGACATGTATGTTGACGAGATACTTTTCCTAAAGCTTTGAGGGTTTTTGGTGGTCAATCAGCGTGGGAAACCGTGACATGATATCTAATGTTGGCAGGTTATTACTTCCCCTTTATTCGCTTCCTTCTCCCCTTTTTCAGAGAAATCATTTGATTCCCAGCAGCAAAATTATGACATTGAAGATCAAAGTCTGCCTGATCTAAAAATGTAAGCTTTTTCAACCATATTCACTAATTACTAAAGAAAAGATTTCTCTTTATTTTTTCATGGACTTCAATTTTATTGGCATTGGTCATACGTAATAGGCACCGGCTTTCAATCATAGCGATTTCTGTAGTCACTTTGTCGGGTTATTTGTTTGTGCCCCGAGCGGCCCGTACTCACGGAATGCGAATCAAAGGGTACAGGGTTCGAGTCCCAAATGATACGAAATGATTTTTGCTGTATGTGTTTAGGATAGTTTAAGTTTCGATTTCGTCAGAAAAATTTGAAAATAGATCTGTGAGTAGGATTTTTTTTGACTTTTTTGAAAAATTGTACAAAGTACAGCAATTTATTACTTGTAATATTATTTAAATGTGCCTATCCACTTAGACATTGGCAGAATTGTCGACATCGGCACCAATTGCCATAAATAAACAAGCTTTTGCTTTTGCTTTTTAACTAATTGCCAGTAATGTCTTGTGTCAATAAATCTAAGCTTCATGGACTTACATACTGCAGGGAAAAAGTAACCTTTACTTTTCAAGAAATCTCAGAAACGAACTCTAAAGTCTTCTTCTTCTTCGACTGCACTCTTGGTACAGTGGCCGTGGTTGTCACTTAAGTATTAGTGGCCCGCTTGACAATCCGTCGCCATTCCTGATGCACTGCTGCCTTTTCAGTGCATTCATAAACTCTACCAACCTATAATTCGGCAAGTATTCGGCAGATTTATGTAAAACCTTAACGAATTAATGCAACTGCCTAAGTAAGCAGTCTCTGTAATTAATAGGCCCTACATGAGCATTACTTGGGACCTGAACATACGCGCGCACTGTATGTATTAAATTGTAATAATCCTACTAATATTATAAATGTGAAAGTTTGTGAGGATGGATGGATGGATGTTTGTTACTCTTTCACGCAAAAACTACTGAACGGATCTGGATGAAATTTGGCACAGAGGTAGATTATAGTTTGGAATAGCACATAGGCTACTTTTTATCCAGGTAAACTGTGTGGTTCCCGTGGGATAGCGGGCGAAGCCGCTGGCGGAAAGCTAGTAATAATATATAACTTTATTGTACACCAAATAATACACAAGACAAGACATAATGAAATAAAAATCATACAATGGGCGGCCTTATCGCTAACTGCAATCTCTTCCAGGCAACCTTAGGATGGACAAACTAGAACTTGCACTTTCCAACCTACTTTAAAAAGGAGGAGCTTCTCAATTCGACTGTATTTTTTTAATTTTTTTATTTGTTACCTCGGAACTTTCGACTAGGTGAACCGATTTTGATGATTCTTTTTTTATTCGAAAGCTGGTGCTTACAGATTGGTCCCATAACTAATTTGGAGGCGGTGCCAAACTACTAATTTAATTCAAATATGACACGATTTCTAACTAATTTTGAGTCGCAAAATTAGTTAGAAATCATAATATGTTATTTTTTGCTTTTTAGTTCCTGAGTTTTTTGGAGGCAGTTTGTTTTTTAAATGGTCCTTAGGTACCTACATACTACACCTCGACCCTAATCTTCGGGGAACACAGGTGTTAAAGGTATGAATCAATGCAACAATACCGCCTTCTCTTCACAACTGCACCAGTAAATGCAGTCAATTGTCAAAATGACCGTCATTTGTCGGCGCCGATATCACTCGGGCCCGTTTACCCGACATTCAGACGAGAACCATTCATAATGTACAACTTGCGACTAAAAGGTAGTTAGCGACGGTAGCAAGTTCGTCTCTTAAGCCATTTTTAACTCGAATTACTGATTTGATTCATGGAATTCAGTGATGGTAAGTGATAGATTTGAAATTCAATTGTGAGGCTTTGTAAGTACGAGTTGTGTGTCTGTTTGTGCAAGACTAGAGTAAAAAATCAATTACTATCGGGTTTTTTATTTCATTTAATAATTGATTTTATTTCCTACATTTTAGTTTATAAATCATCATAGAATCACTAGGTAGACCCGAAATTATAATTTAAAATGAAAATTAATACAACTAAAGATCATTTTCAAAATCACCTCGCACATCATAGCAAATAAAACCCGCCATTTTGATTTTTTTAGAATTTCAATCTAATGAGGTATCATTTATCTAAACCGGTTGATCCGTTGAGTAGGAACGGACATACCCGTCAAACACATAACCCTCCTTCTGCAGTCGGGTAAATACATAACATACCATCACGCCTTTATTCCCCGAAGGTTTGGGCAGAGGTGTACTAATGAATACCTACATTTTGCCCATATGAGTTTAGAAGGCACAATACCAAGGACTGCTTCGTTGGTCTAGTGGTCACATCGCGACTGATACGCTAGAGGTCCTGTGTTCGAATTCCCGGGTCGAGCAGTGTTCTGGAGTTTTTCTGTGAAATTCCCAGTGGCAGCTTGGAGTCTGGGCTTGTGCCCGGTTGATTGCAATAGGTTCGCCCCCTATTACATGGGGCCTAAACATCCCGGCGAAATGTGGCTGTATATTAGGACACCTCTGCCTAACCGGCATGATGGAAGGTATATTATGTAATACCAAATTCCTCAGTAGCTACTTGAGAATTTCATAGAGAAACCCAAGTATCAGGACGTAGCAGTCGACCTTGGGTGGCTAGACAAGTTGCATTTTGAAATTCGAATCGACAAACAAAATGTATGTAAATGACATTAGTGACAGCCGGATTTGCCGAAAACTTGTGTCATTTCCATACATTTTGTTTGTCGATTTCTCAAAAATTCTCAAGTAAGTCCCTTAACTCAAATCACTGAGAAACAAGCTTATTAGTATGCCCACTCTTAAATATGAAAGAATCTTATATAGTGTCGCGGAACTAGTTGGCCGCGCCTTAGGTATTTGAGCGACGGGACGAAGGGGCGGGGACGCGGGGTCGGCTGCGCGCGGTGGGACGGAGGGGCGGGGGCGCTTGCTTTTGTTTGCAGTACCTACCTAAGGAGCGGCCAACTAGTTCCGCGTGGGCTATAGTACCTAGTGTGTACCATAGTAAAAAATATTTTTAACAAAATATTAAATATTATACCTAGCTTAGGTAGGTCGAAGGATTTTGTTTGATACAATTTTTCCGGGTATAATTTTCAATCTGTCCGGCTGTGGCCGCCGGCGGATTGCATTTTTCCTCTAGTTTTATTTTTTAATCTCCCCAGCTTAATCGTGTTTCATCATATTTATTTAAATGACAGGATTCGCCCAAGATACTTTAGCTTATTGTATTATCAGTTTATTTAGAAGGTAGGATATAATTATATAGCATAAATATAAGTAGGTAAACCATAACTAATATAAGTTGAAAATTGATAAGCTTAAATATCTAGAACATAATATATCTATATAATAAGTTAGTTCTCCCATTCCTTTTTTTATTATTCTTTGTACCTGTATAATATTTGTATCTTTGTACCTTGTATATAAGTTTACATAACTTGTATAAGTTTACATATCGATTTACACGCCCCATGGGACATAATATTTTTGTACATTCCTAATAGACTAGAGATGATATTGAAGATGATATTCAGCCGCATCCTGGTTAGACTGGAAGCCGACCCCAACATAGTTGGAAACTAACCTGAATTAAAAATTTAGAAAACCCCCGACACGAAATGTAGTTTACAATTATGTGGTAGCGGCCATCTTGGATTTGAAATTTACAATAGTGTATAGTATTCTCCTAATTATGGCCTTTCATTTGATATCCATATTGAGGGAGTTGTGAAAAAATATGTAATTCGCTACGTTGTAGCGGCGGCCATCTTGAACAGATTTTCATCAAACATAGCTAAGAACACTCCCGACTAATTCACCTTTCAAATAAAAAAAACAAAATCAAAATCGGTTCATCCGTTAGGGAGCTACGATGCCACAGACAGACACACACACACACACACACACAGACACGTCAAACTTATAACACCCCGTCGTTTTTTGCGTCGGGGGTTAAAAAGGCTAAGAGGGAGATTCCTAATGACTACACCTGTATTTTACACTACCATATTTGAGCAAATTATTACATTTGAATTTGAATATCATCCTATCCTAGCCTTTCCAATGCCAAGGAGCTCAATATCAGTGTTTTACATAAAGCGATTACCATCAGACAACCCAAACCCAGTTATTATAAGTCTAGGTCAGGCAGTATTGTTGGGTTTTTTCTATGTACTTAGCAGCTTGGTTTGTGTTTGTGCCCTAGGCTTGCCCCTATTATATGGGACCTATACATACCGGCGAACTCTGGGTGAACATTAGTACATCTTTGCCTATCCCTTCGGTTAATACAAGAGTAATATTTTAGGTGATATGAAAATTAGAAATGTGTTTTATGTAGACTAAATTGTTGTTTTTGTCTGCCTAAATAATTTTAAAATGACGCTTGCGATACCTAACATTAAATAAAATAACGGTAATAAAATTGCAATCGGCAAATACCACCTCATTGATAATATTTCAACAGCGTTAAATTATACCATCCCTTAAACGCCAATAACTTCAAAACCCATCAATGCAAGGAGCGCATAACGGGGCGTATTTTGTCGGCCACAAATCTGTGATAGCCGTGATCTGGTAAAGCTATGGATTTATGGTGAATGTAATAGAGATCGTCGCCACCTCCGCAATTAGCAGCTAAAGGGTGTTTGTTTGTGGGGTCGTTAGGGTGGCCATAGCGTCAGAGCGAACGGGATGAGTTGTGGATAAAATTAGGTTGTTTACCACAAACATTTTCAGAAGTGTTTTGTATACCTATTAGAAATGATGGAATCTTGGTTTTCTACGCCTCAAAGATAGATTGGCAATGCTTGGCAGAAATAATGGCATGCTAG
Source organism: Acronicta psi (assembly GCA_946251955.1). Classification (NCBI taxonomy): domain Eukaryota; kingdom Metazoa; phylum Arthropoda; class Insecta; order Lepidoptera; family Noctuidae; genus Acronicta; species Acronicta psi. Next base: position 15,534,146 of record OX276470.1, on the reverse strand, counting down.
TAGACTGATTCTTGTTAACACACACATGCCTGTATCCCCACCGATATAGGCAAAATCTTGAAACCGCTACTTGCTAGATAACTATTTCTATTGCATACTTCTTTTTGCTGGTTCCACTTTCATACATCATGTCACACATACACAGTACACACGCGCTCGTTGCGAGTACTACACACCTACCCTTTTTGAAGAACCTCACCGATAAGATCGATATTTGTCCTTTTAGGATACCACCTCTCCCGACGTTGCCGCTGACATTTGCCTTATACATTTTTTGTAATCCTCTTTTATGTGATGTGTGTGTTACAGGCGTGATCACGTGATGTACGTCAGTGTTGGTAATAATAGTTTTTCCGGAGTCCTGACATCATTATCATCATTGTCACCCTAGGCACAGTAGCAACAGCCCGCGGCTGTCCCCCGCCGATCGTGCCTCTAATCACCCCCGACCGAAATATAAACTGCGATTATTGTCTTTTTATTGTACATGAATAAAATATTAATTGTCGATAAGTTAAATGTTCACGCAATCCGACATCGATGGATTTTTATCGTGTTTTTTTTTAAATATGTTTATTTATGTGTAAATAAAGATTGAGAGATGAATAAATGGTGAAGTAGGTACAGCGCAGTGATAGATATACTACTAACTACGGAGTTGTGAAAAGTTTTATGCTAACACATAGGTACAGTCACGACCAAAAACATGTATACACTAACAAAAATGCAATAGCGATTTTTTTATGAATGAACGATTGCAACCTTGAGATAACACCAATGCCACTATAGTATTGGTTCGTAAACACTGTGTTCGTAATATAATAATAAATAAATAATAAATATCCTGGGACATTTCACACAGCACTATCTAGTCCCAAACTAAGCAGAGCTTGTACTATGGGTACTAAACAATGGATATAATACTTATATACTTTTTTTTTGTAAATACATACTTATAATATATAAGAAACACCCAGACAAACACAAACACTTAAGTTCATCACATAAATGTTTGTGTCCTGTGGGAATCGAACCCACGACCTCGTGATCAGCAGTCCGGTACTCTAACCACTAGACCACAGGCGTCAAAATCACCACACACCACCACCACAGATATCACAAAAGTTATATTATTACTTTGGGAGAAAATCGCTTTAGCACTTTTGTTAGTGTATACATGTTTTTGCTCGTGACTGTACACCTTGGCGCGGTATGACCCGTATCCAGCTTCGTCTAGCGTACTTTACCAGTGTATTTTCAAAAAAAAAAACCAGCCAAATCGTTCGAACCGTTCTCAAGTGATGGTCATTCACACATACGGCAATTGACTTTATTTAAGTACTAGCTTCCCGCCAGCGGCTTCGCCCGCGTGGTCTTATAATTTTTTCCCCGTTTTTGCAACATTTTTCATTACTACTCCGCTCCTATTAGTCGTAGCGTGATGATATATAGCCTATAGCCTTCCCCGATAAATGGGCTATCTAACATGGAAAGAATTTTTCAAATCAGTCCAGTACTTTTTGAGTTTATTCGTTACATACAAAAATACAAATCTTTCCTCTTTATAATACTAGTGTAGATTATAGATAGTGTAGATAGATAGATATTTAGTATTAATTGTTCATGCCGCGGCAAAAATACTACCCATTTAGAGTCTATGATGCCATCCTCGTTTGCGCAAGACGATATTAGCTCTTTTTATACTCTCAGACATAAATGTACCTCGGTACTTACCTGTGATTTTTCGTCCAAGTATTTTTTATCCATATGTCTGTCTTCTGTTTAGACAGCTAAAAACTTTTAAGTCCTCATAAATAGATCTTAGCTGTTATCCTCAACCCGCATTAGACCAGCGTGGTGGACTTATGGCCCACCCTATAAACACTCTCATACTGAGAGGAGACCCATGTCCAGCAGTGGGACAGTTAATGGGTTGATGATGATGACACTCTATGAACATGCTTTTTCTTCTCGACTCCCACTCTTTACATTCTCGCCAGTCTCACTTTCCGTTTACTAAATCTAAAAACCGTGAAATCCTCCCCCGTTGCCCCAAAACGCCGCCATGTGCGTCCCCTTATTGTTCACACTCGAGTGTTTATTCGCCGATAATTGAGTATGTTCCGTATTTAATCCCGGCCCCCTGTTTTTAAAGAAATACTCGCGCCAGTGACTTTTTGAGTGGCCCTCGATGGAACAAATGGCGAACAGGATTTTAATCTTTTTTTAAATTGTTTCGTAAGTTAATATACTTACAGTAACTTGTATGAAGTGTTTCGGTGACAATGGCATATTTTAAATTAGCATTGTAATCATTTAGTGCATAATTTTATCAGAGCTCATTTTCAGTTTGTTACAGGATTTCATATAATTCAAGAACTCTTTAGAAACAATCCTACGATTTTTTTTATTTTCTATGAAGTATTTTTTCATATCTAGACTATTTTCTGAAAGGCGCATGAACGAAGTAGGGTTTGAATTAAAAAAAATACATGCTTAATTGTGATGTATTATTTATTATTCCGTATCATATAAAAATCAAACATTCGTTGAATACAACTAAAAACTTCAGGAAACCTATAAAACTTAAATTTCAACAATAACATAATATCAACAACATTTATTTAATTCGCAATAATGTACAAACATTGTCGTATAACTATTAAATAGGACCCCTTAACTATTAAAAACAAAATTGATCGGTGGGCTCTCAATACATTCATAGGAAATTAAGTACACATATCTATTACATTCGGTTTCGGCCTACAATTATTAAGAACTTAGTTTCGGCTCGTGCTCTGCACTAGTAGGTATGTCATTATACTGCTCTCAAAATATCAACGTCATTTGTTAAAAAAATACATAGATGAATAATAATATCTAACTAATAAAACGTTTAAATTGTACAAAATCAAATTAATTGTTGTTAAAATAATGACAAAGTGATTTAGTAAGAATATTGTAAAAATTGCATCTGGGGATTGTCGCTCAATTAATATCGATGAAACTGCAGTGAGATTAATAAGTTATATGACCAATCGTATTTGAATGGACTATTGGAATGGACTAAATGCCATAATATTTAAAAAATAAGTCTGACTTACTATAGTTTTTAAACAAAACAAGTAATAGATTATTTACAAGTAATATTTACATTAGTAATTCTAATTCCTTAGCTTAATTTTATACTGTTTGATACCGCTCCAGTATCGATATTTATTATCTACCGTATTGGTAAAATTGTTCTGAGAGCTTTGTCACTTATCGCCAAAGTTCGGACATCACTAAAGATTCTAATAATTTTGAAAAGGTGCGTAAATACTTATATATCGAAAGTGGAGTGGCATATCATTAGTGTTGTAATATTACCGTCTTCTTTTCAATATCTTTTATTTAATTATATGTTATAATGTATGTTTTTGGTTACAATATTATTTTATTGCACTAGGGTTTACAAGTGATTAGATACATTTGATGCAGTTGAGCTACTTTATGAAAAAATCTTATTTTATATATGAAAATAATAACAGAAACTTATCCAGTCTATTAATCATGATAACAGCTGGAAAAATATAAACTTAAATAACTAACGACCTTGTTTTATTGTACCTGGTGTGAAATACCAGTAGGTACTAACAGTTTAATGGTATCAGTGAGAATTAAAACCGGTTACACTGATTACATATTATGGATAATAATCTTATTTTACAAAATTGACATAAATTTGCCTAACTAACGTCTATTAATTACACAGTTGAAGAGCAAAATCTATGATATGTTAGCTATTCAAAGAGTGAGATGTTCTGCACGAGAAACTAAAATAGATACATTGCACGTTACCAAACATTGATTGCACATAATCGTCATTGAAAATTCACGACACGATCAGCACCATAAGGTTTTCAAATTCAACTTTTGGTTATATACTTAAACTTTAACAGACGACTGATGCACAATAGATCAAGAATTTTGTTTAGGAATAATTCACTGTTCACTATGAAAATCGATCACTGATAGACGAAACCAATTTTTCGGCCGTATTTAAATGTCCACGTATTTCTACAAAAAGTCAAATCCTTCCATTCAGTCTTACACGCTGTCAGGTGAGCTGCTCTCGCGCTCCTGCACGGAGGTGGAAGGTCGCTCCCAGTGCGAGGGCCAAGCCCTCGCCGGGAGCGCAACCGGCCTTCAGATGACGTGTTGCGGAGGTTCCTCATCGCTCTTCATGAGGACGTAGGCCACAGGGCGCTTGACGTCAGCAGGGGGAGGGGACGGCGTCCGGCGTGGGGGACAGCCGCAGGGGGATAGAGCACTGCTGTAGAGAGCGCTACTGTATAATGCTCCGCCGTACAGGGCCTGGGAAACATATGAACGTTTAAAATTGCGGTTTTCATATCGTAGAAGGTGCATTGTGCACTGTTGGACGAAATCCTTATTAGAAATCAAATTATCTGTTTTCATTCTGCAACATCATTGTTTTGATGCATGTTACGTTACTATCATCCGATATCATACACGATACCATTAATGGTATAAGTATTGCGAGATTGACATTCTACCGAACATTATTGCCTTTCATGTAGTTTTTAATGATAATAATATGATTTAAATTAATAATCTAATATAATAAATGATCAAATCAATACCTCATTGAAGATTACCTGCAAATGCGCCAATTCAGCAGCTAACTTGCCATCATCAGACGGTATCTTCGCAAATGGGTAAAATGGATAGGGCAGTGGTGGGAACAGTGCTCTGCTCAGCTCAGGTTTATCGGGCAACAAGTGATGTGGCATCGAGTGGTGCAGCTGCGGGTGCACCGGGTGCGGTACCGACGGCGTCATCAGTCTTGGTACCGGCGCCATTAATCCGCTAATGCCGAAACCGAATTTCGGCTCTTTCTTCACTAATGGTTTCGGCTTTCGTCGAGGTCTGTATTTGTAATCAGGGTGCTCTTTCATATGCAGGGCCCTGAGAAAGATAAAAATAATCTGTCAATTAACCAAATACTTCATCTTATTATCTTTGTTCGTTTTATCGTTTTCTTTCTTACTTTTGTTATTGTTAATTTTCTTGCTCTCAGCTCTTACTTAATCTCAGCGCTTGTTTTTTTAAATACTTTATTTTTTACTTTACACTGACGACAGACATAGGAATGATACATTACGAGTGTTTGCTCTTACATCTAGGTAGGCCTCAGTGTATCTCCGTCGCACTCGCGTAAACATCCACACTTCGAGTATTATCAGCAAAAACAAACGCGGAAGATATCCGACACCTTCAATTGAAAATCATAACTCAATTCGTTCAACAATACTATAAGTTTAGCGTCAAAATGCCACAATGAAACGCCGCTGGGCGATATAACATTATTATTTATGCAATAAAGCGTGCAATTGTCGCGAACGCCTGGCCGCCCTTAAAACAACAATGTCGATTCAACAATGCGCGGATTATTGCATTGTCCCAGTCACAATCGGGTATCTGTGTATACCACTGCACTATGTGCATTCGAAATGCAAGCAAAATTGGATAGTATTGTTGTTGTGCAGGGTTGAATTTGCAATGTGGATGTGTGTGTTTATGACGTGTAGTGTTGGGAATGAGTCGACACAGCGTCCGATTATGCGAGCTTTGTGATAGAATCGCGATTGTCAGCGAGTCGATTGTAATTATTCGAGTGGACCACGCTGGCGGATGATAGTTCGTCATTCCGCTGAGGTTTTGAATGCGAATGTTTGTTGAGTTGATTGTGAAGCGGATTTAGCTTTATTATTTTATTGAATTTGAGATGAATGCTACTGTGTTTACAATTATGTCTTTGTTGATTGTAAAGTGCTATTTTTCCTAAGTAGTATGAACATTCGTGACTGAATCTTACAAAGAGATTTACTTCAAAAAGTTTATTTGTTCTCAGGTGCTAATTAAAAAAAGGTATTGGATATTCATAAACACTACAATGAGCATTAATGTATGCAAATGCATGTTCTGTGTACATTGTAGTTTTATTAATTCGTAAATGCATTGATATACTTATCAACATTTCCGTAAGTTCTAATTAAAAAGAAATGAAACTCAAAAATATTGTCAACACCATGCATCTTACTTAGTAATCACTATGATAATATCTTAATAGGTCTCAAAAACTTCTATTTATCCTATCATAAAATTTTCCGTATACAAGTAGCGACCAATTCACACCAAACACTTTTATCAGCATTGACAGAAACTGTCCTATCTTCCAAACCAAAAAAAACTGGGGTCATCGAACTTGGCACTATCATTTCTTTCATTACAGTTTGTTAACCAAATAAACACGATATCGGTAAGGAAAATAACACAATATCTTTGGTCAAGAAAAAACCTAAGTTTTTTTTATCGGACACGTTTTTGGCGTATTTTTTCTATGGACCTAATCGAATTCGAATATCGATGTATTTATATACGATTCTCGATATCAACGATCGCTTTATGTGTATATTGAATTTGGAACGTCAATAAGAAATTATTGAGGGTATTATTAATGCTTTTTTTTATAAAGATAGGCAGTGTTGTACGTGATGGTGGGTGCTTCGTGATGTAAATGAGAATACTTTTGAAGATTATCTAAGGATGGAGGTGAAATACCTATTTGATGATGTTTGCTTACATTGGTATATGTCTAAGATTACCTTATACGAAATCACTATCAGTGATTTTAGATTTTACTGGCAAATAACCAATCAGTCAGGTCAGTGTGATGCTTCTAGAACTCTTTGAAATACTATGACGTAGCAGGTTAACCTTAAAAATAAAAAACCGAGTAGGTACTATGTCAGTATAGCCTGACTCTTTAATTTTCTCAGGAGATCGATGCCTGTGATGTTTAAATGAGTTGACAATAAAGACGAAGACAATTTAAGATAAATGATACGATTTTAAATTTTGATATAATTTTTAAAATCATATTCCCTACTTATCATTTCATCCATATTGCATAATATGATATTTAATTATTTAATAAAGATAATTGCGAAACTCACTATGTTTGTCTGATAACTTTCGCAACTAAACTTCTGAACGCCTTTCGATCTTGAAGGCCATAGATCTTCTGTACCAAAGTGTGCTTAGGGATGCATTGAAACAGGTAGCTAGTGCAGCTAGTATAAAGTGCTAAACGCATACATCAGCTAGTAATTTGAAAAATAAAATAAAACCTCTGTATTATTCAAAAATTTGAAATGGATCGTTGGTCTAGTGGTCCCAAGCGCGACTGCTGCTCTAGAGATACTGGGTTCGATTCCCAGGTTGAGAAAAGTGTTGTTGGGTTTTTCTGTGAAATTCCCATTAGCAGCTCAGACTTTGAGCCCAGTTGATGGCAATAGGCTCGCCCCCTGTTATATGGGACCTAAACATAGTGATGAACAGTGGGTGTACATTAGTATGCCTCTGCCTAACCCTTCGAGGAATACGGGCGTGATGGTATGTTAAGTCTAAATTTTAAATTATATTTATTTTACAAGTCTTTCTGTGAAATAGGTAGACATCTTTAAAGACACTTTTACAAGTCAATATAAGACGTTGCCAGTCTTTCCTATCTGACGACATCTGAGAAGAAACACCGAAACAAACTCAAATAATCGTAACCTCTTTTAAAGTCCAGACATAATACCTAGAACACAATTTTATGTGAGTGGCAAAATGTAAGGCAATGTCTAAAATGGCCTATAATTTATGTCTCTTCCTGACACTGCCAAAAAGTGAAATCTATTGCCATGAGAGAAAATAAAAAAAATTATGTCTCAACAAATTTTTAAACTTGGAACGTCCATGGTGTCTTCCCACTGTTATCGGTCAACACAATGGTGGTAGAGGCGCGCCTGTGTTTGCCTGCATACTTATTTTTATCGATTTGTTTGATCGGTCGATATCATCCGAGGATTCAATAACGGACACTGAATAACATTCGATATTATTTGTCTGGCTCCAATTGAGCAATCATTTTTGTCGAATTGTGAGGGTAGCGTTGGAGCTGCGAATAAGGGATTGGTTTCTGTGATAGTAGTCCCGGTTTCGATTCCCGCACGGAATAAATGTTTGTATGGCCTGCAGGTGGTTGTTAGTCTAAAATTATTATTTTTTGAGTATGTGGAGTGTGTTTGGCAACAACCTTATTATCATTGTCCTTAGTTTTATGTAAAAACTGAGACCAGTCTCTATAGTGGAAAGTTAATACAAGCATTGCCTCGATCGAGCCATTTGAATATTATAAGAAACTATACTTTCAAATTCAAATTCGACGTCTGTGGTCTAGTGGTTCGAGTACCGGACTGCATCTCCAGCTGATCACGAGGTCGTGGGTTCGATTCCCACGTCACACAAACATTTATTATGCTAAACTTAAGTGTTTCTGTTTGTCTGGGTGTTTCTTATGTATTATAAGAATGTATTTACAAAAAAAGGTATATTAGTATTATATCCATTGTCTAGTACCCATAGTACAAGCTCTGCTTAGTTTGGGACTAGATGGTGCAGTGAAAAATGTCCCAGAATATTTAAATTTACATCACGGTCCTTCTCACCAACGGTAGGTACAATTAACATTAAAATGGTCCTTAAGGACTGACATGCTGCTGATAAGCCCCACGCTCCTAGACCCACGTGGAAGTCAAATAAATTCTTTACAATAGGTACTGTCTCAACTTTTATCAATACATTGGTCCTTCTTACCTACATATTGGTTATCGTTGACAAATAAGTTGAAATAACAGTGGTGATTTACAATGATCGCTTTGTATGATGTCACGCTATTGGTTTTCTACAATGAAATCATTTGTCTGGTATCTGGGCTACAGTCAATGGTAAGTAAAGGAGTATTTGTAGTAGACATAGCATGTGTGTTATGTACTAAAACTGTGTAGGTACAGTGTCTGTACAAGTTTACACAATGAATCGCGAAAAAAATATTTTTATTGGTCCTTTAGGTTTTGTGATAACTGTGGACATCTAGATTACAGTCGAGAGCATATTTATTCAATGACTAGAGGCAAGTCAAGTAAAACTGGTAACGCTATACGGAATATAATTGACATAGGTACATGCCTGAGAGTTAATAATACCTATCAAAATAAATACTTAATTTACAGTTTTATCACCATTTCGTCTATACATTTATCAGCACAATTTACTCGATTTTACAATCAATTTACCCGAAAATAGGTGTTGGTGTCTGACCATCATAGTTTTAGGTGGCAATGTGTACTGGATGTAAGGACCAATAAAGTCCTTGCAACCAGGACTGATGAGTTTACTTCAAAATCTTAAAAATCATAATACCTTTTTTTCTAAAAACATAATATACGCCATCACGCCTGTATTCCCCGGAGTAAGCAGAGGCGTACTAATGTACACCCATATTTCGCCGGCATGTTTAGGTCCCATGTAATAGGGGGTGAGCCTACTGCGATCAACCGGGCACAAATCCAGACTTTGAGCTGCTACTGGGAAATTCGCAGAAAATCCCAACAACAATTTTCTCGACCCTTGATTCGAACCTAGGACCTCTAGCATAGCAGTCGCGCTTGGGACGACTATACCAATGAGGCAGTTCATTTTTTTATTTCCAGTATTTTCCAAAAAAAAACACATAATTTTTCCGGTCCGCACGGTGATTTGGAATTTACAAGTGAGAAATCATAACCCTTTTGCCATAAAAAAAACAAAATGCACGACGCCTTACAAATAGGTAACAAATCAATTTAATCTATCCATAGAGGTCAGTGAGAGGCGACAATTATCTGTTATTCATTGTAATAATATCTTGCATTGTTGGGGGGCGCGTTATCAGGGGTCGCCAGGACCATAAAAATGAGCTTATGCCTCGAGTCTAACTTGAGTACGGTGAATATAGAGCTGTTGTTGCGAATTCAGGTTTAATTGTACGTCTGTTTGTTACTGAAAATGTCACCCCTTTAAAGCAAATTCATGTTTATTTATCATTGAAATATTTAGTTGTTAGAGAATAATATATTCGAATAATCTCTCCAATTCTAATACTTTCAGTTTTGATCTTTTTGGTGGGACCAAAAAAATTTTTGTAGCTCTTTAAGTGGCAAACAAATGTCCAAAGCATCGGAATCGTTAAGCTGATTTCAGAGATTATGCAAAAGATCTACTAAATTGTTCATAACCAATATAACCACAACTGAATTGTATTTTTTAATGCCCGTTTCTCATAATTATGGTCCGCCATTAAACTATCAATAGGAAGTTCTGTCAAAACATTTTTATAATAATATATTATACCATATTATTACGTCATACAGACATAAGTACAATGGCTTTTGGCTAAATTATCGGTGACTTAATTCCAAAATACTTGATCAATACTAAATTGTTGGAACACTGTGGCGCGCATTGGGTTCATGATAAATTAAAATTATAAAACATAGTGTGGTGCAGATTACTTACTCCGATTCTAAGGACCACAATGATTTCTGCATACTCTGCATGGTTGATAATGACAATATCACACTAGTACACCCCAGGCCAAAACAGGTTTTGTGGTATGTTATATTACTTTCTAAGAGTTAAACTGCATTAAAAAACTCGTAACGTAGAATTACCTACCTAATTTCTTTATTAACAAGTTACTTCACTTAATACTTTTTCGTATTTACATTTCTATATGAATCCAACCAGTAAGAATTAATTTGTAAGGGTTGAATTTATTAGCGGGGCGTAAGGCCGTGCGCACGCTTCACGTCAGAATATATTTGTTATATTTAAGCGCTTATTGTGCGATGAGCTTTAATAAAATCACATGTAATAAATATTCATAAAGTTACGCCTATTATTATCGATGATGGGTGGAGAAGAGTCAATTAGTGTCTATTTAAAGTTACGTAATATTTGTATACTTTCAAAGAATACCTAGTTATCTACATAGTCCTTTATTAGGTACCAAAGTACTAAAATATAGATTTTTTATTTTTTATTTTTGATAAGAACGGCTTAATGCAAAGAAAGAATTGGGCCAAAGAATCAGCATTGCCATTCAACGTGGCAATGCTGCCAGTCTTCTGGGCACGTTACCAGATGACAGCGATGAGGAGTACTTTGACGCCTAGGTGCGGAAATTTTGGTTTTTATTTTTATTTATTATTTTGTTAATATTAGTATAATACTCGTATTATTTACTTGTTTGTTTCAAATAAAACAAATATAGATTATACTTTCACTTTTTAGGTAGGCAGAAACTATAGACCGTCACTTGCTGCAATTCTATTGCATATTTTTGTTTCTTTCACGTTGATATTGATACATTTTGTAGTACAAACGCGCCGGTTACAAGTACTACGCAATTACGCACCTCAAATATTTAAAGGACTTCAATAATCCAATAGGAACCAATAAGATCGGCGTATGTACTTCAAGGGCAACGCTGCCACTGAAATTCGTCTTATTTAACTTCCTTTTAAAGAATAAAAAATAAAGTTTTTTTTTAAACATTTACGCACACAACAAAGTACAAAATAAACTAAAATTACTATGTGCGTGAAAATAAGGTCACCAGCTCTGATTTTCAGCAATTCATTCAATTCAGCAAACATTTTTCTTTTCTTTCTTATGTTACTACCATTGTAACACAAGAATATAGTTTCATCATCAACCCATATTCTGTCCCACTGCTGGGCACGGGTCTATACTATATCTACTCGATGCTATAGCCATCTAAAAGTATACTATTAACTATTTTGTGATAAACTTACTTTGTTACTGCAGATAAATACATAATAAAAAGTTAATAAAATAACATAATGAAAAATGTTTTATTTAAGTGGGAATTAAACCCCATATCTATATCTAATGAGTAAAAGATAAGCGCGTCAAACATCCGGCGGCACGGTTCTGTTGACACTTTTAATTGTATCGCTAATCGCTTCGTGTATTTAATATATTAAACATCTTAAGGACCATTTTCTTTTTGATTAAAAGGCAGTATTCTTAATTTTTTTATGACTATAAAAGAATAGGTTCTGATTCCATTTTGATTTTTTTTTACTGGCCTAGGAGCTTTTCTGCGTTGGGATGTAAGTATTATTATATTATCATTTTGGTTTCTGCTTGATAAAGTATACTCCGTAAAAAGCAATATAAAATGGTCCGTCATCACAATAACTGCGTCTAGAGCAATACCAATACATAGTTTTTTAATAAAATTTGGTCCTTTTGAACGTATACCAAAAGACCAGTTGATAGCAATGGCTGTAATAGATATCTAATTTATTACCTTTAGTTGGTATTGGCATATATACAATTTCTTTGGAACTGTGGCTTCTGTGGCTAAGTAAACAGTATTCAATTAATTTCAAAAGTAAGTATATGTATATGGAATATATACGTAATGTAAACATTAAAAAAAGGATGCCTGAGAGATTTTCTCGACGGCATGTGAAGTCTGCCAACCCGCATTAAGCTAGCGTGGTGGACTTAATAGCCTAATCCCTCTCATACTGAGAGGAGACCCGTGCCCAACAGTGGGACAGTAAGTATATGGGTACATTATTTATTTTATTTGTTAAGTATATATGAAAATATTTTATATCCTTCTAAATGAAATCTAAATAATTCTTAAACAATTAAAGCATAGAGTCAGCTGCGTGGAGAACTGGTATAACTAAACAAATACTTTTTTTGTTTCACAGATAACGAAATACAGGTGTGTGGCTTTTGTTAACTGTTTGCACACAGATATGAAATTAAAAAAGATAATGAACGAGACTCAAAATTAAATAGTTTGACTTTGTTTGCTTTGAGAATGAAAGGTGAACTGTGTGTGGTGCATTCTTTTAGAGTACAGATTAGCTTGTCTTTTTTTCTAGCAGAAGAAAAAGTAATTTAGGGATGTGTTAAATATTTGACTTCTTATTGAATGTGATTGCGATAAAAGTTTAAGAATTTAGAAATCTTGTAATTAGGTGAACTTGCTTAGATTGATATAAAAAATAAAATAGAAAATAAAATATTTTTTAAAACACTATCAATAGAATATAATATAAACGAAGTACCGATAAGTAAGTTGAGAAGAAATCAAACAGATGAACATCTAAGAACTTATTTATTACAGATTATAATTTGACATTATAGTATTATTCGGCTACTCTGTCAATATGAGCTACAAATTACTAGTTGATTCCATACGATAATTTGCCAGATAATAACGAGGTTAGATTATGAATATTGGTAAAGATGTCAGTCCCCCTTTGTTAAAGTACAATGAAGTTGAAAAAAATTTAAGTAACCAAATGTTTTGCATTAATAACTACCTACATTATTTTTTTTTAAAACATTGATATTAAACATACTAAAAAAAACAGTTTTAGAGTGAAAAAACTGCATTAACTGCGTTTTACATCGCTATTTGCTATTTATACCTCAACCGTTGTACCTACCTAAACCTATTTATAATGGGCCGTATCTATCTATACCACTCCAAAGAAGTATGAAAGGCAGAAAATTAAAAAAAAAATCTTAGAAATTGGTTCAGATAAATATGTAAATAAAATGCGCGTTATTGAACAAAGTACTTGTAAATATTAAAACATAAGATAGTAATAAATAATAAAATTCTATTTAGTTACTAAGTTTTTATTACCTGATAAAAATATGAAAATAGTTATAACAGTGATTTTGTGTCATGTATCAATGATTTTCAGTTGTATTAAAATGGCATGTATTTACTAATACTCACTAAGCTCTAACTTATAGCCCTCTCATGGAGAAAGAGAATGATTTGAGGTATGAGAAACCATTTTGCTAAGTACTATTTAAAAATAATAAATTTCAGGATTTTTTAAAACTCTCTGTGCATTTTACTTAGTTTCGTAAGCTTACTTAACTTAATTACTTCCAGTTCTTATATATCCATTTTTAAGTATTTAAACTCTTATATTATTATTTAAAATTATTTGTATGCTTTTTAAATTAACTAAGTAAGTGTGATCATAAATGATACTATATAATTGGTAGTTGGACGGCTTGAGGCTCCTGTTCCTCCTACTGAAGATCGTCTCCATTATTATGTGGAAATATTAGTAATTTAAGCTCACCTTAATCTTTTTGCTTCATCGATGAACGGCCTCTTCTCCATCTCTGTCAGCAGCTTCCATTCTGCTCCCAGCCTTTTGGAGATCTCAGAGTTGTGCATCTTCGGGTTGTCTTGCGCCATCTTACGGCGCTGGCCCCTTGACCACACCATGAAGGCATTCATAGGCCTCTTTATGTGGTCATTGGGCTGTTTACCCAGAGACATTGTTAGATCAATTTTGACGGATTTAAGAAACAACCTTTTAGAAATTAATTTTTGCCACACCGATTCTCCGCGCGCATTATTTTCAAACATATACTTGCTATCAGTTTCGGTTCCAATCCGTTTATAATTTTTTTGTTTTTAATTTATGCGTTACATTCAAAATATCGCATTCCGATTAATTCCCGCGCGCGTCGTGAAAAGCTCGTCGAAAGCTCAATGCGGCGCTTTTCTTGCTAGTGTCATGTTAACGGCGAACTCTGCCCTGTCCCCCCTTGATTTCCCCCCCTCTAAAGTGAGTGGCCAATGATAGTGGGCCGTGGGCGGCCGCTGGGTGCTGATTGGCTGAGGAATCGTTTGTCTCACGCGGTTCAACAGGTAGCCGTCGCGCTCGTGTTTGCATGTTTATTAGCAAGATTAAATTTCTTTTTAAAACCACAATCTTCGGGCAAAAAGAACGCGCTTGTTCGCAATCGAATGTTGATTCGATTTGGAGTATTTCGGAGAGCGCGGCCGGTGATTTGCACAAATTAATTGTTGACATTAGATCGAGTATACACTGTGTATTGAAAAAAGTTAATTCTTGGGTTATTGCTTTCGTACGGATTGGATATTGGATTTAGAATCTGTACATACTTTTTTTAATGTTACGTTTTATGGAGCATTTTGTTTTGTAACTAATTTAAAAAAAAAAATTGATAATAATAATTTTATGAGATATAGTAAACCGTACATCAAAAATATTTATTTCGCGACAAAATTATTGGTTGCACAGAAAAATTATAAATAGTGTTCATGTTTTGTTAGAAAAAAAATAATACTTAGAACATCTAAGTAGACAATCGGTATTTTTCATGTGCCTTCAGTAACTTGATGCAAGTTTAATTTAATTAGAAGTGCAAATTTCGGTGTTCAAACAACGGTGTATTTTTGATGTGTTTATACTACTCACATCAAAAATACACCGTTATATAAATATAATATAAAACAAAAAAATACTTTATCATTCTTATAACTTAGTTTTTTCTATGTATCCGCCTCTAAGGACTAGAATAATTTGACGACTTTTTATTGTATTTTTCCAATCATAAATGCTAAATATCTTTGAAAAGTACTGACTGTTATAAAACTGTGTTAAGTACAGAAAACAACTGCTTTATTGAGTTTGAAAGAATTTGTGATCAAAATTTGATGATGTACAAATATTTAATTGTAATAATTGCAGTTAAAATGCCATCGTTCCTATGTATATGGATTTATGCAGTGGTGTATGTACCTATGACATAAACTAAAGCATAGCTTAGATAGGTATTTTTAAATGGGAGAAGTTTATGCACCTACCCCCAGATCTGAAATAGAACGAACTATACTTACCGCCAAAAGTCAAGCCTGCTTATAAACAAATAATATGATTTCCTAACAATGAACTCATATGGACTAAATTAAGATTTTTGACTAAAATTATGGAAAATGGTCTGTCTGCCGTCATTATATAAGGAACCATGAAATGACTAAGGCAGATGTTGTTATAGTAATTTTCAAGCATTAATTCATGTATTGTATGAATAAGGGTTTAAACAGACAATTAGCGCGCCCAAAACAGACCCCAAACATGTGTATACGCATACATCGGGT
Source organism: Acronicta psi (assembly GCA_946251955.1). Classification (NCBI taxonomy): domain Eukaryota; kingdom Metazoa; phylum Arthropoda; class Insecta; order Lepidoptera; family Noctuidae; genus Acronicta; species Acronicta psi. The sequence goes on along the minus strand of OX276470.1, from coordinate 15,518,221 downwards.
GGCATAGAGAAAGCAGACGGTATCCAATTTGCATGAGACAGGCCGAGGCATAGACAATTCATAGCTGAATGCCTGCCTAATGGTCACCTCTGTTCTTAATTGTGGGCATACGGACATACGCCCTTCAAACTATCTAGTGTTGCGGTGTGAATAGAGTTCTAGGTTCGTGCATGTATACAATATTGTTGTAACTATTATAATTGTGACTAGAAAGTTGTCTTAAATTAATATACCCTGGTGACAAATATTGCTAGTTGATTTATGTAATATATTTTTTTATATAAGCTTCACGCTTTGTAAATGGGAGAACTCTCTATAGACATGTATTTCAACCCTAGCTGTATCCTATTTATCTTTTAAAATATAATCTGTAATATATTTCGCAAACATTTATAGATTGTTTTCTCATATTGTAAGTATTCATATATTATTGTAGCAGATATCATTATCATCACTAAAATTTAAAAGAGTGACCATGGAGTTTCTTCTCCATAGGAAACGACTAATTTGGAACCGTGCACCTAAATTCGACATTGCATAAGTGCCTGTATATGGTTTACATGAAAATAAAACTATTTTGATTTGATTGTCAATCCATATTCAGTCTAATTTACAATGACGGTTGCCTACTGACGTCGTCCATACCTAATATACTGATTAGTACCGTTAAATACAGAAGAAAGACACATAAATATATCGGATGTCTTTTGAGTTTTTGACTTCACGAAACCTAAAACTAATCTTCGCATCATTGCCATTATTTCTTTACTCTAGGTCTTACCTGAGAAACACATAATTTTGGAGATATTAAAGTTAAATGATTATTTCTTTTTACTTTTTTTACATAAATGAATTTAATAATGTAGTTTCCTACTAAACTAATTTTCCAATAAACATTTATTGATATTCTTATTGCAATTGCAAATATATATTATAGGCTTTTTATTTAACAAAACGCAATGAATTTCAAATCGCGCAAAAATTTACGTATTTTTCCAGTGATTATTTTAATCTCAGTAAGGAGTATAGCCAAAATTACACACTTTGTTTTCCTTCTACAAACTGTGAAAAATAGTACAAGTATAGATAGATTTAGTAGGCTAAACGAGCGCTTCGCTTTATTTAACATCAAAGAAGGTACAAGGTGAAGTTAACTACAATTTAGCCACTCTTTTATTTTAAACCTCAAATCGGTATAAAAAACCTCTTTTGATTAAATTTTATGAAGTAATATCATTATGATGGTGTCAGCTATTTGATTGGTAAGCGCGCGTGAAATTGAAACAGAGCGGGCGTCATGATTCAGTTAACGACAGGTCAGTGTACAGATAGACACAGCTGGAGTTGGATAAACTAGAGAAATTACGTAATGTTGTCATTTTTAACCCCCGACGCAAAGAGACGGGGTATTATAAGTTTGACGTGTTTGTGTGTGTGTCTCTGTCTGTGGCATCGTAGCTCCCGAACGGATGAACCCATTTTGATTTTGTTTCTTTTATTTGAAAGATGAATTAGTCGGGAGTGTTCTTAACTATGTTTGATGAAAATCGGCCAAAGATGGCCGCCGCCACAAAATAGCGAATTATATATTTTTTCACGACTCCCTCAATATGGGTATTAAATGAAAGGGCTTAGACTTAGACTAGGAAAATAGGTACTATACACTATGATAAATTTCAAATCCAAGATGGCCGCCACCACAAAATGGCAAAATACATTTCCTGTTGGGGGTTTTCTAAATGTTTAATATATTATTTATTTATTCAATTAGGTATACACTTACACCATGGGCCACACTCAGAAAGTCACTTAACCTAATGAATCATTAGCTAATGAGACCCAGTATATCTCAGTACACTGTCAACAAATTCAAATATGAAAAAATAGGCCAAGAAGTTAAGTAACGTCTCTGAGTTGGGGCCAATGTCATGTAATGCTAATATGTAATGTTTTGTTGAGTGATGTAAACGCCAAATAAAGTAAGTTGATCAAAAGTAGTAGAGAGAGAAATCCTAAAGTACAAATCTATAGGGAAGACTTTAAACATTCCTAGTGAAATGAGCTCGCCGAACCTGAAGACACTGGGCCAGTTATATCGATGTCTTTGGTGACTAGGTCCAGTCCAAAGGACCACTGCGGAACGAAGGATTCCAGGAAAGGACCAATTATATAAGTTAAAGTATTAGTACTATGTAGTTTAGTTCGTAGGTCAAAATATATAAAACCATGTTCAGCACGAAAATTAACAGCCTTCATTGCATTTCAATCACTTTGCAAAAGATAATCTTTAAAGCGTTGTTGTTCAAGTATTTTATAAGTGTCTGTACAGTAAACAATCCGGTGTGTCGGCCACAATATCGCGTTATGTACCGTTTTGCCGCGTCACTGCGCCCCCGCGGGCTACAGACGACCACCTACCCTCTGTTCTCTACAATACACCCGCTTTATCGCCGATACGATAAAGAGTTTTATACTGTTCTTTATAAATGTTTCGCGTTTAATATGAGTTTACCATATTTTTGTGATCTGAACTGAATTAAAAATGTAGAATAATTTTATTATGTTATAGTTAAACAATTTTATATTGACATTGATTAGTACAAAATGGATAATCTATGATCAAAACACGCGGTAGCATTTCAAGCCAAGTATATTATGCTCGAGAAACTTCGATTTAACGTCCTACCCACAAAAAAAAAACAATTCGTTTGAAAAGAAGGATGTTCTTGAATTGAATAATAATTACTTAGGAGCTTATATTTTTATTTGCGGTCGGCGACACGACTGGCCTGGTGCTTGCGATCATCGCTCGACGGCAGCAGCCGATGGTACTTTCACGATCTAGCGAAAAATGTAAAGATTAGATTTGTAGGAACAAATAGTAACTGGTTTCTATAAATTATTAGGTAACCGCTGCGGTCTGATACTGCGGTTGGACAACACTGTTGCTGATCTGCCTACGGATGGCCTTCAGGAATGTACTTTTCCATAAAATATGATTAAAGAAAAAACTCAAAATTTAAACATTCCCAATGGGTGTTGTTGTGTCTTGTATCCTGGAATGGTGTTGGGACTAAATAATAAACATTTGTTAGAGTTTTGTTATACGTGGTGTCGCTTGGGGTCCCAGACTCCGAGAGAGAGTGTATTATCATATCATGTTGTCAATTGTCAACTGTCAATGTCAGTGTCGCACGTCTCAGAGGTGTTATACCGTCAATAATTTTATTATATTGGTATACAGTGTCATTTTGTATGACAGGAAAATTGAAATAAAATAAGCTTATGAAAAAATTAAAATAACATCAAAATCTAAAATAAACAAAATAACCTAAACAAATTAATTGATTGTGGGTGTTGCAAACATTATCTGTAATTTATGTAATTTTTGAAACACGGATAAAGGATTTAAGGGAATAATATTAATATCTTGGGACTTTTTTTACACATCACCATCTAACCCCAAACTAAACAGAGCTTGTACTATGGGTACTAGACAATGGATATAATACTTATATACTTTTTTTTTATAATATATAAGAAACATCCAGACAAATACAAACACCTAAGTCCATCACATAAATGTTTGTCTTGTGGGAATCGAACCCACGACCTCGTGATCAGCAGTCCGGTACTCGAACCACTAGACCACAGACGTCGTCAATAATGTTCTGGTAAGACACAACGTAAATGCAACTACCCCAATAAACGGCAGTTGACACGTAAACAATATGTGATTGTGCGTCTGTACGCTCACCCGTGGGCAAGTGGGCATGTAGGTCAACGTTATTGTGGCTGCAGGCTAACGTCACAGAGTATCTAACGCTACGTGCTGCGCCGACGATTGACGCCGAGATTGTGTTATTGTGGCTCGTGTGAACTGGTCTTAATTGCTTTGTGTTTGATGTATCTAAGATGTTACTGTTGATAATTGCACTGTCTTATTATCTTATTTATTTTTAAGAATCAGTTAATTATTATATTGAAATCTATAAAAACATTTGCTCTACGAATATTTTTGAAATTTTCCCTCCTTTCAGTACCTACCCGACATCGTCCCCATGAAGATACTTATCTCATCTAAAACACAAAAAACGTACTAAAAAAATCATTTACATAATATGCTTTTGTAACAAAATCTGTTTTATTTCTACGAACATAAATTGTATGACCTTATAGTGCGATTTAGTCATTTCAAAATTGACTTTAAAATCACACATTTAAAGTGGATAATAGTAAAACTGCTAACAAACTGTTTTTCTATTCTTAAATTGAATGTAGTTTATGTGAAGTATGTGAATATGCTGCTACGAAAACTCGTAGCAGTTCGTAGCATTGTTGCTACGGGCGCCTACAATCGTAGCCAGTGGACAGTTAAAACTATAAAAAGCAGGAAAATGTATTATGATAATAGTTTTCTATCGGTAATTACGACACTAGAGTATTTAAGTAGTGTTATAACGTTATAGTATTACATTATAATAGTGTTATGCTAACTTGTATTGTGTGAACTCGATTCGCTTCAGTATTGAGCGGGTAGGAAATAAAAATATCGCATCAATAGCGACATAAAAGGGACTGTAGTTGGCTACACACGAGATTGTCACGTCTGTTAATAATTTACAGAATCTTTAAAATATAAGTAAAAGTAAACTGCCGCATGTAAGAGCGGCTCGACTGATTTTACAAGTAAGTTTACCGTAATTAGGTTCATATTTAGTTTTTTTTTTTAATTAGGTACATAAAGGGAAGATACAAAAAAAATAGGAATAATAGGAATAGTGTGTAGACTAAGCTGTGCACGGGTCATATTAATTTCAACGTAACATATTATATTACTTACTTTACTAAGTATACTTAACAAAATTGCAAACATAACAATAAGTTGAGATTTTTCGGATATTTAATTCGAACAAACAAGCGAATATACATATTATTTATGTTATGGATATCTATTAATATCAATTTGGGGAACTGTTATTATCCTCATCGAGTCGAGGAATCAACAGGGGTCGGCCTTATTATTATTGCCTGTTTCACCACTTCTAGATAGCCTCTAACGGATAAATTAAAAACTATACATGGAACATATATTTTGAAATTATCTCCCAAGAAAATTTTCGGGAACTTACCAGAAGATGGTGAAACAAGCCCTTAGTCGTGGCGACTAGGGATGAGCGTTGAATCAACGAACTAGTTGAATCAACCGTTGATCTCATGTCAACGTATTAACGTTAACTGTATATGAATCAACTAGTTGAATTGTCAACGACGTTTATGAATTTAACTCGTTCTTCTCGTTCAATAATCGAGAACGCAAATGAAACGAACTGAGCAAATTTAAAAAACTTACGTTAATAATAACGTAAGTCGCGAGGGACGGTCATTTCATACAATTTAAACACTAAGTAGCGAACATAAAAGTAGCGTTGAATAAAAACCGTTCATATCAATAAACAGTTTACGTTGCAAGTTGACATTAGAAGTACGTTAACTCGTTGACGAATTTAACTAGTTGATCAACTAGTTGACGAACGGAAATCAACATTGACGTTTCGTTAAGGGAAATACTGTCAACGACCCATCTCTAGTGGCGTGGCGACATAATAAGTAACAAATGTAAGTATTAAGTTATACAGGGTTACAGATGCTTAAGCATCGTATTACCCACCAAAAATATCTAAGAATCTGATTAGGACGTGACAATAATAACAGACCAACAGCGGTGTACGGCTATACCAAATATTGTGAACGAAACCATAGCGCGATCTAATTCGATGCCAACGCCATCTATTTGTACAAACGGAATCGATGCCACACATCACATTGGTGTAATATCTTCGATTTTATGATAAAACCAGCTTTATACATGGCATTCAATTGATTATTCCTGTTTATATAAATAACTATGCACGAAAATTGATGACATTTGACAAGTGTCGAGCGCCATCTGTAAGGACGTGTAGAACTAATTTTCTCCCGAAAATAATCTGTTTTTCGTACGGGCAAAAGTAAAGTACATCAGCTTCGGCATGTTTGTGTCTGCAAAACTAGAAACTCTGAAAACTCTGATAAATGCGAAAGTTGATGCACAACGTTGTAATGCAATATAAATTTTGAAGGTAATATTACTTCGTTACTGGAGTTTCTCCTAGGTCTACCCAATTGCTGAATATTGTGCCGCTAAATATTACATTTCTAATGAAGTGGACCAGTCTTCCAGTCTGGAAGACTGGATGACCCTAGGCAAAGACCGACAACTATGGAAGGAGAAAGAGGAGGCCTTTACCCAAACAGGGATCCACATCCCAGATAAACAGTTAACCTAACCTTACTAACACTAGATGAATAAGTTAAATGCAAGTTAAACTAAATACTTACACAACTAACCAACATTTGGATTGTAATTTATTGATGTGGAAATAAAAAGGCTTATTATATAATGAAGTGGATTCTGTTGTTGGTTTGAAGGGCAATGTAGCCAGTGAAAATTTACTAGGCGATACGCGACAACAATTAAGGACTCCTGGACAACACACTAGTGATTATTGTGTTGCTGACAGCGGATGCCACTTTCCATCAGGTGACCCTTGTGCTTATTTCTCATATAAAAAATATTTATAAAAACTCAGCTCAGTTCAGTCTTTTCGCAAAAAACAAAAAACAAAAATAAATGTATTTACGTAGGTATAAGTATAATATCTTCAGACGTGTCTTGGGATATTTTCTCCTCGCCTACTGTCACCCCGTTCTATTATGCAGGGTGGAGGAATAACATTTCATTCCTTTCTATTCGCCGGCGTTATTTGTATTTGTTTGTTTGCCGTTCCGTGCTTTGAATACCATCTTCGATAGTCGATACGTCTTTATGTGAAATGCCTTTATATTGAATAGGTTTGTGTAAAGAGGTTTTATAGATTTTTATTTATATGATGACCTGTCGATACTGAATTATTGTGGACCACATAGCTTACAAACTTTCTAGGAAGAAAAGGGTTCAAATGTTCATTAAAACCATGTAAAGTAAAAGTAAGATATTGTAGAGGTATATTAATGTACTTATCATGTATTATTGCCATCAACCCGGTACAAAACCAGACTCCTATTGTCTATTGGTTTCACAGAAAAACCCAACTGCTTTTTCGACCCGGGAATCGAATTGAAACTCAAGCGTAGCAGTCACGGTTCTGACCAAAAAACCAAGGCAGTCAGATAAAACTTTTCCTTACAATACAGGCCATAAAAATTTCAAAGCACTAACTATACACACACTAGTTTCGCATCTTATGTGCTATCGTCCACAAACTGACCGTATTTTATCATTAAAGCCTCAAATGGAGACATTTCCTTGGCGAGACTCCAATAAATCTATATAAAGTAAATAGATGCAGGCCCACCGATCCGGCACATAAAACTAAGGCTTAAAACTTGCAATAACAATAAGTTAAGACTAAAAAATCGACTTTACACTACACGATTAGATATGAAAAAATCGTGTCTTGTTTGATTACTTACGCGATGTTGAAATTATAATAATAATATGATGTTATAATGCTATCGTTATGCGGGACAAGCTGTTTGTTCATAAACAAAATTGTTTCTTTGCTTGTCCCGCCTGCAATACATTTTCCAACATGTTGTTCCACAGAGCTTGTTTTTAGATTTTTAGTTAGAACTTTTTACGCAGTCGGGTTTTTTGTTTTTTTAAATGTTTTTATATTTTCTGTTTTTTATAAAATATATAAAGAATATTCGATAAGAATGTAATTAAAATGAATAAAGTGAATATAAGGGAATATATGTGTATTTCTTGCCGAATAATAAATAAATTAATAAATAAGATGTAAATATTGTGCCTACGTATTCATTTGATACGAAGTTTTGATAAATCTCTTTATGATGATTTAATAAATAAAATATTAGACATATCTACATACTATTCGTAATCTTCGAAGCAACCCTTCAGAGGTGTATTAATGTACACCCACAGTTAGCCGGTATGTTTTTAGGTCCCATGTTATAGTGCGGGCTCGTTGCCAATAACCGGGCACAACTCCCAACTCCGAGGTGCTACTGAGAATTTCATAGAAAACCCAATTACACTATGCCCGGGACCTCGAGATTAGCAGTCGAGCTTAGGACCACTAGTACCTGTTACCTGCGTAAGTAACCACAATCCCAACTCCATACTCGCTAATCGTTCTTACCTATGTTAGGTTAGGTTAGGTTAGGTTATTGACTCTGATAAATTTTGAGCTTTTATAAAATGACGAATGTGTGCCGTCGGTCGTGGGCTCTTGCTCTATAAGTTAACAAAGTAGTTCATAAAATATTATTGACTACGAATTCTAAAATTCGTATCGTAGTCGTATCGTATCATCTAAATCGCTTCTCGCCTCCCGCCTCACGACGCTCGGGGCGGGCGGGTGCTTTTTGTATTTTCCATTATGGCGGCAACGGTGTTATTATCATAAATATGGCGTTAAATACTCCCCTTTATGTCGCTCGGTGATTTACAAAGTCGCCTCCTGTTGGCGAGGGATTTATCTGGCGATTTTGAAGTAGGTAACTGGTTAGTATTTATGTCGGTGTCCGAATATAGGTTTTTTTTCTAGGGGAGCAAAAAGTATTTAATGGGTTAATATTAGCAGGAAGGCCGGTATCATCAGCAGAATATATTGAAATTTTCTGAATTGAAGAACGGTCTTATGAGAAACCATATTATTATGTAACTCCTCTCCATCATCTACTCGCGGTGAAAGCGAGGGTCTGTGTTCAACTGTGTTCAGTTGTTGTGGCATCATAACCATCCTTTAACACAGGTTAGACTGATTATATCAGAAGGTACTTACCCGTCTTTCTATCTGGTTTGTATTATCCCGCAAGGTAAAGACCTTTATCTCCCTTTTGAACACCATCTCTATTTTCCTCTATCTTTGTCTTGGTCATACGTACCTACATTTAGCAACAGAAATCGTCAACGTCCATACCATGTTGAAAACACCGGTTCTCGTCCGATCACCGAAGTTAAGCAACATCGGGCGCGGTCAGTACTTGGATGGGTGACCGCCTGGGAACACCGCGTGACGTTGACTTTTTTGAAATCGATACCTTTTTTCAATGAAGTCAAAGAGATGTATGAAACAATAGGTACCTATTGTTTTTAATAATATGGTATATTAAAGAAATATAATGGCTATTTTCGTATTATAAAAATAATTCTCAGATAAAATATAGGGCCGTGTTACTTCTAATTGTACATCTGGCGCCATCTGTCCCAAAAATATGTTTTCTATAGAACTACATTGGTGCCATCTGTTGGAAGTTATTCAGTATACATGTGTGCCATAAACTCCAATAAGTTTCTGTATAAAATGCTAGATGGCACTCTTATATTAGAATGAAATATTTTTTACCGATAATAAATGACTAACCATGCTTCGAATATAAATGAAACGGAAAATAGTTGATTCACAGAATTACGGTTATACAAGGTAAATCAAACATTAGGATATGCAGATTGATGTTGTGTCATAGTGTGACTGTGACTTGTTTGCAATGAGATGGCCTATGTCGGGAACGTTTAAGATTTTGTGAGATGATGGATATGAGGTAAAATATAAGTATTATGTTTTAATTTAATTTTAACTTGTATGCTTTTTTATATGATTATTGTGATTTTTTGTTTTGTTTACCAATTTTATTATTCGTAATTGAATGCTGCAACGTCAAAGAAAACATGAAGGGCCTGGTAAATTTCCAGATAATTTCATACAAATTATGTTCCATTTTTTAATTTGTCCAGCGGATAGCGTCTATCCAGAGATGGTGAAACAGTCCCAATGTTCGACAGTAAGAAAAATATTGACGATCAATGTTATTCACACGATACTAAGTACAATACTTAAACCGCATAAAACGGACTCTTTTGTGGCCTATTCATGATAAAACGAGGTGAATTGGTCAATGGTTACCCATTGACTATTATGTTGCAAGGATTAGCCGCTCCTAAATTCATTCCAAACCGACAATGTACAATCAAATAGGAGGTACTTGTCTATTCGCAATCACAGTTGCAAAATCTAAGGTGTGGATGAAACAATATACTTGCGACGAGTAGTGACATCTACAGAATCTTTGCGATATTAATTTTGTAAACTTGTGGACAGATCTGTGCCATTTCAGGATATTGAACAATACCTTAAAGTTCCGTCATTCGGAATTTTAATTTTTTTTTATATTTGATACAAGAAACAAATTCTAAGTCTAATTTATGAAAGAGGGTTGGTGAGCGTTAGTGACATCTGTCGGGTTTGTTTAGAATTACAGACTGTATTCGGGCACATTAGGGTGTCTGAATCTTCCGCAATGTCTTTGTAGTGTCTCTGCCTACTCTATTACGGTAAATGACAACGAAGCCACTTTAGAAAAAAAAGTGATCACAATTTAAGTAGTCAAATGAAAGTCACGTGTGAGGTACCGTTGGAAAACACTATACCTACAGCTTATCTTTATTGAAAGTTTAATTAACCATAGGGCTTTAGTCCAATTAGGGGGGATAGATCCATAACATCATACATTTTGTTTAAGCCTAAAAAAAGCACATTTAAATAAGCAATTCTAAATAAGTACTCCCATAAACAGAATGTGTTTGATGTATTGGTAAGCGAATAAATTATTCAAGGTCTAGTTAAGTTTTACAAAGTGATAGTGCAGAATACATTGAATAAAAGAAACAAAAACTTAATTGATTTGTACTTAGTTTCTTATATGTATACAAGAAAACAAGCTCGGTCTTTTTATTTCGAAAGCACAGTGAATTTCACACTTCAGTCCAGCAATCTTCATAAACAAAATCAATTCCAAGTAACATTTTTTGTGCACCGTACAGTTAATAGATAGCGGGTGCGCAGGCGCGGCTTACACAAAACATACGACGAGTATCATTTGACAATTTGCGAGCAATCAATGCATTGTCACCGCTCTTTATTCAACTCCAAATAATACATGGAAAATTGTCCATTCCAATTGTGATCGGACCATTGTTGGTCTAATGACATGGTTCAGGCTTAGCCCGCTTTGGAACCGACCATCAGTTCATGTTCGGACGTGTCGGAGATGAGTATTTTAATGTTGTGAATTCTGTTCGTCATTTGAGACAGTTTCTCTCTAATATGTTCGTGGAAAATTGTGCTGGAGAACTTATGAACCTCAAAAATCCTTCAATTTTGCCGTTTGAAGTGTAAAAAATGTTAACTATGTCAAAATACAGGAAGCTTCGAAAAGGGAATTTTTAATATAACCAAATAGTTTCCGGAAATAATAAATCTAATCTGTTGAAGACGACAAATGACGTAACATCAATGGCATATCAACTGGAGCAGCACCCACAGAGGCAGCTACCGAAGATATCGAGACACTCCAACCCCTACCACATAAAGAGACCGATGAACGCTTTCATGGTCTGGTCAAGGCTGCAGCGGAAAAAAATATCTATGATGAATCCTAAGCTTCATAACTCGGAGATATCTAAACGCTTAGGTTTAGAATGGAAGAGCCTAGAAGAGGCAGAAAAGAGGCCATTTATTGATGAAGCAAAGAGGTTAAGGTTAAAACACATGCAGGATTATCCGGACTATAAATACCGTCCTAGGAGAAAGAACAGGTTAGATACAGCGGCGTTTGCCAATCCAGCGCTTTATACAACTCGAGAAACTTTTGTGGAGGTTGAGCCGCGTCAGGAACCGAGTTATCAAGCGCTGTCTTATCCTGATCAGTTTGTATATAACAATATGATCAGTTATACGGTACCTTCGATACCTCAGCCTACTTTCGTCCCAACTTCAATCAGGCCGAAGGAAGAGGCTCTGCCTAGTTTGGATCTAAGGCCGCTGCCATCGATCGAGAGCATCTCTCCGAGGCCGTTTGCAGTTGTCAACCAGCAGATGATGGTGAAGGCATACCAGGACCTGCATTACGTACCCAGTGACGTCACTAGGATCTCCTATCATTATCCGTTTGGGGTGCAGTAGAATATTTTTTATTTAAATAATATTATTGAGGCCATAATTTAATTTTAAGCACTAGTTAGAAGTAACCATTTGTTGTTTTCTATAAGTAATGATCTATGTGATTGTTTATGGTGTATTTTTAGTAAAACAGTAGCAATGCACAATAATTTCTTCTTTATTTATTGAATAATAAAAGATCACCTACTCTAATAGATGTACTGACTATATATAAGTGATAATCACTTAGGTTACCATAGATATTACTAGCAAAGTGATACCAAAGGCATTGGTGATGTAAGCGTTAGGTTGAATGATCATAACTTGAAAAATATACTTTGTTTCTGGCCTGTTGATCATTGCTTTGCCTATAGTAAACAGGACGTACCTTTTACGAAGGTATAGTGTTGGTAACTTTAGGTATTCTGTGCCTCGACCATGAGTTTTTGTCACTAGACTCGCTAGCGACGCGGTAAAATATTTGTATGGAAAACTCTCGCAGCGCCTCTAGCGGTTACGTAAAGAACTAAAACCTGCTATGGGATTACAGCGTTTCGATGCGTAAAAAACCTATCGAAAGTCATTCGATAGAACTCATGGTTGAGGGGCTGATTCGTTTTTGACCGACACTGCACAATTACAGCGAACGCAAAATACTTGATCATGAGACTTTTCCTACTATGGTAGGGTTGGCTTCCTGTCGGAGCTGAATTAAACTAGGTACCATATTTTCTGAACATGTACACCTACCCCATATAGCATACAACCACACTTACATAACTTTGTATCTATCAAAAACTTAATAATTTGTCAAAGTTACTGAAGTTAGTATAAAAGACAAGCTTTTGCTTATTGAGAGGTTACTAGAGAATTCTGAATAATAAATCAGATCCGGTACCTACCTATAATCACAGTTGTCTATGTGTGTGTGATAAACGATTTAAATTTACCGTGCTTAAAACTAAAATTAATTCTATACTTACTTCACAGAAAACGTTATGATTTCGAACAAAATGTGAGTGTAATGATGTATAATGGCAGCACATTATCAAAGTCATGTTGTTTAGTTTGCTTGGTACCAATGTACATGGAATTACAGTTAACATTGGTACCTACTTTTACATACCGAAATTTACGTCCGCAGCAAGTAGGTTTCTGTAGTTTCTGCCTACCCCTGTGGGGAAAAAGGCGTGAGTATATGTAGGTATGTATGTATATCATAACGGTTAAGGTTGCTTACCTTACCTTGCTAATACCGTTGCGCCAAGCGCCGTGGGTTTGATTCCCTTTATAAAAATTTAATTAAAACTTTGTTACACACACTAAGTTATAATCACATTCTCTAAATCTCAAATAAACCAAATCAAATCATTTTCAAAATCTTAAATAAATAAATCAAAGTAAAATTACTTAGAATTTCATATAGCAGCAATACAATTCTCAATTTTTCAAGGCCTCCATGCTGAATGTAAAATGTCCCAGGATTATTTATTATTTATGTAACTTTAGTTCTACAAAAGTTCTAAGCTCTTAGATGCGCAACCCTTTCTCGACTCCCGCACATCTGGGGCGCAATGTTTTCTTCCCAAATCGCATCTACTTATACATTTTACCCGTCATTTCCCTCGGATGGAGACATCGCAGGAGGCTGTCGGAAGTTCCCAGAAATAATGTGGAAGCAATGACGAGACACTTCACAGATTGATGGTCTCATCTTAATGTGGTAATTGATTCGTATGTTTGTTCGGAGAGACAGTATTTTTGCGCTGTGATTTTGTGAATCACTGTTTTCCAAGGGGTTTGGTGTTTTTTAGCGGATATTTGGAAAAAAAATATTGAGATTACTTAGTGCCTTTTTATTGAATATTTAGTAACAACGACGTCTGTGGTCTAGTGGTTCGAGTACCGGACTGCTGATCACGGGGTCGTGGGTCCGATTCCCACAAGACACAAACATTTATGTGATGAACTTAGGTGTTAGTGTTTGTCTGGGTGTTTCTTATATATTATAAGTATGTATTTACAAAAAAAAAGTATATGTATAAGTATTATATCCATTGTCTAGTAGTACCCATAGTACAAGCTCTGCTTAGTTTGGGACTAGATGGTGCTGTGTAAAAATGTCCCAAGATATTTAAAAAAAAAAAAAATTCCCAAGTAACACGCGAATCTACAATCGTTTTTCATGACTGAATTTTCTATCAATGCACTGCTGAAACCTGTAAGTTTCGAAAACTTACGTTATATAACGTTAGCACCTGCTAAGAAATAATTTTGGAATATTTTCAAGAGATTAAAGCATGTTATATCGTGGTGCGCAGTTACTTACCGTACCTACTTATAAAACTGGTAGGGATCTTTTATAATATTATTCGTGTATCTATACTAATATTATAAAGGGGAAATATTTGCATTTAGCGATAAGACCGCCAATTGTACCCTTAAGTTACGTCTGAAATGTTTATTTTAATTTCTCCTCTGGTGTACAATAAAGAATATTCTATCTATCTATCTATCTATCTCTTTGGTTGTTTGATGAACTACTGGACCGATTTAAAAAATTCTTTCAGTGTTTGACAGCCCATTTATCGGGGAAGGTTATAGGCTATATACCATCACACTACGACTATAAGGAGCGGAGTAGCAATGAAAAATGTTGCAAGATATTTAACTAACGATGATTACTTATGGAATATTTTCATAAAGAAGTTTAACCACAAAAAAGTTATTGATTGGTTGTAAACGTGATGGTATGTAATATTCGAATCAATTACTTTGCCCAAATAACAACAATAAAACCAATCACAAATTATGGAATTTCGATTTGTTCTAAAGCGTACATTTTGAATATTATAGGGCAATTTAATCTAGCGCTGAAGAAAGATCACAGGGTGCATAAAGGGGTGTTTAATTAATTTATTATTGTGCCCACCCCCACCACTGTTAGGGGGTGAAATGATTTTTCTATAATAAGCTTTCCATTAATTGAAAACTTGATTGTTGAGGAGTTATATGGAGCTGATATTGAAATGAGGAATCGGAATGATAGGAAAATCTTAAGATATATAGATTATATATGATTCTGTAGTGATTAGGTTATTTCTAGACAAACCTGGTATATATTGATTCATTTATCCAAACATTTATAAATGCAAAAATATATCTATCTATTTGTCCCTTCGTCTGTTACATTTTCTCTGCTAAACTGCTGATCCAATTTAGATACAATTAGGCAAGAATATAAATTGACACTTGATTGTTGTGATGTTACACAACATTCTGAGGAAGGACATAGACCACAGACATCGTCTGTGGTCTATGTCTATGGTGGTTTGAGTACCGGACTGCTGATCACGAGGTCGTGGGTTCGATTCCCACAGCACAGAAATATTTATGTGATGATGAATATAAGTATTTGTGTTGTCTGGGTGTTTCCTATGTATAATAAGTATATATTTACAAAAAAAAGTATATAAGTATTATATCCATTATCTAGTACCCATAGTACAAGCTCTGCTTAGTTTGGGGCTAGATGGTGCTGTGTAAAAATGTTCCCAAAATATTTATTTATTATTACTATAGGCTACTACTACAAGAAATTTTACTTTTAAGTTTTTTACCTAGTTAAAAATTAAAAACGTAAAGTTATAACCTACTTTATAAGACCCGTTGGCAGTGGTATAACCAGCTCTATATAAAGCTTAACCATTTGCAAGTCTTCAGCTATTACTAAAATAATAATTAAAGAAACCTCACCGGATCGCTTGTTAATTGACATTTTGTTTCAACAATTTAACTATATCGAACAAGTCGTGGCTTTTAACTATCGGAATGTTTCTCAATGGATTTTGAGAAAACAGTCTTTGATTTTATGTAGAATATTCTAGTAATTTCTGTACGTATTTTGTTTTATGTTGTTTATAACTTGTAATAAAATTATGAAATTGTTTCCTGGCCCTAATTAGCAAAGAATAGAAAAATACCGGCTAGACAGAATAAAATTGTGAAGTTTGTGTGTAGAGTAGAGACTGTCTGACTGAAGGCTCGCCGTGTAATAGCGAATAGGCGAATAGTCAATGTTTTGTTATTGTTTAGTTCGCACGTGTTAACTAATGAATAATAATAATAATAATAAAATTTAATTCAGGCAAAGTAAACCCATATACACAAATTATTAACAGATACATAAAAAAGACAGAAAATTATACAGATTTTTTTTAAAATAAGGTCTGAAGAACATAAACAGCTAAAACATTTTTTTTTACTACTACTACTTTGGCATTTCATTTTAAATTAAAACTTTCGCTGCGACAGTTGCACCATTGTATGTTTGTCGCAGCAATGCCTTATGATGTAGCAGTCAAGCCTGCTCGCAATCATCTTTAATAATAATGGTTGACAATTTAGATGTCGACTTTTTAATTTCACTTATAGTGGAAGCACGTGGCGTTCTCTGGGCAAGACAAAGGAAAATTATAAGGATAAAAATTAACCTAATAATTTCGTCGTCTTTAGCGGTCCATATCTAAACAAAAACTGAACGATGGTTGCTGCTTATTGCCCGCGGTGCACCGTACACGGCACCGTGCCGCGGCACGACGCCGTGCCGTCTCCCGGTAGCGGCGACGTACCGTTACACGGTGGCTGGTGGTGGTGCCGTACCGTAGACATGTGTCCACGCCCTAATAGGTTATATTAGCCTTAGACATACCGGCGAACTGTAGGTGTACATTAGTACACCTCTGCCTAACCCATTTGGGAATTAAGGCGTGATTGTATGTTATGTATCTAGAGGGGCTCGTGGCTAAGCTAACACTACGCTGATCAACCGATCTGCAAGGTTAAACTACGCTTGCCGAGGTCAGTCTGTGGATGGTTGACCATTATTAACACATCGAGATCCCTCCGTGCCTCGGAGAGCACGTAAAGCCGTCGGTCCCGGTTGTCATACGAACACCTATGATAATCTATCTTTTTATATTTTTTTAAGCATTTTTCATGCTACCAGAAGACGCAGGTTCGAATCCTGCTCGCCAGCCGATTTTTTCCTTCATTAAAAAAATAACCTATGATAATCATTAGTGGTTAATAGTAGTGGTTGCCTAGAAATTGGGTTGTGGAGGTCTGATGGCAGTCGCTCCGTGTAAAATACTGATATTCAGCCGCATCTGGTTAGTCTGGAAGCCAACCATGGTTGGGAAAAAGGCTAGGAGGATGATCTTTAAACTGTTTGAGATTGTAATGTCACAATCTCGCTTCTCATAAAAAAATTCCGTTACAAGCCTCACTCATGGCCGTACACGTGAGGGCCACGTTTAAGCCCACTCTTCAACTAATATTTACTCCGCATCTGAAAAAAGTTCAATTGAAGTTAATTGTTTTCTTTGCAACTTAACTTCGCAAAGGTTTGCTAAGGGGTTGGGTATCGAAGGTTACGTAATTGTTCGTATTCATTTACTGCTTACACGTGGACGAAATTTCGGTAATTTTTTGTTTAATAAGAAATGATCAGTTGCTAAAGGATAGATACATTTTATCAATCGACAACGTCTGTGGTCTAGTGGTTTTTATATATTATAAGTATATATTTACAAAAAAAAGTATATACGTATTATATCCATTGTCTAGTACCCATAGTACAAGCCCTGCTTAGTTTGGGACTAGATATTAATCGTTTTACTGTTCCACTGCTAGACACGGATCATAATAACATGTCAGCATAAAAGGAGTTAGGTTATAGTCAAAATCAAATTCAAAGTAGTTTTCCTTCACCTTATTTTGTATCACCTTAGTTGATACCTACCTACCTTATCCTGAACTCAAGCCCTACACTTGGCATTCTTGGTTATCATATCACAAGACTGTTCTAGCTGGCTTGGACCGACACCGTGTTGAATTTAACTAGTGAAAAAATCTTTGAAATTAGGTTCTAGAAAATATTTCCACCCCTAAAGACACAAAATAATAAACAAACAAAACTTGGCAATTCCCTGCCTATAATATTTTTTATTTGTTTATGTCCATGACTTAATAGTTACGCAATAAAAAAACTCCGAACTTGTGTAATACTTAAGAAGTTCACCCCTCTTACTTAACTCTTTCACAGCGATGTCGAAACAGTTTAAAAAGATTTTGTCAGGTTTCCACATTTTTTCACAATACCAACTTTGTTGAGCACTTGCCAGAAAAGTATCAGATTGTGAAAAACACTCTGTACGCGTGCCTTTCATCCGTATCTCTTGTTCACCAACATTCACATCTCGCGTCATTCAATATCGTGCGACGCATTCATCCAAAACATCTCTACAAGAGCCAAGAACAATACTAGACAACTGTCTAACACATATCTCTCTGAGCTTAAGCACTAACCACGTGAGTGCAAAGAAATTTCAACTCTAATCTACAGTGCAAGAGCTTGGTTTGAAAAAGTAAAGATTACGAGATGCAATTCTGACGAATAACTGCTGTGTATTATCAAAGCTTCGTTACATTTTAGTTTCTTATCAAAAGACTTTAAGTACATTTTTGATGTAATCGAATTTTGGATTTATGACGTTATTTTACAGTACAAATTCGCTTGTGCTTACTAGAAACTATAGGTGATCCGATACTGCTACACGACACAAAACTGTTCAAAGCATAACAAACTTAGAACGCTGCATTGTCAATCAAAAAACGCATTTAACACAATGGTTTAAAGGCGTCGTCGCCAGCATCTACCGCTGTCACACCAAAGCGCACGTCATAATCGTCACAGACGTCTTTCACACCGTGCACGAAGAATGAATGATGGATGAATCGCAGCATGAGAATCCAGCTTTTTCCATGTATGGTGGAAACGAATTGTCGCTTTCCGGTTATGAAACAATTTTCCGTGGCATTTAAAACCCTACAGCTTCAATGATAAGGGTTAATGTGGAGTTTTGAAGGTGATGATGTAAGTTTGCCGAGCATATCTGTGTATATTCATACGAGTCACAAATGGGCCAAAAGTTGTATAGTGAATATGGGACGGTCTCCGCAGTATAAAAGAGTTTGCAAGAAATGATATGACTGACTAGAAATGTTTAGGATCCATGTCATTCTTTAGCCTTTTGATAATTCCACAGAGCTACTGTAACCTCGATTTTTGAACCTGCTGATTTTTTCAGACTAAGTAGATGGTTTATTCGCTCTGGGTCTAGGTCTATAGGTATCTCTTAGATAAATATTAAGGCTCGTCCATCTATAATTTGGAGATGGCAGAGGATCTATGTTTTGTTTTTGTGGGAAGCAGCCTGAAAATGTAATGGTGGACCTTAAATATTACTATTTTTCTGGCTCTGATTGCAGCCGTTTCATTTACAATACTGATTTTTAGTCATATCAAGACTGAAAGCCAGCTCCTTCCTAGTTGGCAAGCGACTAAGATGATGAGGGCCATCTTGTTAAACATTGATCTTCATATTAATGGAAAAGTTAAGAACGCTGATTCTTCTCACTGACACTACATTATTTATATACTACCTTTTTGCCGCAGGTTTGCTTGTGTCAAGTTTGAACCCCGTTGATGTTTTTTTGTATAGGAACGGAGAAAAATCCAATGAATCAAAGATCATGAAAATTGGTCCAGCAGTCCACCAGTCCAGTCGGGTTTGTTACAAAACTTATAACTCGAGAAGAGCTGTTATAAGTTTTGTAACAAACCCGACTTTGTTTTTTATATATTAATTAAGATATATTTTAAAAGGATTTCATGACAGGACGTTTCTAGTGAGACCTATCTATCTTCGCTCCATCATCACAACATTTCGGTATTCTCGTTCAACTTTTCCAGTTTACACGGTATTTTTATTCGTTTGTCACGTTTAACAACTTCCCTTCGCATTTTGCGCTATTATTGCAAAGGCGCAAATGCTTCATACAATATTATTTGCAAAGGTTTTCAGCGTGCAATGTTTTTAAGGTATGTAAGTATGTGACTCCGTTTTTACTGGTATTCTATAATGAGCATTGGTTGAATATTGTGTGTGTTTACACTGTACATGTTTTTTCATGAGAACCAAGACGTAAATGTATTCGATTAATAGTCAAGACATTAATCGTAGTATTATTATTATTATGTCACTCGTGCATCCCACTAACTGCTAGAGTCATACATACGTATGTATGTATATCACCCCCTTTTACCCACAGGGGTAGGCAGAAACTAGAGACAGCCACTTGCTACAATTTTTGTATACTTCTTTAGCTTCCCTCCACATTAACACATACTTTCATCTAATTTAACATTTTGAGAATAAGTAAGATCCATAAGTTTCTTGTTACGTTTATAGTTTTGCTTGACAGAACAAAATATAGGTAGTTTATGTTACTGTTTGGTTCAAATAAATATGTACAATAATAATAATAACAACAAAATATTTCATCAGACCTTATTTGTCGCGCACTTAATAAAATCAATTCATTACCATAAATCATTAATAAACGCACAATTGCCACGGATATCTAAATAAGTCGCCAAATAACCTATAAGAGCATTATGTCCCCTTATAATAAGCGGTCTAATGCTCGCACAGTGTGCAAAAACGACTCTCTTGTGTACAAAATGAATTGTGTACGGAAACGTATTAACGGTCGTGTCAAATGACTCGGAACTAGGGCTGTCGCGTGTGGCGATAGTTGACCGGGATTGCAGCTATCTTTTTGGTGATGTTGCGACTTATTGTATGGTGGATAATAAGCTGAAGTTATTAAAGTAAATGTAACTGTAGGAACCAGAGTGTGATCGCAAACCGTTTAGATTTTCAGTGACATCTACCATCAAATCCTTTCTATAGAAAATATGTAGATAATGCCTCTAGTAGGAACTATAATCTAATTATAAATACTTATTTCAAATTTTTAAAACAAAGACAAAGTTGTTAACGGAAATAACAAGTTCTTTTTTGTATATTTTTAACTTGCTGCTCTTTAGTGCAAAGGTTGACTGGTAGAGAATGACTTATTTATGTATCACATTATTGTACGTAGGTCGTAGAAGTATAAATATTTTTTCAAAGTTTAAGTCCAAAATTTTCCTGTAAATGCCATTATAGGAGCCCCAGTATTCGCCAGCCCTAAGAAAAACTTATGTCGAGTGTCCGGAACCTCCGTGCATCATTTTTTGTTTACATGTTTGCGCCATCCCCCGGGGATGACTCCGCTGTTATTTATTAGACCCCTAAAAGGGTGGCTCTGTCTTCTCATATAAATATGGTTCATGATCCGTGACGAATATTAAAGTTGGTTTCAAATTGCGCTGATCCTGTTATCTTGTTACTGTATTTATAATAGATTGTGGGATGCTTAGGGCCTGTTTCACAGCTTACTGATAAGTTCCTGTTAAATTATCTGCCAGATAATTTCATTTGAATTTATTCGCAGTTAGCGTTGGTCTAATTGAAATAAAAAATATTTTATATTTGAATTTGAATTTCAATAACAGAGCTCCTTCTAAGGATGCACTGCGCTGGCAGCAAGAGGAATATTCCCTTAAACTGTCGGCACAGTGAATCCTCCATAAACCTCTAAGAGGTTTTTAGGGTCGGCAACGCGCGAGTAATACCCCTGGTGTTGCAAGCGACCATAGGCTATGGTAACCGCTTACCATCAGGCGGGCCGTATGCTTGTTTGCCACCTTAGTGGTATAAAAAAAAAAAAATTAAACCCATTACTTTTCATAAAGGATATTTCCAAATACCACTTGGATTTTCTTTCTTCGTGTCAGTGTTGGCGAGTGTATTTGATGAATAAACTAACGAACTACAGTCATGATGTTGTACTACGATGTACTTAGTCATACTAGCAGTTTAAAATCAGTTTATATAATTATGCTTGCATGACTAACAATTTTATTCAATAATACATCAAAATTGTTCAATCACACTAAAATCATTGTATTTTATCAATCCATTTCACTCACATCACAATAAACAAAAAACGCCCCACAACAACATTACAAACGGACAATGAAATTTAAACACAGTGCGCCCAGTGCGCCAGATGTTCAAACATGGACAAAATCAACACTAATTCTATCGAGTTACGTTCCGAATGCTTTCAATTAGCCCGTTTTAAATTATTTATTTCACACCACGCGATTGAGCGGGCCTTTCGATTTTGTAAATGGCTTTTGGCGTTTTGAGGGTGCTGTCATAGAATAATTACATTGATTTGTGGAAGAAAGCTATTAGTTTTTACAACTACATTTATCTGTACTACTCTGTGTCTTTTTATTGAATTACTTACGCATGGTGTAGCCACTATATCAACGAAGAGTTACCGATAGTTGAACACACTGGCCTAGAAGCATATTAAATTCATTTACGTTGCAACTATCTGGAAACACAGTCTAGTAATAAGTTTTACTCTTAAGCGTTACGGAAAAACAAGACGGATGGTCTGATTTTATCTTTGGTTAAGTTTGGTAATAATGGTCTGACTTTGGTTAAATATTAAAAAGAAAGAGAAACTTGTAACAAAAGTAAAAGTTTAAGGGAATAAAATGTTCTTCTTAAAAAGAGCTCAGTTTTTGCCGGTGGAGCAATTGCCATTGTTCTCTATCATTTGCCTTCTCTTGATACGACTTGCTCCCCACTTTTAGAAAAAAAAATTACTATCAAAATAGAAATTGCCTACTAACACTACTAATTATAATTTATTTGATAAACGAACGATCAATTATTGCTACCCTTCGGCTTCACGAATAAACAGACAATATTGACAATGCTCTCAAGGGTGATAGGAAACCCATTTGACCATCAAACCGTTTGGAAAATTGTATTATTTTTTCCAAATCATTACAGCTTACGTATCACTGGGTCTCAAACATTGCTAGACTTTGCGAATTAAAAATGGATTCTTAATGGGGGTTTTAACTTCAGTAAATATAATAAATAAAGTTAGTAGTTCTATGTATCGGAGTTAATGGATCGTTTAGGCAGAACTGTGATAATAAACAGGCGAAATGGCTATACTTTCGTAAAATATTGTGCTTATGATTCATTTAGGAAAGTTCTTTTTTTTCAAATGAAAATGTTTTACTTAGTTGTTGCTATATTAATAGTAGCAACATTAAAGTTAGTTATTGCTTTCTATACTGTCCTGTTATTGCCTATATTGTCGTTCCTATTTTTGATACATAGGTACTGTAAGTATTTCTCGATCACTATTAGGTTACTAAGTAATAAGTATATTTGTGGTATATTCCAAATGTCTATGTCTCCTTCTTCTTCGTGTCGACGGTACGATTTTTTTAAAATGGGGCACAAAGGACAGGATACGAGGTGCATCATTGTTTGCGGCACAGTTCCGCAACCACAACCTGCAGCCGTTTCATCGAGATATCCCCACTTTACCAGATTTGAATTACACCTCCCCACTTGGGTTCGGAGTCGGTTTAGTGACTTCCAAATGTGCCAAGGAAGGTTACATATGTCTAAATATGTTGAAGTAAATCGTCTGTGTTTAAAAGATCCTAATACAGACATCAAAGTGATTTCATAAATTGTATGGGCCAAATTCTGAGAAAATAATAAAGAAACTTAAATGAAATTACCATCTGGACATATTTGTAAGTTTTATAAGTTTTATTTTGGTGTAAAGTTTACACTCTATTAATTTTTGTAACATTTTAGTTACAGATACAATTGAATTGCACTTAGTTCTAAGTGTCGAATAAAACCTAAGGTCCCTTAACATTTATCTAAGTGACGCAGACAATCGTATTCAATGTATAATGCAAATGCCCTCTGGGAGTACTGCGGGGCCAACAGAGTGCCTTCAAAATGTTCCAGACGAAGTGGTTAAGATTGAGTACTTATAGTGTGTCGGATAAAGAGTGGCATGGTATTTACAAGACTAGACAAGTTACAATTTGACATTCCAATAAAAAATGGAATGGAAATGTCATTAATGACAGCTCGATTTGTCGAAAGCTTGTGTTATTTCGTTAATTCCATACGTTTTTCTATTCGTTTCTCGAGTCGAGTGTCAGATTAAAACTTGTCTATACACTAGTGGGACTGCAGTATCCGAGAAAGAAACCGTTGCCCTTCACTAAAATTTTCTCTTTATCAGGAGGTGCGTTAACAAAGACAAATGTCACAACCAGATCTGGATAAAACTATATCTAGGTACTGTAGAGACCAAGAAGGTTGCTACAAAGTCAACTATTATCAAGCATTAAAAAAGAAGTGATGTAGTATCTTGTGTTGTAGAGTTCTAGATGTAGAAATGTCACGGGCGCAGATAAATGAAAACTAATTTTGACGCTCCTAAATAAGCAGAGTTAAAATATTAGATTAATATCTTCTCATTTCATATCCACCGGAATATATACTCTACAGTACCTAGATCTGTTTCTATACTTTGTCGTAAGTAACCGCTTATTTACCAGTTACTTCAAAATAGATAGTTTAATGGTTTTTACGCCTTTTTTGGGACCACGTACTGTACGGTCTAGAGTCATAGAAACAAAGTGATTGAATTGCAAGAAGCGACACAGTCTTAGAGCATTCAATGCGCACCCGATTGGCAATAAACAGCATTTTAGTCCGATTAATAGATAAACCCGTTGAGTACCAATAGCGGTGCTACAATGTGGCGGGATAGTAAAATGTTAGTGCCACTTATTGTGTCTTTATAACTATGTTATGTGCAGATTAGATTGAATGAAGCGGTTAAGTAATTGCTTTTTTAATTACAAAGTTATGGAACTATATACAAATGTTTTGATTTGAACATTGTTTGTTAAACATTGAACTCGGACATTACTAAACTAGCAGTCCCAGCATGCTCAACTTCTCTTCATCAAAAAAATAGCTCCGTTATGTTAGTAAAGGTTTACAACAAAATACCGAAATATCTACGGGAACTCCTTACCAAATACTTTAAAAAGAAACTGCTGCAGTGGTTGGTTGTCAGATGCTTCTATAGCGTAAGAGAGTTCCTAGAATACAAAGATAGTAATTTATTTAATTGAAGTCAATTGTAGTCTATGATTGAAGTGTTTAATTTATAATTATAATTAAATGTGTTGTGTACATGATTAATGTAACTTAAATGTAATTTGAAATTACTTTCATTAATGTAAAAAAAATTAAATTTTAATTAATGTAAATTTTGCATGCTTTCACGATATTGACAATACCTTGTGACCATGTTTTCCAGCAAATAAATATTTCTATTTCTATTTCTCGGAATTAATATTAAAAAATCATTATGTAATTTCAAAAGGGTTACATGTATTTGTGGACTCACAGTTCGCCGGGATGTATGAAGTCCCATGTAGGTCCCTGTAACTGAGAATTTCGAAAACCCCAATAAAATAGGTACTTTGCTTGTGATAAGATTTGATGCCAGGGTCTTATCCTCAGTATTTGCCCTGTAACTCTAGGTAGACAATGAGGCTGTTTAATAAAATAAATTAATATTCATTGGCTTTTGTACTTAATTATTTGTTAAAATTTCCATTGTCCATCAAAGTCTAAAGAAATAAAGCTACAAAAACTTTTAGAAGCTGAACATAATATTAATGTGGGGGAACGCATTAGGGGCCGGAAATGGCGGCGTACACATTCAGTATTGTGCTCGAGGAAAAATGATATAATATCATAACATCCTTTTATGACCATTACTGGGCTTGCCCGCCCTGACACAGATGGGAGCTCGCAGATATGACACTCGAGAATCATTGTCTTGTGCCTATTTCTTAAAAGCCTCTAGGAGAACACCACGTAGCAAATACCATACCTATTATTGGCAAATACGCCAAAGCTTTTGCCTAGTAATGAACCTTTTACCATTTTTGATTAACCTTGTAAACATTTGTCGATGTTATCTTTCTTCACGTTCATTCGCTCACTGATTTTTGTTTTAGAGACAACGAACAGCATACTGACGTAAGGAGTGTGGCACTTATGGATGATGAAATATTCTAGTATAGTTCTTATTGTAGTATTAGTTATTCTTTGCTATTGGTTTAACCGCTTGGTTAGACGAGATGTCTGAGACATCACTTGCAAGGGAATTCCAAAGGGGATATAAAGTCAGCATCAGCTCACTGATGGTTGGAACAGGGTTATATTCGAAACACGAATACAAAGAAAATGTATGGAAATGATATTAGTGACAGCCCGAGTTGTCGAAAGCTTGTATCATTTCCATACATTTTGATAGTTTCTATTCGTTTGTCGTTTCGAATCTCAAATTGCAACGTGTCTGTCTAGCCCCTAAACAGTCAACGACTAGATAGACGGTATTTCCAAAACTACGACTGACATTGAGTGCTTGTCTTATCTGCTGCCTTACTCTTTGCCATTGCCGCCCTACACGAGACAAATCGTCCAGTTGGCCATTTGTCAAAAGACCTGCATCCGCCCAATGAAAGCGGTTATTGTTGACACGGCCACCTTATCCAAACACCTCCTTTCTCCT
The DNA here is from genome assembly GCA_946251955.1 of Acronicta psi. Lineage (NCBI taxonomy): Eukaryota > Metazoa > Arthropoda > Insecta > Lepidoptera > Noctuidae > Acronicta > Acronicta psi. The sequence goes on along the minus strand of OX276470.1, from coordinate 15,491,756 downwards.
TATCACGACTGCATAACGTTCAAAATAACTATAATCAAGGGCAAATAATATCAAATTGAAGAAAAAAATCTGAGCAGTTTTGTTAAATCTTATAACAGAGGGTTTAAGGTTGATTTTGCTTTGGTTAGTGTTAAATTGACAGTTTCTGATAAGAATGGTGAATGATAACAAAGGTTCCTTTTTTGAAGTTTTCGGTTAAAAATGTCCGCGGGTGTGTCTGTATGTCATTATGTTGGCTTTGTGGTGATATTTATTGTGCAGAAATAATTCCAGCGTCTCGTCTTAATCATTCAAATGGTTTTAAAGGTTTTGATGGGTTGGCTAGTTTATTAAGTGTTGCAATTTATTTATTAGTAAGATCAAGTTAAAATGAAGTATTTGCAATTGTTAATTGAGAATGAGTTAGTTCAATAGAGAGAAAAAAATTAAAAAGGGGGCTCGTTTTAGGAGTATTTTCTAGGCGCAATACAATGACATACAATACAAATTAAATAGCTACAAATTATTTGCTCCCTACACCGAATAAAAAAACTAAAAATATTATTTACATGATATAATTATGTCCATGATAACTAAAAAGGTATTAAATTAATTAATGCGTTCGTAAATTGTTGCTGTGGCGGAATTTTAATCGATGTTCCTCTCACTAAATTCTTTTGTTTTAGTATTTACTGTCGGAATATTTCTATGATAAACAAATTATACCAGTGAGGAAATTTCAAATTTCTACTTCAAATATCGGGTGACGTTTAGGGTCCCCGAAGCAATTCACATCTATGCAGCTTTGCTACTAGTTATATAGTAGGAGCAACTTACCTAAGTTTTTTTTTTCATTATTGTACAGACTACAATGTACGTAGGCACACAATTTTGCAAAAATAACATATTTATTCATATTTTATATAAGTAAAGTCACAATAGCTGATAAAACTTTCTAGAATAAGGCGAAATACAATCATTTATCTGTGGGTTAGTTTGATAACCTGGCGTACCTGTTTATCCTTCTGCAGTCAGTCAAAAACCTCAAACAACTTCAACCGTAAACAAATCAAACAAAAATATTAAATCACATTCATTATCTGCCACTATGTTATTCACATAAACACAATACAGCTGATCCTGTTCGTTCAGTCAGCTTGAATATACGTTGTTCGCAAAAGTTGGCTTATCTGTGACGTCACGATTTCGACGTCAGCTATCGGGATTCATTTCAACGTTCACATCTTTCTGTTTCCGATGTATACTTTTTGAATGACGTTCCTTTTTTCAATTCGAATTTGAATAAATAAAATGGCTTGCTGTCAATGGCGCTAGTGTCGCCGGTGTAAAATAATGCTTATTGGACGATTTTGTGGTTCCGTAGATTTTACTGTAATATCACTGTAATTTATTTTAAAAAAAGGTCTTCTGTCAATAATTACTTTAACATACTCTTACAAACTAGTAATACCTACTAAAATACAAAATTGGTAGATTGTAGATCAGGCAAAATAAAATCGGTGTGTTTTTACGGCATATCAGAACGCAGTGCGCCGATTTTATAACTTTAATAACCTGTAGGGATTTAAACTCAAAGATTCCTTTGGCAACGATTTATGCCCGTGAAATAATCTTAACGTATAAATCAATATCGAACACAAAAAATATGAATGCATACAAAATCATAACTCACACAAAACATTACCCAAGTCAAAATTCACATAAAGTTAGTCATCTTAAACCACCCCTAATTAAATTCGTTAGAGGTTCTCAATATCGTTGGCACTTGAAATGGTACTTCAGGACTGTAAGGGAACCTTTTCACCACTATAGTGACCGAAAACAATGGTAAAACTGAGGCGAGAGAACAAAAAATTGGCACGATTAAATCTTTAAGTGGTTTGGTTGTGCGTGTTTCTCATGGGGCTATGTTTTGGTACTAGCGCTAGAGGGAGCCACGGGGAGTAGGGTGGATATGTTGACAGTTTTTTAGAAGACAATCCAGATATATAATTTACTTTCGCCGGTATGTTTAGCTCTCATGCAATAGGTGGCGAGCCTGTTCGGCTCGGTGAGCTGCTACTGGGAATTTCATAGAATAACCCAACAATACTTTAATTGACCTCTAGCGTAGCAGTCGCGCTTGGGACCATTAGACCAATGAATTAAATTGAATTGAATTTGTTTTATTTATAGATACAAGTGATAAAGTCATTTTAAGGTTATAGAATGAATTACTAAATGTAATTACAGGGTGATTAGCCGTAAAAACACTGTAATCCGGCTCCTTTCATCTAGTAGAGTACTGGTAGGTAATATAATTTTATTCTTTATTTATCATAAAATTTAGCTGCGTGACTAAACTAGCCTTTTTCATAATGAATTAAGGTTTCTCATTAAATAATTGTCCAAAATCTGTTTAAAGTGAAACAGATACTTAAAAATCCAATTTATGGAATTATTGCAAATAAAAATAAAATATAAAACGATTTCTACTGAAATCATTAAAGGAACGATTCAGTTTTAACGAACGTTAACTTGAGATAATTGCGTCTACGTTCCGTTTCTCGTTTGTTGGATCATTTTAAATTAAAATAATGTTGCAACACTTGCAGCGATGTCTGTCACTTACTTTCGTAGTTGCATATTAAAATAATGAACATTTTAATTGAACTTAATTATAGTTTTCCATCACTTATAATGGCATACAATCACACTGTCTCGTGCAACTGCTAGTTCTATTTTTAAACTATTATTGTTACTGTATCCATATACTTGCACATGCACACAAAAATGACAACAAATAAAAATATCCAATTCAGATCTGCTCTACATTGTTTAACATATGGATATTTATTTAAAAATAAATAAATCAATATAAATTAAACTGTCTGTCTGTTCTGTTAGGGGTCCTGAGTTAGATTTCCAGGAGGAACAGTGTTATTGAATTTTTCTATGAAATGCACAGTAGCACTTTAGTTTGGATTTGTATTCGTTTAATGGCAATAAGGTCGCCTCCCATTTTATGAGACTTGAAAACACACCAAACAGATCGAGGACTCCTACAAAAAGATCATCTCTGTCTTACTTTTCAGGGATAAGGCGTGATACGTATATTCATGGTAATACAGACTCTCTCAGAATCACACGCAATAATAAATTATGTACGACTAAGTATTAAATCGACTCTTGCCAAAAATAATCTTCAAATATTTTTAACTTAGAAATATACAAATTGAAACTAACAACATCTTTGTTATTCCTACATCAAGAAGATACCATGAATATAACTTTCTTGCTTTCTATCTAACCCTATTTCGGGACTGTCCCTTAATCGCCTTTAAGATTGTTGTCCTACAATGTATGGACGTCTCGCAGCGCTGGATCCCACGGGTGTTGTGGGTCGAATTAGCGCTCAATTTACCGTCATGATTCGATTTGCACCCCGACTTGGTAGTCATCTGACCGTAAACTGCTAGCATTAGGTCTTTTTATTTCAGTTTTAGGCCTTTAGACACATTTTTGACCCATTCTGGTTCGGTTTCCAGAAACCTTAAATTACCATTAGTGTAAATATTAGGTTGATGCTTAACTATTTCACAAAAACCTTGATAAGTAATTCTCCTAGAGCCTTTTTCCCAACCATGTTGGGGTCGGCTTCCAGTCTAACCAGATGCGACTGAATATCAGTATTTTACACGGAGCGACTGCCATCAGACCACCGCAACCCAATTTCTGGGCAATACCGATATTCGATGGAAAGACTGATTATCATGCTTTTTAGGTTTCTGACTACCACTAACGATTGTCATAGGTGTTCGTATGACAACCGGGACCGACGGCTTTACGTGCTCTCCGAGGCACGGAGGGGTCTCGATGTGTTAATAATGGTCACCCATCCACAGACTGACCTCGGCAAGCGTAGCTTAACCTTGCAGATCGGTTGATCAGCGTAGCTTAGCTACGAGCCGCTCACAAAAAAAAACAAAAACCTTGATAAGTATAGGATAAAAACATTTTTTATATAATGTATAATTATGTTTAACGTAAATAGGAGTCTAAGCGTGGCTTTGAGTGTGAGCTTTTAGATTCGATTCACAGATCGAGTATTCAGTTTTTCAATTACAAAATTCTCAGACCTATATTGTAAATAAATACAGATATGGTTTATCTTTATCTTTATCTTTGATTGTGGCAATACTCATCATCATCACGTCATCATCATCAACATCATAATTATCAGCCAAATAAAACCTACGGACGGACTTTGGGTGTACCTATTTCAGTTCACTTCTGCTTAACGTCTCAGTAAATAGAGGCATTATGGTATTTTGTAAGGGCACGTAAAGTATTTCACTTTCAGTGTCTAACTTAAAAATAAAAAAAAAATATAAAGAACCCTCCAATTTAATTTTTAAAAAGTCGTACCATCGACACGAAGAAGACGGAGTGTGTTACTGTCATATTTTTTAAAATCATTGCTACTGTGCCACTCTTAGTACAATTAATTCATTCAAACATAAATATTACGAACTCTTTCTTATTTATTGTTGGGTCTATTACATTATCGAATGTAATAAATCAAAGTATTACAACAGCAAAACTAAAGTTTTGTATTACAGGCAACTGTAAACAAACAACTGGTAATACTTGGTACAGCTGGTTTCTTATTTCAATGACTTTTAACCAAAACATTCTCAATCCTTTCTTTGACAAAACTTTTACATTCCTCAATCTTATCAAAAAATCTAACAAAACAAATAACATTATGTCACTAAAGAAACCGACTAAACAAAGTTCTGATACCTATAAATCAACGGTTATATAAACAAAGTTTTGCGATTAGAAACCTTCTGTGCATAAAAATATAGTTCAAATTCAAATGTGACTATAATCGTTTTAGGACCTTATTAAAAGTTTTTGTCATTGTAAAATCAGTTTTTTGAAAATGAAAACAAGGCTGAAATTTGTAAGGGTCGTAGTAATAAGAATTTTTACTATAGTATTGGCTTTAATATAAATGTTATCATTGAATCTCACAACTGTATACAAAGGGGTTGAAAAACAAAACAAGTGTTTCTCGTATAGGGGTGAAATGAAACGGTACTCGAGTAGAGTGCACTCGAGAACTGGATGTAATCGATATTACGATTATATCGACTTTACGATTGCGTAGAAACAATTAAACAATTGTTGAGTGTGTGTATAATAATATTTTTCGTGTGAATTTTTCTTTTTAAAGGCGGACCAGTAATTATTCTAGAAATAATTAATGTTACGTGCAGTTTTGCAAGCACGCATTTTTACACTAATATATTTTTCATTGAAACTTCCAAACTTTTTTATAGTGGAGATATAATCCTATTTGATTTACATCGTCATCATCATATCAGCCTACAGAGGTCCACTGCTAAACAAAGGCCTCCCCCATAGACTAATCTTTACATAGTATAAACCAAAGTCGCTCCCGCTGTTTGTACGCTGAGATCTTTTACGCGAAGCAAAGAGATTCAAGAGAAAAGTTTATATATACTTAGTAAAATTCAAACACGTGCGAAGATGTGGCGGGTCAATAAATGTATCAATTAACTGTTATAGTCTTCCCAAACCTATCACCGGCCTGACCCCAACAACTTCGAACTGCCTAAATGAGAAAAAACTACTAATTCAACGCATATAAGAAAATGTGTCGTAGGCGAAAATCCGTAGCAACTGCTACGGCCTACGCTCGTAGCACACATTGTCTTTCTTACTTCGTAGCACGTAGCTACGTAAATTAAATGCTGATTGTTTGTCAAATATGTCACATTTTTTTTTTAATGTAATTTATCTTTGTATATATATTTTGTGCAATGTGGAGTATAATTTATTATGTAAAATATAATTGGAAATATTTATGTCATGTGTAGGCGAATGTTTGATGACGTCTGTGGTCTAGTGGTTCGAGTACCGGACTGCTGATCACGAGGTCGTGGGTTCGATTCCCACAAGACACAAACATTTATGTGATGAACTTAGGTGTTTGTGTTTGTCTGGGTGTTTCTTATATATTATAAGTATATATTTACAAAAAAAGTATATAATATGTATTATATCCATTGTCTAGTACCCATAGTACAAGCCCTGCTTAGTTTGGGACTAGATGGTGCTGTGTAAAAAAAATGTCCCAAGATATTTATTTATTTATTTATGTTGATTTGTTAAGGCAAAATAGTTGTTGGGAGTTTTTTGCGCTAAAACACGAAGTAAACCAGTACTTTTCATAGTGGTATGTTTTTATCTTTATCGATGCTCGAAAAGTTCTAGCTCGACTACGTAGTAAAGATTTGAATGATTAACATAGTAGTAGTAGTAGGCAGAGGCGTACTAATGTACACCCACATTATGCGCCGGTATGTTTTAGGTTCAATGTAATAGGGGGCGCGCCTATTGCCATCAACCGGGCACAAATCCAGACTCCGAGCTGCTACTGGGAATTTCACAGTAAAACCCAACACTGACCGGGATTTGAATTATTATCGTGTAAAAAAAGAATGCATACGCATTACTGCATTTCATTGAGGTTAGTTAATCTAACCCAAAATAAAAATATTAAACCATACAATAAAACCGTTTTAAAAACAGTAATAAGAAACCAGGCATTAGGCTAACCACACACCGGCGACACAATAGCATAGTCGTTACAATGGCGCCCGAAACAAACGCGCGAGCTAATTTGAACCGACGACGAATCTGATCACACGTCTGAACCGCAAGTAGCTATTTGTTATTGCATACGCCCACGAAGCGCGGGTACATTGTTAAGTGTAATACGATAAGGGAATTTTTGTTTTGGTTTGTTTTGGAGACCTTTGGTTACCTATACCTTGATTGTATTAGTTGACGATCGATGTCCGTAAAGAAACTGATAATAATTAATCAATCTGTGTTTATATTCCTCATATTAAATTCTGTTTATATTCCTCATATTAAAATTCGATAAAGAAATAAATCTGTTTTCTTTTTTTCTATATAAGAAAATTGGAACCTTTAATTTTTTACGGCAATATAAAATTAAAAACCATAATTATATGAGGTATATACCTTGATTGTATTAGTTGACGATCGATGTCCGTAAAGAAACTGATAATAATTAATCAATCTGTGTTTATATTCCTCATATTAAATTCTGTTTATATTCCTCATATTAAAATTCGATAAAGAAATAAATCTGTTTTCTTTTTTTCTATATAAGAAAATTAGAACCTTTAATTTTTTACGGCAATATAAAATTAAAAACCATAATTATATGAGGTTAATATATTAAGAATATATTGTCAGTTAAAACACAGTTTAAATGCAAGGGGATCGCGATATAATATTGTAGAATAGTTAGTATTAACTAACTTGCACCAAAATTTCCGTACACCAATGGACATAAACACTTCTAAACATCGTTTACCAACATGTAATCATTAGCAGGCGCGTGTGAAAACAGCCAATTTTGTCGCAACGTCGCGCGAGCATTGTGTCGCGCGCGCTGTTTGATTCGTCGCCAATATTAGTCGATACGTTTGCGTTTGACTTACGTTTGCGAAATAATTGCCACCCTGTAATTACATATTCGTGTTCTAATGGGTGTGATTAGGTTTTGTAAATATTTTCGTGTTGAATTTTTATGTAAATATAGGGTTTGTGGTCATCAGAATTCCTTGCAGGGTTAGGCAGAATTGTACCTTCTTAGGTACAGTAAGAGGCCATAAGTCCATTATAATGTCAAGGATCATATTTGCCTGCACGTTACTGCGCGTATACATAAACATATACTTGGTGATTTGAAATTAAATACCTCGCGACATCACAGCACTGAATGATCATTACATCGCTCTCTTTCGAACTAGACAATTATGAAATAGTACGATATGCGAGATCGTCTATGTATGCAAAATGTTTGTTATAGAAAAAGGTCATACGTGAAACTTGTTTCATGCGATAGATTTGTAATAACCGAACCTAAATAAAAAATTTAGAAAAAACTCGACACGAAATGTAATTTTCCATTTTGTGGTGGCGGCCATGTTGGATTTGAAATTTATCATAGTGTATATGTATTCTCCTAGTTAAGCCCTTTCATTTGATACCCATATTGAGGGAGTTGTGGAAAAGTATATAATTCGGTATTTTGTGGCGGCGGCCATCTTGGACCGATTTTCATCAAACATAGCTAAGAACACTCCCGACTAATTCACCTTTCAAATAGAAAAACAAAATCAAAATCGGTTCATCCATTCGGGAGCTACGATGCCACAGACACACACACACACACACACACACACACACACACACACACACACACACACACACACACACACACACACACACGCACGCACGCACACACACACACACACACACACACACTTATAACACCCCGTCGTTCTTGCGTCGGAGGTTAAAAATGGTAATGAACTGATGCGAGCCTATTTTCGGACACAAGTCCAAACTGACTTGCTACTGATAACTTCATAAACCCTTTGCCAGCTGAGCAGTGTTATTACATACAGTGTTATATTATAGTGAGCAGTTGAACCTGGTAATTGTACCCAAGGCCTCAAGCGAAGCAGTTACGCTTATGAAAACCGAGCAATAGTTACTATCTCGTTCTTTCTACGAATATTCTAAAGATAAACTGTCAAATGGTCAAGCTGGTCATGGTTCTGACTACTGGGACCAATGGTTTCTACGGAGTCAGTCAGCAGTCTAAAGAGAGTGAGAGGGTGCTAAGAATACCCATCTGTAAAGATGGGTATTCTTAGCACCCACTCTGAAGGCAAAAAGCTTTATCTTGCAGAGCAATTTCCTACGTAAATATTTAAAAACCACAAGTCTCTCTGGTGAATTGACTCAGTTCTCTTAAAATCTAGACAGTAAAAGGTCTTTTTTATCGCTAAGGAGAGTTATTCGAGGAAACCTCATAGAATTCAGACGAAAGACAAGACGGGCAAAAGGTTGATAAGGTATTAGTATGGTGATAAGTTAAACTTGGAACAATGTATATATGCTTGGATTTTATACATCATAAAACATTATTAATTACTAAATTTACAGTTACAGTGGATTAACAATTTGCCCCAGATTTAGAAATAACTAGGATTCCTAAACAAATATGTATTAATACATATTGCCAAATCTGCATCACCGTGTTAATTAGTTACCAAAAACTAGTGACAGAGCATAGCAAAATTCAATATATTCCCAGCTAAACGGTCACCACATTCAACCGTCCACTTGTCGATGACAATGCTTCCGTGATGTTGATCCACTAACCGGATTCGGACCGAACCGGATCCAACCGGATTTCGGCGGATTTTAGACCGGTTACATTCGGATTTCGCCTGGATAGATACGCGTGGTCGTCGGGCGCCCATCCACCGTGTATTTAACCACATTTCTAAGCGCATCGTGTTAGAATTTCAATTTTGTTTGCATACAGATTAGAAATTCCAAGTTCGATATAATAATTTCGATTTTGCATTAATTTTATGAGATAAATTTAGAATATGGGACTTGATAAATGAACTATTTATTGAACATATATATGTTGAACATTTATATTTGTATGTTTAATATGTTTATATTGCTTGGCAATAATTTTCCCAATATATAATATTTTCACATCGTCATGATTAATATTTTGTATTAGTTTGGTCACTCATAATTATTCATTAGTGGTGATTTGTCGATAATTTTATGAGAGATTTTTGATGAGATTTTTCCATAGTACGGATTGACTGCGATACTCATCTAGAAATTTTGATGACTATGACACCGGGGTTATTTTAATGTAAAAACACGTTTTTTTTGAGAAATTATCAAATAAGTACTTAATTTTATTTCCCTATTAACCATAATGAGCCGTTTATGAAATGTCGAATTTATGTGCACGGTTATTTAATCGATCCTATGAAGAATTGGAACTACAAAAATATCTATGAATATATTTAACGATATTACGAATTTTGAAAAATGACCAGTTTTTGCCCCATTATCTAACTTCCGAATACTTGTCTCATATCGATGTTGTCCACTAAAGCCTTAGTTCAAACAAATCTCTCAAATCTTATATTAGAATCCCTAATGAGTAAGTATTATAACAAACAGTCGCGCCCATGAGCAAGGCGCGATACCGGAAGTGCTCAGGGCTGGCAAAGAGTTGGCCGCTGGCGTACACTAATTGTCTAAGTGCATAATGAACTTGTTGGTGCTAACCCTAGAAGCCAACTTTGATATCAGGACGCAGCACACTGACGTTGACTTTGTTTCAATATCTTAGAGTTACATTTTGTTTGACATTTTCTCTCGAACGACAACCCCTTAACGATATATCTGCCGTACAACAAAGATTTTTATTCGCTCGAGTTTAAGGTCCTTTTTGGTGTGTGCAGTGAATTATATATTTAAGGGGAATCATAACAGTAGTCGTCACCCTTAGTCTTTCTGTATGCATGTGTCGCGCTCTCCATTGTTTCGTTGAGTTAATTAGAAAGTTGTGTCGCGTAAAAATGGCTGAGTTTCAAAGAGATGTAACTTTGATAGTTAGATGAAGAACTATTGTTTTGTGTTTATTTTAATTAAATTAATTATTTTCGAATCCCGAGTTTTAATTAGGTGCACCTAAAAATGCAAATAAAAATTAATAGTGGGTCTATAAATATATATATTTTTAGAATGTTTTATATTTGAATCCGAACAAGACATCGACCGGACATAAATCCAGACTCAGCTGGTACTAGGAATTTCAAAGAAAAGTTAAAAACTTTTGAATCTTGGACTTTGGAATTGGAAAAATTGGTTTCTTAGTACTTTTTGTTTTGTTTCATTGAATCAGCAATTATAGTATCCTTACTAACTAAGTTTACAAACGAAACCGCGGATAATAAGTTACGCCGAAAAACAAAGAATAGTCGGCTGCTGTCTCTTTAAGTTCCCTTTCAGTTGAAATGTAACCTCTGGAACGAATCCGTTAATATATTTCCAAAACAAATATTATACAGTTATTACAATAAATTGTTTAACTTGAGAGATTCTCAGAATCGAACGGTCTTCTCTAAGCCTCTATCTTGCCGCCTCCACAAATACAAGAAACGGTTGCTTTTTGTTATGACATTTGACAAAACACATTGTTTCAACATGACAATACTCATTTTTATGACACAACTGGCATACGGAACAAAATTGTTGATCCGAAAATAAAATTATGTTTTTACAAACCGTTATTTCGAAAACAAAGATGTTTATTGCGGTTATGAAGACATTTTGTTTGACCGTTTGTCTGTCTGTTTGTCGGCGTTATAAGTTTTGTTATTGTGTATTGTTTGACACTGTTTGTGACTGATAATGTGGGTTGTTTGAAAGTTATTATATTCTTCGAAGGCATGAGTTGTATTTCAGTTTAAGTTTTATGACGTCAATGATCATTGTAAATACACGCGTGTCATTTAGTTGACAGACGTGGACCACGCTTCTGGTGTAGGCAATACAGTTAAGCAGTTAACTTGGTTGGTTAAGCTAAGACTTTTTTTATTTTGGCTACTTCAATTTCGGCAGAAAGCTGCAGCTGTAATATTTTTCACCTAAGTATATACTTGTTTTTAAACTGCCATCTCTAAATTATTTAGTGGGCGTTAGACTAGTCGAGGAGTTGGCACAGCCTCTAGTAACGCCAATGCCTATAGCGTATAAGTTTGGATACAAATTACTTGTATTCAGGATGTTAACTGTATAAATCTGTACCTTTGTGTGGCTTATTATTTAAATAAATAGGCACAAGTACGAGTAGGTAACTTGCAATCTTACACAACAATCAACCACCATATAAATATTAAGCTGAGCTGGACACCAAAACACAATAATATAATCATAACACAACACACAACCAAATAACACCTGTATTAACCCGACTTACAAATCTAAAAATAAAACACCCCGTACCGTTCATTAGTTTATTAAAAAACCTATGTATAAATGAATTTTCGTCATCACAATGCGAGCACTATGAAGATTGCCTGCGCGTAGGCAGCACAATGGACCATTATCATTGGGAGGTCATTAACTGAGTGCATTCTTGCTGAAAAATAATAGATTCTGCAAAAGTAACGTATAGGATATAGGATGCAGGAAGGACCGGTGGCACTGGCTTAACCAGAGATTAAGATTGTTGTTTAAAAAAGTAATTTGATTAGGTACTCTGTTGCGGAAAATGTATTTTTTTAATATCTACACACGGTAACAAATACTTAATCTTTTTTTATAATACCTATTTTATTTTATATCATCGGTTGATGGGATTCAATTTTATTGGCTAGTACCTTAAGAAATATTGTTTCGGTTTATAGGTAATTATTTGTAAAAAAAAGATACAGTCACTTAAATAGAACTTATAAAAAAATAAATTAGAAAATAATTCAATGTAATAACATAAAAAGAGCTGCAATCATAATGATAAATAATGAAATGATGTCTCAAAAATGATTTCTCTTTGGCCATCTATTGATAGCTTCCATATTAAGACATAATACCTAGTATTTTAGTGCTAACATCCAATCTTAAAACTTTTATTAACATTGATATAAGTAGGGCATAACATTTTATCTGCAGATGTTTTCACAATAATCTTAACCGCCGATCAATTTTCATTAACTAAAACAGAATCAACCCGTCCATTAAAAAAAACAAACCATAATAGTATGTCGGGTGAAGTGTCATGGGAAATTTGCGTAAATTAAAATAGGAAGATGGGGCGAATAGGCTTTAAGCCTATATTGTGCTCACCCCGCTTTTGTCACTATTCGAAGCTCAACGGCATTCGAAGACTAACTAGCTAATATTCCCCTCCTTTTCTATTTTAATGAGATAGAGTGAGACGCAGATATCCAGGTCATGTCTGCAGGCGGCTGTATTGTTGCGGTGTTGAGAAATAAGTAATTAGGTGCGACGTTTCTTTGTGGAATATTTTTTATATTACGTTATGTATTTTTCTTGTTGGGGTTTTAATTAATGTTATCTATATACTTGCGTGTGCTGGTTGGATTACATTTTACAATATTTCAGCCGTAATATAGGGATGTTTTGATATGAAAATAAAAATTGCTTCGTCCTAAGTAGACTATTTCTTATGAAAATGTTATTTTCTTTTTAACGCAATATCGCAGGCAGTGCTTCATCTACCTGGGTTCTAATCCCAGATCCAGCAGTGTCATTGACATTTTCTGTGAAATCCTTAATAACAACTCTGGAGTTGGAGTTGTAGTTGGAGGATGGTAAGAAATTTGTGAGCAATGCAACATGCATGTATAAAAATAATACATGCTTGTGTTTCTAACAGGAGACAACACAGAATTTACTATGTCAGGAATTAGGTATCAAAACATACGGCATTAGGCAGACCTTTTTATCACACATATTTTTCCGGATATGGTAAAATTTTGGTATGCACTGTAAAGTTATATGAATTATAAATTATGTTTTTTTTTTTATCAATTTTTAACCTACTTTGCAAAATACAGCATAGGTACAGTTTAAAGGAAGTTATAGTACCTATACTAGAAAGTCTTTATGGTATGCGTTAATAAACCTACTCTGGTCATTTCGTCGTATTGTATGTCGTAAACTTATCCGATATAATCTTCTTATCTGCCAATTGTTTTATTGGCATTTAGAGAATTAGCAAAGAATTTTATAGAGGTAGATTTTAATAATTTTGAGCTCTATTACCTAAAACTTAAAATTTTAATTGTTTATGCACGAGACGGCAACTATTAAAGTATTCTTATTTTAACATTTTTATTATTTTATTTCGCTTCCCTATAGAGCATTTTTACTAAATTATTTGACAACAATTGACTAATAATTTTGTAATATCTCTACAGTTTTACATTTATTGTTCTTTTGTTTTTTATTATTTTATGTTTTGACACAATGGAGTGATAAAATAAGACTCACTTTTATTTTATTGGGAGCTAGGCAATCTTTTCACTAGTTCGGGCGCGTGTTGTTTTTAAAGTTTTTTTTTCATTGCTCATTAATAAATAAAGGAGGTAAGAACCTTATTTAGATTTTTATGGTAAGTAGTTATTTATATTTTGTAAATTTAGGTAGAATTTGAAGCATAAGCATCTTAATTTGTTGGTCTATTCGTTCTTGAAATACTACGAATTGAAGACCATAATTTTTATGCACAAAATATAAAAAATATTTAAAAAAAAGCGAGTAAGTACAAAAGGAATCTTTAGGTAAATTAAAAAATTGTAGCCATAATAAGCTTCAAAAGTGAGGATGTTTCGTGGTGAGTGGTGACTGGTGCGTGAATAGGGCAGAGCTTTTAATTGATACCTACATAAAATAACGATAATAAAACATAATATATTATAACCTAACTAATCACATTCTCAAACACTATAAAATCATTGAATAAAATAACATAATTTCTAAAACGAAAAGCTCGGATATAGTTACGCGTTGTATCGATAGATGGCGTTAGGAGTATTGTAAACTACACCTTGCGCTTTGAGTTGCATCGACTTGTATTGACAACAGATTTTTAAGAAAGAGTTTTGCAAGCTAAGGGTATGGTATGTATTAATTTGTTTTTTGACGATATTATAGACAACGATGTGGCAGACTAAGGAAATGCTGGCGAGTCGATTTGGATACATTATTGGACGATTGGGGGGCTAGACAAGTTGCATTTTGACATTCGAATCGACAAACAAAATGTATGTAAATGACATTAGTGACAGCCCGATTTGTCGAAAGCTTGTGTCATTTCCATAGATTTTGTTTGTCGATTCGAATGTCAAAATGCAACTTGTCTAGCCCCCCTGGTCGGGCCACAGATCGAAAGCCACAGTAAAAACATGTGGAGCATTGGTTTTTGTCCAGCAGTGGGATAGAGGCTAACAAAGAAACATCAAGTTACAAAAAAAAATACAGGCAACCATCACGTCCGTATTATCTAGAAGTTTAGTTACATTTAGTTTCGGTATAATTGTTAATCCTACCTATAGATATGATATGTGGCAAGCCTATCCACCGTGTACGATTACAAATCTGTTTAGGTACTTTAGATAGTGATAGTGATAGTAGAAGTGTTAGAGACAGTCCTAAAACCAATTAGCATATCTATACCTGAAAATCAAACCCCACGCGAGTAGCCGCGATTAGACAAATAAGTAGGTGTGTCTACGGCTAATATTCAGAGACGATGCTAAGCATAAACTTACGGTTCCGAATGTCAAATTAATAATAATAACATTTTATATAATAATAACATTTATTGATCACCAAATACACACAACAACACATCATTATGGTGCTACACTAAATAAATAATACAACACTTGTGGGTAGAACAAATTGTAAAGAAGAAAGAAAGTTGCAAGAAATTGTAATACATATTTGACATACGAAAGCGTTATTTTACGCTCAGCGTAGTCTCTGAATATGAGCCTATGAGTCAGTCTATCATTGCAAAGTTCTTTAAGAACTTTTAGGTTAAATACTCTATGAGGAAAATCTCTCTCTGAAAAGCTCGTGGGAAACAGTGTTGTGTAAAATACAATCCCAAACAAATACTAAAAACTTCAATGTAATTAGGTAATATCAATTGTTTATTGCATTTAAAATGTCTCTATAGTCATAAAATTTAGCTAAGTAACTGTTCACTCACCATAAAAGGAAATTATTAATTTCCATTAACAATCTCATTTTACGATTAAGCTGAATTACGAATACTTTGATAGCCAATAAAGTTCGAAACAAAACGCTCGAACAAACTAAAGTTTTAGTCATAAAATATAGAAATTACTCACATTCAGGCTTGTTATTATTTTATTATCAAAGACTTTACTTCTTGGAAGTACTCCGAGATATTCGCTAAAACAAAAGACCATCCTGTTTTAAGTATCGTCGCAATCAAAACTTGATGGTACTATCACAACAGTAAAGTCGAAATTCCATTAACACGACACCGACATAAGTCTTAAAAGTGTACATTGGGAGATAATGAAAAAGTCATTTTATGATTGTAGAATGTGTTTACGATCGTAATCCTAGTTATATTGGACAATATAGTGTCGCCACAAGCCATTACTATGAAACAATGGCACAAAAGCGTGTCCGATTCGCTTCGTGAAACCGTCATTTTATGTTTTATGACTATCTTATAAAGAATCGATTTAAAGTTAAATCTGTGAGAAAGGTACTCCACTGTTTCTGTTTAATGTGGCGTGATTTATAGGTGGTACTGTAAGTGTTCAGTCGAATCATTGAGTTTATGTATTTAATTAGTGTAAAGATACTTATTTGTACGATTTACAGAACATTATCATGTTAGTTACAAAAGTTGTGCTACTTATATGGTATAAGAGATTAAGATTCCATCAAAATATACCTGTAAAAGGCGCCAAGTTATCCGGGAAGAAATTAAACGACAAGGAGAGGAGATAAAACACTCAGGTAGGTACAGATGGAAGCGTCTTAAATGCAGAATTGTTTTTCTCGATAGATATGACATTGGTTTAGCCAAGCGATATTGTACCTTAAAGACAATTTTACCTTCACCTATTCACCTATTATAGGTAGGCAGGTATATTATAGTATATGTATTGCAGGTGTATACATTATCACATAAACGTCACCTAACACTACGCCTGTATTCCCCGATGGGTTAAACAGAGGTGTTTTAATGTACAGCCACGTAATAGAGGGTGAATCCATAGCCCAATCCAAAACTCCGAATTGCTATTGAATATTTTATAAAAAATCCCAATAACACCGGAATCGAACTTAACTTAATTTATTATTAACTACTTAAACGTTATAACGACATAGCATACTAAGTACAGTCACCAGCAAAAACATGTATACACTAACAAAAGTGCTAAATGGAATTTCTCCTAAAGCATTAATAGAACGTTTGTAATATTACGAACACAGTATTTACGAACCAACACTATAGTGTTCATTCATAAAAAAAATCGCTCTAGCCCTTTTATAAGTACATGTTTTTGCTCGCGACTGTACTTATACCGCCAATTTTTCAATGAAACTTATAAGAATAAAAAATCTTGTAAGCGTAGTTGAAAAAACAATAACAATTAATTAATGTAATCAACGTGTTGTTTTAATTACCACAAAAAACGCGTAAATATAAAAGTGCATGTGAAATGAATAAAACATAAAATGTTGTTCAAGACCAGAACTAAATAATTGATGCAGAGTTATCTATTTTATATTTGTAAATAAAAATAAAAATATATGTATAATGATTAAATTATAATAGTTATTATACCTAATTATTTATATAGCTGGATAAAAAAATGAAACTATGACGGACTGACGAACGAACTTGACGGACTGACTGATCTTTCAAGACGTAGCTCAAACCATTGATCGGATTGGGCTGAAATTTATTTATTAGATTGCACACAGATAGCTATTATGATATAGGCAACCGCTAGGAACGGATTTTGGAAAGTTATCATGTGATTGGATCAAGTCTGGTCACCCCGAGGCCCTTCTTTATAGTCACCCATAAAAGTTTCAAAACTCTTTGTTTACTATCCGTACTGACATTAATAGAGTACTGGAGTTCTTGCCTACATACAAAATGTAGGTATCATTCCTCAGGATGCAATACCTATGTTATCGTCAAAAAAAGCATCAAATAAAAAGCTCTACAAAATACAGAACTTTTGAAACTTTAAACATCCTTCTTTGAAAAATTCCCATTTTGTCAGAAGGTCGTAATACTTTCTTGATTGACATAACAAGTAAGAAGTGTAACAACCTCAAAACGTCGAAAACAAAATATTAACCAATGTGAGCAGTCTTTTTTCACTTTTTTTAATTGACAAAATAAATTAATCAAAGTATGTAGTCAGTACATGCATTTTAGATACTAGGCACGTTTTAACACCTAATGTTTACATACAATCATGCCTGTACCATAATTCCCGAAGAGGAGAGGAGGAGGAGGGTATTAATATACCAACCTACCTACACCCACGATTCGCCGATATGATAAGCTCCCATGTAATAGAAGCTCCCTTCGAGCTTTTATTGCCATCAAACGGGCACATCATATTTAAACTCAAAGCTGCTCCTATGAATTTCATAGAAAAACCCAATAAAACTTTGCTCGACTTGGGAAGCGACCCAGGACCTCATGTGTAGCAGGACCACTAAGCTAGTGAAGCAGTTAAAATCGACGTGTAGATAAACTGTATAGCTTTCTGTAGTAAGGTGCAGAGAATTTAGAAAAATATGATATTTATACAATATTCGCAATCTGAGCATTCCAACTAAAACCAATAAGAGAAGGGTGAGACTATAATGTAGTTTATTTATAGACACACACACATAGATCTGTTATTACAAGAATCTACGGCATGGCATAGTGGCCAAAGTAAGTAATGCGATATTATAAACATTATAATAACAATTAAGTTCGTTCCATAATCGACTATCAAACTTAAACCTATTGATAATCGTCTATCTGAGATATCACAATAAGTTCTAATTTTAACTCTCAATCGGCGTCGAACAAAATGTTATGTTAAAAAACCAAGTAAGAGGACTTAAATATCCTAAGCTCTACAACTACCATCAAGGAGCATTACATCTTGATAAATTACAAAAGGAGGATTAAGTAACTACATCAACATTAGAAATGAATCTCTGCATTCATGTTCTCTTCAAATGGCTTCCACTCAATAAAAATGTTTAATCGCTTATCTCCAAAAAGCTCATGCGTTTTATTAGTACGAATATGTCGAGTTTTCGCACAAAAAGGTGACATTCAAACCTATACTCGTGGTCTATTTATATCACCATTTATTTGGTATACAACCAAATTCCACAATACAAGTGTGTAAAGTATTCTATTACTACAGTTACATCATGCATTGAGCCGCATTCAGTCGCTGACATGGCTCCGAACAGCTGCACGCCTGTTCCGCGCCACGGCACGCCGCTTTATTGTTACGGCAGAAAGAGACCCGCACACACCTATTGTGTGACAGAACGAGACAAACATAGCGCTAGAGGTGGGGCGCAGGCTCACCGGTCGCTTATTGGCCTGCGCCACACCGCCCTAAAACCCCACCCCCCGCGCTCCGATACCCACAAGGCCCCGATACTCACTCGCCAGTCTATCGTCCGTCTTCGACGCGATACAATCGCCTCCTCGTCTGTGCTCATTCACCGCTTTGTGCCATACATCACCACAGGGCTAATGCTCTAACAGAACTTACGACTTAGTAAATAAAAGTTCAATCATTATGTCGACATTGAGTCATCATCCGTACGCGTTTTCCATGCATCCGGGCATGCTGCCGGAGTACCCCAGTGCACCGCAACCGCTGCCGGCGACTTCACCGCAGTCCGAGGGACACATCAAGAGACCCATGAATGCTTTCATGGTGTGGTCCAGGCTGCAGAGACGCCAGATCGCCAAGGACAATCCAAAAATGCACAACTCGGAGATCTCCAAAAGGCTTGGCGCTGAGTGGAAACTACTTTCTGAGATGCAAAAGCGACCATTCATCGATGAAGCAAAGAGGTTGAGGGCTCTGCACATGAAGGAGCATCCGGACTACAAGTACAGGCCGCGCAGGAAGCCCAAGCCCCCCACGCAAGGAGGAGCTCCCGGTGCTGGTGCCTTTCCGAGCTTCCCGCTGCCTTACTTCGCCGGCCCGGCTCCTGGTGTTGGTCATCTGGATGCGTTGTCGTACTCTGCAGTGCCGTCATACTTCCCGCACCAGCTGGATCACCTACAGTTCTCCAAGTTGATGGCGCCGGCGGAAAAGTTGCCGACGGTGTCGTCGTCGGCGGCGGCCGTAGTATCTTCGTTCTATTCATCGCTGTACACGTCACCGGCGGCACCTCCAAAGCACTTCCACTCGTCGCTGTTCCCACAATACGCAGCCGCGCCGTCCTCACCAGTGTCCCCTGTCACCCCAACACAACACAGCCCCCACGATGATCAGCTCAGGCGGCCGGTGTCTGTTATATATTGAAGACCAACCTGCCTTCCTTAAAGGATGTTCATCTTTTGAGGTTCGGCAACACCGCACGAGACGGTACCAGCAGTTTAAGTGCAACAGACTGTGAATCTAATGAACATTATTTATTTTCTAGAGCTACATAATTGATGATGTTATGTGCATATCAAGTGCTTGTAAATATGTTAAGTTGAGGGGACGAATTGAGTTTAACTGTGATTACTTTTGTTTTTGACGCGTCTATAAATATATAAGGTAAAGTAGCGCCGTTTCGTTAGTTATGTGAAGTGAGATTGGTACCAAAAAGAGATTATTTTCTATAGGTGTCACATGTAGCTTAATAGTTAAGTCGTGTATTGTCAACCCTGTATTTTGTTTTAATAATAGCATAACGTCAGTTTGTTGAGTTGTTTGTTTCATACCTGAGTCTTCAGGGTTGTCTCGCTTTACTTTATCCATGTATAATTTATTTATTGGTTCCAACTGTAGATGTAAATTTAAGAACTAGTTGTCTTAATCTTAAGTCATTAGTACATCTCGAAATGTATATAATAGTGTATTAATTGAATTATCGATGTCAGTACCAACGATGTATTATAGTATTTGAGAAAATAACTTTGTTAAATGCCATACAAAATAAACACTAAATTGTTTTTATTTTACTTCATCGTTTTAATTGAAACCCTATTAATTTTGTTCGAACTTAAGTAATGGAAAGTTCGAAGTGAAATAATTGAATTAACATCACTAAGGTGATTAGATTGAAGAATCATTGACTTCAATGACGTTATAGACTGCAGTGGATGAGCAGATCGGCTCAGAACTTCACACCGTTTATTTTCTACTTTTTAATTGTAGTTTTTTTTTATTTATTTCGGATTCCACACGCGTTTAAATTTATTTTAATAACAACTGTTGATCATGACATCAGTTATTTTGACAGGTTTAGTGTTAATTACGAGTGCTCCGGCTTCCGGGCATGGACTAGCTCTTTGAACTTTAATGTCGTTAACTCGTTATATAATTAAATGACATTCAGTTCCTATTACCACTAACTGGTATCAACATAATTTAATTTTGATTACGTTTTCAATAAGAACTTGGTCATTTTTATTGTTGTTGTTAATTCGATTCCGCTTAAAGGTTGTATCGTGTTGGTAGGGTATTATCAAGCACATAGGTAATATTTGCTGTGTATCAAATACACTTAGTGAATTATGTGCGTGAAGTGGTGAAATACGAATGCATTCATTGGTATTTGCACCACAAAATTGTTTTTTTACACGCAATGACAAACACGAAAGGGCAGAACATAAAAGGATAAGTATTTTATTAAAATTAATCGATAATAATAAATGCTATAAAAACATTGCTATAAATTATAAATTTGACACTGCTAATAAAGCATTGTTATTTTATCGGATGAAACAGTGGTATTACATTGTCAATTTTTACATTAATTTAATAAAATAGTATTTTATTAATTCAGCCGTATAAATCATTATACCAAAACTTAATATTATACAGTATTATTATGAAATTCGAGCAAATTGTTACTTAATATTAAATCAAACTGTTTAACACACTCTTAGTTTTAAATCCGTCGGAACTTCATGCTTTTATTGAAGTTTTAAAAAATTACTGTTAATTTACTATTTTAATAAATTGACAATAAATAATAATTACAATGTTATTAAATAATACTATTTCTTACTGTAGATATCTACCTACCTACAAGACCTACATAGATATCATAAGTTTAGACTAGTCTGCTCGGTGTCAGCGTGTTCTAGCAAGAAGTAACGGTAATGCAGAATATAATAGTAATTTCGTGAAAATTACAAACAGATACGAACCTATTCAGTACTTTTTAATTTTACTGAATTTAAATTAGAATTAGTGCTGATTGGCATCACGTTTTACAACACTTTATATTCAAATGTGAATATAAATGAAATTCCGGCAAGGTGACAAAAACACATGTTACATTACAGTTATTAACTTTTGCGTCTCGTCAAGTCACTTGAGTGAAATGAGTAATTCTCGGTCAAGAACGAGCTGACAAAGATTTGTCACCGATTTTGATAATGCTATGTGAGTGAGAAAAAAATCGAGTAGTGCCGTATAGTTCATGTTACGTCTCGTTGAGGATCGCGAACCATTTATATCGCTATCGACACTATTTATTTATTATTTATTTAATTAATTACTACGGATAACTAGTTAATTACCGTAAAGTACTACATATCTTTTGTTTGTGTAAAGTACTGATATTTAGCCGCATCTTGTGAAACTGGAAACCGGCCTCATCATAGTTGAGAAAATACTAGGATAAAGATAAATAAATACTGCATGCAGCCTGTGCAAAAAAGTAGGTACTACATGTTTTTTTTTAAATAAAATTGAGTGTTTTTTAACAATACCATCTCCACAATGAAACATCATAGTAAATTGAAGAAAATAATAATAAGTAGGTACTTATGTACAGAATAAAGTCTGTGTAATTCTTGAATTCACAATAAACATAATATTTTTACGCATATATAATATTCTTGTGCAAATATCTCTGGTGTCATTGCACTGAATAATTAATCATGATTACATATATTTATTTTGGCCATTCAATATTATTTTAAAGAAGGTTTTTAACATGTACACTACTGATTTTGGGTTTTTTTGACAATACCGAAATTATTTTCGGTGAGATCACACACAATAAGATTAATAAGCACACAAAGGTATTTATTTTTATCATACATTATTCTGTCGCGACATTTTGAAAGAAAGATGCGTTTGAATATGTTTACATTATATATTAACTTGATTATATCCTCTTATGATAGTTTTGTTTACCCTTTATTCGCACGAGGAAGCAAGCTGTGTCACTTGTACTTTACAAACATTCAACACGGACACAAAGTACAACTCTGACTTACCTAATTGAAACAAATATCTGTGGATTATACAAATATTTGTCTCGGGCGAGTATCAAACTAATGACTCTCTGGCCAACGGCAGTGGCAATGTGACTTTAATTAATGCTAAAAAGTTTGCATCCATAAAAAATGATTCATATGGTAATCGAAAATGGTTATCTTCTCGGTGTATCTTTATCATTATTATGAACCCATGTAAAGAAAAAACAAAAGAGTGCTAGTCTATAGTCCGTGAGAGAAGACTACTGCGAGCAGGCAGACTTCACACGCGCAGGTTTCGATGTTTTCAGTCACCGTTTACGCGAGTGATATAATTATTTATTAAATCTATATCTATATCTTTTTAATAATTAATTAAGACTTATGACTTGGCAGTCTATAGATATATTACTGAGCTACGAGTATCACTGCTTGCACATCTACTCCTAGTTGTAATTATTAGATAGTATTTAAAATACGTAAATACACCAAACTACATATATCGCTATATTCATTAAACTTCCTTTTGACTTCTTGCCGTCGTCATTTAAAAACTTAATTAATTAAAAAAAAAGAACAAACAAGCCCCTTACGATTACTGGTTATAAAGTCCGAGCAAACGTTTTTTATTAATTCCACACCACCCGATAGATGGCGCAGCGGGTTTCCATTGACAATACGCTCTTAGAAAGAAGTTGCAATGCGGTAATATTTTGTGTTAAAATCTAATTATTAAATTGACAAAGATGTTATTATCTAATAAAAATGCTTTAGAAATGTGCAAACTTTTACTGCGTTGATATTTGCGTTATTCCCAGACCTGTAGGAATTTCTTTAAAATTTTAAATTGTTAATGGATATCGTGTACCCAAATTATGTAATGGCAATTACAATAGACCGACTAGTCGCAGTGATACTATAGCCTACAACCAAGGCCAAATACACCACACTGGCCTACAATTCATCATATAATCAACCCATCAATTGTCCCACTGCTGGGCACGGGTCTCCTCTTAGTATGAGAGGGTATAGGCCACCACGCTAGCCTAATGCAGGTTAGCTGATGTATATACATCACATGTTTGTTGATCCCACAGTCAAACTGTTTATACAGTTTTGTGGGACACTGTTAGTTCATAAGCTATATCTGTACCTTTCAACCAGCGGTAAAGCCAGTAAGTTATCATCAATTAAAAAAAAGAAAAGCTAAATGATTCTCCTTCAAACTAATAGACAGAATAACAGAAGGTAGGTAAAAACAATATCTAGATTAGTTTCTGTACAGAACTCGGGATCCATTCTGTCGCCCCAACCCTTCAATTGTGAGTATAAAACACGGTTTTCAATTTAATAATTACGAACCCCTTTATGCAGGGAGGGGGGCGTTTTTCAAATCAATTGTTTTATTTTATACCGTTCTTAGCTTCTACTGTGGAGCTGCTAAGTAAGCGGGTGGGAAAAAAGCTTAAACATATTGCGTATCGGTCGCGGGTCGGTTGCGGTTCGGGCACGGGTCGGAGCAGGAATAGCGTGGGTTTAACGTGGGCTCCTGTGTTTTGGGCTTTAAGTTGGAATTATTTTTGTTTGATAGGCAAATTACGTAAATTACGAACTTTTTTAATGGCGTCTAGGGATCGAGGATAATTAATTATAACCTATAATGTTATATATGTCTGGACTTTAAAAGAGACCATGATTCTCTGAGTTTGTTTTGGGGTTTCAGAGGTCGTCAGTTAGGAAATGCCGGCGCTATCTAGTTAAAAAATAACCTAAAAGCATGACTTGTAAAAGTGTCATTGAAAGACCTATTTGTAGAAATAAATATAATTTCATCATTATTTTATAATCAGACACAATAGTAAAACATTTTTTCTAAATCAGTTAAATATTATAAATACGAAAGGAACTCTATGATTCACGCACGCCTCGAGCACTGCTCAGCAGATTTCAATAAAATTTGGCAGGATAGATATATAGAAATCGATAGATTGCATTCTTCTTTTGTTTCTCAAAGATCTTTGCAGAGTAAAATCGCGGTCAAATAAAAGAACCGATGAAGAACCTTTTGGTCAATGTTTAATCTCCAGTAACACATAGCGGATTTAAACGGCTATTCTGTGGCCACAAATTGAAAGGAATCCAACGACTTTTGAATTAATCATTAGTTCGGTAGGTCATTGTTTAGAGTTACGACCCTCAAGGGTTTCGGCGACTTGGATGTCGAATTCGTCAAGTGGATTTATCTGTTGAAAAGTAAATTAATTTGTCAATTAATGAAGATTTTGTGTTAATTCGAAATTAAGGATTACAATAAGAAGGTTAAGTTTTGCTATTATAGAGGAAATATCTATTATTAAATCATGGTGGGCAAATATCTAATATTCAATCAAGTAAATGGGTTGAAATACAATTTTCAAAAATATTTCTTTTTGCAAAAGAACAGCTTATCCGCATACAGTAAATATCAACAACGAAATCCTTCAAGAATATTAACCGCACAATATAATTGGTCGATCGCCAACACAAAATACCCAATAATATTCAAATTTTCAAAAATGGAATCCCGAATTAAGCCCGAGTGTTGCCAGCATTCGAGCATTTTCTCCCGTTCGAGTGTGCCCCATTTTCCCCATTCCCAGCGCGGGTATTGTAGTGAAAATATATTTTGTATGGAGACGGCATCACAATGAGAAGTCCGTGTTATTTATTTAGATGTATTTCATTGTGCGGACCGGAGTTCGATTCCGGCGTACTGCCAGACGGGAGGCAATCGAGTCAGGACCACTGTGCCCGTACAGGTAACGGATTGGCAAATAATTGAAATCTAGCCCCTGGTATTGTTAGAAAAATCTAACGAAAAATGTATTTGTGCGTCCAATTGACGTACGGTCTACGTATAAGAAGATGGAGTGCCGTAAATGGAAGCTAAATATATGAAATAAATAGGGATCTACAGCTATTACTATGTAAATGTAGTGTGTAAGCTACGAAACAGAAAAACAACGGTTGTACAAATAAAAATCATACGGTATTAGAGTCTAGTCAAATGTCTTTGTCAAATATCTTGATTCACGAATGTTTCTCTAATTTAATGAAGTTATCAAATTGTCATCAAATCTCGTAACGAGAGAAATTTGACGAGAGATATACCACCCCAAAGTCAAAGTCAAAGATTTATGTGCAGATGCAAGTCAGTTATACGGACCAGGTGTTTACAGGAAAATAGCTTACCTACTTAATATTTTTTCTAAACATCAGCTTAGATACAACTTTTGTTAATCTTACTTAACGGAAGTCTGATAAATCGTTCCTATGAAATCCTGTATTTGTTAAAAAAATCTTATTACTAAATAAGTAATGTTGTACATATTAATCCTACACGTGTCTTTAGCGAATATTAAAAAAAACAGTACCTACATTAAACGAGAATTTTCCTTTCAAAAATCAAAACTTAATTATGTTCAATCATTACCATCAATCAAAAATCATACTACACCTATTCAATAAAAATCATCAGAGCCATTCCAAAATAATTCGCAAACATTTCAGTTGTCAATGCCACAAACAAAACGCCCGTCAAGACAAAGGCGTTGATCGCCAGTGTTGCCAGTTATAAAATAAACTGCAGTAATGCCCGTTTCTCGATCGTGATTCGAAAATTTCTCGCGTCGATAGCTATTGAAAGTGATAAATGATATTTATTATGTACAATGGTGTTGTCAAGATTAATTAAAGTTAGTGTTGCTTAAATAGTTAGTTAGGCAAAGACCGGGTAGCTTTGTGTTCTATCAAAAGAGGTTGCATAGTATCGAGGCGAGGCCTTTGTTGGTGCTCGCCTTGTGGGTAGGTGTTTGTTTAAAATTGTTCACTTTGTGGTTAATCGTGTTACGAAATCATATTTTTTGTATAGATTCACTCATTATTGTAAGTATTCAGATATTGATCCACCACGTGTGTGCGAGAAATAATAAGATTCAAAATAATATAGAAGGGTAGAACTAGAAAATTATATTCATGGCCAATTTTCTCTATTTATTTTAGAGGAATATATTACTGTTTTTGTTGATGTTTCTTGGGGGTTTAACTGAAAAACTGGCCACCGATCTTCTATACCTAGTATTAGCTAAGTATTAAAATTATCGTATAATGTTATACTTAGGATACTTAGCCAAATTTAGTAAGAATCTGACGACATTTTGATAAAAAAGATGAAAAAGAAAAACAATCCGCAAAACCATTGAAACTAATACCACAAATAGAAAAAACGGAGGCGTATTAACATTATTTTCTGAGCTGACGAACACGCGAGCGACTTAGATTACTCCCCCTACGTTCGTACAAGAGAAAAATAAAAATAAAATAGCTATTGAACGTACATACAAATAAGGCATACGTTATATTGTATATGGCAACCCTTATTTCGAGACTTGCTTCGAATTTAATGCCATCGATTTTCTTGTAAGACGCAAAACGTGTTTGATTTTTGTCGCATGAATGTGTAATGAAATTGAAGTGGTGGGTGAAATTCCTGATGAAGTGTTGATATTTGTTATGTTTTGTAAGGAAAACCTTTATTTTTATAGAGTTTCTTGGCTTGTTATCTTTTAAAGGGGAGCTTAAAGTATGAAGAGGTGTACAAACAATTTGTTGTATTTGAAGAAATTGTTATTTCATTCTAAGTTTTAGTTTCCACCATTTGTTATGACGAAAAATATTCTTCAGCTTCCATTACCAATAGCTTCTCTGATTTTTCAAATTCACTGATTTCTCATGTGCAGAAACATTCCAACTTAGAAACACCCTTCGGAGTGCGACAAAGAGTTGTTATAAGAATTTGGTTATAATGTTAGCATGCAAACGTTCTTGAAAATGTTACAAGTCAGTATCAGTATCTGAAGATGGTGTCTAATCCAATTTACGTGTTGTACTAATTGAGCAAACACATTACAATGATGGTGGTATTATATAAAATTTATTGCATATCAGAATTTAATATAATGTCTACAGCCAAAGAGATAATAAATAGTTTCAAGACATCACAGGATGCACATACTTAACTAACTCCTAAATAAGAGTATAAATCAAAATCAATAGACAATTAATATCTGAAATATCAATGCAATGAAAGTTCAATTAAAATGCATTATTCAATCAACATTTAAACAAACCACAATAACAAACGCATTGAGTGCAACAAAAGCTTTTGTCACCGCGAACGATTAAACTGTCGCGAATCGCATTAGTGCCGCAAATGTGTCGCAATGAAAAATCGCAGTCGTATCATTGTGAGCTACAATAACTATTATAATAAAAAGTATACCAACCGCTTTGCTACAATGTTTTTTTGACATACAAAATTGGTACTAAAGTCTCATAACGTAAAACTCTCTGTCCTTTTGCGATCTACCAAAAACGAGACGGTCGTCTATATAAATTTGAACTGTGTCTTTAAGTTGTGTAAGTTCAAATTCGTGTGTGTCATGTTTTTTCGGCTGCTGACCTTTGTGTATGAATAAATTAATTTGTAGTGAGGACTATTGTGCTATAGTTTCTATTATTGGACGATGTTAATTGTTAAAGTTCTCGGCTGACAGTTACGCGTTGGGTTAATGGGTATACGGTGTTTCAATGGTTATTTATCCCATTGTAACAATGTTTTAGGATGAATAGTATTCACTAAATTCGGGTTCTGAATGTTACGAACTATATTCAGTGTGAGTGATTGACCCGCACTTATTTTGATTCGAAAGGCTTACGTGCATTTTAATAGTAATTGAGTGGTTGTTTTATTAACTGTGTTGTAATCTACATTGTTTAGATCCACAATTAGATTTGTAATTGTATTTGGTTTTAAAGCTTTGATTGTTTTGATTTGCATAACGTTTTAGTTGAGTCACGATTTAATATGAGCTTTAATGATTTGTGAAGGTAAGACTTTCATTTTAGTTATTAGCTATATTTGTGAATTTGATTGCATTATTTTTAGTCTATTAGACTGAATTTTGCTTAGGATTAGCAGCAATGAAACCAATTAAAAGTATAAATAAGTAAAGAATGCCAAACTTATTTGAAAATGTTAATACATTTTTATCTATACTATTTCTTCTTGTAATTTATTATGAAATACAGATATTATAATGATTATCTAAAAGACACCTAGAGGTGATCCTAATATGATTAGAAACATACAGTTTACTTTATAAATATGCAATTCTGAAATTTGTTTTCTTTTAAGTAGCAGTAACTTTTCAGTAAGTGGAGAAAATATGCGGTGTTTTATTTTAATTAAGTGTCACACTTTAATTACTTACTGACATACTTGTTAAATAAACTATAACAATTAAGTGTTAGTGATTATGACGCAATTAAAAACTAAAACCTTCAAATCTATTATCACAACAAAGATTTAGCGTTTATTTTATTAGTTTTTAACCAATAAAATCTGGGTTTAATATTTTCTGCTTGCCACATTAATACAAATAATTAAATTCAGAAGAATAGCATATTCAGTGCAACAATTACCAATAGATACATTATCAACAACAAAACTTTCCATTGTTGAATCAAATAAATATTCATAATAATTATCACTAATGATAGTACCAACAATGTATTCAATTCATACATCAGGAGTAGGATGTATGACGTCACACGTGTCCACAGCGCCATAAACGTCACCACCGTGTCTTGTATGATTTATCTTTTCAACAATCATTTTTACAACGTTTCCCTCCTTCCCCCCTTCGCTGTGATTAATGATGGATGAATTCCTGAATAATTACCAAGACTTTTAATATTCAAGTGATTTCGTAACATTATGAACGACCCATTTTCCACTCTGTGTTGTTGAAATAAAATTGATTTTAGATCGGGATTTCTAGATGACCCTTCAGAAGACGTTCAAAACAGAAAGGATATTTGCAACTGCTGGTATTAAAAATAAATTTGAGCTGTATGTTAAGGTGTATGAAATTCATTTCTGCTTGGCAAAGTTGAGAGTAAACCAACAAAAAATGTGAATGCCATTCAATGCAAATCTCACTCGAGTTTTAAGGGTAGTGTGCGTAATTTGTTATAATTGTCCCCCCATACTCGCGTTTGTTCGCATGTGGCATTTTTATTGCGAATTAGTCGCAATCATTAATTTTGTTTTTCTTTTTATCAAAAGTTAATATATCGAGTGCTCTTATTGTGGTAAATATAATTAGAATGATTTTTATGGTCGTTTATTGTGTGCGGTTCTTGAATACGAGCTATCGTTTACAATGAGATTTATTGTGAATTGTTTAGTGGATTTTTATATGAAATACGGGGTATTTTTCTGTAGTATGTATTGTATCCATTGGTGTAGCAGTGAAGTATTTGATTGTAATTAATAATTCCTTTTGAACATTTATGAATCATATTTTTGCTAAGTTTACCTTTTGTTTTTATTACACTGGTATTGCTTACAAAGTCATTGCTTTATATTGAATTATGTTGGAAGATATGACTAGTTGTGTACTATGAAACAAAATTCTAATTCTATATTATATCACAAATTCTATCAGTTCTTTGATCAAATTGCGAGCATCCCTTTCCTCTTGAGAACCGGATGCCACCGCTCCTTTTCGCTCGGTTGGACCTCTATACGGGGCCTCTAATTTACGTTGTATATCTTTTTAATAATATAATAAATACATGTATGATACGCTGCCAGGAACAAAGGGAGCCAACAATAACGATACCTATGTATGGACGCTTCAAAATTCAAAGGATTTTTGAGTGGTCTCGTTGTGAAAGCATTGTGTGCTGTAAGCGATATTGTGAATTAAATTATGATTTTTTCAATTGTGTGTGTGTGTGTGTTTTCTGTTACGGGTTGTGAAAGAGTGGTAATGGAAAGAATGTATGAAAAAAAATAAAAAGCTTTATTTTGTACGGCTTACATATCTAATACGAAAATTAAAAAAAACAAAACAAAAAAATGAGATTACAAACAATTAAAAATGAGTGGCCGAAATATGTTGCCATCTGAGCTGATGTCACAGCAGCAAAATGGGAGTAAAGGGAAGAAGGAAAACTATTTTATTCTGGACTATAAAGATAAGGCATTCAGTCGCGCATCACCTGAAAGCGCAGCGTGGGACGGCCTCTAACGAGATGGACCGATGATCTGGTAAAGGTCGCTGGAAATCATTGGATGCAGGTAGCATACGTCCGGTCCCTGTGGAAGTCAATGGGGAGGCCTTTGTTCAGCAGTGAACCTCTTTTGGCTGACATGATGAGGATGACTCAGTCGCACAGATTCTACTTTTAGAGACATAAGAGTAATGATATTAATGTAAAAAATATTGTAATGTTTTTGTATGGACCAAGTCAGTCTCCTCATAACGTGTACTGGTCTCACATGTCCAACAATCACATATGAAGCCGTATATACAAAGCACATAGGGTCGTTATTCAGTGGCACTCAAGCGGGACACTTGGTGACAAGTCGCTCGTAAACAATTTGCGGTGTGCCCCCCTCCATGGGTCGTTAGCGTGATGTTGTGCGAAGTAATGAAGCCACTTTGGTTAGGCATAAAATGGTCTAGAACATGTTCGATGACTGGAAGTAACTGAAGCTACACTTGTGTAAATAGATGCAGATGGGCGAAGTTTTGAAATTAACAGTGCTACAAAAATACCTACCTCTATTCCTAATTAGGAATGAGATTACAAAACTGTAGCAGATGACTAAGTATATTATACATAATAAACGTTAGATAAATATGACATAAGGAAATGTTTCGCATGTAACAAATACGAAAATCAAAACCACGCGACACTTTAAAACACCAGACTAAACCAGTATCATGAGCACGAGTCGAATTCATAGAGAGCAACCCTTGCAAAGAAGATAAACACGCTATTTAATCACAAGCTATCGACCAGCATCAATTATATGGTGGCAAATACAATTAAACAAATAAACAGACGCATATAGAAGCTGACAACGAAGGGGCCCACGATTCTTATGCAAATGACCGCGACCGGGAGGGCCCGCCTGTGAGAATTGCAATAAAAATGATTGCACGCCAAATTAATCTCGCTGTATGTTCTTTTGAAATTACTTGTGTTAATGATCATTTTTATGGCTTATTTGTGTGTTTCCTTACGAGGGAAGCGTTGTTGAGATATTTATATTAATTTGTTATGTTTATACTTGGTGTAATAGCTTGATCATTCTCATCATCAGGATGTTCAATAGCTTGATGTTGTTCAGTATTATTGTGGGTAATGGTTTAACTTTCAGCGTCAGCAGTGACATTGCTTATGTCTGTCTTCCTTTACATTCGAGGACAGGGAGTAACATTGTTCTCATAGAACATTTCAAAAGATCTTCAATATTGTAAGTCTTGCAAACTGGCACTGCCCCTGATTTGATTAATAATTTGACTGGTGTCACTATGTCTGACTGGCTGGTTTGACTGTGAATTTTTTTGTAGCATAATTGAATAGGCTACCTATAAAATTGATTACCTAATTACATAACTAGTGCTATACTTATCATATAAAACATTTCCTCTCAGACGTTGTTCAATTCCAATAAATCACGCAAATATTGTTACACTAGTTGATAAGGTATATTAGAAATCAAAGCAAACAGTTTATTGTATGGTTTCTTCAACACTTGCCGCACTGTGAAATGCATAAGTTCATCACGTTTATGTTTAGAAATACGTGTGTTAGATTGATTAGGTTTCCTGGTTTAAACTTAATAGGAAAGTTCTAATTGGATGCTTACAAAGTTATTAGTTGGTTAGTTGATAGTTTTCTGTGCGCATTGTTAAGTTGTTGATAATTTGGTACAAGTTTGAAATTGGTTTGTATTGTGAGATTTATCACTAAGCTGCGAAATATTTTTATTTCGCTCAGTAAAAACATAAAATAAACACGTTCTGTTATCCTGGCCAAAAAACAGATTACAACTTTCTTTGGAAAACTGTATCAACCAAATCTTCTTCATCACCGTGAGCTCAACAATTGTCTACAAACAAAATACACACTCATCGTCCATCGGTCGGAAACTTAGCTCATCCGAACAATTCAGGGCTATCACAATGCTGATCCTAATCGAGGCTCACACCCTAACAATCTCCAACTATGCATTAAACGGTTCTGTACCCTAGAGACTGGACGGGCGTGACTTGGCCGTTTATCCCTAAAATCCGTGAGCGCTATGCAAAAAGGGTCGTTCTGAAGATTGATTGTTTAACAGTTATATCGAGAGCTATAGTTGGGTTTCTTAAAAGCCTGGTCAGCGAGTTCGATTTACATTTTAAGTGGGTGTTGGAGCAGCGGAGTTTGTTAAGTCATGTTTGTTTTGCAAGTGCAAAAATTGTTATGGAGTGAAATCTATTAGAGGTGTAGAAAGTAAAATATTAGAAGTTATTAAGCAATTAAACCTTCGAAAAATATTCTAAGTCTGATGTTAAAGCTAACATTGCAACTTGTTCATTTTCAATTTTTTGGTTCAAAGTTAAATCCTTGTAAATATAAAACGAATAAACTACGATCTTCATTCGCTTGTAAATATAGTCATAATACTTGCCTAGCCTATATGCTACAATGCCAGTCTTGCGTACAAAACGTGTCAATCTTTTGTTTTCTATGCAAAATGTTTAGTATTATGCAGTAGAAAAGAAGTATGAAAAATCGAAATGTCGACTGAAACAAACGGCGATGCAACTTGGCCTCTAACAAAATAGAAATTTGTTAAAAATTACAAAACCCCACTTAAAGGTACCATTGTCGTCAAAAAATATTGTGTCCTTTGTAGTAACCACAAATGGGGTATACACGAACTGAAAAATCCACAAATATTATTCAGAAAAGCTAAACGCGGATGTCATAAAGCACCTGACAATGACGCTCGTGTCGGCCGAGTTAGCGCACTAATTACTAACGAAGTACGCCTTGACAACGTTAATTTTACGGACGAAAATTTTGGTAAAGCCATTATTGCAATCATATAAGGTCTAAATTATGAATTCTACAAGCCTCGATATTTGTAATTTGGTACAATATTTGACGAGCGTGTTCGACAATTTGTGTCAAAAAATATGCTTGTTATTAATGTCGTTATTAGTAAAGTTACGTAAACTTGGGCCTGACGAATCGCCGCGCCATTGTCGCGACCCGTAAGTGTAGATAATCGGGTATTGGAAAATATTAGCGTTGGCAACTGATATATATATTGTTGTCGCGATTTTGAAGTAATTAAGCAAATGAGTCTGACGTTCGTTGTATGAAAACTCGATTATTAACAAGATTCATAAGTGGAAATAATTTCTAAATATTTTTGTCACCTAATTCGCTTCGATTACTTTTGTCAACTTTATAATTGTTAGACGTGAATATTTATCAGACAGGGCATTATGAAATAGCACAATATAAGAGATCTGTATGTAGTATTTACTTTTTTAATTGAATACATATTATGTAAATTTCGTCTCAAAGATCTAATTATATTATTATACCTAATCTTTCACAATTCTATGAAACTTGTTGAGTTTTATAGAAATAATTTATTAGCTTCATAATGCCATTAATTATTCTCAATAGCATATGGATTTACAAAGGTAGCATAAATGCTTTTACAATAAATTTTCAAAGGATCATCACGGTCTTGAAAAGGATAATTGAAAACGCCAACATCCTACACGACGACCACAATGGACGACATTGTTGTATGTCCACACGAACACGCAATATCACCTATTATTGCCCAACAATTATATATTGTCGTCAATAACATACAGTGCCGTGCCTATGTTAAATACGTCGTCATGTGTTAATATTATAAATTTTTTAGCGTATATTGTTAATCACCACGAACCGCAAAAGTGACAATTTTTATTTTACATTCTACAGTTGTGGTTTGTTTTAAAAGACGTAGCGGGTGAAACGCTTTTGGAAGTACATTTTGAAAATTAAAATCTTGAATCATGAACGGTAGAGTTTTACTAGAGAGACTTACAGTAATTAGTACAAATATGTCGTGCTCATTTATTTGACACCACCTAAATAAATATCAGATTTGATTAAATCTATTTTCGAGTCAAGGGATAGGAGATAGCTTTTCTAATGAACCTTTACTCCATATTTTTACTCTATCCACGTGTAGTCCCATGAACATTAACGCATTTTTGTCTTCGTATTCCGCTGCTTCCTCCAACATGGCACCGTCCCCTCGATCGTGTCCACCAGAACCTTAGCTTTTATCCGTCGATTTGCATCGCCTGCTTTATAATGGGGCTGTTTGCCACAAAAGTATACAAGTGACAATGTCATTTAGCGACACACCACTAACGCGCTTGTCATTTTGTCAAAGTTATGTAAGATTCAGATTGTGAACTTGTAAAGGATTCAATTGTATGTTATTCAAAGTTAGCGCCAATTCAGTATTGATATAGTGTTAATTGTGATTTTGAATCATGATTTCATTTATTATTTTTATTATTAATTTATTTTTACATAACGTCTACAGAAGTTTTAATATAATTTAGGCAAGTAACTACTATGTTAGCTTGTTATGAGATTAACTTGATAAAGTTGTGTGTAAAACGTTTTAAAACAGCACCTTCTCAATTGTATAATTATGTGATAGTACTATTTTACTTTCTTCAATAAATGATTCACATCAAAAACAATTTAGTCTAGCAAATTATTTAATTAACTCGACATTCCTGGATTTTTCGAATTGGAAATGATGTAGAAGCTTTTATTTAACTATAATGTAAACTTTTACCCAATACAAAAAAAAAACTTCGATATTACCCTATTATTTTGACGACATATTCTGGGGTCTAGTGGTTCAAGTACCGGACTGCTGATCACGAGGTGGGTTCCACAGGACACAAATATCAGTGTTTCTTATTATGTCATGAGTATTTAACTATTTACAAGAAAAGGATAGAAGTATTAAATCCATTGTCTAGTACAAGCTTTGCTTTGCTTTATGAATCATAATCGTAATTTAATTATCATCATTTTATTAGTTTATTGTAAATGTACTCCTACACTGTGAGGCACGAATACGTGTACGAATCGTTTGTAAAGAACCTACGGCACTACACAATCAAAATCACAGCAAAGCTTTTATTACATGCTCTTAAATACATTACTACAAGGCTACTATCTTAATAAGTATTCCGATCCATTTCAATCGATCACTGATTGACGTGGGCACAAAGGGACACTCCTTGCTCCAAGCACTCTTATCAGCATCAAGATTACATAAGCTCCAACGAATGCTTTAACGACCATACATCATTGTTCGACGGAGCTCTTAAAATCTAAGAGTTCGGTGGAAATTGGAACTCTCACGTTGTTGTTATAGTGGTTTTTAGGTGTAAGAGTTTATGTCGATTTGTGCAGGGCTGTATTAGGGCTTCTGAATACTGAAATTAATGGTGGTAGGTAGTGTAATTATATATATAGGTCGTAAGGTCGTACCGTAGGGAATTTTCTATATATCCTTGCGCTCATTGTTTGTATTTATACATTAAGGCAATTAAACCTTGGCTTGCTTGATAGAAAGCACAATTGGAGTTAAATGTAGCACGCAAATCAATAAAAATATTCTATTGAGTTTGCAAGGATGATATTGTAAGAGGGAAGCCTACCCATGTAGACCATCCATCAATATTTTCTTCTGCCTTCATCTTCTCTATGAAGTATCTATGGACCTTTTCCATAAGACCCTATTTGGAATCCTGCAACTAGTTTATTGACATTTGAAAATTATACCTATTGGTATTTTCATAATGGTCCAATTTAATTAAAACATTTGACTTTAACTTTGAATTAAATTCATGTCATTCACAACTTATTCCATGAAAAGGTAATGGTGTTTTTATTTTTAAATAAAACTACTTTTTACGGATTCTATCGCGTTCTAATATTCGCGTAAAGCGTCTGGTGTACCAAACCAGAAGACGCAGGTTCGAATCCTGCCCGCCAGCTGATTTTTTCCTTCATTAAAAATAATTCGCGTAAGTGTCAGAAACTAGTGCCTCGACATTGAGTTTTTCTCACTAGACTCGCTAGCGACGCCGTAAAATATTTGTATGGAAAACCCTCGCAGCGCCTCTAGCGGTTAGGTACGTAAGGAACTAAAATCTGCTATGAGATTACAGCGATTCGAAGCGTAAAAAACCTATCAAAAGTCATTCGATAGAACTCATGGTTGAGGGGCAGTAGGTAATGATGAGTTTAAAAGTGCTCTTCCCCGAGTTCACCCCTGGCAATATGACAAGTGATGGTCATGATCTTAAGACGGGTATCGCTTTAATGGCCAAGTTTCATCTGATACCGCCATGTTTTTTGTTTCCTGCCCTTTACCGGACAATGGACGCCGATAATTTTGTTATTACGACCACTGTATGAGACAAATGGGTATGAAGCGCTATCTTTAAGAAGTGTGATGTATTTTCTCTTTATCTTATTGAGTAATTTTTATGAATACGTAACTGCCACTGAGATTATAGTCGATATAATGATAGGGTCACCGGATGATAATATTAATAAAGGAGGTCTTTGGAGAGTTGGAGCACTGACCACCAGTAAGTAGACCCTGTTCCCGATACCTACTGGTGGGCTGTTTCTTTTTACTCGACTGCCGATGGAGGAGCGTTGTGTTTGACGCGTATGTATGTATGTTCGTTCCAATGTCCGGTCGTAAATGTTCAACGGCTAAACCGATTTAGATAAATGACACCTCATTAGATTCGGCTTGATGCGTACTGGGTACATGAAATTAAAAAAAAACACAAAATGACGGATTGTATAAGCTTTAATGTGCGAACTGATTTTAAAAATGATCTTTAGTTGTGTCAATTTTCATTTTAAATTATTATTTACGATCTATCTAGTGATTCTATGATGATTTATAAACTAAAAAGTAGGAATAAATTCAATTATTAAACAAACAAAATTGTTTCTTTGCTTGTCCCGCCTGCAATACATTTTCCAACATCACAAAGCTTGTTTTTAGATTTTTAGTACTTTTTATGCAGTCGGGTTTTTATTTCATATATTATAAGATATTCATTTTAAATAAAATTTAGAATGTGTACCAATATAAATGGATACATACAATATTAATATTATAATCACTACCTCGTTCGTTCTTCTGCTTCTAGTGGTCGTAAGCACGACTGCTACGTTAGATATACTTGGTTCGATTTCCATGTCAAGCAAAGTATTAAATTATTGGGGTTCTCTGTAAAATTCTCGGGAGCAGCTTGGAGTTTGGATTTATGCCTGGATAGTGACAATAGGCTTGCCCCATTTTGAATAGAACTTAACCTTATCAGCAAACTCCTGGTGTATGCAAATTAATCTACCTAAGTCTAGTGCTTCAGAGATTATAAGTGGTACGTGATTAGTTATGTTTCATATGTAGTTGTTACTGTTATGAAACCACTAGAATTTTCTAATGAATCGTGGTCGACATTAAGACTTGGAACTTCCTTTACCCCTACACCTTGGTCGACCTGGGAATCCAACCCAGAAGCTAAAGCGAGGCTAAAGCGGAAGTTAAAAAACAGGATGAGAAAAAAAAAACAGCAAAATAATATTCATCTTCCATCGTCTTGGGCTGCTCATAATTAATATGATACGTGGAAAATCATACAACCATAAATAGTCCGCTTAAAACATTATGGATTTATGGAT
Organism: Acronicta psi; assembly: GCA_946251955.1. Taxonomy (NCBI): domain Eukaryota; kingdom Metazoa; phylum Arthropoda; class Insecta; order Lepidoptera; family Noctuidae; genus Acronicta; species Acronicta psi. The sequence goes on along the minus strand of OX276470.1, from coordinate 15,453,118 downwards.
CCCCTTTGTTTTCTCAAACTTCAATCTTTAATACAACACCTCACCATAATTTTACGACTTGCAACACATACAAAACTAATATTGGCACTAATTAATTTAACCCTCGTAACGCGACGAGGGTTATAAATACCGCAGTTTGATAAAAAATACGATTCGCCCCACTCTTACCACTGTCGATATAAAGGCGACATTTGATTGCGTGTATCCCAATGTTGGGCATAATGGATCGCGCAGTTAATATGAACTGCAAACAAATAGTTAAATATTTTTATGCGATATCGCTCGTAAACATTGATTGAAGGGACATTTAATGGCTTCAATACAATGACAGGTCTTATTGGAACCTAAATGTATGTATTTTATGGGACATGACAAATATAAAGGTAAGTATTTTTCGGTTAAATTAATAATGTTTATGGTGATTGTGTTGACTGGTTATTAATTATCGACTATGAATAGTAACGATTTCTATTAAAGATAGATTTATAGATTTATGTATAATATAAATATATAATTATGTATATATATACACCTCCATACACACACACACACTCTCACACACACACACACACAAATTGCATGCACTCAATAATATACATCCTCAATAATTGTAGTCTACAAATCTACCAATCTGTAATATTCTGAGTACTCCAAAGTGAAAAGGACTGTTAAGAATTGTATTACCGACTATATTATAACAACTGTAATAACAATCTATGTTTTAACCTATAAATCATTATTATTATAAATAGATAGATTTGGTTCTAGAAATCTGTGTAATAATTATGGCTAAAGGTTTATTTATTGCCAGAGTTCTGGAATTATTTCTATTTTTTTTTGAGCAATTATATTTTTTAAGAACATGCACATGTCTTATAGGTCATTGCCTGAATGACTAGCGTATAAGCAACGAGGAACCTGTAGCGGCATCCAGAAATACTGTACATTAACACGCCCGTCTTCTATTGTAGGCAGAGACTAGATTTAGGGAGCCGAGAGGTAGGGCACAGCCATTTATGGCTCAAATCTGGAGCAGCCCATCTGGGGAAGTACCACCTTACAGAAAACTGCAGCCAAATAACACACTTTATTGTGTGTTGTGTTCCTGCAGTAAGGTCGCCAGAGCTCCTTCTAAGGATGCGCTGCGCTGGCAGTAAGAGGAAAATTCCATCAAACTGTTGGCGCAGTGAATCCTCCATAAACCTCTAAGAGGTTTTTCGAGTGATACCCCTGGTGTTGCAAGCGTCTATATGCTATGGTAACCGCTTACCATCAGGCGGGCCGTATGCTTGTTTGCCACCTTAGTGGTATAAAAAAAAAAAGATTTTCACCTGATGATTTCGTCACAGCAATTTTGTTTCATCTACGTATGCATAATCCTTGGTGTACGGTGCTCTTATCCTAGTAGTATTTAAGAAACATTATGTGATTAAAAATTTTATTTTACATAAAAAATACTTAAATTATAAATTGGAAAAACGTCACATGTAAAAAACAAATTAAACTGGTCAGGCTGCGCCACGTTTCCTTACCTCTTTAACAAAACGAGCTGTCAATTCAAATCTATTTAAAATCAAATTCACATAAACGTCATAACTTAAGAAAACACGTCACGTTCATTTTAGAGACACCATGATTCACCCCTACAAATCGATACCTTTGTTGTAAAAGAAGCATGGGAACTCGATCGGACATTCTTGAAACAGTAACAACAATGGACACGACCCTCCAACTGGTTTTAAATAATAAGTATTTAAAATACATGTGTCCGTACGAATGTGTACACATTATTGATATTATATGATAGTTTATTTTAGTTGCATTGTTGTAGAAAAACAGAAGTTGGACGGGTCAGCGTTTGAGGGTTGCTAGTGACAGTGTGAGTTTTAATTTCTTTGGGACACACTTGAGAATATTTTTCGTAAAAATTAGGATGTACTTTTTTCGGTTGTTAAGAATAAACATGTGTTTTCTCTTGTGAAGGAATACAAATTTATCTTTATAATATGTTGGAAATGAATAGCCAGAAAGCAGAGAAAACAGCATTAGCCATTACCTCTCAGTGCTTTCTGAAAAACCTAGAATGCAAAATATCCCAAAACTATATTTTAACAAAATATCCATAGACCAGAAAAATATCAATTACCAAAATGACCTCACGTGCTTACCGAACTAAATAGTCATCTTCAACGACTTGGTCACCCTACTTGTGGGACCTACTCCTTACCTTAGGGCTGTTTCTTTCAGGATTCTAATGCATTGTGACGGACGTCGTGACGACAAAACAAAGTAAGGGATTTTGGTCTATATAGTTAGTGTGGGTCATCGCGCTGCGATGCGATTTTGTACAACTTTTGACGGGTACACGTCAGTTATTATTATTTAAGTTGATTGAAAACCCTAGTGACGAGTTTGGATTTGTTTGGTGAAGCAGTGATAATAAGATGGTAGGACTTTGTATAAAATAAACTTGACATTTCTTATAATTTAATAATTTCTTGTAAGTAACGATATAAATAATGTTATAGTTAGTGCTAAGCTATGAATTAAACGAATAAAGTCCGAAGTATAGCGTACATTTGTAAATAAATTATTCAAACATAAACCTTCCTTTAAGTTGCGTCATATCTGTATGATGAAGACGGTGTATCGAGTCACAGATCTTGAGTTTGAATCCTAGGAAGGTAGCACAATACGCTTAAATAACGATTTTCTGTACTTTTATATGTTATAAGTAAAAGTTGACAAGCCTTCGGGTGGTCACCATGCCTAAAGACGCCAGTAACGCCACGCCATTCGTATCACTTGTTAGCGCTTTGTCATCTTGAGAGCTTACTAAGTCTCCAGTATTTTAACTGCCCTTCAAATCCGAACACATATTGTTAACATATTATTGCTTAGCGGCAGAATATGGCAATGTGATGGTACTACTCCAGAGAAACTTTTAATGCTGGAACTGTGAAGGCATACATCGTAAGGAAACCTGCATTCAACCTGGAACCTGCAGGCGCCTTGCTCTTCAGGGAACACAGGTTCAATGTTATGTAGAACGGAGACGATATATGCGTTTCGTTTCGTTTGTTTCATCATAGACTATAGATTCTCTTTATCCCAGTGGACACACCAGCTTGCGTAGCCCAACAAACCTCCATATTACGCTGACATGACGTAAGAACGAGTTTCATTTAATTAATCGAAGTATTTAACAACAAAGCCTCGCGTTTTATTACCGTGCTGTGTTGAGCGTCCTTTTGTCGCGTTTCAATTCGCTTTGTATTGTGTTGTGCGTTTAAATCTTGCGTCGTTAATCGTAACGTGTAAAGTTCGATTTAGTGGTTGCGATCTATCAAGTTGGTATGTGGCTTTAATTATATTTGTGTTTATAGTTGTGTGTAGTGAATTTACTGTACCTATAGGAAAGTAGCTTAACGTTCCATGTCGTAACCTGGCAAAGGGGAACTTGAAACTATACCCTAGTCGTCAATGTCATATATTTAAAAAGAAGCTAGTCTTTCTCAAACTTACACAAAAATTGTGTTATAGACAGTTGCTCTACAAAAGGAGCTTATTCTAATGAATAAAGTCTATCATAGCTGAGCTCTGCACTAGGACTGCAGAGCTCAGCTGTAGTAATATGTCCTATCCTATTAAATATGAGTAACATTTGTAGGTATATAATATTTGTAATCACCGTCTCAAAAACGGCTTTAAAGAGTTCGATGGAAGTTGCAATAAGGGAGTTTACGAAAAAAAAAAGATCTATCTGTCTTATATCTGGGGTAATTCGGTCGCCCAGGTATTTATCTGCCTAATAATATATTAGTATATTTACCAAGTATTTGCTCCTTGATTTAAAAAAAGAAGTTCATATTTCCAGGGTTGGTTTAGAACAAATTAGATAATTATCAAAATTAAATCATCGCTTACCTACAGTTGTGTAAGCTAGATATTGTTAATGAACAAGAATAGCTCCTAATAGTTCGCCATACATTGCCCTTCAAACGTAACAATATCAAACAACACCTATTGTAGAATACCAATGGATTTACACTAATCAATGTTATCAGATCACAATGCTATTTCTCAACATGTTTCATACTCGATTGCCAAACAAAGCCGCGTTTGTTTAGTAGTATTGACATTTCGATGACATCTGTCAGTCGGCCATTAGAAAATAGCCGTGGGAATGTGTGGGTGATTCTGTTATTGTAATCCATTGTTGGAATGTAATTTGTCTGTTTGTGTTACTGGCCAGATAGTATCACAGATTAAGTTTTTTTTTGTGTGTGTTTGGGTTGATTTTTATCGGGATCTGATTGTGGTGAATATTATTATTCTTATGGTCTGTTTCACCACCTCTAGATAGCGGCTAACCGCCGGATAACTAAAAAAATAGAACAAATTTTGCATGAAATTATCTGCCAAGTAACTTAACAGGAACTTATTAGGAGGTGGTGAAACAGGCCTTAATATCATACGGAATTTGTATTTTTACATTTATAGCGGTAGGCAGAACCAACTGACCACTTGCCATGATTTGTGCATGCTACTGCTATTGGTTCTTCAATGCATACACCTACCTGAAATTGGAAGTGCGCAAACATTAAAATATGGAGGTATCCTGTACGTGCTCGTTGAAAATTGCGAATTTTGCAATGTGCATATGGGATTCCAAACCACTACGACTTTGATGGCCAATAAACACTACCATCATAGTTTAAATTTTAACGGGAAGTCGGAAGGGGTCGACCTCGGTGAACGTACCACAACAAAATTGTGACTGTTATCAAAAAAGGCAAGGTTAAGAGCACCCTAAACCGACGACCATGCATGGGGAGATTGATGAGGATGGAGGCACGAGCTTACTTCTATCCGGGGCCTAAAAATCGGAGAAAGAAATATTATGAATTATAATTATAATAAATAAAAAGGAAAGCTCAAGTCGTAGGCCGTTGTTTTAAATCATTTTATTCCAATATTTTTGCGAATCCAATATATAACTTGTGCCAACTTCAAGCCGGACAATAAGTTTGGCGAAAACTGTACTAATATACGATCACACAACACTCAAAATCCTGCTCCATTTCAATCACAGCCTTCCGAGAAGACAAAAGCCTAACAACGCTACCAATATTACACACAGACGATCCAATTCTCTGTTTGTTCGTCACATTAACACCGGTTGTTAAGGCATTATAAGGCAAACACTGGTGGCACGCCAGTCTTGTTCTTTCCAGTGATAATTGGACAGATAAAGCTTGGAATTAGATCTGGTGGAGTTAACGCTTATTTCAGTGTAAGAATGTGTTGTTGGTTTTTGAGAGGCCGTGTCGGGCAGTTGGTTTGGTATAACAATCATATTAAAGATATCGATTTTAGTGAACGAAAACTTTAACGATGTGATCGAGATTTTTTTTAATGGGGAGTTATCACAGTAGTTTAGTTGATTACAGCATCCGATGTGCCAAGCTTGAGGACGCAGGTTTGAATTTTGACTGCACGATGTCACCGCATAAAATGTATATTTTTGACAACGCTATGCGCTTTGCAAGTGTTGCCATATTTAGCGGGGACTTTTTAATTATCACTCGCTTTAACGGTGAAGGAATAGTGAGGAAAAAAAGGGCAATAAATCAACACGTCATGTTAACTATTTTCATATCGACGTTGCACGTAGTAAAAGTCCTCAGTGGCTAGTTTCTAGATCCAAAAGATACATGTTCCTTCTGCACTGCTTACAAAGCATATTCCCATAAACTATTCTTCTACCTCACCCTATAAGGCCAAAATAGCGTGAAAATTAGTAGCAAACAAAGTTGGAACAAATAACCCCTACAGGAAACCAGGGTGAACTAGAGTATGGTTAAATGTGTTAATTTGGTCAAATAATGATGATAACCCTACTTAGTGGCTCTGTGACGCTTCTTAGAAGGACACACGTTCACAAAATAAAGGACGACTTCTGTAGTACGCGCCACCGAAGCTCAGCACAGAGGAATGGAGACGCCTTTTAATTGTTGTTTGGTTTAGTGCTAAAATGATGGTAAGTAATTGCAAAGTAATTCGTCATGTAATTGATGTAATATGATAAGGGAATCGAATGTCACTTGATCAAAGAGATTAGATCTTTAATTACTTCATCAAATATATGAGCAACACTATTATAAATAAAATAATAAATCTCTAAGAAATTGGTTAAACTGTTTACCTGCATGGATAAAAACCAAAATTAAATAAATATAAATAAAATGTTTTGTTAGCACAGGATTTGGAATTTCAATTTTAAAGTAGTTAAAGGCCACTCTACACACGCCGTGGTCCTGTCAATGCTCCTGACATAGTCCATTACTTAAACAAACCGGGGATTGTGTGTAGTGCCCACTTTACACCCACGTGGCCTGTTTGCCTGTCTGCCCTCACGTCGGAAACTCAGATGATGAAATGTGGATCACAGGACATAGTCTTCATTATGTTCAGGCTTTGACAAGACTGAGATTTTGTCATTTGTTTGTTTTTTTAGCAATTTTGAACGAGACTATGGTTTAAAGCCTAGGAGCATGTGTGATAGAGTGTGTCCTAAGCCCTTGAGAAGAGAATGTGTTGATAACAAATAACAACGAGGCAATAACAAATTTTATTAAAAATATGTTAAATTAAGGGTATAGATTCTTCCACGTGTGTAGTATTCTTCTAGTACCGGTGGAACTTGAATCTTGTTCAATATTGTTTCCATGAAAGATAATCTTTCTTTTATCTCCCTCATCGCCTTCTGAAAAAGAGAGAACAAATATAAAGTTAAACTCCATGTTTGTTAATACGCGTATTTTGTTGATAGATCATGACACAAACATTTCTCTTTGAATCAACGCCATCCACACCTTCCAATGAAAAATAAATCCCAACTTTCACAAAACCACAAAACATTGTTGTCCATAGAAAGCTATTTCCAACAATCTATATTATTGAAGGCGAGTACAGCTATTATGTATTCTCGTTTATGGAAAGCGATATTTACAGGCGCTTGTTGAATACATAGATGTTATTTAATCAGTATTTTTGACAGGAAATGTCGTGTTTACACTGCTTTGGCTAGCTTGAGGTGGACGAGTATGGCGGCGGTTAGGTCTCCTTCAAATATTATGACATTAGCTCGATGTCATTTCGAGCGTAATGTGTAGGGTGACTGCACAGTGAAGGCGATGTGTGATAGCTGCGCGATGTCACTTTACATGATAAATGAGTTTTATTTGAGTTAGGAGGTAGTGTTCAAAGCTAAAATATTTTTGTAATAGAAGCTAACCCCTTACTGCGAATGATAACCCACTATTATCTCGTTTCAGTTAAATACGAAACGGCAGTCAAACGAAAAATTAACACAACAGTGGATAAAATATATACAGCATAGCATATAAAATAATGATTTGTTAAAACAAAATTATTTAATACTTATTTTATCATAAACTAGCTTTCCGCCAGCGTAGTCTTATAACTTTTTTCCCCCGTTTTTGAAACATTTTCCATTGCTACTCCGCTCCTATTAGTTGTAGCGTGATGGTATATAGCCTATAGCCTTCCCCGATGAATGGGCTATCCAACATTGAAAGAATTTTTCAAATCGGTTCAGTAGTTTCGGAGCCTATTAAATACAAACAAACAATCTTTCGTCTTTATAATATTAGTAAAGATTAAAAATTTAATATAATCTTCGGAAATGTCACAGAAAATTTATCAGCAAGAGACATAATTTATAAAACATATCTTCTACATCGCTCGCACTGTACCCTTGCCTTACTAAACTCATTGTAGATATATAATGAAGTCTATAATAGCACAATGCACTTGTGCCTCCCCGACAGTGTAACTAGTCCCGAAAAAGGAAATCACGATATTTTCCATCATGGCGGCAATGCATTTGACACGTCTCGCCCTATTGAAGGTGTGTTTGTTAAACATGTCGGTACTTGGACCTATGGTATTAGTTATTTGGAAAAATGTTTAGGGTACGGGGCCAAGGGGCGATGTTTTTCTCGAAAGTCCCGCTACGTAATGTGGGGAATATGTGATGATTTATGAAAACTTGCTACAAAATAGTTATATGAGTAAATATTAAATTTGTATTGTTGGGTACTTTATCTTTATCTTACTATGGGGGCTGGTACAACCAGCAACACTACGACCCAATGGGATCTTTTGTGTTGTCCCCATTACCGTATATTCCTTACTCTTTGAAGACGTGGTTTACGAAGGCGGCTAACCCACTGAGAGGAAGGAACCTAAAATCTTCCGGCTTCGGGTACCCGTTGCCGAGAAGACTCATCCGTTTCGTCGCCAGGACGTCACAATCGCACAGGATGTGCTGCATAGTTTCCTTGAATTCACCACAGGCTCTGCAGTCGTTATTCAAAGCTATTGTTGGGTACTTAATAAATTATATATTTAAGAAAGAAACTAAAGTCAAATTGATCCAGGAAAACGTACAAAGAGTTAAGCAGAGGCATTTTGCCAGCGCTTAATTTTTAGGTCCTAAGGTCCCCATTCCATAGGATCTACCGCGTCTATGATCAAATTCAATTAAAATTACATAAATATTTAGGACCACAACTATTTTCAATGATGTAGTAAGAAAAGAAATATGCTGTTACAAAAAAAAATACGATTAATTTAATAACTATAATATCTCTTTAAATATGTTTTTACAGAAACCAATATCGTTAATATTACGACCGTTTTAATTTTAAACTGTTTATAAAATTTAATGCTCTAATTTTTTTTAGCACAGACAGTCAACACTAAAATCTTAATTCTCTTCGAAACCCTAAACATTTTATAGCTTTTAAACAGTTGTTAGGAAACTGAGTCTGTGTCCATAAAGCACAGTGTTTATGTGTGCCAAACAATAGCAGATAAATAATGAAACTTATCGAACGCGTTGGTTAACAAACATGGTATGTTTGTTGCGGTTTTGGCATTGGATGTTGGAGCCAATGTTGGATGAAGGGATTGTTGGCAGTATTGTCAGTCTACTCAGATTGAACAACAAATTACGACAATATCATCACTTCAAGGTATAATTAGTTGAGACAGTTATTCAAAGGATCTATAAGAAATTTGCTGGTACTGTTTAATCTGTTTATACTGACCCTATTTCTAGAATTGTACTCGCAAGCAATGATGATGATGAAAATCAACGATAAAAAGCTTTTGTCTGTAATTTTACTAGCATTATGTCCATTTAAACCAAACTGGAGCAGAGTGCTCTAGTTTGGTATCAATATCAATACTGATATTAATACAAAATATTCATAATTTTTCCAGTTAACCCTGTAACTTCATCATCACTTTAAGACCAAATCCGAAGGGGCTTTAACCAGCAAACAAAACACAACCATTATCGCCAGTCGCGAATTGAAAACCATTACTGAACAAATTAATGACATCGAAAGCTTCGTTCTATACCACGCAGGGATAAATAGCTTAGCCCCATTTAAAGCTATTTAAAGCCATTTACAGGCATTTATCGGTATTTACGGCCACCTGACATGGCTGGTCAGCTTCGGTCGTGTTTATATGTCCGTTGTCCGTGGACAGGCAACAATGAGGGTATGGATTTATGGAGACATTGAGTGTTTTTCTTGGTATGCCATGGTTGGTTGCACCATGGTCGCTGTTTAAGTTTGAAAGAGACGGTTTGACGCCTCTGATAAATATACTAAATCAACATTATACGAAATTTTCTGAATATGTAAAATATTTGTTGAGTAAGTTTGGTGTTAGCAGCAGCCATTGTTATGGTTATTAGTGAAATTTCTGATCTTGACGGTTATGAAACGCTCTAGCTCCAGCTCTAGCATCAAATAGGCTTTAATCCAAGTGGTATATAGTTGACCATTTAAAAGCCGCAGTTTTTACTATCTTAGGCTAGAATATTCGTTTCTAGGCACAGTAGTAATTAAACATATCTTTCTTATTCAAACAGTTAACTACAGTTACTCCAACCATAGATTAACTATCAAATGTCGATGTAACCTTTCGTCACAGAATTTTTGTTTAACGCCCGTCTCCCTTTGTGGAGGAATAAAGACGAGAGTGGGGCGGGGGTTGTCATGGTCGGATTAGCACTGATTTAGTGCCCATTCGCACTGGACGGACCTTTGACGGTCAATAGCTTTAGAGCTTTAGACCTTTTCGGTGTTTATAGTTCAGTCCGTAGATTGAATACGGTTTTGGAAATTGGTAGAAGATTTTTGTTTGGTTGTAAAGGGTTTGGGAGGATTGGACGCTGTTGGGTTGGCCAGAATCTTGATGTTTGTGAATTTCTTTGCACCGTGTGTATTTTCGATGAAGAATTTCCTTTTGCAGTAGTGAATTGTTGTATTTCAATTTTAAATTAAAAAACTGTAATCACCGTTCGACCTCTACGTTAAACATAGAAGAAATTGGTGTCACCTATACCTACACCAGCAATTTCTTCAAAATTCTGACATCAAATAAATCTAAATTCTAGTAGTAGCTAGAGAGTCAGAATATTGTCAGATGTTAGAATTTTTTGACGGATATTTCCATAGAAGTACTCGGTTTCCATAATGATATTTAGAGAATTGTGCTAAGTACTTTTTCATTGTCATCGTAACAACAATAACTACACCAATATCACATTATTTTAGCTCCATGAGATATCTCAAGCATATTTCTTGAGATTTCAAAACCTAATTACATCTTCACAAACCCACACCGCATTAGATCTATACCAATGGACAACGAGATAACCCCTCGTAAGCATATTGAAATATTGTGTCGTAAAAGTCGCGTCCCCACCGGCTCGTTCGGGTTAACCGACCGACGCGAGATTGACGCTTTTGACGTATGACTTCATTTTGTCTGACTTCGATAAACTTATGCCAACTGAATTCTGCAGGATTATCTTTGCTGAAAATCCTTAAGGTTTTGGTGGTAAGGTTGATTTTCGTGCGAAATTCTGTTTGTCAGGTTGGAAGGTTTTGCAAGAGGAGGTTTTCGAGAGCGTCTTTTTCGACCGCAACGTTATGAGATCTCCCTTAGTGTTTGAAAACAAAGATGTTTTCTGATGGGTGCTCATGATTTAGTGATTTGCGTTTCGCTATATATTTTCTTGTGAATTGCAAAACAAAGGGTTTAAGTGTAATTTCAAGCAATGGCTCTGTTCTTCGAGGTGTTTTTATTGGAATTGTTTATTTCCAATGTTGATGAATTTGTGCGGAGTTATTTAAGCGGCCGCAGTTGTGTAAGGAATGTTTTTTTTTCAAGCTAAGTCTGTAGTCACTACTGTAATTTTATTAAAAAATAGATAGAATTACGTGTCTTCCACTACTGACCATCTACAGCATCTTCACCTTCATCCAGATCTATGTATTAATTTCAAGATTGTGTTATAATGTATTAAGTACGCAAAATGTGTCAAAACGCAGATGTTGTTAGGTACCTACCACAAATTTCGTAATTTAAGCATTTGCAAAAAAGTGATTTATGCATATCAAGAACACAGATGTACTGGTATTTGGAACACACAGTTATTTTGATTTAATAAACAAGTTACATTAAAAACATAAGACGTTTAGGCAACATTTCCTTTATTATCATCTAGGGACAAACCCATTTTGGGGCTGTGACCACATTTAAGTGATTAATTATGCATTTATTAAAAGTTTTCCCATAAAACCGACTACAGCCCCCACCTTCTTTTAATCCAAACCTCATTTTGTCATCAATAGGGCTGATTTTTCTTTACGTGTTTATTAAATGTTAGGATCTTCTGGAGTTATGGTGGTTAGGTAATAAAAGCCAAAGTTAGTATTTTTCTCTTGAATTTATACTGACATGGCACGGGATTGCATTTTTGTTCGTCCATTGTTATGAAACAAGTGTGCTTTAGTGCGGTTTTGGGTCTTCAATTAGGAAACTGATTGTTAAGCTTAAGTATTGAGAAGTTAATTTAGTAAAGGAGACAAATCCGTCAGGTGAATGTTATTTATTTTGTGATAATTTACTCATAGTGAAGGGACTTAAAACATTTCTCTTTTACCTAATCTAATATTATAAAGCTAAAGAGTTTGTTCGTTTGTTTGCTTAAACGCGCTAATCTCGTGAACTACTGGTCCGAATTGAAAAAATATTTCAATGTTAGATAGCCTGTTTAACGAGGAAGTCTATAGGCTATATATCATCACGCTACGGCTACGACCAATAGGAGCGGAGTATCAATTAAAATGTTGCAAAAACGGGGGAAAAATTTAACGGCAACGAAATTTTAGGGAACGAAGTGGCGGGCAAAGGGTATTATAATTATATATATATATACTGTTAAGTGCATTGCTTCCTCATAGGAATGCACTTAAAAGTACAGGACCCCAAAATCCAGGTCTTATAAATGCATACCTTTTGACCATCGGAGTAGTTTTGAAGCCAGCAATTGCGAAGTTCTCATAAGGACCAAAAGGTGTCAAGGACCAAAAAAAAACACCATGTTAATTTTACAACATTAAAGCTCCGCATAAGTTTTTATCGATCAATTAATTGCATATATTGTTTTGTCTCCCGGAAAGCACAAACAGGATTTGAGAACAGGGCTTAGGATGCGCTTGACTACGATAAAACTGTTTGGAGTTGATCCTAGACGGTGTGGGCTTTAGCTAGCTACCACCACGCGTGATTACATTTCTATTCTGTGAACATCAATCTTAACATCACAAATGTCTGTGGCTATTTTTTCGCACTCTTCGCATAAATGATCTAAATCATTATAAATCTATTTAGCTTCATTAATTTTATTAGCGGACATCTTCGGCTGCGTGCCTGGTATCACTTTATCGCATGTTAATTCCCGCCGGCGGCCATCACGGGAAGCTGTCGTAAATTTTCGCAAGTTCCTTATCGAGTACGGTAGCCCGCTGCGCGCTTCAGGTCAGGCAGGAATATTCTAGAAAAGTAGCAAAAATAATGTCTTTAACTGTATCAGTGATGGGGTCGTCAACCTGATCAACTTAAATGTTATAAAGGCTGAATAGTGACTGACTAAATATCTCCAAACTAAAATTTCGGACAATCTTTTATATTAGCTGAACAAATGTAGGTTCAAACAATTACATGTTTGTTTAAGACAGTCATGAAACTGTCTATAACTAGGAGAGGCTATTTTTTCAGCGTGATGACAATACAGCTTAATCAGAAGAACAAAATATATAACTCCGTTATTTTCTTTTAACCCTTCCATAATTCGCAATTGACCGTGAAATTCACAAACAGAACCAAATAACCAGTTTGATTTGCATTTAAAATGATTTGATGAAACGATAAAGAATTTATTAATACACAATTCATTCACCCTAAAACACTGTGCAACAATAGGAACAAATAGATATTTTGCTCTAAATCGCGGCTTATTTGAACTGTTATATTAGGGTTAAGTACAAATATAACTTGACCTGCACTGACTGTGTATGCTTGCGAATTTGGAGGTCTGGCTATGTATGATAGTTGACCAGCATAGTTTGACCTGCCATGCTCCTCTGGCTGTCAAATAAAGAGGAGCATTGGCCTAAAATCAGAGCTCTAGTTACAGTAGACATTAAGTACCCTATAGTATGATTGGTTAATAATAATATAATCATACAATAGTGTTGTAGGTGCCTGCACACTTTTTAAAATCAATTTGATTTTATACTGCTTTTTTTTTCAATTCGTAACTTTTTCGTTTTTATATCATAAATACATAATTATCTACATTGTACTTATGCATTTTTCCATTATTCATATCAAAATTCGGTCAATTATGTCGGTAATCCTTATGATATTAGCTATATCATGATTTTAATTAGATGTTTTCATTGTTCAGTCATCACTGTCTCTATAATATTCAGCAATATTATCTATACTAATATTATAAAGAGGAAAGATTTGTTTGTTTGTTTGTTTGTTTGTAATGAATAGGCTCCGAAACTACTGGACCGATTTCAAAAATTCTTTCACCTTTGGAAAGCTACATTATCCCCGAGTAACATAGGCTATATATCATCACGCTACGACTAATAGGAGCGGAGTAGTAATGAAAAATGTAGCAAAAACGGGGAAAAAATTATAAGACCACGCGGGCGAAGCCGCTGGCGGGAAGCTAGTCTTCTATAAATATGCTGACTATACCTTATTAATTAGACTTAAGAAAGAGAAAGAGAAAATTAGTGTTTGTTTCTCTATATTATTTGTTTTATATTGTATTCCAAATATAGCAATATTGATTATATTTTGAAACTTCCCTCATATCACCCGGATCTGCGTCACAAACCTTACATCACCTTAAAACTTTGTCAGATAGGTACTCTACACCGTCTAAAGTTGTCGGTCTCTTCCTCGACATATACTCTATTACCCTACATTTACTAATATTATATTACGTTCCCAACGATTGCGTCTGTCGGTTCGCGTATGTCTCGCGCGGTATTAATTTTACATTCATGACGTCAGGCCGACACGAGATACTGTAATCCTCTTCCCATGGCCCAGAGTACGGTCAGCAAAGAAATGTAAATAATAACTATTTCGTGTGATTTTATTCAGATAGATATACAGAGAGTAGATAGTGGATATGGATAAACTTTTCTTTTTCACGGTTTGAATTATTGCACTAAGAACATATTCTTAAAATTGGGTCTAATCCAAATTTTTCCCGAATACCCAGGCACTAACATAGATCAAAGATGTTTTTTTATAACTTCCAATATAAAATAAAAATCTATATTGTGTTACTATATCGATTAAGTACAATAAGAATCGTGGATTATTAGAAAATAACATAGTAGAATACACTGTTATATATGTCACATATACATTTTAAATTAAAAAAACTTGAACATAATTAATATTCTGCAAACGCTACTGTAGAGTAGCAATCACCCTTATCTGTGCACCTTTACATAAACAACACTATTCGTCGTATTGTGCACATCGGATACTTTAAGCGCATCCCTATTGTGCACAGGCTGAGTGACAGTGACAGCTAAACACAGGGGCTATTGTGCGCATGAGCCCGCGATCACGTTTGCACACAAATTAATCGGTGAAATATTGAATGAATGTCGGAATTTTTGGTACTTACAGATCTAATGTTAAAAATTTCTTACCATGATTTCAACAAACTTGTGACCGAAATTTGAACACACAAACACAGAAACCAGTTCTCGAGTTCTGTCGAGATGTATAAAGACAACAATGTTGTATTCCAAGGCATTAAAACAATATCAACCTAACAATTAGTCCCAACAAAATCAAAACTGATAATACAAACAAGACAACATACAAGCGGACTTGAATACTAAACACCATTGAGGCACATGCTAGAACATGTAGTTTTACTGACAATGCCAACTATATTCATAACAAACAATGGGATGAGAATTGAGACGTCCGTGGACAAAGTCACTCATTAATTTTCAAAGTCTGTAACGAGGATGGCGACGCTAACTCGGGTAGCTGGTAGAACAAAGCGACAAGATTCCGGAGATCACAGTGGAGACGATACAGTAGTTCAAGTCAGTGATGACCGCGTGTATATTACAGTTCTCATATTTATTTGGTGTTAAAGATTTGTAAAACTCAATACACATGTCACTTCTAAGACAGTGAATTTTCTCTTAAACAATATACCCAATAGAATAGATGCTGATTAATCAGCGAATTTAATTGTTGTGGTTTTAAGAATTACCAAGACATGTAAGGATGGTTTTGGGGATAAGAATGGAAGACTGACTACCCAAAAATTTTACTTAAAAGTCGTATAGCTTGAGAACAATCAGGTCAGAAAAACAAACCTATCAAGATTGGATTTAGATAATTTTACGCAGGAACACGAAGCCTAGTGTTTTATTTAATTAGGCTACTATTTCAGGTAGAAGACTTTAAAATTAACAAGACATAGTAGTAGTAGCAACCGTAGTAGCTTTGGTTACGGTCCTTTAGGTACGTTTATTGCGATCGTGTGTGAAGCTGTTGCGAGTTCGTATCTACGTTGTGTTACAATTTGACATTCGAGTTGACAAACGAATAGAAACAAAATTAATGGAAATGACACTAGCTTCAGTAGGAAGTCTGTGAGTAATAGGTAAGTTAGGTTATCATATGACAATAGGTAACTACACTTTCAATTTGAGCTCCCAATATTTTTTACAGCGTCCCAAACACGGTCACATAACAGTGATCTGTATCATTTTATTAATGTAATTGTACTCCATTTGAATGTGCCAACCGAACCATTATCAATATCAGATAAAACTATATAATTATTTCTCTACGAAGTTTTTTCGACCGTTGTATAGGACCGTAGTGAAGGAACACGACACGGATCGTAGGTCTGGAACACATCTATGTCAGACTTGTACAATATTGCCCGTATCAATGTAAGGACCTTTATTAAGTTGGTTGATTGAGGTTCTCGATGAAATAGCAATTTTGCTGCTATACCTACTCGTACATTGGAGTTGACTTCTTCAAACGGTTAACAATGCCTTCTAACAAAGATTAAGATGCATATGGTTTTGATCAGTAAGACAATGAACTAGGTAAATCATTATGTATCAGTTACCTATTTTAAGTAAATCGTCAATTATGTTAACAACACTTTCATAATCACTCAACTAAAACTCAATAATCATGCTGAAGTTATACTTACATCAATTGCAAAGACAGATTTATCTAAGTAGATTAATGAAAGAGCGAGATAAGTTTATGCATATTGTTTATGCCTTTAGGTAATTTAGTTTTAGGCTGAATTCTGACCCAATAAAAATTAAGCTTGTTATAGCCCTAACTGCATCTGTTTTGCCACAGATACTGTACGGTCGATGTTCTAATTTGTTTTTCTCCAAAACAACAAGATTTGTACGAACAAATGTGCCAAAAACATTTCTGGCCTACTGTCTCCATCCGACAGCGTCAAGTGATTGTAATGACAAAAGATAGCCGAGCTGAGCCGCGTTACACGCTCACACAGGCTTTGTCATTCAGATGTTATCGCCACAGATGCTAATGTTGCACGTACAACGCCGTGAAAGCCTTTTCTTGGTTCAATCAACTACTGACCACTATTGTTCGTTGAGGTCCGATGAAAATGAATTTTGTGAGTCACGAGTGAGATCACGATTTAGCTCACTTGTGGGTGAGTTGTTAATTAGGGAGTTGGATTTTAATTAATATGAAATGTATGTTGGGATACAAACCAGGCAATTCGTTGGATGTTTGTCCTATAAGGCAACGATTGCACGGCATTAATAAAATTTTGTTCTTTTGCATTCATTTCGGCTCTGAAAATACAGAACATTAATCGGTTTATAGCAATTGTAACCTCTCTCAACTTAATTATTGACGATCAATTCTGTTGAAACAGGTTATAGTTTAGATACTTATAATAATTATTATCATGGTGTTAAAAATTACTGTTACTAGAATGTCTTTGAGTAGGAATGAAATGCATTCGAGTTTCTTCTATTTTTCATAAACATGAGTGTCCAAATGCATAACTATTATAACCCTTTTGTACTGTAAGGTAATCTGTACCTTCCTTGCAAGCTACTTGCCCATCATTACCTTAATTAACCAAAAGAGAATAAAGGCCCCAAAACATTATCTCTTAATACGTTCTCATTATTTTTGAAAAGTTACTTCAAATTACTGGCCAAAGTGGAACGAAGGGTCTTAAAAAAGTCGTTTACTGCACAAAAGACTGGACACAATATGTGTCAAACTTCTGTTTCGGTAGTGACCAGTAATCCGAACGGTAGAGCGGCAAGGTACTCTACATTGCGTAGACGTGAAAGAGCCACATTTGTCATAGTCATTGTTTTTGGAGGTACTAACATGACAGGTGCGTGCGACGTTTTTAAGCAAACAATTAGTTGGGAAATTTTTTGGAGTAAACTGAAAAGTTTGTTGAAATTGAAGGACTGTTATTGAGGCATTTAAAAAAAGTTGACTTAGTTTTTAATATACAATGGGGATGGAATTATGTAAAAAAGATATTCAAATCTAAGTTATCACATGTACAAAATCATCGTCTAAGTCCCACCAATTAACTACGGTGCTTCGCTATACAAAATATTACTACTCTAAATTGGTGCTACAAAAGAGTTTTCAGAGTATAAAAGACTACTGGTTAATAACTTTATTGCTAAAGAAGAAGAATTAAAGTATAGTTAATATTTCAGGTTGTTCAAGATTGTCCATGTGGTCAGATTTCAGTTTACTGTAATTTCCAAAAATACTTTACGTGTGTATTAAACTATGGTGTCAACTTCTTCCATTCTACGTTTGGATAAAAATTGGTCCCAAATGCCAGTATAACTGCATACGTACTTACAACCTTGACCCTCCAAAACCTCACTGCTCACTATAACATCACTGGTGCACCAGCAAAATCGATGCTCTCCTCGCAAAGATAATCGATTCCCAAACATAAGGGGCGTATCACACAAAAATCGTTGGAGGGCCATCGAAATCAGTTCCAATTGAATCTTCACCCCTTAAAACGGATTAATGCACCTCCCTATGGAAGTTATTGTGTTTGCGTCTCATCAATGGCAATGTTTTATTGTTTGAGTTACATTGCTGGTTTTGAATGATTAAGATATCGACGGTTAAAAGGAAATAGGGGATAAGCGACAAAAGATGAAATGTTCAGGAGAGCCGTTCAAAGATTTAAATTTTAGAAAAACTGACGTATTTTTGTCATTTATTAAGATATTGTGAAAAGTGAAACAGTTATAAAATCAGATAGAAATGGAACAGTTACTGGTATCCTTAGTTTTAGTGATTTGACGTTATTTAAAGTAGTTTTTGTCGCTTATAACCACAGCTTTTAATTTTTGAATGAGGAAATATGGCATAAGATACAAATGACAAAATCAAATATTAAAGGATAAGAAGCATATGCGACATTCCAATTTATCATTTCTCAAGGTAAAAGGGTATAAGCGACTAGACCGTTCAATCAATATTATAGGAAAAGAAGGATAAGGTACTTTTCATAGTGGTTGTATAAAAGATAATAGGGTACAAGAAACAGTCGGCATTCAAAATAATACCAGGATATAAGACATTAGTAACACACAATGTCGCTACAAAGCAAAGAAATATGGATGAAAAGCCACCCCAAAAATAATGAAGTAGCGCAACCACCACAATCCTTCATCAGGAAAATATCTAAAACACATTATTACACGACACCGTAATTGGGTCTCTAACTTCTAAAGTAGGGTGACATTGCTTGGGAGTAAATTTTCACAAAAACATACTAAGGATAGATCGTTAATAGGTTTTAAGGCCTCTTAGTAAGATAGATCCTACTAAGAGGCCTATTACAGTATACCATGCTATAATTTTACACTAAATGGTAGATTTAAAAGATATAGCTCGTCATTTCATATTTACTAACGAGCAGATTAAATTATATGGAATTAGCGACAATCGTATTTATATTAGTAAACGGAAGTAAGGTATAACCACCAGTGTCATATTATAATCAATTTAGGTAATAAGGCATAACCGACTTGGCTGTCATTAAGAACTAAATGGAAATAGGGGATAACCGCCAGAGTAATATAAGTATGCATTTTGTATATAGGGCCCAAGCGCCACAGCTCTGTTAAATTACGAAATGGAAGTTAGCTTTAAGCAACATTTGTACTTTCCAATTGAAATGCTTAAAAGGCATAAACAACCATAAGCTTGGCACCCTTGTGAAGTAAAAAAGCATTACCGACAACAAACCCAAAATAAATCATTTTTGTAGGGGTACAATCACCTTTATAGCAAAAATGACCAGAATTTTCGTCGGTTAGCTAAAATAACACTATTAAATGATGTTTTTTTGCTTGGGCATAAACGCCAAAAAAGTCATCGTAGAGCCATGGGAGTAAGCGCATTCGAAAGAGCAGAAAATTTCAAGTCCAATGGCATATATAACTCATTTTTGACCAAAATGTCGCTTATGCCCTATTTCCTTTTAACCGTCGATATAAATGTGATACGATGCTTGTATTCATGAAATTTGTTGTTCGCAGTTTTACCAACTACATTTTAGAGATAATCATTTTCGAAATTCTGATTGTTTCCCAAGATTTAAACTCCGGTTAAAGCTCATTAATTCCACAATTTTTCTTTTTGCAATAAATGGTATAATATTTTACGCATTTTCTCTTTCTGCAAAGAAAGCTTACAAGCGAGACTTTGTTGGCGTCGTAACCCTAATTACATTGCTTTTTACGAAGTTTATTTTCCGTGTACTTGCCAACTCCAGTAAGGCATGTGTAGTTAAAACGATGCCTTGATTAGACTGTCAGGCAATTTCATCTTTTATAGTTGATCCTGAGCTAATATAGTTTAACATTTGAATCTAAAGCTATTCAATTTATTACTTCCTTTCTTATGAGCCAAAAGATACAGCTTTGTCTTGTTTTAAAGATTTGAAAGCCAAGCGCCAATGTATTCAAAACTGACCGACATTGTGACATAGAATTTACAGACTACCCTCAATAGAGGGGGATCCATTATTGATGGTAACTTAAACTATGGTCCAAACAATATGGTTTTAGGTTCGTTTAGCTCATGAGTGGGATTGTGCGAGGGGAGGATTACCGTGGTGACAACTGGCTTGTAAACGATTTGTTTGGAGCTTTTTAATTAATTGATGGAATCTGTTTTAAGCCGTCGATAGCGGATTTTACTTTTATGAGTTCTTGATTTGATCATTTGTCGTTTTTTAATTTATGTTAGCTAGCATCAAATTTATTGTGCAGTTTTAGAGATATATTTTTTATTATTATTCCTGTTTCGATTGCTTTAGTTACATAGAGGATCATATGCCTTTCGTCACCAGGGAAGTCCTAGAGCTTGTTTGATGATGATTTTACACCAATCCATATGTTCGAAGAGCACAATTTTTGCGTACCTAGTGTCTAATTTGTTTGGCTTCCTTTGGAAGTGGGTGAAGCAAAAGATTCTACTAAGATTTTGTAGTATCTCCCAACCTGGGGATGACAGTGTGACTGGGCTTACGTCATTTTTATTTTGTAAAAAGTAACATTAGTTATTTTTCATCATCCCATGCCTTGGATTACTTACCAAGGCATGTGTCTTAACCTTTCCTACAATCAGAAAACAAGGAACGAGTGGTAGTATATCGATTAATATTACAAGTACTGCCAAACAAAAGCACCACACAATAATAATAACACCAGCAACGCCACCCACTTAACACTCCGATTTGTAAAACTGCTATGAAAAATCACCCCCGATAATACGCGATAATCCATCGCACTGTGTTTAATTTTATTTGCGATTTAATTGTCCGCCAGTGTACAGTGCGTGCCAAATAAACTGGCTCGTTGAGTCGAGAGCGGGCGGTGAATGTTCAAGTGTTTGTTGTGCCTAATGAGATTAGATTTTAGGTATTTTTTTCTGCAACTATGTGTAATTTTAGTGTAGTGTAGTGCAAATAAAGCTGTACCGACTGGTTCTGAGAGGGTTTTTTTATGAAAATGGCTGTTGTTATTCTATTGTTCAAGAGAGAGTTTGTTAATCTGAAGATGGATTAATTGTATGTACAGTCTAGATTATAGTGTACGATATTTTAAGTTTACTATTTTTGGTAAGTTCTTAGCGATTCTTCAAACGTTTTATATACGCGCATAAGCGCATTATTATGAACAGACGATTTATTTCACACCTTTTAGTGCAATGGGTTTCGAGAATAGAACAAAACAGTCTTAGATTTAGTTAAGCAAAAGCCGTAAGAAGAATAAAGAGTAATATCAAATTACGTCACCATGACCGTTGGATAGTATAGTCTAACAGTCAACTGACACCAAACAATAGTTATTCCTACCAGTAAGGGGCAAATATCTAAGAATAAAATTCTCCTGAAAAGAAGTGAACCTAATTAAAAATATTAAATAGTTGACAATCTATTTTAATTTACCGTACAATCGCGCACAAAAGTGAAAAAAAATCGCGTCATCATTCAGCCTAGATTACGTGCAAATAGCGCGACATCAACGGTTGAACAAAAAAAAAGAAAAATAGATAAAAAATAACTCATGACTACAATACTTCGTTAGTTTAACCCTTTATAAGCAAATGAATAGACGTGCACAATAAGATAGAACGCATCCTTCCACTTACTGTCTCACGTTCGTGTTTACATATATAAATCTTAGAAAAGTACAATCGTAACAAAATGCATGTGTCACCTCTGTAATAATATGTTAATTTAAATGTAATGTAATAAGTTCTTGTGTGAATGGGCCGCGGGTAAGGGCCTGCCAGGAACGTAAGGGCGATTCAATTGCGTTAATCCATTTTATTGCGTGTCACGAGCAGTTGGTTTTTTAAGTTATATGTACAGTCGTAAAGTTTGGTGTGGTTTCAAAGGTACATAAAATCGGACACAGCGGTGGAAGGGTTAAGGGAAAATAAATATAAGCTGGCATGTTGAAGTAGGAAGCGAAAATGCGAAACTTCATTGTTTAACAACTTTCCTTTGTGTTTTTGAATAACGTTGCATGTGTGCGATTTTCTCTACTAACTTTCACCGAAAGATGCAATGAATACATTTGTATAAAAAATATTTTTCCTTAAATCTGCTGGAAAACCTAAATAGAAAAGCAATTTCTAAAGAATATAGAATCGATTTATACTTTTATTTAGAACCCACAGTAAATCTTAACATTTTTTCAATGTGAATCAATTATAATTCTGTCTTATCAAGCTACCTTTTTAGTCCTGTAATTCATAGTTCTTCGATTCCCTTGCTTTAATCTTTGAACACTTTAGCCACTGACTGTCCAAACTAGACATCACCTCTTCCTATCCGCGGTCCACTGCCACAGAATTCCGGCCACCCTAAATCACTTTCAATTGTCCCCAAAAAAACCCTATGCAAATGCCATAAAAGCCTAGTTGAGATTAGTTCACTATGAATCGAGTAATTAGGGGATTTATATGCAAAGTATTTTCTGTGGTGCACATTATTAGTTCATAAAAGGCTATGGTAACACGGCTTAATGTAATTTTGAGTACGCCATATTGTGGGATGAGGCGGTCACTCCTGTTGTCCCAAATTTATGATCCGTACAGATTTAATAACTGTATGATAACGGATAATATTTATGGCCTGAACTGTAGCATTCCCAGGATAGACCGTTGGGTCAGCATCTCATTATGAAATGCAGTTTCAAAACATTTGGAAAATAAAACAGTCTTCGTGAATGTCGCAGAATTTTTCCAACACTTTTTGATCCGCCTATTTTTCCATTAAAACCAGACTATAATCGGCGTAAATTGTGAATATAATAATAGCATTAATTGGTTTTCAGTTGACCTAAATTAAAACCAGTATCTCCAACACAAATGCTTTGCTAACCACTAAACAAACGAGGGTATTAAATTAATTTCCATTCATATATTTTTGTTCAGTAATTAAGACAGCTAAAGCAATGCATCATAATCGTCACATTCAATCTGTCCAGTATTGTTATACTTGATCCTTGTCCAATTTTTTCTATGTCTTGTGTAACAAAATTTTATTCTGTGTACTATGTGTGTGTATTTACTTTGCTATCTTTGTTCCAAAGGACGACACTTTCTTCTCTGACAAAAGAAGGTCGATCCCCATGATAGTCAACAAAACGACCTATGAACTCATCCATTGTCTCGTCTCTAAACATTTCTATGGACATGTCTACGTCAATCAAATGTTCCCGTGTCAATTTTTTGCTAATGCGAGTTTGATATGAGATGCAAACTTTCGGGGATTGTGAGAAGTTCCCCAAGATTGCTAGGGGAAGAATTAAGGTGTATTCATGAATTGTGTGGGGTCGGTAGGGTACGAAGATTATTTGTTATTTCTGTTACATATTCTCTCTTCTGTGACTTATATTATGCAGCAGTTGTTAGATGAGATTACAAGAAAATTGGTTGATATTAAGAAAATTGATTTAAAAGGTCTGAACACCCAAGGATGAAATTATACTCGCAAGTATTTAATTTTTTACCAAATGTTTGAGTTAAGTTAAACTAAGTAGGTAGGTACAGATAATTTACTTAGCTGAAAAACTTTGAATGCCCATTCAAAGACGAAACGACGCAAAACCCACAAATTACTTGAACATAAGTCACGTGCTTGCGAATTAGATCCTCTACCAAGTATAGTTTCCAACAAATTTTCTTTCTCTTTCCCCACAATATATAGCAACATTACTAGTACGAGTTTTTACGAAGAACCAATCCGAAAGAATTGAAGCCCGTTGAACAAACTTCTCCAACTAAAAGGGTTCCCGTCGAAGTTCACGTTTTGCCAACTGGCAACAGTTTCCAACGCGACCAATGTTTATACCGTAATTACTGGAAAAAAAAAGTTTTACACAAAAATTTGTTCGAACTTCGAACTCGGACCGAAGTTCCCAAACTCTACCGTTAAGGCTTCGCGATTGTTGCCGTTCAAAATATCGCGGACTTCGGCTTCAAAATACTTCGTCCGAGTTCGGACAAAGGGACCTACTTAAAATTAAAGGTATTGTCCAGGAGTCACATTGTGTGGCGCACATCGCGACCACGTGACTGTCTGATGTAATCTGGAACATTCAAGTTGTAGCCAAATAAATTCAGATTTGTAAAAATCACAGCAGGTAAGATCGCATAACAGGAACATTTTTTTGTAATCACAGATTTTAGCATAATATTATGTACCATGGAACTTTATATTCCTTCATGAATGTGAAGCCTGCAAAAAAGCTGAAGATATGCTCAAACAGACTACGATTTAAAAAAAAAGTTACTAAAAGTATGATGGAAATGTGAATACCTATATCGTTACGTCTTCCGATCAATCGTGTTCTGTCACTCATTATAGAGTCATAGTACCTACGTACTCACTTCACTACCCTTCGAAAATGCTACCACCCATTCTACCTACACCTACTACCGACTTGAGCCGACAGACTAGACGAATGGAGACACATCAAACACTCAGTTTTCAGACCTCCTTTACACTACAATACCCTAGAACTGTTTGGTCAACCTACCCAGCATAACAAGACCCGCGTATTTCTATGACAAGTCCCCTCTATCAGTTGTAAATTAGACGGGCGAGAGGGGAGTGACGGCTCGTTTGACAGTGGTGTTGTTCGTGTATTTGTCTTTAGGCTTAGACCGGCGTGCACGCTGTATCTGAGACAGGAAATTAGGTTTCGATGTTTGAATGTGGTTGGGTATCTGGATGGTGATATGCATTAAAGCGGCAGTTTGCAATTTATATTTTGATTACTCAGTAATCAATTTAATCTTAAAGGTAACGCTGACCATCCCGAGTGACGAAACAATTATTTTAGTATTGTATCTGCTAATTGATCCTTGATGAGTTAAAACATGATATAAAATCACATATTTGGTATGTATTCGCCTGAGGATTAGGTTAGATGTGTACCTACTAATGCACAGCCAAAGTTCACGCTTGTTTAGGTCCTATGTAATAGGGGCGAGCTACTTCGGAGAATTTCATAGAAAAACCCATTAACACTCTACTCAACCTGGAAATCGAATCCAGGACGTCAGGCGGTAGCGGTCAGGCTAACGACTACTAGGTTAATGAGGCAGTTCGTTAAGTATATTTTTCAAATTATATGCCTCAGCAAAATAACTAAATCTATGGCTTTCAAGCTTCTATACCTTGGGGTAGATAAAAGTATGGTTTCTGGAACCTTTAGAACCTATCCGAACATCAACAATGTCTGCCAGCTGCTTCATTGATAAATTATAGTAAGAATTTTTTGATTGAGTTCGATTCGTAGAGCAAAATATACAGTGCGCCATAAATGGGAATGGGACCTAGATTCCCGGTGAACTGTGCACTGACCTCTGCCATGTAGCCGTCTCTTTGCTATATAGGCGTGACAACTTGCCGATTCCGGGAAAATCTGGCTGCATCAGAATTTCCGAGAATTAATAAGTTTTAATAAAAATAAATTGGTTGGTTCGCTGTAGCATGAAGTCGGCGCATCATTCCACATTCGTCGTCTTTCGGCACAATAATGTTTTCGGAGATAGTCGCGTCGGATTACAGACGGACTACGTACGCTGTTTGAATCGACACTCCATGTCTGTTTATAAATTACAATTGATTTATGTGCTGTATGTATGAGGGGCTCATGGCCAAGTTGTAACTACGTTGATCAACTGATCTGTAAGGTTAAGTTACTCTTCCCACGGTCAGTCTGTGGATGGGTGACCACTCTTAACATACCGAGACCCCTCCGTGCCTCGGAGGGCACGTAAAGCCGTCGGTCCCGGTTGTCATACGAACACCTATGACAATCGTTAGTAGTAGTAGTCAGAAACCTTAAAAGCCTGATCAAACCAGTATCCTTCGAATATCGGTATTGCCCAGAAATTGGGTTGCGGAGGCCTGATGGCAGTCGCTCTGTGTAAAATACTGATATTCAGCCGCAACCTGGTTAGACTGGAAGCCAACATGGATGGGAAAAGGCTAGGAAAAAATTTATGAGTTCATTTAAATTTCTTTAAGTAAAAACTAAATAGCCTACCTAATTGGGAATTAGAATGTTTCAATGTTTGTTTGTCTGACTATTATATTAGGCAGAGTGCCTACTGATTTAAGTACACCCATAGTTCGTAATATAATTGTTTTGTTTTAACATTCCAAATATAATTGTTTTGGTACTTTATAAAGACCGCACATAAGTATATACATTTTAATTTGACACATTCTAGGATTGTGCAACAAAATTAATCTAAATACTTTTTATATTATGACAGACAAAGAGAAATCGCTTCGAAATATTGAGGCAAAAAAATGGCGCTTACTGTATCAGTTTTAATAACGTTATAATTCGCGTGAAATTATATATCGCCTGCTAATTATTGTCGGAATAACATGTCAGAACAATGACGTTGGTAGTGCTGCGTCATGTAGGCGGCATTTTAACGCACCTCTGCCTAATGATTTTAGTTGTTATGTGTTTATTATCGCTTTTAAGGTTCCCGCAGAATGTTATTGAAAACATTAGTAACGAATAAAAAAACGATGTCTAATTATGGATTCGTGCAAAATTAAAAATAAGAGATTTCTGAAGTCGGTACGGTTACCTAGTTAAACTGCCTCAATCTGGTCGCAAGCGCATCTGCTAAGAGTGTGATTCGATTCTCAAGTTGTGAAAATAATTAGTGGGTGTGTTTCAAGCAAAATAGCACGCGCTTACGCGATATTTTTCTTTTTTCAAATCAAACCGTGAAAGCCTGGGCTATCCGAAATATTTAGTGGCCTATCACAGTGAAAATACCGAGTCACGATACACGAAAATTAGTTGATCCTCTCTAAGTTAATTTAACGGTGTAGCTAGGGGTGGGCTTGGGGTACAAATTAGTTTCGTTGCGCATTGTTATACCCTGTAAACAAAGGTATCAATTATACCAGGAATGAGTGTCCAAAAATATAGGTAAAGCATGTTACTAATGGAAAATATGCTGTGTCGTGTCTGTTCGGTATTTTTTAACTACAAAACGTAGTTACATAAATTAAAAAAATATGATTCCATAAATAACAAGTTTTATTACAGTTTTAATGATGAAATATATATTTGATTAGATATTTTCATTTCCTTTTATAAAATAATTTACATTGATTAAAATCTTGGAGTTAATTAATTATACATAGATCGATACAACTAAAACACTCATAAAAGGTATTTCTAAATGCGCAGTCAAATGTTTTAGAGAATCACCCCAGCTCCACGAATTCATTTATCACTAATAACACCTCTAATTTCAAATTTGGCAATAGTGTTGTCCATATCGGCGTAAAACGACACTCGTCGACAATCAACGGCCCTGCAGGGAGTCCCACGTGGACGCCTCAACTGCCTCGGCTACCGGGGATGTACGCATTCACGCGAGACAATCCGCCGATTGTCAAGAACTTTCCTAATCTCGACCATAATCAACCCTATAATCAAGACTATAAAGTCGATACTTTGCTGGCAACAACAATAATCGTTACTAAGATGAATGCACATCGCACAGAGTTTTCCGCTAATTATCATGGTAATACCCACTTCGAGTACCCCTGCTGAGCTGAATTTTAATTTAATGAAGATTACTTATACTGGTATAAAATATTTGTATAAATTAGAATAACTTATCGATACATTTTATACAAAATAAAGACATTAAAATGTGTATGCGTATATTAATAGCTTTAACCGAAATAGGTGTTCGCGTTTTATGGGCAAGAATAAAAGGAGTTCCCAACAGTTTCTGCAAGTAACGCACCTAATAAACTAACTGATTACTATTTTCCTTATAATAAAGGTAGTACAATGTAAAATAATCTTTTAGTATA
This sequence comes from Acronicta psi, assembly GCA_946251955.1. Classification (NCBI taxonomy): domain Eukaryota; kingdom Metazoa; phylum Arthropoda; class Insecta; order Lepidoptera; family Noctuidae; genus Acronicta; species Acronicta psi. Next base: position 15,424,689 of record OX276470.1, on the reverse strand, counting down.
GAGGGGAGTGAAGAATGCTATTCATGGTACAATAAAAGCGTCTATCAGTCTCAAGCCTGCCGTTACAACAGAAGCAATCCAGATAATTCTCATTACACACATTTTACTATTCGATGTTTCTAATATACCATTATGTTTAGCCGCGGGAGGTCTCGATTGTGGCAATCGGTGCCTTTGTTGCACATCACTACTGAGTGAACGGATCCCGCCAAAATTTAAATGTCATCGTTCCAATTCGAAATTCAATTACGTGTAATTAATGCGGTGTGTTCCAGTGGCGGAACTGGATCTTTTACCGATTTGAAAACAATGGTACGACGTCGTCGGCGAGTCAAAGTCATGGAACGCAACTCACGCCTCTATTTTTTTTCTACATTTTAGTCGATGATAGCTTTTATTATGATAAGTGTGTAGGCGATTTTTTGCGGCGCCTTTTTGTGCCATTATAAAACTCAATTTATTTAACTCTTTCATAGTGTAAAATTATGTAGTTTCTATTCATAGTGTCAACAAATTTGATGTACCTTTTGCTATTTTACAGTTTATAAATCTATGGATTTAGTTGAATTCGTTGTATGTATTTTTAACAAAGAAGATATAAAACCTACAAAGAAAGACGCAAAACCATAAATAATTTTATATTTTTTATTGCTTTAGTATAAAACATAATTTATTTTCTTTATTAGCTAAATTCAAATGATTTAATTAAATTAAACCACTAATTTTCAAAACTGCACAGTTCAAGTAATTACTTGATACATTTTCGTTGTAATAACCCGGTTGTTATGCCAACGGTAGCCGGAAAGTAATTATTCAACAGGCTCTGCCCGGAATAGAACTATTGAACAGAAGTTTAGTGTTGAAGACAATGATTCATTGTGTGGAACAGGTATTAGGTACGCGTCTCTAGTTAGGAGCACCATCATTAAAATTACAAGTAGGATAATGTGCTAGCCATTTTTTTTTGTCTTATGTGTGGGAGAGAAAGCCAAGATCGTAGACCATGTAACCAGAGATATTTTACTTGATGATAACATTACGTTTCAACACTATCTATGTCACCTGATGTTAGTCTCATTTTTGTCTAGAAATGACGCATTCACTGGCGACTGGAACACTCCCAAATTGTACAGTAAGAGACCATAAATCCATTACCTCGTCAAGGATCCTATTTGCCTACACGTTACTGCGCGTATACATAACCATATATTATGCTTAGTGATTTGAAATTTAATACCACTGTCTTAATACGCCGTCGCGAAATCATAGCACTGAATGAACATTACACCGTTCTCTTTCCGACTAGATAATTATGAAAGAGTACGATATACGAGATCGTCTATGTATGCAAAATGTTTATGACAGAAAAAGGTCGTAAGTGAAACTTGTTTCATGCGATAGTCTTGTAAAAATGGTAATGGACCTATGACCGCTACCGTACGTAATCAGAATCAAAGACTGGCAAAGAATTCCACTCCCTAGCAGCACCAACGCATGAGAAAGGAGGAAGCTTAACGTTTCGTGTAGGCGGAATATAGTTTCAGATATTGCAAGCGTGTTCACTCTCTATAGGTTCTTAATTCAGTATAAATACATTTTTTTTTATTTTTTACATACATTGATCAAGTTTTTCCGGCAACAGTTGCTGTGTTGACAAAATACCTATATGTAAAATATAGTAAACAATTACAATTAACGTTAATGGCACTGGAATCATATTTACCAAGACAAAGCTTAAATCAATATCCTACATTCTCCAAACCTATGGCCACCCTAAGCAAGTAAGATCACATATTCTAATAATTCCATTGCCGTGGGTGGAGTACGTCGTTTAAAAGTGAACTGGTTATTGCTGTTTAAAACTAAACAATTTGGGGGTGTGGCTGGCTCCTACCAACATCCGTTCGACCACAGTGAGGTGTTAAAACTATTGTCCCAAACCTTTTTAGACAGTCCGACACATTCATTATCATAGATAAGTGATATTATTGCTTTTTAAGTACTGATGGAGAAATACCGCACTAAAATTTCAAAACACCACTATTGTCTTTCCTTGGCCTATGGTTGGAGCTATGGGACTCGTTCTCACATTCGCCATGATGTCTCAATGAAGCTGTGTACAATTATACACCCCTGCTAAGAGGGAAGCTTTGCCTTGTAGGTACCCTACTTAAAGGCGCACGTGTAGTGAAAATCGATTCTGGCCATTTCAGCAACTATGTTTGGGTCGGCTTCTAGTTTAACCACACGAAGCAACTGCCATCAGGTCTCCACAACACAATTTCTGGACACTTCCTGTTCTAAGGCTAAAGAGAAGGTAAGTGCGGTTTGTAGTCAAGAAATTGATCCTTGCGGAATTTTCGTACAGAAAAAAGAAACCATGACAATTCTCGCAAGTCTTAAAGTTGAGGAAAAGGGAAAGTTAGAGAGAACTGAAGCCTAAACTTTTAAACATATTTTTCTTATATCGAATACGTTTTATGAATGGGCATTTCCAAATAATTAGCCGCTATAACCAGCTGTGCTGGCCGCCAATGACCCCGCGAACTGACGCCACAATGTCACGCAAATCAATACTACCCTCGTTTTGAATGAAAACTTTGTATAATTGTTGTTGTTTCCAGTATTATTCAACAGAACTTGAAAGACTTTTGGGTAATATTGGTTACGTTGTACGACCCTTTAAAGGGTCGTGCTGCCAGTGACATAATTTCGTCGTAGTGATCTCATCTCGATGTTATTCTGTTTCTATATCTTGGCACGAGATAAGTATGCAATAAAGACTCACATCTATTTCCCCGGTCGGGCAGAAGTGTAATGATGTGCGTCCACAGTTTTTAGATCTCATGTAGTAGAAAACAAGCCTATTGCTGTATGTCGGGAATTTTTAAGATTTTGTGAGAAGATGGATAAGATGTAAAAATATATTGTTTTAATTTAATTTTAATTTGTATAGGTACTTTTTATCGTTATGACTTTTTGCTTTTTGTGCTATTAGTTGTAATTTAATTCTGCAACGTATTGGTTGAGACTGTGATGTTGTACGTGTATGTTTTCTTTTGGTAATAAATAAATAAAATTTGCAATACTAAACCACCATGATGTCATACAAATCCAAGCTTCAAGAAAAAATTCATAGCATAATTACTCAATCTGTGATTTGAACCTAGAGAACCGAGAAATTAAAAACTATGTCGCGTTGCTTATCTTGTGTAAAGTTATTGTTCCTAGTGTTAAAAACCTGCCCTTGTGCGGTGAACCCTAACTTGTTTTATAATATCGAAAATTTGCATTAACATTAAACATTATTACGAGTGAAATGTACTGAAATCAATGATCAACTAAAACGAAACTTAATTTCGGTGGTAACGTAACAACTCATGGAATAGTAAACTTTCATAATTACAAATGGAATAATATAATTAATAATATTTCATTTTAAACTACAATAGTCATTCAGGCTTTTATTAGATTTGAATGGTCATTGTAGGTTACGTTAATTAAAAGTGTGTGAATGGATATTATTGATGGTCAGCCATCTTTATGAAAGCTAGACTTTTGGCCAGTCAAAGACCTATTGACCTTTATCAACTTTGTTATAAAATTACTTGTTTTGAACAAGCAAGCAAGCGTAGCTTTAAATAGGTGACCCATTTGAAACTACTCTTTAATGTAAATGCTCTGAAATTATCAAGGACTATTTTAATTGTTGAGATTAAACATATTTAGGGTGACTGTTGCCGTTGTGGGCTGGATAAAGGAATCGGCCTCAAACAATGAACGGCACTATGGTAAAAAAATTATAAGTACTATCAGGTTTGGGATTCATCTTGAAGAATCACTATTGTAGAAAGATTTACTGCATACATACCTATATCACAGAATAAATAATAACAGAATGGCCACTCTCCGTCCCTCCCTAACGTCAGATACCTCGGGTCCCCCGCATTCTGCCGGTGTTCTTGCCGGACTGCCAACAAACCCTACGCACCGTACGCACACATTTGCACGTGTACAAACGTAATTTTGAAAAGTTTGACATTTGGTATTGTAGTGTGCAGCGGTATCGGAAAGTTTGTATGGAGTGTCACAGGTGTGCCTATATACACTTACGCCTTTTTCCCACAGGGGTAGGCAAATAATATGGACAGCTAGTTGCTACGAAATCATAGCTCATAACATCAGATCTGATCTGATCGTAACTTCTGTTGCTTCTGCGATGATCTTGCCAACGAAAAATCAATGAAAGCCTTTTAAGTTGTATATGGTGCACCTCCTATCCCTTCCTTTGTGCCCCGCTACTTGCAATCAAAGCGACCTCTGCGTTGCCACTGACGATGCTGTGGAAGTGGCGAAGTTTTGGGCACACCAAATTTAATTTTAAAAAAACCGTACCATCGACACGAAAAAGATGAAGAAATTGTATAATATAATTTCAATGATATAATTGTTATGTTTTTGAGAAATATTTAAATTAAGCAAAAAATCATTATTAATATCTGTTAGGATATACTTCGGTATCGTATCCTTCACATCATAAATAATACACCCAGCCGTCAACAAAAAAAACTTTAATTGGCCTCAGAAAGCCAAATCCCCAACACACAACACCCCGAAAGAAAACCTTTTACAGTACAAGATGTCGTCACAAAGCGGCACGACACTCTTCTTTCAGCGTGCGAGCACGTCACACCTGCATCAAAGTGCCTTATTACGAGTTTAAGCGTAGTGTAGCTTATCAAGCTTTGAGGGTAAAAGCCACGGGTTCCGTAAAAAAACATCAAAGCTGGTTAGGGAATGTTTTCAGTCGGGCTTTCGCCTTTTTTCAATGGCAATTAGTTAGCGTTTCTGCTGACGCTTCCACCCGCACCTTGTGCAATTATAGCGTGGAGTAGTTGCGGCTCAGATGTACGCCGCTAATTATTGTTAGAGGTGGTATTTCGCTTCTTGTTCTTATTGTGTGGGCCAAACAATTATTTGCCACCTGAATGACGTTGGCCGCATAAAGATCGTTCTTCGTGTAGACTAGTTGTTCAGCCACAGGCAAGTACAGATCGCGCTAATCTTATTGTCTGGCCTGAAATTGGCACAAGCTAACTTCAGCCCGGCCGTAAAAATCGGAAAGATAATGTGGATGGATGAATGTAATAATGGATTAAACAATTTATAACGACAGCCCACGATTAGAATTTTCGTTTTTATTTATATACCTATTATAAATAATCCATTACCACTACAGGTTTTTAGGAATTTTCCTACCTCCAAAGCATACGCGGTCCTATCTAGTAAATTCTCTAAATAACATTAAAACCCTTTCTAAAAATATTACATGTACATGTACTTATTATTTCTCTATTATATTTAGACTGCCTCGTTGTTCTAGTGGTCCCAAACGCGACTGCTACGCTAGAGGTCCTGGGTTCGATCCCCGGGTCGAGCAAAGTGTTGTTGGGTTTTCTGTGAAATTCCCAATAGCAGCTCGGAGTCTGGATTTGTGCCCGGTTTATAACATACCGGCGAAATGTGGGTGTACATTAGTACGCCTCTGCCTACCCCTTCGGGGAATATGGGCGTGATGGTATGTATGTATGTATGTACTTATTATTTGACGGCATAAAAATTATAATTTAGACATTTTTCACTATTTTGCAGGTAAGTACTTTCTTCATTGCAGTGAAAAGGAGAGGCGGCGTGTTATGAAAATTAGAGGTAAGTGCGAATATTATTTTTTATTACAGTAATTGGACAAGAATTTGTTCAAGGTCTTTAGAGGTCATTTGGGTCACTGCGTTCTATTCAGAAAAGACCTTGGTATAATTCTTAAAAACAACGCCTTTCATGTGTGTTATAAGATTTTGAGAGCATTTTTTCCGCATCGTGGAGAATTAATTTATAAAAGTCTTTCTCATAAAACGTTATTAAAATCTGGTGTCTTTATAGAATTTCGCAATTTGATTGTGGAATGTTACGATAAAGTCAGCACCTTCTAAGCATAAAAATCTCCATTAAACAGTAAAACTTTTTTACGGTATTATACCGTATATATTAAAATGTTGAAATAAATAATAATTTAAAAAAATATTTGAAGATTGTATAATTGGAACATTATTAACATTCGGGGCTCTAATTCTGCTATTGTGTTCTATCAAAATTGTATTTAAATTACTTCAGAATGGTTGATTTTTGACAGATTTCTGTACCCAAATCTGTCATTACTTGTATGTTATTTAGAGTCATCAGACGACCGTTCTGTTACAATTGAGATAGCAGACTTGGGCCCAACGTTGGAGGCTTCTGCTGCCGCCTCCAGTGCACACTAACTGCGCACACATAATTTCGTAACTCCATCACAGCAAAGAGGGTGTCTTAAACTAAAAAATATTGATATTAAAACCTCGTCGCGTTAATTAAGCTTTTCACTCGTTTAATTTTTTCTCCGTTAACCACGGTTTCGGTTAGTGCTAATTTATTTCATTAATTAGCAATGGTGAGTTTTGATCGGCCATGCGACGGACGAACAGAAGATTATGTTTACGTTTATTTTGAATCGTTGTGTAAAGAAAACTGTGTAATTAGTGAACTACTTAAAAAAGTGAAAAATATTTTCTGTCTTGCTCTCCATTGAATAGGAGAAAGTGCTTACGAAAATACTAGACAGAAATTGGCTGCAATTTAGTAGGAATACGGTAAGTACCATGAAACAGTCTTGCAGATTATAAGTTTGCAAGCAGTGTCATAAAATAAAAAGATACATTAATATTATCATACCTGTCTCCAGAGTAGGCTGAGATTACCAATCTCAAAGCATACCGTTTTAAATAGTCCGCAATTTGATTTTAATCATCATTAACATCATATTTTCAGCCAAAATCATTGCTAATCAAAGGCTTTGCCCATAGACTTTTAAAAGGACCGGTCATGTGCCGCCTACATTCAACGACTCACAGCGACCTTTACTAGGTCGTATCCATGTATGTATTTATATTTATAAAACTTAAAAAAAAATACATGTCTAAACAATGTCATTGATTGTTTTACGTTCGCCAAAATAATATTCTAAAAAATAAAAAATCTGACAAATAATTATTTACAATATTAAAACCTTAAACGTTTCATTTTAATTAAAACACACTCTAAAGACTTCTGAATGAACGTTTGTATCAGATAAGAAAAGAAAAGTAGTTACGATTAAACTGTACCCGACACCTTTCAAATACGTCCTGTTAATGACCAAAATAAAGGTCCTTTACATTTTTTCAAAAGATAAAATCTCATTAAAATCCTACAATCTAACCATTAACTAATTGGTGAGGCCCTTGTATTATCCAGCTCGGTAGAGACAGACATTTTGCCGAAGGAACTTCTAATTAAACAGGACACTTCTCAATTTGTTCTGTTATCTTTACATCAAAGTTGACAAGAAAACGTCGAAAGGAATTTCGAATTTGAGCCCCTATGATAAGATATATTTTTGTATGGGGCGGTAGTGAAGGCGTTTTAAGAGTTTCGGCGAAGTGACATTGCATCGTCGGCTTCGAACAAAAGTGACTTGAAAAGGCAAATGAGCGTCTTCACAAAGTTGAAGCGATTAGCGTGTTAGCCGTCGAAGTTGTGGCGGAGGGTGTCAAATGAGGGTGTTATGAGTGTGTAATCAAACGCCATAAATATAAGATTGGGGAAAAAATTGTACAGAAATAACGAAAACAAGTGAACGGTTTAATAAATGACGAAGTGAAAGGAAATTTAAAACAGAAAAAGAAAATATAATTTTTTTTAAATATAAGAACCTAATGTTAAAGATATATTAACTGAAAATGATCTAGGTAAGAAAACAATATTTTTTGGTAATTTTATGGCGCTATAATAAGATACTGTAGTACCATTTAAATTGTTCGATAGTTATAATAGTTATGAAAAAGTTTCTATAAAACAGCATACCATCACGACTGTATTCCCTGAAGGGTTAGACAGAGGTGGACTGGTATACTCGACCCCAGGACCTCTAGCGTAATAATTAATCTAAAAAGGAAGTCAAAAGACTTATAAATATTTTTCGTCTTTCCTTTCTTAAACGGTTACGCATTATGATAAAGCTTCAGTTAAACCTAAAAATCAAGATGACAATACTAAGGTTTAGTATTACTATCAGAAACCTACCAAAACTGTTACAACAAATGAAGGTGTTAAGTAAGTAAACTTTATTACAAAGGATAAAGCCTTTTTATTCCTTACTACAAAAGAAATAAAGGATACATTGTAAAGCACCAATTGTTCTACGGACAATAAGTAATATCACTCAATCTTTTTGATAATAACAGAAAACAAATCTGAATGCAAACATTGCGAACATAAACAATCACGATTAAAACTCTTTACGAAGAAAAATTGTGTAATAGAAAACAATTCACAGAACGAGAAAGATGTTGAACACAAGTGTTGGGGACACTAAAGTTGTTGACAATGGAATTCTTTGACTCTTCAAGACGGCCGAAGTTGCATAAGTTACATAATTTTTTGTACGAAACTTTTCTTTAAAAACTGTGATGAAATTTCCCGTAACTTTTCTTATTATACAATCGAAAAGTAAATTGTCACAATAAACGGTGTAATACTGATTCCATGAAACATTATGGCAAACTCAACAATGAACTTTAAACAATAAGTTAGCTAATGTTTTTAATCTTTCGATTGATTGTTATACAAATTCAAAGGTCACAGTTTTTTTTCGATTAACTTTATTTTTTTAACTTTTCTTTATCAACCCACACCCCGGTGCCAGTTCTTTGTTAATATGAACTCTGATTTTCCTGTTTTTGGGGTTAACAGTATAAAGTTTGTTATACTAATGATTTTGGGAATAAGCTCAGAAGATGGAGTTATATGACATTGAGATACATTATTAACAATGAGTGCACTTATTATAGTAATTTCTATCAGCACCTTAGACCCATAAAGAGCCACCATAAATATTAATAATATTGTATTCCATACAGGAATCAAACCGGCAATAATTATGTAACCCAGAAGCTAAGTGTGTATTGCTCCGACTAAGCTTTATCTGTAACTAGAAATAAATGTTTTTTTATAATTTAAAAGCTGCAAAAACAAATAATTAAATAGAATGAAAGAGATAATAATTTTAACATCAATAGAGAAGGAAAATTAGACAATTTACAAGATAAAAATCATCCAATATCTGCATAAATCTATGAATACAAAATAGATGCCAACTCATACATTGAAGAAGGAAAGTACACAAAGTGATAGCACATTATTTATTTTTCTAGTTATATGCTCAGCAGTGTTAGAAGCATTTACAATTTAACGGTACATCCTAACAGAGACATGAATAACTATAATTACACGCGTAACTATAATATGATTACACACTCCTCCGGGTTCCGTACGATCAGTCACGAGCTATGAATAGACAATTTACTTCTGTGTGCTGTGGCTTCAGATACATCTTCATTTTACTAAATAAACCAATCAACGTATTCAAAATGCCTTTAAAATACCAAACAATGTTGCATGACTCCATTATAACAAACATACGTTTGCTGCTTCCAAACTAAAAAATCTTAAGGAAATTCAAGTGAATGTTAGTAGAGAGTGGTTAGGGAATAGAATGTGTAAGTTTTTACTAGTCTAAGAACGCGCCAATTCACAATGCGGACTGACAATTGAAAATTTATCGTTTATAAAAACATCAGACATCGTACACAGCTTCAATAGAAACGTCAATAGTAAAGAGCATCATTTGGAAGCGCGCGCGCAAACCTTAGTCACAAACCTTTCACATAAATGTAAAAGAACTTTAAATCTTCAAAAATAGAGCTCAAAATCCATCAGAGCTTTCCTTTTAAGTATGCAAATAATATAACATTCGCCTGTAACGGCTGATTTATGATGTGGTTCGGACACCCAAGGAACAAAAACCTGGTATCAATAGAACAAGAAACACAAATGAATGCCTGTTACAATACACACTGTAATTGTTTAGACAAAAGCATCAGCGTCAAGTCTATTGTGCGTATCTAATGAACTGTTGTCGAATGACTTTAGATCTTAGTCGGAAATCACAGAGCCTACATTTGAGGAGATTAGACAAGGTCTTTAAGGTGTTAAAGAATTAGTAAGAATAAAGTAATATCTTGAACCATCAAAGCTTTCGCCGATGGTTCTTAAGTTAATTTTTATGACATCTATACACAATGGAAGAACATTATGGAAGAAAGGCATTCCATAGCCGTGTCAACTATTCTTAACTGTTGTTTTAAAGATCCTTCGGCGTTTACACTGTATGCTTTTGAAATTACTGGTGACTACATTACTTTATCATTGTTTCCAACAAAGATGTTTGTGGACATTTAATTATTCTTTCTTTCTTTTCTGTGTTTCAAAATTTGTTGGAGGTCACAGTAGACTGCAATTTTGGCTGTTTCCTTCAAAGTAATGTGGGTTCTAATGTTTTCGATTTTTGAGTCATTTTTAGTTGGTTTCGGCAAATGTCATGCTGTTTCGGAACCACAGTAATGAGTATTGTATAATTTTGCTGGCGACATAATGAAATCGTCATGGTGCATAGAGAATAGCTAAGTAATTGCAGTTGGTTCTGGAAAATTTTACGGTTGGTCCCATTTTAACTTCTCAATGTAAAAAAATATATTAGCTGTCTGTTCGGTGTTTGCTTACGAATAATTTATTGAACCCGTAACCATACTATTTCTATTGTTTGGTAAATATTTTGAGTACTGTACTAATTGATTTTGTTAAAAACATAGGTTTCTTCGTTTTTGTTTCAGTAACAATTTAAACAATTGGTAAGTAGGTTTTAACACAAACAAACTTTGTTTTATTTTCATGACTAATCTTAGGTTACCGTGTTGTAATTTCCAAATTTTCTCCAACAATTTCCTTGCTCGAAACTACTACAACAGTTGATCCAAAAGATTTTAAATCATGAGCAAGTCTAGCTCAAAGCTAATCAGACTCACTTCTCGTAAATGAAAACTTGAATCCCAACTATTAAATCGAACATACAATAGATCTGTTTTCATTTGCATATCTCCAATCTTGATTTAAATAGTTGAATTCCCAATCATAACTTTTGAACGAAGAACGGACTGTGAAAACGATTTTTAAATTTCCCGCCAAGACGGAGGGAGGGAAAAAGAAAAACGAAAAAAAAAAACAATCAATTAGGTGAACTGTCATCGGCAGTGGCAAGGGAAAATGATAAAAGTCCAAGTTTCGACAAAGACGTTCGTTATACCGGCGGGTGGATATCATTGATTATTGATTTATTTGTTCAGCGTATTGTTAGTGGATGTATGTCATGTAAGTAATTTAGAGACATGAGTGTTTTTGTGAGATTCTTGTTTGAAAGTTGCACCAGGTGAACTTGTGACTTACGACATAATATTTTTTTGGATTTACATCATGTTTATGTTAGTTAGTTATATAATACTTAATGTATTTCCGAAGAGTAAGTACTTACTTATTTTTTATTTAAGAATTTTTTTTCTGCATCGAAACCAATACCACGTCAATTTACATTACGTTACGTCAGCATAAATTTTTTTTCACCAATCCTTGACGTTCATTCTCCAATGGTATATTCACACTAAACTACCCGCTAATTGCACAAAACATCCCTAGATACAAAACAAACATAGAAAAACACAAAAGACAGATTAGGGAACATCCAGATCGTATTTAAGATAAATGAGTATTTTCGCTAAGCGCGGCTTTAGATCGAAGACGATAAAGGGCAGATGTGTACCGGCCTTATGTGACGTCACGGAAAGATATAGTTTTTTCGGGAGAATGGAATAGATAGTAACCATATTAGTTATGTTATAGTATGTAGGATTAATTCCAGGATTTTTAGACGACTATAGACTGAGTTTGAGAAGTTTTTAACTGTTTCATAGACAAATTTTCGTATTATGTTTATCATATTTATTGACTTGATATTTTTTTTTATTATAACAATAAGTAAGTATTTAAAAATAATCAAGCAGAACAAAATAAGTCACATTACTGAAGAACACAGTGGTTACTTGTTTAGACCGCCATAGATTCATTATGAACTCATAACTGGCTGAATTAGGTCAACTCATATTTGTTTTCATGCGATATTTATCAGGGAAAACATAAAGAATATCGCCCACGTAATATATTAAATAAACTCAGCTTTGTACTCGTTACAAACATGACCCAATTCCATACATATACAACACAATAGCACAAACATTTTATTAGCACAATAAAGCACAAATGTTCTTTATAATTGAGCTAACAATGAACTAAATAGGATTAAGTCTTTTCGATACACTTCACCTAATTGGTAACAATGGGCCGCCATGTTGAATTTTGAAATTCGAACGATGTTAAATTTTAAAATTCGAACTTCGAAATTTATATTTTTAACTGAAAACTCTGTTTGCCTTTACTTCTTCCATTTTCTAGCCAGTGCAAATCCTGCAATGCACTCTAAACACTAATTTCTGGTGTCTTCCAAGATCTTAAACTTTAACAAAATATGTTGGAGTCGGCTTTTAATTTAACCAGATGCGGCTAAATATCAATATTTTACACGAAGCGACTATCATCAAATTTCCACAGCCTAATTACTGATCCGGCCTATCAATTCAGGCAGTACACATTATACGCATTATCTTTACAAAAACAGCCATACTGAAAAAAGGTTGTACAAAAATATATAAATGCCAAAATCCATTCTCATTCTCATCATAAAATAATAATTTTCGTTTATGGTTTTTTTAAAAGCGCTTTTCTATCAATATCATGAAAAGCCGTGACCAAACAAATTATTGAGTCAAAAGTTGAATACGTTTGTTCGGTATGCCTATCTGTTTCACTCTCATATCGCCATCTCTCTCGTGTACACTGGCGCACATATTAAGGGTACACGTATAAGCTGCTTATTGTATTTTTATAGTTATTTTGATCGTCGCACACAAGGTTTATTGTGTGGATTATCCTATATGAATACGGAATGGGGTATTACATTTATTGTGTCCTGATGTACACAGCTGATGTTTTTCGAAACAATGGTTGGCAATGTTTGCGAATCGCCGGTACCACCTTTTGTTGGTATTTTATTTTTAATAACTTGTAAATATGGTCCATTTTTTATTGAATATAGATTTGTAATTTAATCTTTTGTAGTGTAATTGTAACAATTGATTTATGTCGATAAAGATTAACTAAAAATACCTACCTCATAGTATTGTTTCTATGCCTAATTTCCAAAATTATATTAAAATCCATAGGTTGAGCATCTAAAGAGGAAGTCTCTAGCTATTCTAGTATTACATTGATGAAGATTTTTAAGCCAGCTTTGCTATGACTAATACACACAATCATGCACATATTGCGTATCTTATATGTTCCCTTCAAGTCCAATTCTGCTAATTTTCTAAAATGCTCGAAATATTGTTCCAAATTAAATGTATTGTTCTAAATTAACAATAAACGTCAAAGAGAACAAACTATTTAATGAAATTAAAAATTGATTGAATGATGACATTAAATTAGAACTTTTTTGTTTAGTTTTAATTACCAAAATAATTATCCTTGCTTTATTCTAAGTAATTGCAATTGTTTGATTTTGCTTACGTAATAGGTGAGTCATTAGATGAAGATGACGCAAAACACCTTCACGCCCCTAAACCTAAAGGACTACTTGAAACTACAATAAGTGGCACAGACAAAGTGGTTCAATCAAGTCAAAGTAGCTGTATTGTGGTGCCTTTATTGAAGGTATTTAGGAAACTCAAGTCTATAGAATTTGTAACCAAAGAAGAAGCCATAGGTATTAATAAAATAAATTAGGATACTTAAGAATTCAAACGCACCAAAAGCATAACAAAACAACAATTCCAAACTTTTACACCTATCACACCTCGAACCAATAAAAATATCTAAAAGCCTAACACATCTAGTGTGACAACCTAAAAAACCCCTTTAGCGTTCATAAATCGAACGCAATAAATGCCACTGGCAACAATGCCGAATTAAATGTAAACCCGCACGTAGGAACACAAAAGTAATGGATAACGATACAAATAGAAATATTCTCTTTACACGCATTCATCTATAGACAATTGGTCTCTATAAATCATAGACTTGACAAGAAAACACAGCTTTACAAACTTATGCACACATTTCAAAAACTAAATCCTATGCAATCTTCAACCTTACTAATAAAACATTAGGTTTATAAAAACCAGGTGTGTAGGCAAATGTATTGCATGTACACAACACGCATTCGCCGCCCTAGCGTTTAAAAACGACTTCAATCGAGTTTCGCGTAAATTATGGGACAACCCTAAACAATGTGAAGAAAAAAGCACCATTCGCTAATGGATTTTGTTCTCAAAAATTAATTTGGGGGTACTTGACAAAACTGTATACTATACACCCAATCAGATGTCACCATTACTTAGGGTTGAGCTTTTGTTGTTTTTGTGGGAGAGTTTGAGAGATAAAGCATACGTAAATATTATAATGTGTAAAAAGTATACTTTTACTTTGTAAAAACAATGTTTATTGTTGTTGTTTTAAGATAAAATTACATTTGTGATCCAACTTTTTTTCGAAGAGCCTGATAAATTGTCCTTAATCACACTGTTTGTTTTGAATTTTACAAGCAGATTATTTTTAAAAACGTTACGTTGACGAAGTTCTCAAAAGTCGGAACAATATAAAAGTACTCAAAAGAGCCACTGCTATCCATTTAGTCTAATTACTGCAGCTGATTTATTTTAGTTGTTATCATGTTATTAGAAAGAATAACGCACAAGCTAAATACAATATAATTTAAAAACAAACGCCACATTTTAAGAATTATTACTAATTTAACAACATTATTTACCTTAAAGTTAAATTTAAAACCTTGTCAATTTTTTTTCAAATTGGTTCTTTACATTACATTACACTAATTTGCATAAAAATATAAGTTTTTCTTTTTTTTTCTTACTATTTTCGCAACACTGCTCAACACATTACCAAACCTGGTTGGATTTCATTTATAAAATGGATTAAATGAATAAAACCTTCAAAGAGTTTTCATTAGTTCTTAATTTATAGCAGCCCACCCCTTATTACCTAAGGGCGACAAAACTTAGATCTCCGGGTTACAGGGTGAAGTGGCATTGTTTCACAGCCCTAGCCCCAGCTAACTTTTTAATTTATTAACGAAGGGCTTGCCACTCGTAAAAATTACTTTTATTGTTTGTAACGACGTCTCGGCCTACGTGATAACAATGTATATTATAATTCACTTTTAAAACTGTGTTGTCAACGACTAGTGTTTCTTGAACTATATTGAAGAAGTTTTTGTTCTATATTAGAGGTTTTTGGAGTTGGTTGTTTTTATTAAAGACTCCACGTGTGGCGTATAGATACCATGTCAAGTGTGTTTTGTTATTAAGTTTATGGTCCCGCTAGAGGTTGACACAACGGTCTATGCTGTACAGAACCTGTTTCTTTAAATTGTAGTAGTGATTTAGTGCACTGGGAATGCTTTTTAGTGACGTCTAAACGTGATGGTTAGACAATGATATGGTCATAAATTTAATTTAAAACTATACATAGATGTAAGTTCAAACCTGCTTGAGAATAGTTATTCGCAGGTCGTTATTGTTAGTAGCACTTTATCCAATTAGGTTAAATTACAACGGTCATGGTGAATTTGCAATTGTTAATCTAAATTATCTGGTCAGATGTAAAGCTTACAGGCAAAGAAACCAACGTATTTATAATTTTTAATAGTGGATAAGTTGAATTATTATCCAGAACTGAGTTATTTTCAGGCTAAAATCAAAGTTTTGTGACCGTTGTAATGGCCAATGTCATCGATTAATTTCTTTTAACAATAAGAGCCTTGAAAATAGGCTCCTATATGACGAAGTGTATAACATTACTCCTCGTAATTCTCTTGTTGAAATCAAAACAGAAAACAACATTAACAATGAAGAAAAAACTAAATAAAATTCCGGCGTACCCACAAACCCTTCACAAAATAACAATCTATAACTTTTCCGGGGTCGAATTGAAAACGGGAACTTTGGTAAACCGAATTTTACTTCGTATTCAAACGGGTATAAGAGGGAAAGACATTATCGACACGGCGACACCACTCCACCGAGGCCCACTGTTGATTCTATCAAAAATCTACTCGAAATCATGCGCTCCTGGTAATGTATGGAGATTTGATGGTAAAGAATTGCGGTAAAAGTAGTTTATTTAATGTAGTTGGTAAAACGGAAGTTTTTGGTGATGACGGAAATAGAATAATGATACAATTTTAATTTTTATGCCATACATGTATATATTTTGTCGACTGAAAATATGATCAACGATAAAGCTAAGCTAGCTAGACTAGACCATTTTAATTGTAACTTGACTGTCATACGTGTTAATCCAACTGCATTATCTTCAAAATGTTGAAACTTAAATTTCAGAGCATCTAACGCTTTCTCACTAACAGAAATAAGGGTCATCTGGTCCCAAAAGTAAAGGTCTATTTGGGAAAAGGTCAGGTTGATGTAAAATATATTTTTATGTAAATGTCGTGCCGATGTCGGCGCAATGCCTCTGTGGATATCTGTTTAGTAATGTCACACAATACATACAAAATAATAATAGATATTTTTAAAGCGACATGAGAAAAGTTTGTACATGAAATTTTATAAATTTGGAAATTCCTACTTAGGTTAGAAATTGAATAAAGTTACTGTAAGGAGGAATTTTGAACCTTACAGTGAACTACACTAATCTAACTTTGGTACCTTAAGTTGTTTTTATATCCATGAACGCTCATGTATCAGAAACAAAATGAACGCAGATGAAGTGAAAGCGGTGTTCTAGGATCTTAGCAAGTGGAAATATCTATCTCTCTACTTACCTGATGAGAAAAAAGCGTGAAAATATGTGTTAGTATATTTTTTACCTGTTTTCTTTAATATACCTATTTAGCTATTTTTAATGAAGGAAAAAATCGGCGGGCGGGCAGGGTTCGAACCTGCGCCTTCTGGTTCGGTACACCAGACGCTCTGACCACTAAGCCACCGCTCGCCCTGCTCGCCAGTCGAAATCTTCCTCCACATTCTAATTTACGTCTTAAGGTGACGTGGCGCCATCTATTGTGAAGATGCTTCATTATTTATTATTATTTTCCGTTTCTTTATACTCGCCTAATTTAGCGCATCCTTCCATGTCCCAAACATCTTTGAACGAATTGTTAAATTGGAAATCAACACATTCAAATCTTCCATCACCATAGTCCTTCACAGCTTCCTCAAGAAGCGATTCATATTTCACAACGAAGCAGCCGTTTACTATTAAAAAAACTTTCAGATGTAAATAACATAGGCAGAACACCTTAAAATTTAAATTGATATTTATAAGCCTATACAATGCACTTCGCAAAAGGTCAAGCTAGTACGGTGGGGCACGTTAATAGAGAGTCCAATTTCAACTGGCCTGTAATTTAGGATGGCTTGAAGTAAATGAAAGGTCAAGATTTATTGGCTCGCGTCCAGGGTACTTCGTTGTCGATATTTAATTCGTGCTCGTTAAATTTCACTGTGCCTGTGAGATTTTTTACGTGCTTTTCCTCAAGTAACCTTATTTGATTTACTTAAATACTTAATAAAATTATACCAGGCTCAAATTTGTGCACTTTATATTGAATGACCTTGAACTGGATGGAGGATGTTCAGATCACTTACAATAAATTTAATATTTGCAATAGAAGATTAAATAAGTCGTAATCGATTAAAATTTGATTGAACTTTCAGGTTATAAAATAAGTAGAAGAAGGTTCTCGTTTTGAGATGTAATTTCTACAGCATTTTGGTTTCGTCGATATTTACATTTATTCAAAAAACAGGAAACCATTATAGTGTGCATAAAGTACTACATAAAATAATAACTAAGACAGTTATTAAATATTATATAGGTAAACATTGCAGTCAGAATAAAATAGTTTTTCCAGACTGATTGACTGACTGATATATCAATGAATAGGTAAAAAGCTGGAATTTGTAACAGATTTATTTAATAATGTTAGCACACAAAAAATATTTTTTAGAAGGAATGACTAGAATAACACCAAAATTGTCACAAGAAAACATTTACGAATACTAAACATTATTTCACAGTAATTCTCAATTACAACCGGAAGTCTAGAGAATAATCGAACAAAATACACAAAAATCACAACATAACTATTTGCAAAAGTGAAACTCCATGTTGCGCATGCACACCTTGGATCTGCGCGCGCGCCTATTGTTGATCTAATTGTTGTAAATCTGTATTGTTTGGGTGTATGTAATAGTGCACCTGCCTTGTCAATTTCAGAATAGGTAGGTATAGGTATTGATATATTATTATTGTGGAATCTGTTTTTTTTTAACAGTCTTCTAGTCTTGACTTTTGGCTATGTTATGTTGCTGTTAATATTACCGTGGACGTCGTAAACACTGTCAACATTTATGAAAAATTTGAACTTGACAAGATCAAAAAATACTTTCAAAGAAAGTTTCTCTATTAGCAGAAATATTTTATTTTTATTGTGTTTATTGCAAATTGTAATGTATTATTAAAGTAAATATATCATCACCTTTGTTTTATTGTTCACATCGGAAGTTTACAACACTGCTTTTCTCTCTTAACATCTTTCTCTCTCTCTCAACATCTTTAGCATTAGCAGACTCTCTGCTAATGCTAAAGATAGACGACCAATACCAACATTTGTAATAGTTTGGTTTTCCAGACAATTTCGACAATGATTATTAAACAAAAGCAAACAGTTATACTTTTATTTTAACACAAATGTTTCACGTGGTTGTCGTAAAAATTCATCAACAATGGCATAAGAAAATCAGTAAAAATATAATACAATACAAACAATTTGTGACCAAAATCAACCCGCTGTGACGCCCGCATCTGATGGTATGGCCACAAAACTAAACACCATAGGTTAGCGGAAGCCACCCTTTTGTACAACAAAATACTTTATTTTTGTATTACAAACGACACAAATCGCCGTATCCAGAAAATGTTCGCAAAACAATTGTTGAAGCACCCCGTGGATCTAGCCGTAATGACTAGGAAAGGTGTGGAAAAATTACCGTATTTGCCGTCAATTCTCGTAATGCTAAAACAATTTTGAATCATACACATTTGTAATAAGAGCTAGGGTTCATTTTGGCGAGGGTATTTTAAAGATTGTCAAAAATTCAAAATTGTCAATGCAGTTTTGCAGGCAGACAAAACAGATTACATATTTTGTGCTTCAGAAAATAGGGTTTAGTATCGAACGTTTGCAGAAAAATATATCAGGAATAATGTTTTGTGTATTTATTTTTATTTCTTCACTTGTAAAGGATCATTACCGACCATTGTTGGATAATTTCACGCGTTTGGGCGACACTGCGGGCGTTGGGCGCGAATTTAGCGGGAATTCCATTATAAAGGTTTGTATGCAAAGGTAAGTATTGTCCACCATTTTTGTTAACAGTGGCATTTGGTTACTGTGAAATGCACAAAGGTGAATGGAGTCATCATTGAAACCTGCATGGAAATAGGGCAAATATTTGGCAGAAAATGATAAATTTATGGCAATATTATCTGAAATCGGGTTAATGGTGATTTGACAATGTATAGGTATATTCAATAGAAACATATCAGGATTCTGATTTCAAAACTATTAGCCACGAGCAAACAACATTAACTGCGTGATTTTGATCACGTTTTGTATATGGGGCTAAATCTTTGGTTAAAATCCTGTACTAGACACTGAATACTCAACTTTAACCTAAAAATATACAAAAGGCTTGTTTGAAGCAAGTTGTTGATTGTTGAAGATAATAAAATATTGATACTAAGTCATGAGTTAGCTAATATTGGCTTAGAATTACCTTCCATCAATCAACAACCACCACAACACGAACTATGAAATCATCTAGATATGCATATTTCAGATGAATCTGGCAGAACCCTACACCGTACTCCATATTTATGTCGACATGCCGAGACGGGAATTATGCGTGTGAATGCATATTTATGTGAAATTCGCGTGGGCGACTGTGTTGGGACACAATACCTGTGAAACTTATACGGATTAATGTTTGAATTAGTAAGTTATTGGTCGTATAAAATTTTTGCGATTTATATTTTTTGCAGTGAAAAAGTGTGAAATTATTTTTGTCACCGTAATTCTATTACATCGTTATTGTGGGCTTTAAAGAACAACTTGTGGTCTGTGATAATAACGCTTAAAATGATCTTGAATTTTGCCTTCTCTTTATTTTACCGTTTTTATAATAATGTTTATTAGGTAAATTATACTGTCTCATGTTTTGGATTTAACTTTTATTTAATATTTTTTTCAACTTCAGTGTAAACTCTTGAAATTTGTAATTTAATTGGAGTCAATTTAGTAATATCGTTGTTACCTCAGTTTCCATAAAAATACTTAGATCAAAATTAAACAGACCTTATCTTTATCACTCAAAATAAGGAACCAATCGTGTCACCATTGTAAGTTCAAATACCAACCTCCTTGTATGTGCGCATGTGTGCGTGCGGCGACGGTACGTCTGCGCGGTCGCAAAGGAATGCGGCCGCAGGGAGGGATCGAGTCCCGGTTTGAGTAATGTCAACGATTTCTTAAATGGTTTTTTGTTTCGATTCTGATACTCTGATTCGGTTCGGGTTGAGATGTCTTTATCTAATGCAGATCGGAGGCCATTTAAATTGAAGTTTCTAAAGCAGGTGAGTTGGTATCAATAACAATAACAAGTGAGTTTTAGAGATTCATAATTGCACATACCACATCTAATGTGATGTGTGAAAGAGGTATTATAATACTTTATTGAAATAATCAGTATAGGCTATATCGTTTAGTTAACAAATAATAATACTAAGATAATTTTCAATTCTTAAAGATAACGTGCAATAAGTAAAAAACAATAAAATTGCAGCGCCTGATGAAAACTTGAAGTTGATTTTATATAAGATTTGAGAGAAAAAATCGGCTGGCGGGCAGGATCTATTTATGATGAGTAAATTATAATACATATTAAGAATGTCATTTGAATTTGTATAAATATTAAATTATTATATGTTACCATCATAACTACCTCTGATTCCCATAATAGAAACACGAAGAATTTATTTTTTTGTTAAAATCTGTTTTTCTTCATTTTCTACACAGATATATTACCATTAAGGTTCCCAAATTAAATCATAATTTAACATAACCCGACTTGGGACACTTAAGAAATTATTATACTCTTTAAAAATTTCTCATAAGTAAATTATCTGCTTTGTGAAGGCTGTTAGGTGACATACACAGCGTTTGACTATCCCTATGTTACAACTTTAATCTCGGCTTGAACCACAAAATGTTTGTATAGCTTAACTAATATAGTTTAGGGTTCAGTATTGCGATGGAAGACAGAAATGCAGTAAAAGTACTTTACTTTTATGTATATGACGGGACTCATAAAATATTTTGTTACAAACATTTCAGAGAAAATATAATAAAATAGAAATGACATTATTAGATATTGGTCATTGTTTTAGTTCGATGTTGAAACTAGGACATCCTGATAATCCCTTGTAGCAATAAGCATAAGTTGGTACCTCAAATTAACTGAATCAAAAAGACAAGACATCCTCTCACACATCAGGAACCCTTTCAATGGAAATTTTCACACTTGACCGCTTTTATTACAATAAGAACTTTACGCTTACTTCTCGACCAACAGAATAGACTATGATCACCAGCCCACTCGTTCCAAAGCCTCGAATAATAACATTATCATGAGAACCACAACTTATTCCCTTTAAGCCAACCTTACACATAAAAATCCAATCCAAAACAAACCTTATGCTGTAAAGTATAAAGTTTTAAGAGATTGGGTTGAAGCGCTAAGTTATGTTGGTGTATTAGAGAACATTTTTAAGCGTCTTTGTCGTTTGATCACTGCCCGAAGTGCCACAATACTTACTATAGACGCATTCAACCTTTTTGGTAACAGTTCACCTTATAAAACCTCATAGTACAGTGAAAAGAAATAAAAGAAAATCTTGAATCAGAAACGTAAGAATTTCAAACTTATTTAACCACAATAAGCGTTTTTATTAAGACGTGATTTAAAGAGAATAGGAATTTTATCCGATTTTTATACTGTTTGAAAGGACATGTTTCATTTTTGTATGGGACTCAGGCCATAACCTGTACCTTTCAGAAAATCTGGGAAACAAACCCCTGAATAGAATAAAGTATCATTTTTTACATAGTATTAAATGGTTTTTATGCACATAATTAAAATTAAAAATGTTTGACGTTTGTGAAACATAAATAATTTGACGTTTGACAGGTTGTAGAGATGGCGTTTCCATAAACTATAAACCTAGAAACTCTTTAACTGAATAAGGAAAACTTACCTTCAGGAGTTTTAGGGTATTTTCAGACCTTTTGGGTCAGGTAGTAATATATAAAATGGATAATAAGTCGTTTGACATTAGTTGTGAACAGAATGTCAAACAAAATGCCATTTTGAATTTTTCGTTTAGAAGTAGAATCCAGAAAAGCAGTTACTTCTATATTTTTTTATCGATGTAAATGATCACAATCGCTTATATTTACTCGAAAATGGTGTGTAGGAAAAAAGTAATTATTACATACTACAAGAAAACATACTTTTCATACTTAATGTCGATGTGATACTACATTTTAAATAATTTTATGTGACATGATTTCTGAACGAAAGCAGACTAAGCAAACTGTAAGACGCCATATTGAATAGAATTATGGCAATAATTGAAAAACTATAATTTTTTGTACACAACAAATCAGGATTTAATTCACAAAATAATATTTTTCCCAAGTTCGTGGTATTTTTTCCTCATTTTCAATAAATGTACATCTTATGGCCGAAAATGAAACATCTCCTTTCTTTTTGAGTATTTTGTGTTAGGGTATAAGTGATTTAAATTCTAACTTATTGTGATCTCTATAAATTGTTGATGTCTTCATTCCAAAATTTCACACTCAGGAGATTTTAGTCAGCAGAGAAACATTATCAGAGAATCAGATCTTACAGTATATCATTAAAAACATCAATAGTAACGATTGAAATAATAATAACTATTATTATTCACAAAAGAAAATATTTTATAGATGTAAAACAAGAAATGCGATTAGACCCTTTTACATCAAACCGAAAGATGCGTATAAAGGGCATTGATAAAACAGACTTTTTAAGAAACAATATGACACTAAACCGAGTCAATGTATCGATTCACAATTGTTTTGGGCAGAAAATCGATTGTCATTGGATAGTATCGGCTCATCTCACGACTGTCACAATCTTAGTGTTGCGATCGACGCAAAATATTTACGAAAATAATATAAAGGTTGGACTGGGCTGTATGATGCTGCGGGAATACTTTTGATCTTGTTAAAGTGGTGTTCCAATGATGCGATTTGTGTGAAAAACAAAATGGTAGCTGAATATTTTTTTAGGTTACTCTAATAATATCTCATAACAGAACTATTGTGTAGAAAACTCGATACTTTACTTTATTTATTTCTTCCATACTTAATAAAATGACTTAAATCGTAATTCTCGAAATGGAATCATATTTTAATCAATAATCCCAAAAACACAATTAGATATTTTTGACGCTAGGCAAAAATAAACAGACGTAGTGTGAAAAAAAAACAATGAGATTTCAGTTTTAAGAAGTTATATTATAAAAAATTCTAAACCGAAATAATAATTAGGAATCTTGACACCAGAACCACACCCGACCGTATCCTTGATAGCGTTGATAACGCGACCGCTTAAGATTCACTTATTGTTCGATCAGCTTTTAAGATGCAGCTGATAAAACGCCCGATGTTGACAAAAGACTTAGCCGACCGCCGCTTTGTCATAATTTAGGGTCCCGTAAAGTTACTTTTGTAATATTTATGACCTTCACACTAAATTGGTAAAAGATTTTTTTTAATGAAATGTCAGCTTATAATTCCAATAAAGTTGCATTGCTCCGCGGATCCTCTCTCAAAATGTCAAAGATATACCTAAGTCATAGACTTACACGCTAGTTTAGTACTGTCGCAGACTTAGGCTTGCATTTAGAAACCAGACTAAACGTAAACTTAGGTTTCCATAATTATTATGATAAGAAATTTTAAAAGTCTTTGTATTGAATTTTGGCAGAAAGCGTAACTTAACGCTTAGGCTAAAATTCAGAGAATACGCTAAGCGTAAAGTAACGCTTACGTATGTCAAACTTGTATTACAATTTGACATATGGAAGCGTAAGTTTACGCTTAGTTTTGTTTCTGAATATTAGCCTTAGGCTGACATTCAGAAACGAGACTCAGCATGAACTTATGCTTCCGTATGTCAAAATCGAGTGCTTACGTTCAAATTTGTATTCAGAGATGTTCGGAACACTGCTTAAACTTCGCGTAAACTATGCTAAGCCTAAGTAGTCAATATCGGTTACTTTAGCTGTCTAAGCAGTGGATCTAGCGCCACCCGGCGGACAAAGCTGTAGTTATTTTTGGTAGTTTGATATATTTTTATTTACTTAGATTTATTAAATAGCTGTTTCATATCATTTTATTTAGTTTTTTTATAGAATAGATAATATGTCGATGTAAGTAAATATTGTTTGTCAATAAAAACTTTTTATCTTACCATATAACTTTACATTAAATGTGTATGTGGTGCTTTTATTGTGAAACCAAATCTACTTAAAAATATTATCATTATTATCAAAAAGATATTTCTTGGCGAAAATAATAGATGTTAGCGCTGTTTACTGTGACAATGTTGCAACAAAAACAATTTCTATCTCAGATATTGTTGTTTCGCTCACTCTTATGACATTACATATATTGCTATCCTTTATTTATAACAGAGCGTAGGCTAAGTTAAGACGGACGAAGTTTGAGACGTAATATGTTTCTGAATACCACTTTTTAAGATGCGGTAAGCCGATTCTTGTCTTAGACTGATCTAGGCCCGTCTTACATGAATATCTCTGAATGTCAGCCTTAGAATCCTCTGTAAGCCTTAGACTACTTCTTTAGGTAAGGTGTTTGATAACGACAAAGTCTCTAGAGAACCAAAAACCTTACTTAATCATAATTATGATGAAACATTGTTCCCATAAGTTATTGCAATATTATTATAATTTTAAAATTTCTAATTATGTCGTACAATTTACAGATTTTCCTTGAGCCACGGTGTCAGATGTAAAATGTGTAATTTCTGAGCAGAATGACTGACAAAATTTTATTACCTAGTCGGCTGTCATAAATGTGAAGAAAATAATTGACTATTGTATTCTGTACAAATATAAATGTTACATTGTATTTAATATCGGTATTAATTTTAGACATTGTTTTTAATTAATATTTAAATAGGTCACTTTTTATACCTTATTTACCTATTAACATCTTTCTAGCATAGAGGTTGGTTATCAGCTTGTAATCGTCTTCAGCTATATGTACAATGTACTGTTAAGTATTTCCCCATTCTACATTTAAGCTTACCTGTTCTATAATCACATACAGAACCCGTTCAATAACACCACATACACACGAAATCTTTGTCTTACCGCCACCATTATCTCGCGACGGACTAATAATTCACCGCACACTGCATCATCGTCGGCTGATTTATACGTGTTTGTCTTTGTTATTCTACCTGTACCTGATTCGTTACGCTTTTTATACTTACAAGAAGTCGAAACATTCTCTGTATGACACAAATTGTGACATGAGTTTGGGACATTGCAAAGCAGGCTGATTGATTGAGACGAACAACTGCGTATCTTTGTTTTTGTTCACATTGGATTTAATTTACACAACTTGCTTTAGGATTATTTTACGTAGCTTCAAGGCTTATCCTTTTCTTAATGTAACGAATGCATTTGTTAAAATTGTGGTGTTTTGATATTTAATCGTTCGTTGTAACAATATTTAGTTACAAGTCTTGCACTTATCAATCACTATTAATAACACAGGTGGTTTCGTAATAATATTTGTGAGTTTCTTCATCGTTTCACTTCAACAAAATCTTTCTGTGTTTAGACCTATAATATAATTCCTTACTGTTCTACAAATCGGCATCTGGTTAGAGGCGGGAAATATCTGACTTGTTCTGTGTTGGATTGGCTGGCGAACATCCTGGTCAGAGTCTGTCGAGCACCGTTACAATCAGGTGGCTCGTCTGCTCATTAGTCGATATAATCCATAAAAAACAGATCTAAAACGACTAATTTCTTCCACACTAAGTTTGTATCTGTACTTATTCAGCAAAAAACATATTGAGGATTGCAGAATAGCCTACAGAAAATCTTTGTCTCATTCTGTTATTAGCCTGCGACAGGCTAATAACTCACCACACAATATAATATGACTGACTGTGTCAACTGATTTATCGGTGCCTGTGGCTTTTGTTATTTTGTTTTTCATTTGTTTCCTATGTATTAAACAGTGTGTTTATATAAACTGGTGTAGCTGCTAGTTGGATGAAGCTGATCTATGAGGGACGAGGGCACTTTTTCAGGTTATGGCGTAATAGCCTATGATTCAGGAACAGAAAATCACTGTTCCTGAACAAACGTATTATAAGGCAGTGGTTACTAAGTAGGTTCATAATGAGTTGTCCTTGTTGTTAGTCAGCAACGTGTAGTAAAATCGTATGTATTGGACCAGAGTAAAATAGATATTGTAGATGTATTGTAAGACAGAAGCAAATTTTTCATAACTTGAGTTATCATTATCGTCACCAGCATCTTTAATGATAGAGTCAAAGTCGTTGCTACGAAGACAGACAGTAACTTTTTCTATGAAGCGGGCTTCTGGTTTTAATCGTAACGAATTGACGATGCCCATAAACGGAATAATATTAATTACGTTGGGTTCCTTTCCCAAATTAACTCGATCATAAAATAAGTTATTTCTAGCCCAGGAAGATGATTCGTCGACATTCCGAATACATTCAATATCAACCATGTCTAATACACAAATTATTTATTATAATTCAGGCGGCCTAACCAAAAGTTATAAATCGTTTATTAGCCACGTTAAAATGACAACCCATTTCATGTGTTTTTTTATTTTATCGCCAAAACAAACCGCACTGTGCCCTTGAGTTGTATTACCTGATTCTTAAACTAGTCAGTCTTTCCTGGATCGCCTTGGGTTTTTCAATATATATCACAATACATATTAAATACAGTATAACCCAATTTGGAAGATGACCCATTCAAATTTCGATTAAAAATCAGGAAAATAATATTGTCAGAAAACATAAAATGACATGTTACCATACATAGAATATTTACCAGCCAAGTAAACCACTAGGTCAATTTAAAACAATAAAATATATTTTACGTAAACATAAAAAGAAAAATTTACTTAGATATTATACCGTGCAGTTAGATATTCAAATAACAGCGAAAACTTATTGCATCGTAAAATTTACGAGATGTCCAGATTTTATGACGAGAGATTTTTAGTGCCTTATTATTCTATTCAACCTGATTAGTCAAAACGGTATCGAATGCGAATTAGTTAATTAGTGTCGATTATTCAACATTATAGTGTCATTTATAGCGTGGAAAATCCTCATGGATCTTCCGTTGCCTACCTTGTGCTTAGGCTTGTGGTCCTAAGTTCGACTGTTACTGAACTTAAGATAGACATACCTACATCCATCATGCCTGTATTTCCCTTAGGGTTAGACAGAGGTATACGCCCACTATATATTTACAACCATAAGTCGGTATGCATAATTCCTACATAATAGGGAAGATCGACATCCTCCCACATTTCTGATGGAAATACAGCTTTATTTAGGCATAAACCAAAACTCCGAAAAACAACCATCGGCATTAATCCTGCGCGACCTGGAAGTCCATCCCAAGACCGGTTATGTAGCGAGGTCTAAGAACGACTAAAGTAATGAGGTTTTACTTAAATTCTTAAATTAAAATGACATAGGTATTACTGCATACCAAACATATTCTATATTTTTATCGATTCGCTACACTCGTCATCGGGCATCGTTAACAGAATACGGCCTATTGACGGCCATTGATTCTGACTTAACAACAAAAGAGGTTATGTCTGGAATGTCCGACCTTCTTGTAACAATGAATTTTTATATTTAAACTTTATGGTGACTCTTGGTGTGCGGTTTGTATAAAATTGTATTCTTTATGTAAAATTTTAGATCAATGTTGGCGTATAAAGATTTTTATGGATTTTTTTTTATGTTTTTTTTTATTTGTGTTGTGTGTTTATTAATAACTTTTTCGGTTTATGTGGCTCTAAACCTATATAAGTAGTTACCTAATAAACTTCTAACTTAAAAATCAAAATCACATGGTATATCGTTTTAAAGAATATTAGGTAGGTTAAGCATCTCATCCATTACACGTACCTAAATGTAACCTTCTCCTGGTAGGTTAATGGCAATAGGCTTGCGCCTATTACATGGGACCTAAATATGCCCGATAATATTATTTTATCGCTTAGACGCTATCTACTCGTACATGCAACTTAATAAAATATATTTTTTTGTTGTACAAGATTCTCATTTCTTTTTGGCTGCTGCGCAGAATGCAAAAGAGAGTCGGTATGCAATCGCATATTTCGTCCAGAAAATTAGTAAAAACGAAAACCTAACTCGCATTTTTCTTTTACATTCTGAGCAGTGGCTCGCGCAAACTTCATTCTGGCCAAGAAGAGTGGAGACCTGTAAATACACCTACATCTACACACACCTCCTAGCATTAACTCTTTTGGTCTTATAACAAAAATTCCTAGGGTACCTATATTATGCTTTACTAGTTATCATATCAATAGGCTATGCGACTAATTATTTTTTATTGCCTCATGAAAAAGTTGACCATAAATAGAGCCGATTATCAAAAACAAAATTTTAATTGGTTCAAAAATAACGAAGTTAAAAGCATTTTAATTTTATGCTAGACAGAGAGCGCACTATACTTACAAATGACGTCAAAAGTAGCGTGCGCCATACTAATTCTATACTAACACTCGTTTTGCGGGAAAGAGACAGAGCATCCCCTCTCAATCCCCACCAAAAACTTTTAACGCATTTATCTCAGAAATTTCTTGGTCGAGTTATTATATATTTTCAATATACGAAGTATGCTAATGATATTTTTCAATAAGCGTGTGATTATTAACAAATTCAACACCAGTCTTCTCCCCTATTATGCCGACTACTGTTCAAAAATGTTTACACCTTAGACTTCATTACAAATTGGGCTTATAAAAAGGGTTAAAAATGACGTGCAAGTGTTTCAAGAACCATATACCCTAATTGGTCGATATACTCCGGTAAACAGGTAAGCGATCATCGTATTCAAAACCTTAATTAAAAACGGTTTACTACATCTATAAATATGTCTGAATGATATAATGGTTCTGTACAAGTCGGCGTTAGAATGGACTCTTATAATTGTGTGTGAAAGATGTAGACGAGATTGAAATTATTTTCTTAAAGAAGTAACATCGTAGAAATAAATGAAAAAGCATCATATTTATTTGTTATTATTTTTAAAGTCCCTTTAATCGTCCTCTACTAGGTGCCAAGGGAAGTTACTGACTAAAAACTGCTCTATGCTCATTGGTTTTTCTTATAGCACGGAAATAGCCTCGATAGTCGAGGGCCTGGTCGATTCTCAGGTCTAGCAAGTATTAGATGATTTCTATGAAATTCTCAATAGCACCTAGGAGTTTAGACTTGTGTCAGATTATTGACAATACGCTTGCTCTCTATTCCATGGGATCCAAATATACCGGCGAAGTGTGGGTCCTACATGTGTACGGTACGCCTCTGGTCTCTGCCTAACTTTTCACGGAACCCCTGTATTCCGTGATGGTATGATAGGTATGTTAAAGAAAGAAAGATGTTCTCAATTATTCGTCTACAATCCTCATTATCCTAAGATGAGTAGTTATATGACTTTATAACTCAATCAATAACTCAAAATTTAAAGTATCTTTTTTCAGTTGCGATTCTACCCCATTCCTTAGTCTACAGGGGACCGCCAGTAGCCGTCATTAGTGCAGCCGCGAACTTACGACACCAATTAAATTGGTGCCTATATATCACTCCGTTCGTCTGTCCGTCCGTACCGTTTTATTGTTGGACACAGTAGCCACTATAAACTTGTGAAGCGTTTGTTATTCATGTACGTCGTAAAGGAGGATTGTTGCCGTTTTCGGTTGATGTAACCGATACTGGAAATGGGTTAACAAGGGGATTTTACAGCTAAAAGTTCTAATAGGCATTGGTTGCGTTCGGAAATGGATTTTGGGGTGAGATTTTTCAACTCATCAACTCTTAAGGATAGTACTGGAGATAATTATCTATTGTTTTTCTTTGGTTATTTCTCTGATGGACTATTTGCCGTTGTTTTTATAAATAGATAAATAAATATCTATATCTTACATACATACACATCCATTTTTTACACAGCACCATCTAGTCCCAAACTAAGCAAAGCTTGTACATACTACAAGCTTTACTAGACAATGGCCACCTGAGCCACCGACGTCAAGTCAAGTCGCATGCATGTCGGTTTTCTACAGGTTGTTTCACGGGGAATGCGCACAGGACCTCCATGATCTTGTTCCACCATCTCCATTCTTCCATCGAACTACTAGGCGTCGGAAGGTTATGTCGCTATGTCGTAGACGTTCCACCTTGCCGCACTAACCGTTTCGCTTCATCATTCCTTGTGCGCACAGCGAAGTTGTGGAATTCTCTTCCGGCCACTGTGTTCCCTGACACCTACAACATGGGTCTTTTCAAAGCCAGAGTGAATGGGCATCTTTTGGGTAGGCGCGGTCCATCTTAGACCACATCTACATTTATCATCAGGTGAAATTGTGGTCAAGCGCAAACCCATCAAAGATAAAAAAAATTGATATAATACATAATTATATACTTTTTTTTGTAAATACATACTTACAATATATAAGAAACACTTGTGTCTTGTGGGAATCGAACCCACGACCACGATCTGATGACTTGATCAGCGGTCCGGTACTCGAACCATTAGACCACAGACCATTAGCAAATTTAAGGTGCTATTTATTCTGTGTTAATATGTAACACACGTCTTCTATAATGACATAATATATTTTCTTTCTTTCTTTGGACAATTTACACAGCACCATCTAGTCCCAAACTAAGCAGAGCTTGTACTATGGGACTAGATAATGGATAATACTTATATACTTTTTTTTATAAATATATACTTATTATACATAGGAAACACCCAGACAAACACAAATACTTATATTCATCACATAAATATTTGTGTCCTGTGGGAATCGAACCCACGACCTCGTGATCAGCAGTCCGGTACTCGAACCACTAGACCACAGACATCGTCAAATTGTATTTGTTATTAAATAAATAAATAAAAAATAAATATTCACTTAATTTTAAGAATATTATCTTTCATCTAACGACTCCACATGAAAGCAAACAAATTAAAATCCTCACCTCATTTCTCCATACATCCATTCTCAAAACAGTAGTGTCACAATTTACAATGTCTCCCGAACAAAACGTCACATCGTCATAAACCCGAGCACACACTCGCGATAATGCAGCGCTTGACACAATGTGCACTGCGACACACAATGTCTTATTAACAGATACCATCGCATTCGATTAACATTCCAAAATGGCTTCCGGATGTAAAAGAGTGACGTAAATGTCAAAATGCCATTTTTGTGCCAGATCAGTAGCGTGAGAGCGGTCGGTGGTGGTCGGGGAGATTGGATCGCGATAATAATGTTCTTTCTTTTGTATTATATATGAATAATTATTGGTCAATTATATTTTATAAAAACATGGTTTTAGTACTGCAGGCTTATACGCCAATTTCACCGTTTCCTGGACAGAAATTAAGATTTCTTTAAATCTTCTTATCACGCATATATACCCCAAAGAGTTAGTTGCGGTGTACCAATGTACAACCATGCCTGGGCAACCTGCCTGCTGCCATTAACCAGGCACAAATTAAAACTAATAATGAGAATAATTATCATAGAAAAACATATTAATACTTTTTTGCTTGATCTGGCTGTAAAGGACCATTAGAGAAACGAGGCGCTAATATGGAAATCTTTACATTCATTTCAAATTCATGCACTATTTGAAAATTGCTACCACACTTTTTATTTTTACGGCATTAAAACAGCAATTAAAGCTCCTTGAACTTATTACGCTGTTGACGCTCAGTCGATTTAGAGAGTCTAAAAATTGAACTTGCTAATATGTACTTATCTAATTAATAACATAAACTTCACGGTTGCCAATTTTGATTGGTATATTGTTGATCATAAAAATCTACTTTTCGGAATACAATCTCATAAAGCAGCCCCTTGTCATTTTTAACACCTTTCTTATAAACTGCCTACTAAATAACATATTAAAAAAGCCGAAATTATAATAACAAAAATGATGACAGACATAATTCAAAAGAGTTGACAAAGCATTGGTCAGAAGTCAGAACAAGTATTCTAAAAATGTCGCCTTGAATCCATTTCGTGATTAATCAACACAAGGCCTCGCAAATTAAATTAGCTTCGGAGACAACATTACTCCAACAGTTGGCAAGACTATTCATCGCTCTTAACTATTAGAGAATAAGGTTTAATTTAGAGTTTATTAACAGCAAACTAGGTAAAAGCTTAGTGTGAACTTTATTTTAGGTCTCAAGTAAAACAGATTACTGTCACGCGAAGGTAGATTAGTAACGTTGATTACAAATACACATGGTTTTGATTGCGTTTTCATGTTCGTAAGGTTTTAAATAAATTAAGTATTACTATGGCTGTATTGTTTATAATTATAACATAGGTAATATTGAAATAAAACTACTTTTTACGGATTTTATCGCGTTATATTTTAATCCCAACGTTTCGGACCCTTTACAGCGTCCATGGTCACGGGTGACTAAGTTGGTAGGCGTCACGACGTTTTAATTACTAAGAGCTACCTTCCATTTTACTATGTTAACTATTGATGGTATAAAATTCGTAAAAAAGTAGTTTATTTCAATGTCTAGTATTCGCGTAAGTGCCAGAAATAAGTATATAACATAATATCTTTATAGCTTACACATAAATATGTTGTAAGTAATCAGTAATATGGTAACAGTAGCTTTTGCCCGCGACTTCGTTCGACTATAGAAGTTAATTTTTTCCCCCCGTTTTTGCAACATTTTTAATTGATACTTCGCTCCTATTTGTCGAAACGTGAATATATATAGCTTATAACCTTCCTCATTAAACAGGCTATCTAACAGTGAAAGGATTTTTCAAATCGGAGTATTAGTTCCTGATTTTAGCGCGTTTAACCAAACTAACAAACAAACTCATCAGCTTTATAATATTATTTATGTAAAGATTTTCTTTAAAATATTGCCATACCTCTTGTTTGTTCTAATTTCTAGCCTAGACTACGTTTGATACTCGTTTATTTAGAATAGTGAATAGGCTAGAGAGAAAAAGTTGTCATGCTTCAGCCAGTCCTGAAAGCTATGTTCTGGTGTCGCAATGTATACGTATAGCAAATAATTCTTGATTAACGTGATCTAAGAGAATTTTTTCCCCGTTTCAGCTTTGATGGTGAAATTAGCACATTATAATGTAAAAAAATCTAGTTATTTAGTTAGTTATTGATCTTCGTACAAACTTAAATATTCCTTATTCACAAAAGAACGTACTAAATAAGTATCTCTAATTTTCGCTTAAACGAAATAGACACATGTTTTAAAACAACCGATAAACCTTAGTTTAATCAAGTTTTCTACAGAAGCCTCCGCGCCCTCCTGGGGTATGCTACCGTGTTCACTGTATGACGTCATTATTCCAGTAGGTTGTATCAAGAGCAACCTGCTAATATGTCCCTGTCCACCGCTACGGATGGTGCCAAACCGCATCATTAAGGGGTCTTGCGAAAAATATGTATTTTTGAAGATATTGCTCAAGGAGACTACACACTGGCCACTGCGTTTTTATATAAAAACTAGCGACCTACCCCGGCTTCGCACGGGTGCAATGTAATTTCTCAGCTTTTCTCTACTATAATGTGCATGTATACTAATATATAAACTTTCCTCTTGAATTACTCTGTAGGGACTTAGCGACTTGCGCAGCGCGGCAGTCGTCTCCCCACATCTACCTGGTTAGGTCGTACATATATATTTATAACTGGTACCAATCTAATGAGTTCCACATTTACTTCTTCGCAATATCATCCTCTACAAGTGAAATACAACGAACCCTAAAACTCTATGTATTGCTGAAAACTTCATTAAAATCCGTTGCGCAGTTTAAAAGATCTAAACGCAAGAACAGCAGGAGCGCCTTTGTTTTACACTATGAAAAGAAGTGATCATTATTATGAAATTAATACGAGATGAGATGAAGTAATGACCATGTGGAGGAAGGCAATGACAGTTGACAAAAGATGGCAAAAACAAGAGGAGGCCTATAACCAGAACCAGAACCACCAGAAGCACCAGAACCATGTCCAGAATATACCGTCACGCTTGCATTCCCTGAACGGTTAGGCAGAGATGTACGTATGCAGCCACTGACTGTTCGACGGTATAGGCTTCTTAAAATAATGAGGGCGATCCTATTGCCATTAATTAGGCATAAATGCAGACTCCACTACACTTTGTTCGGGCCGGGAAGCACTAACACTACGCCAATTGGTCTATCTAGTGTTAGTGGCAGAATCATGGCCAGAAATGTAATAAAAAATTTGGATCTTGCTCGAATTCGACAATATTGTTAAACAATTATCGCTTGTATCTATCGACTGTAAGACAGAAAATGTGACGGTATTAATAAAAACAACGAAAATTCCCAAACTGTTATAATAATAGGGCAGTAAAAGTATAATATTCTCACAAAAGAATACTAGAGAAATAAATTATAAACCATTAGAACCTTTTCCATTTGAAACTTTCTCGTAAAGCAATGTGTCATAAACGTCATAACACAAAACAAAACGCTACATTGTTTTAAACTTAGAACGGTTTTAAAAACACACAACACATTTTTTTCTACCGGCCTGTATTTCGCACTGGTCTGCGGCCTCCTTTATGGCCATACTTATTTTATTTGTCTCATAATGGCCGTCCTAAGGCGAGGAGCGCGCGCGCAGCGGGGTGGCTCCATACCACTACAAACCGCATAAATTCAACATTTGTCACGGCATTAACACTCGAAAAAGGGTTTTTTAACATGTCACCCTCGTATCCGGTAATCTTGGACTCATATTATGAATATTTTTGCTTTTTAAAAATGCCTTTTGTTGTTCGCCGTGGAAAATGATGATATGTAAAGGGTTCGTTGAGGTAGCTGCAATTTTTCTTAATTTTTTATACGTTGGTTTTGGTAATATTTTAACAAAGCAATCAAGCGTATTGCCATAAACCGGACACACATTCAAACTCCGGTACTGAAAATTTTATAGAAAAACCGAATAACACTGCTTGATCCAGGGATCGAAGTAATTAAGCGTAGCGGTCGCACTCACGACCACGGAGCTAACCAGGCAAGCCTAATCAATAAAAAATTACTAGATACTTACCGCACGCCAAATAAAGGTGGGTCGTTTGTCTATCAATTGTTCCCACACTGCAAAATATTTGAATTCCCTAATTTCTGCGCTAGCAGCAGCTAAAATTTAAAATCTCCAGTCATACATGAATGATAGATAGACACCGAAATTAAGTACAACGAATAGAATCCTATAACAGAAAACATACATAGTGCAACATTTAATAAATGCTCCCAATACAATGATTTATAGAAATCGGGTAAACACCGCCATTAGCGACCATCTGTATAATAAAAATAATCCAATTTACACGCCAACGAACTGATATAAAGCTTGGTACATGCAATATTGTCTATCGGACAATGGTATGAATGAACGCGTTAAAAATTGCGTAAAAAAACTGTCGAATCAAGTAAAGAGCGATTGTTGTGCAAACTTATTCGATACGGTTAAATGGGGCGTTGTAAACGCGACGTCATTTACCCGCGCATGTGAACCATGCTTAATGATTTAGAAGTAATATTTAGTTATGAATGTATTGCATTTTAAGCTTTAGTGTGACGAGAGAAGATAAAAGTTTCATTGGCTACTATTTTGGTCGAAATCTAAAATTATTATAAAAATGTAATAGCATAAGTATGATAAAAAATATCGAGTTCCTTTTGGTAAATATCAGCGCTATTGATCGGCAAAATGGATCAGATCGTTATACCTACTTAGTCGGTTTCTTTGCGCAAATCTACTCGTGCGCATTGAAGTAGGGTATTTTGGATTTATGGATCATAATAGTTGCAGGATATGATATGATATTTCCGTTTCATAAGTGGCGGTGCCTTTAGAAGCATAATTATTTACTTCCCTTTTTAAAATATTAAAATCTCTTCTCTTCTATTATAACATGTGAAAATTTTGTGAATTGGTTAGAGGTAAACTTTCAAACCGTTGTAAAGTGTACGTAATCCATTGGATGTTATAGGCTTATTATAATAAACGGTTCTTTCACAGTTAAATAAAGATA
This sequence comes from Acronicta psi, assembly GCA_946251955.1. Lineage (NCBI taxonomy): Eukaryota > Metazoa > Arthropoda > Insecta > Lepidoptera > Noctuidae > Acronicta > Acronicta psi. The sequence continues at coordinate 15,387,963 of OX276470.1, read as the reverse complement.
CAGTTACTGGTCCCTTATTATGATTATTAAGAATTAAACAATACAACTCAAAAATGCAGGTACTTCAAAATAGTTTTACAGCACGCCACAAAAAAACCTCAAGTACCTAGTACCTACCTAATTACCAAATATATCGAACAAAAAATGATTCTAATAATCCGTCTATTAAGTTCCATAACACTCATTTTATTGAGATACGATCGAAATACTATAGATAGGACATACATACGCAATCAAAAGGAATGCGCCGCATGATCACATAGGAAAAAAATCTTATGTATCTAATAAAAACAAAATAACATTAAGTAGACAGACAAAAAAACTTCATTGAGCAAGCGACGGGTGGACATCACTAGCTTACAACCAATCTCGATCCAACTATCCAAATACAACTCTATCCAACGTCAACTAAGCTCCAAATTACAAATTCAAAATTCAAAACGAGATTCGAAGCGGCAACTGACTCTTACACCTGTTAAAAACCTTTAAATCCTTTACATATTTTTAAAACGCATTCTTTGGAGCGCATTCTTTGTGTTTATTTTAAAAATGATTTTTAAAGGAGGATGGGATGATAAATAACGTATGATATTTGATTAAAATGACACAGCAGTTTGGCGGTGCTACAACGGTTGGTTCTGAGCTTCCGAAATGGGGTACAATGAGTTTGATCATTTATTTCTCACTGAATTTCTTACTCTCGATCTGATGTCTGTTTATTTATAAAGGAATAATATGCTTCGTAATGAAACTACTCATTTAACTCTTGGTAAGCTTCAACATTCCTTTAATGATTTTGTTTGTATTATAAAGACGCATTGACAGCATTGAATTTCAATTGGTCTCAGAATCATTAAGAAAATAAACTTTTTAGACAACTCTTCTTTAAAAGGAGAGGCATTATCAACACTAACAATAATTAAGGCAATTGAGATGAAACAAAGGAAGTTCAAACTATGTATAAATCTAGATTTAAGAGATAAAGGATCTACTAATATATCTTAAAATGAAATGGTCTCATACACTGTAAATTTTGTCACAGTAAGAATCTACAAAATTACTTGCACAGAAAGCAGAAATTTCAAAAAAATCAATAAGAACTCAATAAATATGTTTCTAAATGTATCTGACGGCAAGGCGTCGATCAGTCTGGTCGGTCCTAAACTCGTTTGTGTTACAATACATTTATATATCTCGAAACACTCGTAAGCTGAGGCTGTTGGTGTCCTTTTTTGTTGCCCAAGAAGTTCGGAGACAATTGTCTAGCAAGGGATTGTGTGTATTGTTAGGGATGGCAGAATTGAAAGAAAAGTATCAAAACTACAGCATCTCATTTAGGAAAAACTAATTACAGTACAGTAACAGTAAACCTAACAGTATTAACAACTAGGAATTTTGTAAAACATTATTTTTGTGTAATGCACTCTGTTGAACACAGTACAGTACAGCTAAAACATTGAAATAATTAGAAAACTATGTCATAAAAATTTTAAGAAATTAAAAATAGACACAAACAATCTTACATAAACAGTCTCATACAATTAAAGTATTCACCACACAATTATCCATTCCCAACAACGAAATTATTACACCATACTAAGGGCGAAACCAATTATCTCCTAAACTGCTGACAAAAATAACAAAGTCACCTCTTTAAAAAGATGAAAAACTTATTCAAATTAAAATACTGAACAGTAATTACTGACGGTGAATCCGAACAACCGATTTTTAGGTCGACAATTTATCTGACACACTAAACGTCGAATTTAAATAACGTGTCTTTCATCACAATGGATGCAACCCTTTCAAATTCATCCCTTCTCATCTTTATGACATTAGCATACGGTTGAGAATCTACTTCATGAACTGTATTTGGATTTTGGTCAGCTACCTTACAAGTAAAGATTTTTTCTACGCGAGACCATTAAACAGTAATGAGTGGACTATGAAGTGGTACTTTGCGTACCACGTGCCACTCACAATGTACCAAAGAAACCAACTACCGTTCGTTTTAATACAATAGTTAAAAATAATTGTACAATTAACGTCTTGGATTGTAAACGTGTAGTGGTTAATGGCTCTTGAGACATACCCGTTTATGTAATTGGAAGTCAAGACCTTTATTCTTTATGAAATATTAATTTTAGTTTCAATTATAATAACTCTTTTTAAAGTTAAGATGTAATTGTAAAGGCATCTGCAATAAAGCTTTTATGAACAGCGTTGTATTATTTCTATATCGCTAGATTGATATAATATAGATATGTTGCTATACATAATAGGTCGTGTCAGAATTCCTAGTAACCATACCTTATCTATCGTTAAATTATCAAATTGTTTGTATTAAATGGAGAATTTTATATGATTTTATTTATTTATTAGAACAGCTACTCATAAACCTCCCAATATGGGTCTCACAATACAGATCCCATCTTTAGACCCCTACTCTAACCATAGAATCAAAGTTAAAGTCCAAATTAAAATCCCATTCAGACCCCTTTGTTATCTGACCGCGATCGTAATAAGACAAGAGAAGCTAATAATATAAAAGCAAAGGGTGTCATACAATAGATAAACGATAATAGAAAACAAATGTATAGTAACAATTGATTTAGTTAAGATCCAAACAATAATAAACTTTACGTAGACGACATAGCAGATATTATAAATTTGGCCGATTGACATCAGTATTGTACAGCAAAAATAAATTCGTATGTTTTGAGATATAGGATCAGTTAATTTTTCTAGTCTAATGCCTTTTCTGAATTGAATGTTATAGTTTCACACTAGGGGTGTCAGACTCTACATACATTCTCACGGCGAATTATTTTTTTTGCTTTATTTATAGTATTTCGTATACTCATGCCAGCCGGATAATCTTGCCAGTTATTTTTCCACTTGGAAAGAATTAATACTAGCGGTTAATTTAGTATTAAACGTAGTTACATTTCCAAGGCTAAAATCTGAGCAAAGTTCTTACCGAATGGGATCTCAACTTGATTTTTACAATTAAATTTTAGTTTGCTGATGGAAGCTTTTCTTCGGTAATTAAAAAACATTGTACTTTGACCAACAATAATGACAAGAGCTATAACGAATGTACTAAGTACATACAACGATCATGACAAAATGGTGGCATACGTAGAAGCACACAAAACTAACAGCGTCATAATTGCTCATGTTTATATAACAGAAGCCATTCACAAACCTACAGAAGCCGAAAGGAGATTTTAAACAAACACACCTTAGAATTTCTTTACATGGCCGTCTGTACAAAGAAAGCTTCAAGTGGCCAGACCGACCAGACACCACAATAGTGGCCAGCGTCGTGAAAAAACTAAATATTATCACGCACAGCTTGACTCGAGGTTGTCGCAAACAATGACAGTGGACCGCTTTACCCCGCTGATGATACAGGGTACATTATTAACCTTTGTCTTTGAAACAACGATGCTGTAAAATTGGCCATTCTTTTTAAGGTCACGACTCTGAACATCTGCGTAAGACGAGAAAATTGTGCGCCCCAAGCGAACTTCGTTAGCGCTCAGAGACAATTCCAGTTTCGCGAATTCCGATGGACACAATAAGACTCCAACAATTCCTTTTCGACAACAATAGAGTTATTGTCATAAAATAGCCAATAGGTACGAAAATGACGGGTTGCGAACGGCTTTGTACGTACCGAACTTTCGGCTATTATGATGGATTCTTTGTTACTGGATATCCTCGGGGAGACGCGAGACAACGTCCATAATACCACCGTGAAACGTATTTATAAACGTTATGATATGAATGGATAATATGCGCGACGCCATTGTGTTATTGTCGCATGACAATGGTGGCAAATCGAGGCCTTGAGTTTGTACAATTATGAGATTAGACACTCGACGAGCAAGGATGCTGATTTGACACCAGATGTTTTAAGAATTGACCCTTTTGTGTGCTAACATCACAATGATGACTAAACGAATGTTCGCACTAAACATGATTTTAGGAGGACAATATACCTAATACAAGAATAACTCGTACGTCAAGTAATCAAAGCAGTATTTACATCCAGGGTTATGTAAGCTCTCTCCAAAATGTTATTCTTACTTCTCTGAGATCCTGGAAGCTGTCCGGTCAGATGAAGATACTACTTGCAATCAAAGTCAAATTGTGAGCGAAGTGTTTATGCATTAAATTATTTACTGAATTTTACAATCGTCTCTATTATTTTAACATTATAATTATGTAGGTGTATTCTGGGGTGTTTTAGAATGCGCCTACACAGGTTTAAAAACATAACATATTTTTTTAAGCCCAGTCGAGTAATAAAACTCAACGCCCTCCAAAAACAAAGTGAAAAACATAGGTAGGTAAGTAAAATACCACGGGCACAGCGCGCCGCCATTGTCCACAGAATAGAATAAAAGATAAAAGAAAAAGGTAAAAAAAGATTGTGTCGTTTCTGTTTGAACAATGACGGTTGTCAGAGGCAGCCATGTTGGATTTGACGAGCGTGAGTCTGACAAACGGGATCGCATTCTAAATATAGATGTAGTAATTGTAAAATATATTGGTTGCTCTTTGTACATTTCCTTAAAATTTTATTTGCAGTCAGAATGGCCTGCAGTCAATAGCTAGAAAAAGAAAAGAAATCGGCAAAAGGATAAGAAGGCTTCTGATCATAATCATCAGCGAATTGCTAAAGCACATGGAGATTAAGTTAAGAGAAATTTCAAAATCATATTGTTTTATTGTGTCGAGTGATATATGATATATCTATACAAATTTTATAACTGCAAAAGTATCAGTCTGTATATTCTTTTACGCCTTAACCTGAGCAGATATGAATAAAATTTTGTAAGGAAATGGATTGCAGCCTGAGGAAGGACTTAGGTTTTCTTTGTTTTTTTTTCAAAAAAGTCTTTTGGTATGTTAAAAACTTCGGACAAACAGCTAGTGTTCCATCAATGTAAGACTATATTAGATCTTCAAATTCGTGATAGAGTAAATTGTTTTTCTAGTTAAGTATTTAGACTATTTTCGTTTACTTTCAGATTTGCGCAGCAACAGCAAGTTTGATTTAATGAAGATCTTTTTTAAATGTTACACCAAACTAATCAATTTATTTTCCAAAAATCACACGTTTTCTGATGTCACCTTTTCTGTTTTATTGCACTTTGGTGAAAAACTTGCAATTACTACAAAAACTACTTGATACCGCCAGTCATCTTAAGCAGTCACTGACAGGGAACAAAAAGTGTTATTATTATACTCAAGTATAATTATGTAGACATGTTTTATTTAACATTTTTCTTTTTGTAGTTCTTGTCTAGGTATACCGACTAAAGACATCGTAGTTTCTTCTTCCATTGCTCAATTGGTACCAGAAAATGATCTCAAAGTTCTTACCAACGCACCAATGCATACTTAACTATGTTCCACGTAGAATTCCAAGTCATCGTATTACTTCGGTTTTTACTGAAAATCTATCAAAAATTTAACCAATACATCCTAGTATTTGCACTTTTTGTCGCAATAAGATCTGTTTCGCTCGAACAGACAAATCAATGAGCGTGCTTCACGAATTTAACGATTTAAGTTTAAATTTCCACTTCGTTAAGCGATTTCGTGAAAACTAATGTTAGTTGGACACGATTCTTGTGTTTCTTTTCATGGTATGCCATTTTAGTTTGGCTGTGATTGTGGAGATTTTAGCACGCGATAAATATAATACTGGTTATTTCATGGCGTTTTTACTTTTTTTCAACAGTAAGCCACGCGATTGCTTCCCATAAAAGGCCCTACGCAAATAAAATATCTCTGAGAGTATATTTAGTAAAGAAAAGATTAGATTATAATTTTACAGTTTCAATTTTTTTGTCGAATGACTGTTGTATTGTAGACTGACTTCTGCTGAATATATAAAGCTGTCTTTAGGAATCCCAAGTTCGATTTAGATTATTTAGAATATTTATGTCTCTTGACTATTTTCCCTTTTGGAGATCGAAAGTTGACATTATGTATGAAATCATGTCAAAGTTGTATGAATGAAATACAATTGACAGAAAAGGTTAATAATTTTGACCTGAAATGAATCGCTGGAGAAGCATAAATTACGGCCAATCCAAGGACAGTTGACAGTTGACGACGATAATAATGATGATGGTCTTGCAAAATATTATTTCATGGCATTGGATAAGTACCAAGTTACTTCACTAACGGCAGTCTAAGTCCCAATGCAATTCCCAAAACAAACTTCCTAACACTGCAAAAACAGATGAATGCCTAATTCGAATTCTCACAGTAGGTTTTCCACCAAAAATAACATACGATATTGTGTCGCCATATTGGAATCTAAGATTGCGTGCACAAGCCTTTGTATAATTTTTTTTCTTTTTTAATGACAAAGAGATTTGATACGTCGTCGGATTTCAATGAATGGGGTTTTTAAGTTTTTTTTTCTACTTTTGTGACCTGAATCCTGGCATCCCTTTTTGTGTAAACTGCTGATCAATTTTATGTCCTTTTGTTAATAGATTGAAGATTTTGTCCGGATGCGAGAGTTTTGGTTTACGAATGAGTATCATTCCATTGATATTGGAGATAGATGGATAGGATATCATAGTGTCAATGAAGCTATGCATTACTAATACTCAGTAGAGCATTCGTCTAAATGTGATCAGATATGATTAAATCCAATTCATGTACTTAATTTGAACTTTTTTATTTCATGTGCAGATCAGAAATTGATTGAGTGAAGTACAAATAATACAAGAGCATCTTAATAACACATTGCCACTTTGCCTTTTAACTCTGCCTAATCTACCAACATAAGGTCTAAGATAATAAGGAGGAAGATGGAGATACAAAAGAGGATCTTCATGAACCGTCTGCCCGCAGGTGAGACAGTGCAGTACCTCTGACTTTAACTGGCTAAAATATATTAAGTATTTATCATACCGTAAAAGCAGTGATAGCCTAGAAGTATGACCACTGGACAGCTCTCGCAAAGGTCTCGAGTTTAGAATCCAAGGCACGCACCTCTGACTTTTCGAAATCATGTGCGTAATTATCACTCGCTTTAACGGTGAAGGAAAACATCGTGAGGAAATCTGCATGCCTGAGAGATATTCTCGACGGCATGTGAAGTCTGTCAACCCGCATTAGGCCAGCGTGGTGGACTATGGCCTAACCCCTCTCATACAGAGGAGACCCGTGCCCAGCAGTGGGACAGTTAATGGGTTGAGGATGATTTATCATAACTATTTATTATAGCTTCGCTCGCTTTATGGTGAAAGTTTTATCAAATCGGTCCAGTAGTTTCGTCGTCCAGTAGTTTCCTATTCAATGCAAACAAACAAACAATCAAATCTATCCTCTTTACAATATTAGTGGAGATAACAAGTATTTATAAAAAAAATGTTAATCCTACTTACATTATTACTATTTTCTTTCATATTTTTCGTTGCTTTGTTTTATTTCGTGTCACAATTGGCATCATAAAGTCCATTCTTACGCGATGGTGCTAGCGCTTCGGAATGATTCTTTCTTGACTATTACAACAAAACCTGGGAACATACATTACAAGCCTTTCACACTTAAACGTACAATTTAAGTTCTTTAACAACAAATTCATTGCTTCTATCAACCCGCCCATTTTTCTCATGAAATGTTATTGTTTTCTACTTAACTTGCAACTTGACTTCTAAGCTAGTATTAACAATGATTGTGACTGCCGAGTCTTCAATCTTCTCTGCGTGAAGATACGCCTCCTGTGGGAGAGGCGTTGGTAAAGTTGCTAGTTTCTTCTCGAATGGGGACGCCCCGCTGTCACGGCCTCAATGGGAATTGTTGTACATTATTAGAGTTTAATTTATCGTTTTAAGTGACGAATATATTAATAAAATTATATTTTTTGACTATGTGTGGTATGGTGGATAGGTGACATAATAGTTGGGCTATTATATTTTGTAGTTGCCAGATATGTTTTGGAGATTTCATGCAGTTTGGGAGTGGATTATTCTTAGTGTCTGTTTAGTTAATAATATACTTAGTATTTTTATGGTTTACGTCGGCAAACGCATAGACGAGTGACCTGATGGTAAGCCTTGATGGTGCGATATCGACCCTTAAGAGCATCAAGTGCAGCCTACTGGAGCTGCAGCAAACGAGACTGAAGAAAATCCCGGTAAAGTAAACTAGCAAAAGCGTGAAAGACAGTTTCACGCGCAAAAGGAGTTTACTTTACCAGGATTTTCCTTGTTGGTAGCCTCTGCAGTAGACTAACTAGGTGTCACTCTAGCGGTCACTTGAGGAACTATACAAGATTGTCATACACAAACGAGTCTAAGACGATTTCTGGGCTCTGATTGAGATGTAGGTACCTATCTGTTATCGGTTTTCGTACGTCATGATTGCGTATTCGATAAAAACGATTACACCTACTTAATTAGTAACGTCTACTGAAACGGGATTTTATCTTATACGATATAACCCAAAAACGTTAGTTTATTTCAATGATTTCCTTAGTTGACACTAGATGTCGCCACCAATTCAACAAAACTTGTTTCGTATTGTTTCAAATAAAATATATAGGTATCGAAAATGTTTAATTCTTTTAACCTTTTGAGGAATACAGGCGTGATGGTATGAATACATATAAACCAAGATAAAATATTGTTTTTTTTGGGATAGAAAAAAAAATACAATCTGACGCAGGGTCCGAATCTGCGTCCTTCCGGTGTACACCGGACGCTTTAGCCAACTAAGTTACCGGGACCCTAAACGTAATGTCGAATTAATTCAAACATAGTTTCTAGAAGTAATCACGTCATAACATTTTCTCAGCCGCCATGGGGACACACCTCCCTCCCCGGGATACCATGAGACTGGTGTCGAAACCCACCCAGATCCCCAATCTACAGCAATGTTACCAGGAGTGCATGGGAGCGTGGTAGTAAGGCGGTCCCGATCATGCTGGGCGGCCCGCCCATTCCAGTGCCGATTATACGATTATATTCACACGATTAGTTTGAGTATAGGAATGTAGGGTGTGAGAATTAAGTTTTGTGAAGTATGTAATTAAAGTTTCAATATTAGGTAAGTACCGAACTATTTAAACATTATGAGTGTGTGATACCCAACTCTGTTATGAGTAGGCTAAGCTACTGTGCATAACAGAGTTGGGTGTTATTATTTACTTTTAATAAAATTTAAATTAATTTAATATTTAATTAATAAAATAAACAATCACATACCAAACAAACTAAAAGTTTGTGTTCATATGAAACCACTTTTTATGGATATTTACCCGACTCGTGTTATATTGAAGTTTGTTTTTCTCGTTTCTGAAGGTGACACAATGTTATTTTATTATTTCAGGAGGTTATCGTAAAGGATTACTGCCACAAAACAAACATCAAATCCATTTAATGCACACATTTTGTCATTGACGATGTATTTGAAAACAGATTGTCCATCTTAATTCAAACTTTTAATCCACCGCATAAACTTACACTAATAATTTAATACAATAACGCAATTATAATAAGTAACACGCATTTCGCCACACAAGCACAACTTTGGGTCATCATAAACAAAGCTAAACTTCTCAATAAAAAAAATACAACAAAAACTGTCATAAAATGACAATCTAAATCAAATAATCCTGCTAATGCAATCACTCTGACACATTCAACCCATTCAAATTCCCATACAAAACTCACTTCCATACAAAAATTATACACCCCTTTGATGTATACCATAGCATTACCATAGAGCATTATTAGTTGTATTATAACATCGTTAGTACGGTGGGCAGTTATTTTAATTCAAAAATAGACAAAATGGGACACAATACTTCATGTTTACTTAGTGTATGAATGTATAATTAATAGTGATATATGTGTGCGGTCATGAGAAAATAGTGTATGAGGAGATTACACTCGGCTAAGTGCGCACAAGTGTTGAGAACACCCTTTTCTAGAAGCTAATGTAATGCGCGTGCGTGTTACTAGGAAACTAAATAAGTTTATCCAACAAAATACCATCACGCCTGTATTCCCTAAGGGACTTCAAGGGTGTATCAACTAATGCACGCCCACGGTTCACCAGTCCTATAATAAGGGCGAGCCTATTGCCATTAACCGGGCATGAACCGCCTATTAAAACAAAAACAACACCCGGTGACACCAAACACAGACCACGAAATAATCCGTAATAAATTATTCAATGAAACAAAAAACCCGACTGCATTTACAGAAGTTACTATAAATCTAATAAAAACAAGCTCTATGTATGAAACTGTATTACTGTAAATGCAGTCCGGATTATGTTTCATTGAAAAAATTATTTTATTACGTACTTTTTAGTACCTATTTTATATTATCATAGAAGCACTTTCACAATTAATACGAATCCAAGGACACCTTTGAGCGTGCCAACAGTTAAATTTGGCGCCAAAAATCCGCCATTTTTTTTTATTTTGATATACCCAGTGCCACTCTCATGTAAATACGAATCTAACGACACCTCTCAAACTAAAATCCATCAAGCCGTTCAGGCCACAGAGCGTGGCAAACAATTATTCATACTTACAAATACATACATACTTTTAAAATAACCCTCCTTCTGCCACAGTCGGGTAAAAACATAACCCATTCTTCTGGCGCAGTTGGGTAATAAAAAGAAGTTTTATTTCAAAGTCTAAAATTCACGTAACTGTCAGGAAACTTTTTAAACCGTATCAAAAAAGAGCCACATTTCTTGGAAAATATTGGAAATAGCGAGGTAAATGAATCATATTTTTTAATTTCTTGTGATAACAATGAAAGGTTAAATAACAAAACATTATCCTCAACATTACGCAAATTGTTCAACAACTTTCTACTATGACATTTGTTCAGATCTCGATCCTGAAGCAGTACAAACGAATGACTTAACAAACAAATTCTGTGAAAAAAAGAGTTTTTTTTTTAAAGAACAAGTTGTTTAATAAAATGTAATCGTTTATAACAATACGTAACCGCTTCAAACCTTTATGCTGAGCATCTAAACAATTGTTGAATTTTGAATAATATGCTAAACAATAAGGCTGATTACAAACAATGAATAAAAAGTTGTTATTTTTTTCAGCCTGTTGACAAGCGAGCGAGCGACTCGCGAATGGTAAGCGCAAGGCATTTGATTTTGTCGGTGTTTTTATCGGATGTAGTTTCTGACTCACGGAGTCTTAGGATAATGTTAAAATATAATATAAAAGTGTAATACAAAGACATACGGAAGCGTTACTTTACGATGAGCATCATCTCTGAAGCCTTATAAACTTTACGGTGCGGTGTGGTAAAGCATATTCTCAGAGTCCAGCCAAGAGCATATTCTCAAACTAAGCATAGATGAATGATGTCCCTTACGGGACTCGGATTTCAGCTTAGTGCGTTACTGGGGGGCAAGGGACAATTGGTTTTGGGTTAAATTATTTAGAGATGAATCTAAAGCTCGGCACGGTTCGACTCGAGCAAGAGACGGTTAGGTAGTATTCCCATTAGAGGGTCTTCGTGACGGGCCTGGCTGTCGAGGACGTTTCATCTGACGGGTCTGTAATCTCCAGTACGGAGAGTTCAAAACATAGCTAGAAGAAGCAAGAGAGCCACGTAACAGTGCGATGAGAAAATAAAATTTTGTCACAGGTCGTATTTTAACTCTCCAGGTATTTGTACCACAGTTGTTAAGTAGCTGAACTTCACTGGATGTTTTACCATTCAAATAAGAACATTTAGGACACAAAAATATTAGCACACTACTGCTAGTGGCAGCATATTTGTCATGGCAGTAGACCAATATAACCTACTAATATATACTCTTGTATATAATTGGACGCTTAGATAAAGACAAACTTTGTAATTATTTGGAGCTTCTCAAAAATTTCATAGAAAAATTTAATACCAGTTTGCTCAAATCTAATCTAGGCCCTTGGGTGTAGTACTCACAGTCAAGACCACTAGGCTCACGAAGAACTCTATAAAAAAACCTTTTTAAAATATTAACGAAAGTCAAAGCAAAATTGATGTATGAACTTACAATGTTATTCACCATTACACCCAATTTCGTTAACAACAAGCAACTTGTAAGCTCAGAAAGCCTAATAAACAACCCGCACAATGCATTAAAAACAAGAAAACGCGCCAACAAACGCAATCGTTTATTCCAATACGTCACAGCTTCACGCCTGCACCGAGAGGGTCCAAACAGCGGACAGGATCCTGAGTTATGTGCCGCGGAGCATGAGCACAATGGATGATCAATAACAATTTGAAGACGAGGACTGAAAGTGATTTGTTGGTACACTAAAATGTTAAGACTAGCGCACACTGGACGGTTAATGAGCTGTTGATGAATCTATTTAGGTACGGTTATAGGTAGATACACAATGGCAATGGTACAGGTTTTCATTACTATTCTTAGTTCCAGATTAATATAAACGCGAAAGTAACTTTCTCTGTATGTTGCCTTTTAACAATTAAACCACAAAACAGATTTTAATAAAATTTGGCAAGGGGATAGATTGCATCCCGAGGAAGGACATAGCCTTTTGTCTTAAATCCCGAAAAATCCGGATATATTTGAATTTCGTTACTAAAATACCTTAAACAAATATTTTAACCTCAAAAAATAACGATTCATCGTACTACAAATCATAAAAGCGACACCAAATTGAATTTACTCCTAAACCTCATTCACACGATACCAAAGGTAAATCCCTCACAATACTTAAGCCTATAGATATTTACTTTACAGTCAATATTATTTATGTCCGCCATTAATTGCCGTCGCATATATCAGACGCGACCAGTCAACGCACTTGACGTCGACTTGCGACCAAACCCGCCTGTGTGCACGCGGCTTTAGGAATTGAAATTTAATTCTGCGTTATGAGCTATGATCCTGAAAGTAAAGAGGAGTGCACATTATGTATTTTGTTTTGCGGGCTTAGTGTGAAAATGAAAAGCGTGAACGTTCTACATTGGTTACGGAGTAAAGAACTTACAACAAAAACGAACTACGCATTAAAAAATATATTGTAGAATTTAGTAGAGCTTTAAATATAATATAGAGTAAAATTAAACTGTAATAAATTTAATTTACTTTTAACAAATCACTAGTATTAAAGAAAAGTAAGATAACCTACAATTTTCCAAACTTGTAGCATTTATTCCTATTTACGGCTAAATATCGGGTATTTTTTAAAAATTGAGGACTAAAATAAAGATAGACCAAGCCATAAAATATCACGGAAATGAACAGAAATAAAAAACTAAACGGATTTTGTATTTGTAAAATCCGACTATAGGATTTTACAAATACAAAATCGTATATCAGGCACAAAAAAATACACCCAATAGACTCCGAACACACCAACATAAACTCCTAACTATTTTTTACAACGACTTACATATTTCTTTCCCATTTTATTTCTCACGTCAATATGGACACTACCGAGGAGTATCACGGGCTATCTGCCGTACCTCAGTAAATCAGGATTAGCGCGCGTCCAAGCAGTCTCATTTGTGCGTTATTTATAAAGTAAATCCGCGGCACCACGCTACGAGGTCACTCCGTGCGGAAAAATGAATAACTTGGGATTTTTACGATGTTCTCTCAATGCGGTTTTTGTTTTTGTCCGAATCCGAATTATGTTTTACTGGGTTTGAAGTATTTTAATAAGCTACTTAATAAAATACTGTGAATAAGAAGAAGATAAGCAGAACTACTTAATTTTGTAAGTTGTTTTGGAAAATAATTTATCGTCATAACAAAGTCACCGCGTGTAAAATTACCACCAAAATTCAAAGATGATAAATTTTTAAAATAGTCTATTTAGTTATCATTAGTAAATTTCAATGAGCACAGTAGGTACAATACATACATATCAATTAAAACTCTTGGCATTCAATTTTGAAAAATATTGTTGTCTCTTTCTTTCGTTAAAGTCAAGTTTATTACAATTGTTTGAAGAAAATAGGTTCGTTTTAACAGAGAAAAGGCCCTAAGCGGGAATTAGCGGGACAAAATAAAAAGCATATGGCGTCAACATAATGCAGGAACACTACAATTGTTTATTGTGTGGGCAAATTGCTGTACAAACTATTGTCCGGTGATCGTGTGTGGGTGGGTCAAGCCGTGAACGAAGAGCGATAAAATATGTGCGTATGAAGTGTAGATCGCTTCGAGCAAACAAGATACAGTTAATAAGACCGACGACATTGACCTTAGGCCTTACCATTCAAACGGTAATGTAACGTTTCTAAAGGTGGAAACACACCGCGGTGCACTCTGTCACACGGCCACGCGGCGAATTTTAGCTGCGTGAGTTCATTTGTTTGACAACGTGGGTCTACAGTTCCACTGCAGGAGACACTATCCTCGAGTTCGTGTTCCGCGTACACAGCGTGCATGGCGTTGAGCTACGTGGGCGCCATATCCGAGCAAGCCACGCGTGTGCCAATGACATCAATTCGTGCGTAGCGTATCCGTGGGTTATAGTGGATACAGCTCCATACATTTTCTTGCAAAGCGAAGCTTAATGCAAGTGCGTAACCTCTTCGTGCGTCGCGGTCCCATGAACTATTTTCTCATTGATCCTTTGGTCTTTTGATAGCAAGCAATTCCCAGGTCGAGAAGTGTTATTGGGTTTTTCTATGAATTTCTTGGTAGCAGCTTGAGTTTAAATTTGTGTCTTGATGTAGTTAATGGAAACTCTATTACATGTGACTCAATTACAAATCAAAATGGAAGATGGGCCAAGGTCTATGGAGAGACGCCGCACATACACTGAAGGGCTCAAAAGTCTATGGACCCCCATTTGTAGAGATTGTCTTTAATACGAGCGACTTGGGTTCAAAGATTGAGTTCTTCTACCTTGCCCCATATAGCCTGGTAACTACTGTTCACGCGAGGATCTTATGATCAGTAAACACAGTCTGCGTTGCTGAGTTATGGGCCGGACAAGACAAGACTACATTTGACCGTCAGTTCGCCTGATGTTAAGCGACACTGCGATCTACGATGGAGCGCGGTTGCCTAAAAGAAAACGATTCACTGGTGATTTAAATCTATCGGAGATAACCCACTCAGGAAGCGTTATTATTATTATTATTAAGAAGAATTATACAAACGTACTTACTAAGTACTACGCAAAATGTAGGTGCATATCAGTATTCAGTACCTACACGTCTGCTGAAGCGCGATGGTAGAGTTGTTTCTTCAAATAAAAACGCTTTCGCTTATTACTTTGTATCAATCATCGCAAGATGCCCTGAAGCACTACACATGGCAAGTTGAAGCGGATAATGCCTTTTTTCCACGAACAATACACACAAACATACAACGAAGGAGTTTTTCTAGTAATTGTGTGAAGCGATGTTAAATTTAATTATTTTTTAAAAACGTTACACAATTTTATTTGCTTAGTACGTCTCAATGACGGATAATTATTGAGATGACGAAAAGACAGAACAATTTTTTATAGCTTTTCGACGTTTCCTCTTCTTTTTAACATTGAGGCATGATTAAATTTTGTTTTTGTTTAATAATACTTAGGGATTTTTTATTAAGACTAGCTTTCACGCCGTAGCGTGGTCTGAGTATTTCTTATAAATTATATATGACTTGGTAAAGATGTAGCTTTCTGTCGATGTGGTGAAAGATTTTTTCCATACTGATTTCTGACACTTACGCGAATACTAAACATTAAAATAAAACTACTTTACGGATTTTATCGCGTTATATTGATATTATTTTAATCCCGACGTTTCGGACCCTTTACAGCGTCCATGGTCACGGGTGACTAAGGTGGTAGGCGTCTTGACGTTTCAATTACTAACAGCTACCCTACATTTTTGTTAATTGTTGGCAATCCGATTCACGCAGAACGAGCTCACCGTATCCTTCGGTCTTGCAGTTTTAGGCTTGGATTTAGATTTAATTGAATCTATAATAGGGTTCCAAGCAGGTGGTAAGACCCAGCCATCTTCTCTATTGAAATTTGGATGTTTTTTAATTTCAATGGCCTCACGAATCATCCTGGGTAGGAATCGTTTTTTTTTTGCGAGGACTTGTGGTTGATCAAATCTGATGTTGAAGGCCCGGCATTACATCAGATTTGATCAACCACAAGACCTCGCAAAAGAAAACCGTCACGAAACACGTCAAGACGCCTACCACCTTAGTCACCCGTGACCATGGACGCTGTAAAGGGTCCGAAACGTCGGGATTAAAATAATATCAATATAACGCGATAAAATCCGTAAAAAGTAGTTTTATTTCAAGATTGTTTTCCAATTCAAACAAACAATTAATCTTTCTTCTTTATAATATTATCTAATCGCTTGCGTGACATTACGCACCGTAAAATATATAGAGATAAAAGAGTTCTATTCAGTACCTACTTACTTTACTTTTTTTGATCTGAGAATTACTACTTATGCGTAGATTTCGCACAGTAATAGTATTTTAGGTAAATCTGTATTGAAAAGAGGTGTTCATAAAATTCTCATGTTCAACGTACCAGATGGTCGAATAAAATCTGAAATGACCATTAATCTTATACTTTTCATAATCAAACACAAAATACTCTCGAATACTAAAAAAAGAAATTTCATTGATGCAAACATTTCTTTCATAAATCGAACAAAAGGGAATTTCTCGAAAATATAGTGGCGGTCGAAATTCTAAATTTGGCATCCTTTGTACATCTAATGTCCGACAATTGCCCATCGAGCCACGTTGAGCCCATATTTTGCGCATGTCTGCCTCCGTTTGGGCATAGCGGGTGCATCACTGATTCGCATGAATCGCTTCATTGTCAGGCGACAAGTAGTTTCGGAAAAATATACCACCCCGTATCTGGCACTAATTTGTACAGGGAGGGATTTTGGTGATTTGTTTATGTACAACTTTTTATCTTGCTGAAACATAGTAGTGAATAGTAATAAAAAGGGAAAATTGTTCTTTTGCGTGGTTAACTTTGATTCTTTGTCATGGATTTGAATTATTATAATAGTTTTGTGAAGTTGTTATGACTTTAGGATTTTATATTATGTATTTGTAAACTACTTCACCAAATATATTACTTTATAAAGGTATCAAAGTTTGCTTGTTTAGTAAGTTACTACCGAATGAATACGATGATAATCGCGAAATTAAATACCTACATTACATTTCGCCAGTGGCTTTGCCCGCGTGGCCTTATACACTTTTCCCCCGTTTTTGCAACATTTTTAATTACTATTAGTATAGATATTATTATAGATTAGGTACCTGAAAAATTATCTCTCAAAGTTAATTTTCATTAAAAATAACAAATTTATACTTAATTATTATTTATTATTCCCTGAATCCAACACTGTGTACCAAGGTGCAACCCGTTGCAAAAACAGACAGAAATTGTCCAAAAATTCTAAACGTGATCAAGTCATTGTATGCGCACACCCGCCACAATGGGACACAATGGCCATCCTTAGCCAATCTTTATTTGCAACAATGCCACTTTTACTAACAATGAAAACCCAGTCGTCACCAAACAGCCCTTTATCGATTCCAAAATTCGTTCAAAAATCGACTTTTGAATTTCGAACATAAATATCCGTTTCGAGATTTCGGTTTTGGAGGCTTGCAACGTTTCCAAAATGCATTGAGACCATCGCGTGTTTGCTATAGTTGTCATTGTTACCTACACCTATTGTCCGATTGTTCGTGCATTGTTGAATGGGATCAATGAGAAACATTTTAATATTGCTGAATTATAAACGTCTTCCGTGAGTTGCGCAGGAGAGCGTAGAGTCGCACTAGTTGCGTTTATTATTTCTGCGCTTACTCTTCTTAAAAGTCTTAGTTTTGAAAAGACTGTGAAGTAATTCTCAAAGTTTAATGTTCATGTTCTAAGAAATTATGTAGTATCATCAGAAACCTGAAACAAATTAGGCGTTTGTTCTCGTCAAACACAGAAAGGTTTTAAACGAAAAAAAAAAATTGGGTGCCTACTAGCTACGAACACTAATACTTTACCATAACATTACCGTCTTCCAGCAGAAAAAGATTCTTACGATAGTTATTACATTAAACATTTTGAATCCAATAACGACTCAACACATTTCTCTATCCACCCACGCAAACAATTTATTGCAATACGACACTGTCCCCACATGCATTCATACATCAACGGTTCACACAAACACCTTCCCCGCACGAAACATCCGGACCCATACAAGTCATACAATATCTTTTGCATCACCTTTATTCTATTTCAACACTTTGTTATAATTTTAATTGTTACTCTCATTTTTAATTTTTAAGCGAAAATCACTTTAAACTTCTTCGATTTAAAACTCATATCTCCGTGTAGAACTCAGCTTAATCATCATCCGGTCAGTATTTCCTCTGATTGCACAATTGAGCCATCTTGGACAGGAAGTTAAGTGGTTGAATTAAGGTTATTTGTATGATCTACAATAAAATACCAACAAAAAATACTCGTAACATTTCAAAATTCTGTGAAATTAGCTTGCGTAGGTTGACAGATGTTTTTGATGCAAGGTGTCGAAGGCTTAAGTTGAGTCTAAGATCAATAAACAGAATCAATAATTATGTTTTAGTAAGTAGTTGGTTG
The DNA here is from genome assembly GCA_946251955.1 of Acronicta psi. Lineage (NCBI taxonomy): Eukaryota > Metazoa > Arthropoda > Insecta > Lepidoptera > Noctuidae > Acronicta > Acronicta psi. Next base: position 15,369,311 of record OX276470.1, on the reverse strand, counting down.
GATTCCTAGCTCGGTTAGTGCGATTGGGTTTTTTATGAGGAAACTTCTGATACATGTAACATAAAACATACTGGTGAACTATGGGGTATACATGAGAACAATTTTGCCTATCCTTAAGGGAATATAGACTTGATATTGGTATGTTTATTGTAAATTACGACTAAGACTTACTCATTAAAAATTTTATATCTTACTTAAACAGCACAAAATGTTGATTAAAGTTTTGAAAACAATTTAAATTACTGGTTTCTCACACTTATGCGAATATTTAGACATTTTGAAATGAAATAATAATAAACGCGATAGAATCCGTAAAAAGTATTACATTACAAGTTAAATTCTTTTAAAAACATGCCCACTTTGGGATTGTGTTTTCAGAAAAAAATTGAAATTACTTCGCGAAATAAACTTTTACCCCTCATAAAATTTTGCCACCCCTTTCTTTGTTTAAGTTCAGGGTAACTCGAAACTTAATAACTCTGCATAAAAATATTAACAAAATGTTCCATGTACCTAATAACAAGGTACGAGTATTTGGAAAAGGGTAAACAAGATGCCAAGATGGTGACACTTTGAAACTTCACCGTGGTTAATGTTTGTTAGCAAGAATTTCTTGAAGAAGGTCATTTTGCCATCCAACCAAAAGATCAAAACCTTCGTGTATTTTACCAACGTTGATAAAATCCAGTTTCTATCTGGTCTTACACGTGTGTGTCACAGTCATGTATACATGAGCAGAACTAAAGACTGCATCAGTAAAAGTATTTCGCACGTTGCTTAATTCTTGCCCCAAAAATTATAGCCTGCCTTTTTTTAAATATGTTCCAGTTGTAATAGTATATTACGTGAAGCGAATGCCACTAGAACTTCAAGCCAATTTCTGGAATTTTCTGGACCGATATCCTAAGGATAAACTGATGATAGGCCTTTATGAGATCTGGATACCAGTAATATAGAGGATAAATAATATATAGATAATAGGTGTTCGTATAATAACCTAGAATGACAGATCAAAGTACTCTCTGAGGTACGGAGGAGTCTCGATGTCACACCACGCGCAGTTTTACCTCACAGATCAATTGATTCGTAAATTGGGATTATTAATGACAACATTTCAGTGTATAGAACCTCCTTGCCATTTCCTAACAGAACTTTACTATCACAAAAACAGCATGAAAATAATAATAATGCGTTGGTCAGTTAACTGCCTCTAAATTGTATTATTCTTTTATTATATAGTGAAGAATCAGCCGTTGCTATGCAGATCAACCTTTCATTGCTAGATAAGCAAGAAAATACTATCAAACTTGTTCGAATACAACAAGGAATTGCTACCTAGTCTCTCAAAGTTATTTAAGCCTTCCTCCATATTGAAAGCGGCCTGTTTGAAGCACTAAAGATCAACAGGCCTTAAGAAGTTCCTTATCTGGAATTCATTCACAAATATTTACAAATGCAGCTTTACCCTGTGACAATATAGAGGACCGTTCCGTGGTTCATTCATAACTTTGAATTCAGTTTCATTCATGTTTGTCCAGATACTAAGTGTTGCGTTCCTGTAATCCTGGTATTGTCTGATCGTTTGTAAGCTCATTCACTGAAACTCGTATCTGGACAACACTTTATCTCTGTGATCTTACTATGCAAACATCTACCATTTCTAAATAGGTACGCTATAGTTGTTAGTTTGCGTTAATGTTGTCCTTTTAACGTTAATGTTCTAAATCATGAAATTAGCACACTTCTTTCTCATCGACATCAGTTATTCCTACTACTTGCTGATTTTTTAAGCAAAAAGTCCATATTGAGGTACGTTCACTGGATACATTTTATTAATTAGGTTCCTACACCACCTTTCCTTTCACGTCATATTTTCTGTTAATCCATTGATTGCATTTAAATATTCTATTTATTTTATTTATATGTAGAGGTTTACATACATTTTACTGAATGCAGAAGCTCGAATAAATATACATTATTAATCAAACTGTAATTTTACAACTCATTCATTAATTTCAAATCTCTTTTCAAGCAACACCTTTCGTAGAACATCCTTCTATTGAAGCACTTACCATTCAGTTGCAATTTTACACAGAATACCAGCGGCTTCTATTCGTTTGTCTGCAGCATCAGACATAGCGGCACCAAGCTTATCCGCATTGTTATCTGAAGTTTCATTAACATCCTCTGGGATATATTTTTTATCCGAAAGCTTTATTTGTGTACATTCAAGTGTAAACTTTGTATTGTGTGCAAAGGCGGATTAAGGAAGTCCGTTTCGGTTGTTTTTTTTTTAGTTTCTCTTTGTGCTACCGATACTTTTAGATGGGAAAGCTTATTTTTATTAATATAGAATTCAAATCATATGAATATAAGACGAAAAGAAATGTATGGTAGGTTTACTAAGTCCACAACCTACACGTTTAGTTACCATCTTCGAATCTTAAAATCGAAATTGCTGTATTTATTAAACATTGTTAGATTCGAAACTTATAATAATATTTACTGTAAGCATCTCACCAGTTTTATAAATTTCATTCGATTTGATTTGATTATTTACGCTAAACATTTATGGCCTATTTCCAAGGTTCAGGTTGCGGTATAACTTTTATTTTCCATGAAATCAGGTACAATAAAATCCAACAAAAACCTCATTGACGGTAGAAGCTTATACGCATCCAATATACACTGCCATTTATGTGACGTCATTCAAAATTACCCACGCGTGATCATCTAGTCCACTGACAAAATTAATTGGTTAAAGCCACAATAAAGTGCGTTACACACGATGCGAGGACAATGTCACTATTGAAACCCGGATTAGTCGGTTCCCGCTGCGACCAATTTTTTGCTTGTGAGAACACAGCTTTGGAACAGTAGCAATGAAAGAAAATAAAACTTCTTTTATTTTTGATGTTACTCCTATAAGAATCAATTCTAGTTTGATACGATTATTAATCTAGTTACGAGTTAAGAATCTAATCGGAATTTTTCAATTCTTTCATCAATTTCAGTTGAATCGGTTCATCCACTGTCAAGTGATGCCCTTACCAATAAACAGCATTTAGTTTGAATATAATTATGTAAATGTAAATTTTGTAGAATTTGATTTGGTTTTTAATTACCAACTGCCTAATGTTAGTGGACCTAAGCGCGATTGCTACTCTCAAGGTTCTGGACTGGACGGGACTCGTTGAAGACTGAAATTGATTAAATCTCAAGTTCGATCGTCTTCTTAGTAGAGAATTAATTTCGTAAGTATATTTTTCGTATGTAAATAATGATAGGCTGCGCCGACCCCAAATAAATTAAGTGGAAAGGAGGAAATGTAACAGCTACTCTACTCTATAATAAAGAATAAACCGTATAAAAAACAACCGTCACCAACTTACAAGTGTTTACTCCAACATGTTTCCACTTCAGCTCTTATCTGTGCAATTTAACGAAGCATTAATGTAGAAAAAATACCGCAAATGTTCAAATATCTATAGTATAAAACGTGTTGATAAGTTCGGCACGTGCACAAATAACATAGAAATATTTTCTCACGTGTAATCAGTATTTCTAGGTCATTATTTTGTTCTTTTTTGTCTTCTTGTTGCGTATCTTTTCCAAACTATCCTGAACCAATATTAAGACACAGAGCAACTTCTATGTAACCTCCGGAATCCAATGCAATCTGTGGATTGCCTTTTCTATTTCCTAGCCACTCTATTAAATTAGAATGGTTTCTACTTTCAGCACCACTGGCTTCCTTCGTCATTAGCACAGTAGATTATCTTGTGAAATGGCCTTGTGTAAACGTCCGATGCTCCATAAAATGAAGCTAGTTTTGAATAACGACTGCAGAGCCTTTGGTGAATTCAAGGAAATTATGCAGCACATCCTGTGCGATTGTGACGTCCTGGCGACGAAACGGATGAGTCTTCTCGGCAACGGGTACCCGAAGCCGGAAGATTTTAGGTTCCTTCCTCTCAGTGGGTTGCCACCTTCGTGAACCACGTCTTCAAATAGTAAGGAATATATGGTAATGGGGACAACACAAAAGATCCCATTGGGTCAAAGTGTTGCTGGTTGTACCAGCCCCCATAATAAGATAAGATAAGATAAGAAAACGTCCGTTGTAAACATCTAGATTTCAACCACCTTATCTTAGACGCCCATGGACACTTGCAACACCTAAGGCGTTCCTGATACGTCACCTCTTTCTTAAAAGTCCTTACTTACTGACCGTAGCCTAGCCGTAGCGTAATGTGTGGTAATGTCTCTCACGCCCAAAAGCCGGAACACACACAAATGTGCTTCTCGACTTACTGGAATGTAAAGCCAGGCAGCAATCCTCAAGTGGACCTCTTGTACCACCGAGTAAGTCAGATCTTTCTCGCTTCTTACAAGATGCCAATCTCAATAGTATTGAGGAAATGGTATTCTAACCCCCAACCAATTGTTTAATATATTAAACTTAGGGGCTGTTTCACCACCTCTTGATAGCTTTTAACCGCTGGATAAATTAAAAAATGGAACAAAATTTGTATGAAATCTGCCAAGTAATTTAACGGGAACTTATCTAATAAAGTAATAAAGGAACCCCCTTTTATCACTTAATAATAAATATCTTAATAAATTTCTTGGGACATTTTTACACAGCACCATCTAGTCCCAAACTAAGCAGAGCTTGTACTATGGGTACTAGACAATGGTTATAATACTTACATACTTTTTTTTTGTAAATACATACTTATAATATACTAGCTTCCCGCCAGCGGCTTCGCCCGCGTGGTCTTATAATTTTTTCCCCGTTTTTGCTACATTTTTCATTACTACTCCGCTCCTATTAGTCGTAGCGTGATGGTATATAGCCTATGTTACTCGGGGATAATGTAGCTTTCCAAAGGTGAAAGAATTTTTGAAATCGGTCCAGTAGTTTCGGAGCCTATTCATTACAAACAAACAAACAAACAAACAAACAAACAAATCTTTCCTCTTTATAATATTAGTATAGATAAAAAACACCTAGATAAACACAAACACCTAAGTTCATCACATAAATGTTTTTGTCTTGTGGGAATCGAACCCGATCACGACCTCGTGATCAGCAGTCCAGTACTCGAACCACTAGACCACAGACGTCGTCAAATTATCCAGTGTGATAAATCCTAATAATGTTATTCTTTTTCGTCGATACACTGTTGGCAGTTATCGTAGTCATAACTCAAGGACCACTCCGCCTGCCGCCGTTCCTCGCGTACATCAGCAAAGGATCTTATGAGAACTCGTTTGCCATCAATATTGCTCTTCTTCTTCTTCTTCTTCACAACAAGCTCCACAGAAGTAACTCCACGTCTCGATACATGGCCCAAGAATGTGAGGACTGTTATAGGTACTATATGAATAAAAATATTTCAAACATGTTATCGTTACATTGCATACCATTTATACACTACAAATTTTTGAAACATTTTACTCAACAAATCGTGTATATAATGGTAAGGTTTTTCTGCGAAACCCATACGGCACGGGTTCCCTACAATGTCGTTGTTATTGTTACTTTTGTGTGCGTGTAGCGTAGCGCTAGCGGTACCTACCGCAGAGTATTACGAGTCGGAGGAAGCTGAGCTACACTTTGAGCGCTTCATACAGGAACACGGCAAGAACTACGCCGATGAAAACGAGAAGCAAGTCAGGTTCCAAATATTCAAAGACAACCTGGAACACGCTAATCGCATGAACGTGAAGAGTACACATGCAGTATTCGGTATGAAAATACAATACTAATTTAATTACAAAACATACCATCACGCCTGTATTCCCCGAAGGGTTGGGCAGAGGTATACAAATATACACCCATAGTTCGCTGGTATGTTTAGGTCCCATGTAATAAAGAGCGACCCTATTTCATTCAACCGGGCACAAATCCTGACTCCGAGCTGCTGTGTGTGCACTTTGCTTGACCTGGGAATCGTATTCAGGACCTGCAGCGTAGCAATCGCGCTTGGGAGCACTAAACCGACAAGGTAGATAGGAAGATACTGTAGTTTTATTCCATCATTATCAGCCCGTATTCGTCCACTGCTGGACGTAGGCCTCCTTTAGTGAACTCCACAGAGCACGATCTTCAGCTCTTTTCATCCAGTTGCTGCCGGCTACCTTCTGCAAGTCGTCACTCCACCTGGCCGGTGGTTATCCTTACATATTATAAAACAAAGTCCTCCGTCGCGTCTGTCTGTCCCTATATATGTTTAGATCTTTAAAACTACGCAACGGATTTTGATGCGGTTTTTTTTTATATATAGAGTGATTCAAGAGGAAGGTTTATATGTATACCTAATACATGACCACGCGGGCGAAGCCGCTGGCGGAAAGCTAGTTCCATAATAAAAGAAAATTTATTTTATTAGATCTTGAGATAGGGTTTTTAAATGTTTATATTACGATTAAATACGAATGATAAATTCATGTCTCTGGATCACTACCTAATTAATTTATACAGGAATATTTACTTAGGTACTTTACTTTCAGGGATAACACAGTTTATGGATCTGACAACAGAAGAGTTCGTCAACACGTACGCTGGTTTGATGCCTCTTGCTAATTTTACTGGGGGCGATTGTCCCACGTTAACTGACGATGATATCCCCAATGTAAACGCGCCAGAGTCATTTGACTGGCGCGAACATGGCGCCGTCACTAGAGTTAAGAGTCAAGGCCAATGTGGATCGTGCTATGCGTTCAGTACAACTGGTAACTACTTTTTATCTAAAACAATAAAAAAGTACCTACACTGAATACTCAAAAACTATTAATTATTAGACAGCCATACTCATTAATATTATTAATCTGAATATTGTTTTGTTTGTTTTCCATAGAACATACTGTCATGATATTCATGACAAGTACTCGTAGGTGTTTAAATGTGTCAATAAATGACACTATTATCAATTTAATAAGTCGGTAATCTATCTATTAATTAATATTGAAACGCGTCGCCTGAATCAAGATGAAGTTAGTCATGAATAAGGATGCATTCCAGGAATACCAATGATCCTAAAGCAACTGACATATTCCGCGAATGGCAATTTGACTGATGCTTTTAATTGATATGTTTTCTATAATGACGACCTAAAGAACATATTACAACCACATCACTAGTAGCTACAATAATGAAATTGCCATTCGTGTAATAAAATTTAATATAAATTATAGTCCACGAATGGCAATTGACCAAAATAGACCAAAATATTGATAATTGCCATTCGTGGAATACGTGAGTTGCTATTCGGATCATTGCTATTCAAATCATTGCTATTCCTGGAATACATCTGAATAAGTATGTAAAAAAATTAATAAGATGTTGCTTAGTTTTCACTTCATGTCGTGAGCGTGATAATAGAAGGCACAAAACCACGCAAAATGTCATTAAATCAAATCTTGAGTGCACTGGATTGTCTATCACCAATTCATAAGACGAGTCACATCTATATGTCAATAACAAACAAAAGTAGGTACTCGTGTCGGTGCAAGCTTTTCGATGAATAGGATGTCGCACAATGCATAATATTACAAATCGCAAAAAACACTCCAGCAATAGGATTATCAATTAAATAATTTAATATTTTCAGGACAAATCGAGGGCCAATACGGCATCAAACACAAAAAGCTTATAGAGCTCTCTGAACAACAGATTCTTGACTGCGACGCTCTTAATGACGGATGTGGTGGTGGACTCATGCATTTAGCTTTCACGTAATTATTACTCGTCATACTTCCAAACTATGCTTACACTGCATGAATTGATAGGCAACAAAGAATTGTATTTATTTATTAAACTTAATCCACTGTTAGGACAAAGGCTAATTCCTATTCTCCATCCATTCCATCTTTCTATCAAAATCGGTTTTTTGTTTCAAAGCAGTAATTTGTGCTAATACTCATGACAAGTTTTATAAACCTGTCTTCCCTTATTTACTGAATTATCAGAAATATAAACGTAGGTAATATAAAAACGTAATAATAAACTTGACACCAAATTAGGCGAGGCAATTAATGAATACACCATTACGCTTTGTTAACAGGTCTATAATGGAGATTGGTGGCATCGAGACCGAAGAAGGCTACGGCCCCTATATTCATCATTCAGCAAGGTGCAAATTCGCAAAAAGCAAAGTAGCAGTGAAGATTACCAGCTGCAATTTATATGATTTGAGAAGCCAAGACGCCTTAAAACGATTAGTGTACAGTGTCGGACCCATTGCTATAGGTAAGACTGGTTCCCGTTTAATGCGGATGCGATTTCTGACCGCGTACAGCACGTCACCTGATTTTGTATCAATCCATAATTATATTTATCAATGACACTCTTTATAGCCGTACAAAGTGCTGGATTCAAGATGTATCATGGAGGTGTTATATCAGAAGAAACGTGCAATGATGGAAAGATCAACCACGCTGTGTTGATCGTGGGATACGGAACAGCAGGTATTACTCAAATCATTACACCAGTATTGTTTAACGTCCCATGTTAGTTGTCTATACTGCGACCTATTACTGTCGACTTATGTACTGGTCGATTGAATCGTGAATTTTCCTCCTGAACAAATACGGCCCTGCAACTGCCCAGATGCATGTACGAAGACCTAACGTACACTTGAACTCTTGGGAGACGACGCGCAACAACGAATATAAAATCCAACGTATGTAACCATAGGTTTTCAAGTTCCGCGTATTCTAAAATGTGGCAAAGTTTCTTATTTGGTAAACGTGATTGGTTTGCGGTGCCGCAAATGCGTACCTTCTGTGTCGGCACGAGATGTGCGATGCGATATGCTCATCAGATCTAGCTGATGAGGCATGCGAGAAACGCGACTTAGCGCCCCTAAGTTTGAACTACTGGGGCTGTAGACAAGTTGCATTTTGACATTCAATGAGACAAACGAATAGAAACAAAATGTATGGAAATGACACAAACATTCTGCAAATCGGGCTGTGACTAATGTCATTTCCATACATTTTCTTTCTATTTGTTTTTTTATTCGAATGTCAAAATGCAACTTGTCTAGCCGCCCTGGTCTACTTAGAGTAAAATTTATATAAAGTTAAACTTGAGATTTTAGATTATTCATAATATTATGTTTCTGTTGTATAGTCGACCATAAAATTGCTTTACCACCCTTAGAGTGAATTCAGTTGCACACCACAAAACAACAAGGTCCACTTTTGTTTACAAGACCAAGTGACAGATTGATGATGAGCTTTAATAAATTTAATTTTGCCGGAAGTTTTTGTCAAAAGTGGTAAAGCACTTTTATGGTAGACTATACCTAACCTACCTATTAATCATAATAATCAAAAATGTTGTCTCTAATATTTTTACATTTTGATAAAAGAACTACTTTATTTCAGAGAATGGTATACCATATTGGATTGTTAAAAATTCCTGGAGCACACGCTTTGGTGAAAGCGGTTACATCAAGATCCAACGTGGCGAAGGTGCGCACTCCTGTTCATTGATGAACGAATATATGGCAGCAGCAAAGATTGAATAACTGTTTCATACATTCCATTTTTCTGGCACATATTTGACTATTCACAGCATGTAAGGAACATGCTGTCAATAGTCAAAAATGTGCCAGAATTCTTTCTTCTTTCTAATCTATTGTTTACCTAACTTCTTTTGGGATTTCTGTATATTATAATAAATAAATTTGAGTATTGAAAAACTTATTTTTCTTAACCCTTATTTGTATTATGATTATGATAGAATGAATGAAGGTGATGGCGTACGTAGATTTGGGAGATGTCGAAAATATTTCAAAGCATCATCCTCAGATCCTCAGATCCTCTACATTTTTAATATTAATTTGATAATCCGAACGCACAAACAATCTCTTTACTCCGTACGTCAGGTAGACAGAATAAAAAACTTCGTTGTTAGTGGAGTAGCATGAGCTCTGACGACTATACGGCCAAATTGCTGATGTCCATGCGTCGCCGTTACCACTTTTTAAATCTTTATTGTTTTTTACTTGAGACTTACTCTTGGAATAATTACAATACCCTGGTGAAATATTGCCAGTTGCTTTATATAACATTTTTTTTTTATCCTAACGCTTTGTAAATGGGAAAACTCTTTAGACATATATTTCAAGCATAGCTGTATTTTATTTCTCTTAAAATTTATTCTGTATTATATTTTGCAAACGTTTCTAGATTTCTCATACTTGTGTAAGTATCATATTATTGTATCAGATGTCATTGTAAAAAACCAAAATTTAATAGAGTAACCATGGAGTTGTTTGTCGGTTCTTCTCCATAAGAAACGACTAATTTGGAACCGTGCACCTAGTTTCGACATTTCATAAGTGCCTGCATAAGGTCTATGTTAAAATAAAATTATTTTGATTTTGACTTGCCATCAAGTGGGGGATTGCTCGTCTTATTGAATTACCATGAGCATAATTTTGGCCAAATGACATTTACTGTATAGTATCACGAATTCCATAGTGAGGGGCGGTCATATACAGACCGTGGATCGTGACACACCAGAAATAAATCCTAAATCAGCCCTTGCTTACTTCCTGCTCACTCTTAAATGCACAGTAACTTGAAATTGATAGTTGGAGGCTTGCCATATATTTCCATGTAGAATTGTAGATAGCACATTTCGCTGGTAATATGAGTAAGTCCAGTGATCAGCCATGCATTTTTCAAGCGGCATCTAAACCAAACGCAAACAGAGGGAACCGCTACATTTGTCCGAGAAAATCGAAGTGAAACTAATATTATTTATCTTCCTAGTCGCATCCACTCTCTTGGTCAGATACCATATTATCATTAGGAAGAAATAAAATAATATCGCCTTGCCAACTCATGTATCTTAACAATATGAATAAAGGATTGGATTTGTTAGTAAATTGTGTACCTACATATCAATGAATAATCATCTTGTTAATGATTTTCAGTTGATTTGTTTCGTAGTCCAGTTGTAGTTTTTTTAAATATTACGGTGAAACTAAAACGATTAAAATACAAGAGGTAGATTCTATGACAACGCGTGCTTTTTAGTAGAAGTATGAAGGGACTACTTGTTTGATATAAATTATTTATTTATTTAATTAATTACTACGAATCCACCAATTACATAAAATCTAAAAAAACTAAATTTATTAAAATCTACAAAACAAAGCAAAGTAAATAAAAGAAGCTAAAAATACTTTTATACCTTCCTCTCACTGTACCTACTTCTGACATACCAATATAATCTTCATCCAAATAAATTAACATATTATACAACTGTTCAGACAACGCATGTTTACACAAACCCTGATAGCTTGGCTAAATAACACGGGAGGTATATAATTTATAGCCTATAGTACCTACTCGGGCTTAATGTAGCTATATTTAATGCAATTATTTTCAGAATTGGATCATTAATACCGCAGATTACCCCTTAAATACCAACCCAACAAATTACAAACTGACAAACTCACACATTTTACCATTTTATTAGGTATTTATGAACTTAGATTTTTCTAATCTTTCGTTTGACAACCCAGAACTGATGTTAAAAGAAATAGAAATGTTAAAAGCCCTTTTCTTTTTTGCATAGCCGTCTTATTGATTTTGTTTTTATAAAATGTAATCTATGTTCCCGGGACCAAAATAATGAATCGATTGACACCGCATGTATCAGCATCACATGAATAATTTAGGCGTTGCAGTGGAACATACGTAAATATTAGGTTGCATAGACCGCCGTACCGTCCAGCTAGGTAGGTCCAACTTCGAGAAACAGGTTACTCGTCGAATCCGACTCGGCTGGGCAGCGTTCGGAAAACATCGCAACGTCTTTTCGTCAACTATACCACAGTGCCTTAAGACAAAAGTCTTCAACCAGTGTCTGTTACCAGTGATAACATATGGCACAGAGACGTGGTCATCACTATGGGCCTGATTAGAAAGGTCGAAGTCTCTCAGCGAGCTATGGAGCGAGCTATCCTTGGTGTTACTCTACGCGATTAAATCAGAAATGAGGAGATCCGTAGAAGAACCAAAGTGACTGACATAGCCGAAAGGATTAGCAAGCTGAAGTGGTAGTGGGCGGGGCACATAGCTCGTAGGACTGATGGCCGCTGGGGCAAAAAGGTTCTCGAGTGGAGGCCACGCACCGGAAAGCGCAGCGTGGGACGGCCTCCAACGAGATGAACCGATGACCTGGTAAAGGTCGTCGGATGCAGGTGGCATGCGTCCGGTCCCTGTGGAAGTCAATGGGGAGGCCTTTGTTTAGCTGTGGACCTCTTTTGGCTGACACGATAGACTGCCTAAATCATTACCTCCATTTGCATTGTTTCCGTTGTTGAGTAAATAGCTGTGGTAGAAAAAAGGATTTAGAGATCTGTCAGGTAGCATGACACTGGAAATTAAAGGACCGGTCCTTGTGGAACTCTATCGAGAAGGTCTTTGTTCAGAGGTGGAGGCTCTATTGGCTGATAATATGGTGATGATGAAGGACTGATAAATATGTAATAATTACTAGTTTTATTACTGCTAAACTTTCTATGAATTTTGCCACATACCACGCAAAAATCAAAGCCGAAAGCGAAAGCTGGTGGTAGTAAAATATAAGCGTAAAAAAAGAATTCCAATAATTGAAAAACCTAAAAGAATGTCGCATTATTATACAGCCATTATCTACATATCTTTCACATTTTGTGTCGCATATTCCAACAAGTTGTCTATAAAATAATTTAATTTTGCAAAAAATACTTTACAACCATTGAGTAATAATGTCGGCGTTGTTGTTACTGTTATGTGCGTGTAGCGCAGCGCTAGCGGTACCTACCGCAGAGTATTACGAGTTGGAGGAAGCTGAGCTACACTTTGAGCGCTTCATACAGGAACACGGCAAAAACTACGCCGATGAAAACGAGAAGCAAGTCAGGTTCCAAATATTCAAAGACAACCTGGAAGACGCTAATCGTATGAACGTGAAGAGTCGACATGCAGTATTCGGTATGAAAATAGAATACTAATTTAATTATACTGTGGTTTTATCAAGCGCGAATCCACCGTTACATTACATGGTATGCCCACCACTTTAATTTCAAGTCGAAAGGTTGATGTTTACACCAATGCCTTAAAAATTGGTCCAGATGTACTTAGTTAAGGATTATCGACTTTAGGGCCAAATGAAAAAGATAATGTTACCACAATTTAGCGTAATTTAAAACAAATTACCGTTTTTGTTAGATCTGCGCCTAAATGTCTTGTCGTTATTAGAACTTTGATATAATAATAATAATTCTTTATTTCAGACACAAATAGTCCACTTTGTTAGTAACAATTTGACTTATAAACGTAACGTAACGTAAGATATAGGTTACGAATAATAAATTAATGTGCCTGTCTATTGAATGTATAAATGAATATTTACTTTTCTTTCAGGGATCACACAGTTTATGGATTTGACAAAGGAAGAGTTCGTCAACACTTACACCTGTTTGAAGCCTGTTGTCAATGTAGGTTGGGGCTATTGTCACGATTTGTTTGACGAAGATATCCCCGATGTGAAAGCGCCGGAGTCATTTGACTGGCGCGAACATGGCGCCGTCACTCGCGTTAAGAAACAAGACCAATGTGGATCGTGCTATGCGTTCGGTACAACAGGTAACTACTTTTTATATAAAAGACTACAGCAACTATGGAACATAAGTTGATATTCATGAAAAGTAGGTATGTAAATGTTTTTAGAAATCAGGGTTATAATACGAATATAAAATTGTTGCTCAACAACAGCGCCAGAAAGGTTCTCGAGTGGAGACCGCGCACCGGAAAGCGCAGCGTGGGATGGCCTCCAACAAGAACGCTGGTAAAGATAGATTGCTGGGAGTCGTTTGCTGCAGGCAGCAGTCCAAGTTGAAGTTGGCACGAACTAACTTTAACCCAGCCGTAAAAATCGGAGATAGAAAAATATTGGATTAGAATGATTTAAAACGACAGCCTACGACTTGAGCTTTCGTTTATATTTATTAACATCAAATATTTTTCTTTCTCCGATTTTTACGGCGGGGTTAAAATTAGCACGTGTCATCTTACAACCCGGACAATAAGTTTGGTGAGAACCTTGTGTCGTATCTCTCTCATCATCTCCGGGTGCAAGCAAAGAATACGAAGTTTCACGATGAAGAAACAATGTTACGAGTCGCAATAAATACTTCAGCAGTAGGATCATCTTTCAGAAAAGATACTTAAATTTATATCTATTTTCAGGGCACATCGAGGGCCAATACGCAATCAAATACAAACAGCTTATAGAACTCTCTGAACAACAGATTATTGACTGCGACGCTCTTAATATCGGATGTCGCGGTGGCCGCATGGACTTAGCTTTCGCGTAATTACTACCCGTCATACTTCTAAACTAACTTAGTATTATTATTACTTTAGTTTAGAAGTATGGGGATACTTCTAAACTATACTCACACTAGGTGAGACACTGGGTAAAATTGTCTGGGATGATTATGTATTAAGCTATTAATAATAATAATTGGTGGGGAAAAAATAACATTAGCTACATCCATCTATCTATCAAAATCTCTTGTTTTGTTTCCAAGCAATTTCCCTAATTTACTGAATTACCTAAAAATACGCCTAATTTCGAATGGAAATGAAAGTTGATTCACAAAGGTAATAAATACATCATCGCGCTTTGTTATCAGGTCTATCATGGCGATTGGAGGCATTCAGACAGAAGACAGCTACCCCTATACTTCTAAAGAACAAAATTGCAGTTTCGATACAAGCAAGGTAGCAGTGAAGATCTTCGGCTGCAATTCATACGATTTGAGTAGCCAAGAGACCCTAAAACGATTAGTCTACAGTGTCGGACCCATTCCTGTTGGTAAGGACTGGTTCCCGTTTAATGCGGATGCGGATTCTGACCACATGAAGCAAGGCAACTGGTTTTGTATTCCTCAATAAAACTTATTTATCACTCACACTCTTTATAGGCGTACAATCTGAGGGATTCCAAAAGTATCGTGGGGGTGTTATATCAGAAGAAGCATGTAATGTGGGAGATGTTAACCACGCTGTGTTGATCGTGGGATACGGGACATCAGGTAGGACTCAAATTCGCTCATAATTATTGATATTACACCAGTATGCCGTGAAGTTCGTCGTGAGAATCGCGGTTTACCACCTCTGAGTTTGAACATGGGCCACTGGTCTACTCAGAGTTTTATATAGAGTTAACTACAGACTTGATTTTACAGGCTTTTTTATAATATGTTCCTATTTTTATTTTAGACGATGGTGTACCATATTGGCTTGTCAAAAATTCCTGGGACACAAGCTTTGGTGAAAAAGGTTACATCAAGATTCAACGTGGCGAAGGTGCTCACTCCTGCTCACTGATGAACGATTTAATGGCAACAGCTAAGATCGAATAACTGTTTCGAACATTCGATTTCTGCAGCAAATTTTCGACTTGACAGCATTTTCCTCTTGTCTTCTTTAATCTATCATTTACCTAACTTCTTTTGGGGTTTGGGTTTATAAATAAAAATAAAAAAAAATTAATTCGAGTATCGAAACGTCTTTTTTCTTAACCCATAGAATGAATGAATGTGGTGGACCAAAAGCCAGACTTTTTTTTTAACCAGACAAGGATTTGTTTTTTATACTTACTAGTAAATTTAACTCGGACAATTTAATAGTGACAAGTACCAGAGGATCCTGGCTCTGGTACTTGTCACTATTAAATTATCCTCTTACTATAAAGTCATGAATAAAATGTACGACCAAGAATTATCCTCATGGCTAATTTCCCAAATCAGGGCCAGGGGAGGTCAAGTACAGCTTTTAGTCGATACGAATCCGATATAACTTTTAGCTCCTATTTAAGTACTCCGTCGATTGTCGATTATATTGATTTGGATATTTATCTCACTGAGAAACTGATGAAGTTATCGATTAGTTTTTGAGAATTTAGATTTTTAACCCCCGACGCAAAAACGACGGGGTGTTATAAGTTTGACGTGTCTGTGTGTGTGTGTGTGTGTGTGTTTGTATGTTTTTGTGTGTGTCTGTTTGTGGCATCGTAGCTCCCGAACGGATGAACCTGGTTTCATTTTGTTTATTTGGAAGGTGAATTAGCCGGGAGTATTCTTAGCTATGTTTGATGAAAATCGGTCCAGGATGGCCGCCGCCACAAAATAGCGGATTACATATTTTGTCACAACTCCCTCAATATGGGTATCAAATGAAAGGGCTTAAGTAGTACAATACTATGATAAATTTCACATCCAAGATGGCCGCCACTACAGATGGCCTATTATTTTATATTTCGTGTCGGGGGTTTTCAAAATTTTTAATTTATGTCATAATGCTCATGCGCGGCTCTGACTACTGTTGTCTTAGACCCTGTTACTCCTACTGCTACAATTTGAAATATTCTTTATAGCTGAGGTGTGAATTATATATAGGTAAGTTAAAGAAATACCTAAAGAAGTCTTTACTCTTTACTTGACGGCACTAAAGAGTACACTGCAGTTACCATTCTCATTGTTCGCCGATGATACAAAGTTCTTCGCAAACCCGTGCGTGAAGTCACAGGACATTCAAGATGACTTGGATTCTTTATTTGAATCATATCAATGATTATTGTCGTTAAATACGGCAAAGTGCACTGTGTTTACATATTGGCAAGAATAATCCTCGTAAAGCGTACTATGTTGGGCAACAACAATTGAAACCAGTAGAGACGCAGAAAGACCTGCCGGGCTAACATGCACGCCGCGAGAAGATTTTGTCGACGCTTATGTCGTGCTTTTGTCTCGTTTTCGCAAAAGAAAGAGCGAGACACAAGAGTAGACAAAATTTTGTCGTGGCGCGCATGTTAGCCTGGCTGGGCATCACTATAAGTAGCGACTTGAAATGGGAAACACACATCATTGGTGTTGTAACAAGAGCTAACTCTATGTTATATTTAATTAGAAGGTCATTTAAGTGTCTCACTCCTAGAACTTTATTAAAACTGTATAAAACCTACATAAGACCCTTGTTGGAGTATGCATATGTGATATGGGACCCCTACTTCAAAAGAGACATCACACTTTTAGAGAAAGTGCAAAGTAGAGCCACAAAATATGGCTAGCATACTAAAAAACAAACCTTATGACCAAGGACTGTATGACCTTGGGCTCACTTCTCTTGAATGTCGTAGACAGAGGGGAAGTAGAACATGAACCTATACATGTTGGTACAAAATAGAAACTTATAAAATACTCACTGGATATTACAATGTTTCCAGAATTGAGAATCTTTACACAAGAAATGACAATACACATCTACGAGGACACTCATTGAAACACATCCTATCAACCCGTATAGTCACAGAATGGAACAAACTCCCTGAAAGTGTCATTATGGCACCTACTTTGAATTGCTTTAAAAACAGACTAGACAAAATCTCCAAATCTAAATGACACACACGCATCAGCTTATCCAGCTGCTATATGTACAATAATAATAATAAGTACAAATAAATAAAGTGCAACAGTTTCAAATCATGCGCACTCGCACGGACTGATGAAGGTAAAAACATCTTGCCGCGGTTTGTTAAGTCAAAGTCTATTTGAATAGATGTATATGAAATTTTGCAATTAGCTAGTTAGCTACCTGTGTGTGTTATCAGTGATGAATGTGATGAGGTATGGCATAGAGACGGGATAACCCATTATATAAGCTTCATAGGAAAGCTCAATTTCATTCAGCGAGATATAGAGAGGCTAGCTTGGTACTTCTATACGCGATCGAATCAAAAATGAGGATATCCGCAGAACAGTCAAAGTTGCCGTCGTAGCAAAAATGATTAGCCAGCTGAAGTGGCAGTGATTGAGGCATAGCTCGTAGAACTGACGGCCGCTGGAGCAGAAAGGTTCTTGAGTGAAGACCACGCACTACAACGGCGCCCAACGAGGTGGATAACTAAAATCTAGCCACTATGACATTATATATTACACTTATTTAAGAAAGTTGTACCAACATTGTGTTATATTATATTGTATTGTTAACAATATAACAATAATCTTCATCTTCTGTTGAGAACGATATCATCGATTTAATAGTTCTATCCGCACTTCCAAGGGCGGATCCAGTGGGGGGAGGGGCATAGAGCAATTGCCTTCCTCGCTCCCATGGTTTAACCAAACAAAGAGTTCTAAGGTCTTGTGTCCCCCCGGCAATCTGACACTCAATACTTTTCTGGCCCTTGACATATCAGAAATAAATCCTGGATCGACCCTTGCGCACAGGATTTGAAATTGAAGGTTATATATATTTCCATGCAGTTATGCAGAATATTATGGAAATGAATATCAAATAGACGACTGAGACAACTGAGCCTGCCGGTTCAGTTGTCTATTTGACCAGCCATTCATATTGGAAAGCAAGTTGTAGACAGTGTACTAAAATGAAGACCTCTGTCACCAATTTGCGACACTGGGAATTAAAGAGCGTTACTTGTGGAAGTCCATGGGGAAGGCCTTTGTTCAGCAGGGGACCTCTTTTACTGATATGATGATGATGAGATAGTAACTTATTTTATTACTTTAAAATGTTCTATGAATTTTGCCAGATACCACGCACAGAATGCCGAATGCAAATGCTTAGTAGTTAAAGGTAAGTACAAAATATTTCCAGTAAATATGTTTCCGATATAAAAAAGAATGTCGTTAAATAAGTCCTTATTTCACTATCTACAAATCTTTCACATATTTTTCGCATTCTTTACTCAACAAGTTCTGTATAAAATGATACAGTTTTTTTGCAAAGTTACACTAGTAACACTAGTAGCCTTTGAGTTATAATGTCGGTGTTGTTGTTCCTGTTGTGTGCGTGTAGCGCAGCGCTAGCGGTACCTACCGCGGAGTATTACGAGTCGGAGGAAGCTGAGCTACACTTTGAGCGCTTCATACAGGAACACGGCAAGAACTACGCCGATGAAAACGAGAAGCAAGTCAGGTTCCAAATATTCAAAGACAACCTGGAAGACGCTAATCGCATGAACGTGAAGAGTCGACATGCAGTATTCGGTATGAAAATAGAATACTAATTTAATTATATTATACTGTAGTTTTATTCCATAATACTCGTAAGAGGGCTTACTTTTATTAGAACTTTCAAATACTTAGGGTTTAAAAATGTTTATGCTACGAATGATTAATTCATGTGCCTCTATCAGTAATTATTAAGTAATTTTTTTTTTCTTTCAGGGATAACACAGTTCATGGATCTGTCAAGAGAAGAGTTTCGCAACACGTACACCTGTTTGATGCCGCTTACCAATGTTACTTCGTACGATTGTTCCACGTTATATGACAAAGATATCCCCAATGTAAACGCGCCGGAGTCGTTTGACTGGCGCGAACATGGCGCCGTCACACGCGTTAAGTTTCAAGACCAATGTGGATCGTGCTATGCGTTCAGTACAACTGGTAAAAATACAAATGAAAGAATTTAATATTAGAATATGTAGCGAGATATGTTATGGAGGTCAGTATTCTAGGAGTCCGACTCTCGGTCCATATACGGAATTCCACACAGCGCTCCAAAACACCGATGATCAAAACTTGTCGCGGTAGACCCAGAATGTGATGGCGGGGTGAGCTTGACAGGTTTGGATGCAGTAAGCTGTAAAGCGGGAAGAGTGGCAAGAGGGGTCATTGCTCTACAGCAGGATGATCCCGGGTAACACTAAAATAAAATAAATTCGGTTTTCAGGACACATCGAGGGCCAATACGCCATCAAACACAAACAGCTTATAGAACTCTCTGAACAAGAGATTGTTGACTGCAACAAATTTAGTCTGGGATGTCATGGTGGACGCATGGATTCTTCATTCACGTAATTACTACCTGTTACCCCATACTTCTAAACTATACTTACAGTCTCACACTGGGTGAAACTGTATGGTGGCCGATATCCAGGGTGCAATGAGAGTCCAACTGTAGATACCTGATATGGTTATTTTATTAAAACACTAATGTTATTGGTCTGTAAAGAATATTCTAATCCTTTTTTTGTTTCTAGGATTTTTTTTAAAGTTTTTTATGTTTTTATGATATGATCTACTCATAGCAAAGTTTTTATGGTTGAAGTCTTAGGGCCTGTTTAACGGAGGTAAAACAGGCCCCAAGACTTCCCAGGGGGTCTGGATAGTCGTTAACCACCGCGTAAATAAACAAAAAGAACACAATTTGTACGAAATTATTACTACAACATTATTACTAAGCAATTTAAGGGAATCTTACAAGGAGGTGGACACAGTGGAAACAGGGCCTTGCGTATCTATTTTCCCTTATCAGAAACTTAAAACTTGACACGAAATTTGCCTCAATACCATCAGAGAAAAATGCACGGTCACGCCCCATGTTTGATTCACTTATAGGACAATCATGCAGCTCGGTGGCATTCAGACCGAAGACACCTACCCCTATGTTCATGTACAACAACAGTGCAGTTTCGATCCAACCAAAGTAGCAGTGAAGATTACCAGTTGCAATTCATACCTTTTGAGCAGCCAAGAGGCGTTAAAACGATTAGTCTACAGTGTTGGACCTATTTCTATAGGTAATTAATGGTTGAATTCAAGGTACACGAAGCAAGTCTTCAACTGTTTTGTATCCATATAATAGTAACCCTATAATCATTATCAATCACATTCCTTAAAGGCGTGCAAGCTGACGGATTCCAGATGTATCATGGAGGTGTTATATCAGAACATGCGTGTAATGTGGGAGACATTGACCACGCTGTGTTGATCGTGGGATACGGAACAGGTACACAAAAATATTTATTGTAATTGAACCAGTTTGCCGTGACGGCTAGCCAGAAGTCTACTGCGACCCATGTAAGATATCTATACTGTACTATACTGTGACCTTTTAACGTGGGCTCATTTAAGGGTCTATTGCCAATAACAGACAAATTTTATCACCGAGCTGTTACCGAGAATGTTCCTCTGGAATGCATATGGCCCTGCAACGCGTGTACGTAGACCAAATAGACGTAACGTACACTTGGGCACTTGGGAGACGAAAAGCAATAACGAGAAAATCTAATTTAACTATAAGGGGTTTGTAATTTCCGCAATGCGGCAAGGTTTCTAGTCGGGTAAACTGATTAGTCTGAAGGTGCCGCAAAAGCGCTACCTTATGATTCTGTCAACACGGGATGTGCGATATGCGCCTCAGATCTAGATGATGAGGTATATGAGGAGCGTGGTTTAGCACCCCTGAGTGTGGACATGAACAGTACGTCAACCATGAGTTCTGTCGAATGGCTTTTGATAGGTTTTTTACGCATCGAAACGCTGTAATCTCATAGCAGATTTTAGTTCCTTACGTAACCGCTAGAGGCGCGGCGTGGGTTTTCCATACAAATATTTTACGGCATCGCTAGCGAGTCTAGTGAGAAAAACTCATGGTCGAGGCTCTGTAAATGCCGTTTCTCACTGATCTACATTCTAAATTTAAAGTTAACAATAAACTTGATTTTTCAGACTTTTCATAGCATGTTTCTGTTGACTATGACAGTTAATGAATCATTTTCGTTTCTAATAATTCTTAATTTTAATAAAATAACTTCTTCGTTTTAGAGAATGGTGTACCATATTGGCTTGTCAAAAATTCCTGGGGCACAAGCTTCGGTGAAAGCGGTTACATCAAGATTCAACGTGGCGAAGGTGCTCACTCCTGCTCAATGATGAATGAATTAATGGCAACAGCACAGATCGAATAACGGTCTCACACATTCAATTTTTGCAGCAGATTTTAGTATCAATTTGGGTACATACTGGTATTAAAATAATCTGAATTATTGAAACGCCTTTTTCTTAACCTTTATGTATTATGATGATGATGATGATGATAGCGTAGGTACGTAGATTTGAGGTTTCTATCTGAAGATATTTCAGTGCATCATACTAATAAACAGGATCTTCTGTTATTTCTTCTGTCAACATTGATTTGGTAATACGAACGCACGAGCGGTCTCGTTATACGATGTTACGAAAATGGTTGAAAAATCTTTCTAGTTATTGAAAGAATATTTCCTATTAAAATATTAATATGTTGTTAGTAGGCAATGCATGACAGTTTTGCTTTCATGATCACTATTGACGACGTCTGTGGTCTAGTGGTTCGTGTACCGGACTGCTGATCACGAGGTCGTGGGTTTGATTCCCGCAAGACACAAACATTTGTGATGAACTTAGGTGTTTGTGTTTGTCTGGGTGTTTCTTATATATTATAAGTATGTATTTACAACAAAAAAAAGTATATAAGTATTATATCCATTGTCTAGTACCCGTAGTACAAGCTCTGCTTAGTTTGGGACTAGATGGTGGTGTGTAAGAATGTCCCAAGATATTTATTTATTTATTACTATTAAATATTTGCATGTCATTATCTTTATGGCGAAATATATGGACTATACTATAAATATTATGTAACACCTTTTGTAATCAAAGTAAGCAAATAAATATTTGACTTTGACTTTGACTTTACTCCGTACGTCCGTTAAACAGAGTAACGAACGAGCAGCATGACTGGGCTCGAACTCTATGACACATTGATTTACCATTGACACGAAAAGAAGAAGAAGAAGAAGGAGCAGCATGAGCTCCGATGACCTAGGTATAGGTACAAGTACAAACAAGACTTCATTGATCGATTATAAATGCTTATCGATTTACATACAATGTGCCTTTTACCCTACGGACCACATATAAATCATCAAATATTTTTTTGTCCCTTATTGGTCACGATAAATTCTTTATTCCTTGTAGAATCTGATCCAGTCCAGTTCCTGTGAAGCGCCTTCCTGTGGATAACTCTATAATTTTACGTGATTAATTCAGAAATGAGAAAATCCGTACAAGAACAAAAGTTGCCCATATAGCTGAAAGGCTTAGCCAGCTTAAGTAGCAGTGGGTGGGGCATATAGCTCGTATTTTTTTTTGTACCACCAAGTTGGCAAACAAGCATACGACCCGCCTGATGGTAGGCGGTTACCATAGCCTATGGACGCTTGCAACACCAGGGGTATTAAGGACTGGTGGGGCAAAAAGATAGACCACATCGTTGCTTAACATCAGGCGGGATGTGGTCAAGCGCAAGCCTATCTAAGATAATAAAAAAGAAGAAACCAAACATTGAAAATGACGTTTAGGATGGTCTCCAACGAGGTGGACAGACGACGTAGTAAAGGTCGCCGGGAGTCTTTGGATACTCAATACTCAATCATTTATTGCACTCCACAAGTTAAATAGATGTTACAATAGTAGTTATTATAAGAAACATGTGTGGGCCTCGTCAGGCAAGGCAAATGTAAAGCGACGCGGGCGGCATGCGACCGGTGCTCGTGAAAGTCTGATGGAGGCTTATGGCTAATATGACGATGATGATAATACTATAGTCTAGTCGCAGTAATAATTTCCTTCACATGAAGAGATGCGTACCATGGATTCTAACTTGAGGTCTCACAGTGAACCTTATGGTTAAGCTAGCTATTCATTAGCAGCTGTTTTAAACTTTCTGCAGTTCTCGCCAAACTTATTCTTGCTTGAAGTTGGCAAGGACTAACTTCAACCCGCCGTAAAAATCGGGGCAAGAAAAACATTGGATTGTAATAAATAAAAACAAAACTTCAAGTCGTAGGCTGTCGTTTTATAGCATTTGAATCCAATATTTTTCTCTCCGATTTTTAAAGCGGGGTTGAAGTTAGCTCATGCCAACTTCAAGCCGGATAATAACATGTCTCACGAGAACTGGAACTTCTCGGACGCATAAATATATCGGTTCCATATAATCTTCCAAGACAGCCAATAACAAGATTTCAGCCTCCAGTCAGTAGAACCAATGTTGGAAGACACTCGCCAATTTCTAGAATGACCATACAGTACAATAAAATTTGCTTTAAAGTACCCGAGTTGGACGTGTTCTTTGGTTCTTACCCCAAATGTTAAAAGATAGCGTAGTCACCTCAGTTAAATTGTTTTCTTTTGATTTTTTTATATATTTTACTGTATTTTTAGATTAAGTTACAAAATATGATGTTGCAACATGGAGTGTTGTGTATACCTGTAATTGGCATACGCATTAGAACCTGTACCTCTGTTCTTTATTATGTTTAATGTGTGATGTATATGCTGTTGGTGTACCTAATATAAATAAATAAACTGGTACTGGACATGACGCGTATCGTTAGTTAGGGTCCTACACTGCGACCCGCTGATCACTGTTGTTACTCGCACTGGTACACTGCTTTTCTCTATACTTCTTCCCAATCATGTTGAGGTAGGCTTCCAGTTTAACCAGATGCGGCTGAATATCAGTATTTTACACGAAGCTACTGCCATCAGACCTCCGCAACCCAATTTCTGGGCAATACCGACATTCGAAGTATAGACTGGTTGTCAGACTTTTGGGCTTCTAACTTCCACTAACGATTGTCATAGGTGTTCGTATGATAACCGGAACCGACGGCTTTACGTGATCTCCGAGGCACGGAGGGGTCTCGATATGTTAAGAATGGTCACCCATCCACACACTGACCTCGGCAAGCGCAGCCTAACCTCGCAGATCGGTTGATCAGCGTTGCTATAAATGATTTGATTCTGTGAAATTTTCCACAAAACGTACCTAAATATTCACTAAAAAGGATTTTGGAAAATTGTCATGGAATTGGAATAAATTGGATGAACGCGAACCATGGGGAACATCTAGTATATATTATATAAAAATGTTTTTTTTAGTTTTTGTTGGAAAGCAATAATTAAGTACCTATATATTTTCTTAGTACATACTGTTAGTTTGACTCAAAAATTAGCACTATACCTACCTATACCTATAATTATAAAGATAAGTATACAAAATATTTCCAATAATTAAAAAACACGAAAGAATGCTCGTATATGCACATAAATTAAAAACAGTTACCTATTTCACTATCCTACATCTAAACATTTTTCACATTTTATTGAAATGGTAGATTTTTTGTAAATGTGTGAAAGCACAGGTTCTAGCAGCATCGTTGTACACTATAATAGAGTGAAAGCCCAGGCCTGCTAGACATACTTTATTTTCTAAAGGATGAAATGTGGGGCTTCGGGTAGTCCTCATAGGTACCTTTAATGCCAGCATAGGTACCTGCTAAGTTGGTAGAGTGACCAATTAACAGGCACCAGGTGAGAAAGGTAGATAATTAAAAACAGGGCTAACTTATTTTAAATTCTAAAGGTTGATTTTTGTATAATAGCGTAGTATTATTATTACTTCCCGTGGGCCATTATTTCCGCCAGACGCTTTGAAGTTGTGCAAAAACTTCAAAGCAAAGTGTCAACTTCAAAGCGTCTGACGAAAGTAATGGCCACGGGAAGTGTTTAGCAAAGCATAATATTATTTTGTTATATTAATTCTACGATATTATTCAAAAATCAACCTTTAGAATTTAAAATAAGTTAGGTAGCCCTGTTTATCTTTCTCAACTGGTACCTGTTAATTGGTGACTCTACCAATTTAGCAGGTTTGCGGGCATTTAAGGTACCTATGAGGACTACCCGACGCCCCACATTTCATCCTTTAGAAAATAAATCATATCTGGCAGGCCTGGGCTCTTGGTCTATAACAATTACTGTGTGCGTGTAAGGCGACGCTTGCGGTGTGTTTCCAATAAAATCAGGAATGTCATTACATAGGTAGTTATTTCACTATCTGCAGTATCTACAAATATTTCACATATTTGTCGTATGTTTTACTTAACAAGTTGTGTATAAATACTATCATTTATTTGCAAAAAGCACAGGCACTGTATCGTTGAGCTAATATGTCGGTGTTGTTGTTACTGTTGTGTGCGTGTAGCGCAGCGCTAGCGGTACCTACCGCGGAGTATTACGAGTCGGAGGAAGCTGACCTACACTTTGAGCGCTTCATACAGGAACACGGCAAGAACTACGCCGATGAAAACGAGAAGCTAGTCAGGTTCCAAATATTCAAAGACAACCTGGAAAAAGCTAATCGCATGAACGTGAAGAGTACACATGCAGTATTCGGTATAAAAATACAACACTAATATAATTTAAAGCTACTGTAGTTTTTAGTTTAAAACATATTAGGTACAAAAGGGACTCGTCGCTATTAGAAATTTGAGAGAGGGTTTTAACATGTTTATGTTAATAATAATACATTTATATTAACAAATTGCGATGAAAATATTTAGTTTTAATTCCGCTTATAAATACTGAGATGCAAGAGCACTTTCAAAGTCCGGCGCAGAGTCAACACCTCGACGTCGCACCTGATGATGCCTCGCGGAGAGGCGAAACACGTGTCGTCACATAGGTTTGGGTATGCATGTTGCACTAACAACTTAGTTCTCCCTGCATGTGCATAATTATGCGGGCGGGTGCTCTTGCATTTCAGCATAAGCAGAATTAAAACTAAATATTTTCATTGAAATTTCTTGTCATGGACTTCCGCATAGTAACGCCTGATTCCAATTAATTCATATTCCTGGATCAGTATCTGATACATTTATAAGTGAATGTTTTCATTTATTTCAGGGATAACACAGTTTATGGATCTAACAAGAGAAGAGTTCGTCAATATGTACACCGGTCTGAAGCCTGTTGCACATTTTACTTCGGAGGTTTGCACCACGTTAACGGACAAAGATATCCCCAATGTAAACGCGCCAGAGTCGTTTGACTGGCGCGAACATGGCGCCGTCACTCACATTAAAAATCAAGGCCAATGTGGATCGTGCTATGCGTTCAGTACAACTGGTAATTATACGTTATAATAAAAATAGATTAATGAATAGGTACTTATACTATTAATTATACATAGTTAGATAGCCACAATAACAACAAAAGATACAGATAAAATAATTGAATAATAAAATTTCTGTTTTCAGGACACCTCGAGGGCCAATACGCTATCAAACATAAACAGCTTGTAGAACTCTCGGAACAACAGATTCTTGACTGCGACGATCTTAATGCAGGATGTGGTGGTGGACTCATGAATAATTCTTTCATGTAATTACTGCCTGTTATACTTAATTTTTTATTTTATTAGGGAAACAAACAATTGTACAGTTCGCGCCAAACTTATTGTCCGGGTTGAAGTTGGCACGAGCTAACTTTAACCTTGACGTAAAAATCGGAGAATGAAAAATATTGGATTACAATTATTTAAAA
The DNA here is from genome assembly GCA_946251955.1 of Acronicta psi. Classification (NCBI taxonomy): domain Eukaryota; kingdom Metazoa; phylum Arthropoda; class Insecta; order Lepidoptera; family Noctuidae; genus Acronicta; species Acronicta psi. Next base: position 15,342,051 of record OX276470.1, on the reverse strand, counting down.
CGACAGCCTATGACTTGAGCTTTCGTTTATATTTATTAAAATCTAATACTTTTCGTTCTCTGATTTTTACGGCTGGGTTAAAATTAGGCCGTGCCAACTTTAACCCGGACAATAAGTTTGGCGCGAACTGTACATTTTGTTTTACATCTAAATACATAAATGGTGGCATTGGTTAATGTACAATCCGCAACGTTTCCACAGATTACAAATAAACATAATAGTGAAGGCGAAATATTGACTTAAGTAGGTATAAGTATAAGGTATTACATTTTTTTAAAGTTTTAGTATTTTAATCAGTTCTCTTTTAAAGGCGTAATGAGTTTAGGCAAATACTTATATCAATTTTAACTATATTTTAACTAATCTATGGAGGGACGCTCGTTCACCCGCATTTGTACGACTACTTAGTAGTTGTAGCTTTTCAATTAACAATTAGACCTTCTCTATACTTCTAAACTATACTTGAACTAGTCTCACCCAGTGCGTGCATCGTTGTCTAATCGTAGACACAAACATAATAGTGGGTGAAAATTGTGATTTTTGGGCTAACTTCTACAGTTTTGGAAGGTGTTATCCTCCACTTTGCCAAACAGCGGTAAGCCTGCCTAGCGGCTTAAAACTGATCACTAATATGGTTATTTAAACCAGTATTAATATTGTTTTGTTTCCATGAAATATTTTTTATTGCGTTAATTGGCCTATTAAGAAGACAAATGAAAGTCCAGTTTAATATGTTTGGTTCACATCTACACAAATATTATAAAGAGAAAAGATTGGCGACTTCGTTCCCGTAAAAATTGTTTTTTCCCCCGATTTTGCAACATTTTTAATTGATACTCCGCTCCTATTGGTCGTAGCGTGATGATATATATAGACTAACACTGAAATAATTTTTCAAACCGGACAAGTAGTTCCTGATTAGCGCGTTCCACCAAACAAACAAAATCTTCAGCTCTATAATATTATGTAGTATAGATTAGATATCCAGACCACACGGGCGAAGTTGCTGGCGGAAAGCTAGCGATAATAAATACACCACCATGCTTTGTTAACAGAACGATTATGCGGCTTGGTGGCATTCAAACTGAAGAAAGCTATCCCTATATACATTCTACACAAAAGTGCAGGTTCGATGCAAGTAAAGTGGCGGTGAAGATTACCGGCTGCAATATATACAATCTGAGCAGCCAAGAGACATTAAAACGATTAGTCTACAGTGTCGGACCCATTTCTGTCGGTAATGACCAGTTCTTGTTTAATACAGATGCAGATTCTGACAGCAAGTCTGCAGGTGATATTGTAAATATGAAATAAGTAGTAACCCTGTAATAATGATCAAACATATTTTTACAGGTGTTAAAACGATGGGATTTGAACGGTATTCTGGAGGTATTATGCCGGAACAATTGTGTAATCGGGGATATGTTGACCATGCTGTGTTGATCGTGGGATACGGAACAGGTAAGGCCCCGATGCCCATTATCGGCATCGGCAAGGAAAAGGATCCTTCGGCATCCTACATGCAAGCGCACACTGTCGCAAACTATGCTTTGGCATGCTGCAACGTTCTTAGGGATGACGTATACGTCCGGTGAATTTAACAATTTATTCAATGATTTGCGTTATGACGTTTGGCGGCGTACCGAAGGATGCCGAAGCATCCCGAAGCATTCTCAAGGCTGACGATACAGCAGCCTCAAGCATACCGAAGCGGTATTTTTTGTTATTACGACCATATACACGGCAATTTCTACTTTATTGCCATTACGTTAATGTATATTGCTATTTGCCACCTAAAATCCACAGTCGTGCCGATGCCGATAATGGGCGCCGGGCCTAACACAGGACACAAAGCGTCTAAAACTACAATTATTCTATAAGTAGGCCGCGAAAGTTAGCGTTTTTTTTTTTACCCGACTGCCGAAGGAGGGTTGTATGTTTGATGTGTATGTATGTGTCCGTTCCTTTGTCCGCTCGTTACTTCTTAACGGCTCAACGGATTTAGATAAATTATACGTCATTGAATTCGCCTTGATGGCACGACTGTTACTGGGTTGAAGAAATTCTAAAATTATAAAAAAATGGCAGAATTTATGCGCTGATTTTGAAAATCATCTTTAGGTTCTATCTCTCTAATTTATAACTGTGGGTCCATTTAATTGTCTATTTCCATTTCTGTGACCGTGTCAGGTTTAAGGCTAATATTCAGAGACGATGCTAAGCATAAACTTAGGCTTCCGTATGTCAAATTGTCATACAAATTTGATATACGGAAGCATTACTTTACGCTTAGCATAGTCTCTGAATATTAGCCTAAATGTCATTTAGCCCCTTTACAGGATTTTCGCCGACACTGGTGGATCCTGGTGGGATGCTAAGATCGCAGTATCATCAGCAATGGTTCCAGTGGTGATTTAATCTGAAATAGGTCAGACGTCTAGGAGAAATGTGTCGTTTATCGAAAAGACAAATACTAAGGGAGGGTTTTTGACTCAGAAGTAGGAGAAAGTCCATTAGTTTTTAATTGGGAGTGAGATAAAGCTGGCTAAAAAAAAGACCATATCTATAATCCCTAAAAAGTTTGTACTTTCAGCATATTATATCATAATGCAGCAAGGTTTCTTGTCTGGTAAATCTGATAGTTTCGCCATCGCATACTTCTCATTTAAAAACAAAATCTAGAGCTGATAAAGTAGAAGAGGCACGCGCTTTAGCATCCCTGAACATGAACATTATACCTTCCTCCACTGGTCTACTCAGATTTACGATTTCCCAGACTTTGCACAACATAAAAGTTCATGAACATTCATTCAAAATTTTTCTCCTTAAAATTGGTTGTAATTTGTTTTAAAATTACTTTGTTTTAGAGGATAGCATACCCTATTGGCTTGTCAAAAATTCCTGGGGCACATCCTATGGTGAAAATGGTTACATCAAGATTCAACGTGGCGAAGGAGTTGGGTCTTGTGGACTGATGAATGATTATATGGCATCAGCAGAAGTCGAATAACTATTTCAAACATTCAATTTTTGCAGCACACTTTCAACTCTTGACAGCATTCTCTACAATAAGTACTGCAAAGGAGTAGTCGGGTGTGTGTCCATAATAAAGTAAATAATTTTGAGCATAAGACACCTTTTTTATTTAGCCCTTATTAACAATTGACTTATACATAATATGTCGGATACAGGATCTGTATCCTCGGCATGAAGGCAAGGTACGAGTACGCAATATTACAATACAGACATCCTCCAAAACGCCCGCTTTTCGCAGCTTCGCTAGTGCTATCTCGTGAGGAGAAGAAGCCGCGGAAGAAACTCCTCAAGCACATTAATTGTCTGTTACGAATTTACGATTACCAAGCTACATTAAAATTACAATTCAGTATTAGCAATAACAATGTAGGTAGAACTATAAAGTACCGTGAGTCAGTCAGTCAATCAAACTAGACGTCCGCACAGGTCGACTACCCAGTGTGAAGTGCCAAGAGCAAGTGTGCGCTACCGCACTGCTGCGCCTTTCGTAACCCATCTGTGACGTCGATAATGTTCTATTCAGTGGCACCAGGTGGCGCCGTCGTCTCAATAAGTCAACTGATCGTCCGTAATCATGTCCGATTCGATCATATATTACTGCGTATACCCAGTCGGCTTACCGCATATCACAAAGACACCCTTGAACTTCGTCCCAAAATGGTTTTCTCTAAGCCGATGTGAACTACTCCACGATCGGCTAAAAACAAACTCCATGCGATACTAACAAAGATGAAGTTAGTGTTTAAGATAGCGTTAGTGTTTCTTTGTATGGCCAATCAAATGCTCAAACGGCCCTATCTAGTATTTAAATCAAGGTTCATGATATTCCAGTGTTTCGAGCACTGGACTGCTTATCACGAGGTCATTGTTGGTACAATCCCCACAGGACACAAATATTTACGTAATGAGTATAAGGCTTGTTTCACACGTGCCACAACCATATCACGTTGACGGACGCAATTTTGTATTGAAAATGAATAGTAGAATTTACACGAACCACATTTTGCCGTCATTATCGACCGTGTGGGAGATACTGATGCACGTTGGTGACACGTCTGTGATGATGATAGTGAGCAGTGATAGCCTAGGGATATGACCACTCCACTGCTAAGTCGAAGGTCTTGAGTTCGAATCTAAGGCACGCTTTTCATATAATCAAAGACACCTTTGAAGTTTCTAAATAATGTGCGTAAATATCACTATACTCGTAAATATCACACTATACGGTCAGGGAAAACATCAACAGGAAACCTGCATGCCTGAGAGATTTTCTCGACGGCATGTAAAGCCTGCCAACCGGCATTAGGCCGGCGTGGTGGACTATAGCCTAATGCCTCTCAGACTGGGAAGGGACCGGTGCCCAGCAGTGGGACAGTTAATGGGCTGGTGATGATCAAGATGATGATGATGAGTGGTACTGACCACATCGTAACCACAACGCAACCACTAGCAACACCGCAAACTAACGTCCGACCACATCGCAGACACAACGCTGCGTCGACGCACTGGGGGGCCAGACAAGTTGCATTTTGACATTCGAATCGACAGCCAACATTTATGGAAATGACATTAGTGACAGCCCGATTTGTCGAAAGCTGGTGTCATTTCCATACATTTTGTTTGTCGATTCGAATGTAAAATGCAACTTGTCTAGCCCCCCTGACCGGTGTCGATCTGTCTGTCTACACTCTCGTCTCGTGAGCATCATCGCAACTACTAGCGACAACTCAACCACATCTATATTGTGTAGAAACTACAATGCAACTGCAACTAGCAAAGAAACAATTTTGTTTATAATTCAGTATTGCTTAAAATTATTTAGACAATTCATTTTGCAACACCACAGAGCTTGTATATAGAGTTTTAGTTACTTATTACTTTTAACGCATACTTAACATACATAACACATAATTTATTTTATTTCCTACTTTTAAATCAGTCGATAAATCCTAAATGATCATCTAAAATGAAAATTGATCCACCTAAAGATGATTTTCAAAAGCAGCCCGCATAAAGCGTATAAAATCCGCCATATTTTTTTAAAATTTGTGACACTTGTGCCTTCAAGGCGAATATCTAAATCGGTTAAGCCGTTGAGTAGTTACGCCCCGACATAGGAACGGACATACATAAGTCTGATAACCTCAAACATTAAGTGACATTGATTTGGTTCCATCATCAACCCATATACACCATTGCTGAGCACGCTGCATATAAGCCATTGCTGAGCACGTACATAGTTCCAAGAGCAGTACAGGGGGGCTAGACAAGTTGACAACGACTAACAAAATGTATGGAAATGGCACAAGCTTTCGACAAATCGGGCTGTCACTAATGTCATTTCCATACATTTTGTTTGTCGATTCGAATGTCAAAATGCAACTTGTCTAGCCCCCCAGTAGTGGTATGGAGAGGAGACTTGCAATATGTTAACGTGGGCTAGTCTATTCAGCAAATAGGCAAGGCGTTCCTGAGATTCCAACTCGAGATATAGTTTTCGAATAGAAAACCAGTAGAGAAGTAGATCAGAGGACCAAAGAGACCAAAGGTCATGTCACTAAGCTACAAATGCTTGATTTTGTTAACCTGCCTGTAACAAATGACGTTTTGTATGACCAAAACATTAACTCAGGTGTAAACGAATGAGCCAGTTTCTCTCTTTCTATAGCTCTCTTCAAAAATAACAGTTTTCGTTGCTGTGTTAATGGTTGAATCAATGAATCTATCCTTAAGAACATAATGAAATATTTTGGTATTGCCCGTAGAAATCCCAATAATCTAGAGCGTTTGATGGTGACAGAAAGGAAAAGACCTATAGGCCGGAGTCCAAAACGTTGGATGGATCAGAATCGTCATCGGGTACCCCATCGTAACAAATGTAGGCCTACAGTCGATCCGATAGACTGGTACAGAGTCACACGATCCTCAGCAGTGAGGGAACGATTAAGAAGAAAAAGTATTACTTTTAATTCTGCCGTACATACGACGCAAACAAAGCCACGAGCTGAGGCTAAGTAGTAAAAGATAAGTGCACAAAAAAATTCCAATAAATAACTTATAAGAATATCGTTATATTTGGACAAATATTTCACTATCTACAAATCTTTCACATTTGTCGCATATTTTACTTAAAAAGTCGTGTATAAAATGATATATTTTTTTAATAGTTACACTAGTACTGTTGAATTAAAATGTCGGTGTTGTTGTTCCTGTTGTGTGCGTGTAGCGCAGCGCTAGCGGTACCTACCGCGGAGTATTACGCGTTGGAGGAAGCTGAGCTACACTTTGAGCGCTTCATACAGGAACACGGGAAGAACTACGCCGATGAAATCGAGAAGCAAGTCAGGTTCCAAATATTCAAAGACAACCTGGAACACGCTAATCGCATGAACGTGAAGAGTACACATGCAGTATTCGGTATGATATGTTTAACTGATATAATTATCTTGATAACTAGCTTCCCGCCAGCGGCTTCGCCCGCGTGGTCTTGATAACTTTTAATTACTAGTAGTATTTACTTTTCTTTCAGGAATAACACAGTTTATGGATCTGACAACAGAAGAGTTCGTCAACATGCACACCGGTTTGATGCCTGTTGCCAACGTTACTTCGGACGATTGTTCTGTGTTATCTGACGATGATATCCCCAATGTAGACGCGCCGGAGTCGTTTGACTGGCGCGAACATGGCGCCGTCACTCGCGTTAAGGATCAAGGCCAATGTAATTCGTGCTACGCGTTCAGTTCAGCTGGTAAAAACTACTAGATACTCATACCGTACTCATTCATGTGTAGCCATATTTATTACTAGCTTTTCGCCAGCGGCTTCACCCGCGTTTTTATATTCGGAGCCTATCAATTCAAACAAACACACAATCAAATCTTTCCTCTTTATAATATTAGTATATTTATACAACCATATTTATTAATCTGATATTTGAAAGTTGTTTTGTTTCTTGCCATGGAACTTCAGATGATATTGAGCAGAAATAAGTATTAAAATATTTTTATAGAAATATAATCATCTTTCAGAAAACATAAAAACTAATTAATATTTTTACTAAAAAAAAATGGTTTTCAGGACACCTCGAGGGCCAGTACGCTATCAAACACCAACAACTTATAGAACTCTCTGAACAACAGATTGTTGACTGCGACGCTACGAGTGACGGATGTGATGGCGGACTTATGGATCTGAACTTCAAGTAATTGCTACCGTTTTACTTCTAAACTATACTAATTTTACGCTGTCTGGCAGTCGACATCCACAGTGTATCTGGGTCCCTAAACCTAGATGCACTGTGGATACGTTACACCAAAAATGGTGTGTGAAATATCACTCATACCGGACATTCTGGCCCCATCGGTCACGGTCATAGGATCACAAATATTCACGACGATCCACTTATATATACCTAAGCTAACTGCACCTACACACATAGTAGGTGAAAATGGTTTAGTACTTATGGCCAGCCTCCAAATTTTTTTGTTTCCATGTTTTTATGGTATTACATGATATCGTCTACCGTCATTAACATTGATGAGTTTTACCTTGTTTATTGCATTCTCAGAATCTTAAAAATTGTCGCTTGACACAGAAATTAAAGTACAGGTCAGGTCAAGTACAGGTAAGGTAAAGTTCTTTGGAGAAATAAAATTCTTGAAACCGAGGTCACTGTTTGATTTACTTAAGTAATAAATACACCACTCCGCTTTGTTAACAGGGCACTCATGCAACTTGGTGGCATCACGACCGAAGACAGATACCCCTATGTTCATGTAAAACAAACGTGCAGGTTCGATGCAAGTCAAGCAGTGGTGAAGGTTACCGGATGCAATGTATACAATCTGCAAAGCCAAGAGGCATTAAAACGATTAGTCTACAGTGTCGGACCCATTTCTGCCGGTAATGACCAGTTCTTGTTTAATGCGGATGCGGATTCTGAAAGCAAGTCTGCAGCTGTTATTGTAAATATGAAGTAGTAATCCTGTAATAATTATCAATCACACTTTTTATAGCCCTGAAAGCTTCAGCATTCCAACAGTACCATGGAGGTATCATGCCAATAATACTTATTTATCAATCACACTCTTTTTAGGCGTACAATCTACGGGATTCCAAAAGTATCGTGGGGGTGTTATATCAGAAGAAGCATGTGATGTGGGAAAGGTTAACCACGGTGTGTTGATCGTGGGATACGGAACATTAGGTATGATATAAATCCTCTATAATCAATTATTGACATTACACCAGTGTGATATGAAAAATAGGCAGATGTGTACTGCGCCCCATGTCAGTTGTCTGTACTTCCTATTACTGTGGGCGGGTTTATTGCTAATAACATGTCAAATTTAAACACCGTGCTGTTACCAAGAATTTTGCTTCTGAACGAATACGACATGGATATGAGTGCATAGACCTAACGTACACTGGGAGATGAAACGCAATGAGAAAAGTGGAAAGAATGGAGGGAGGCTTTCAGGAGGGGAACAAAACTGGCCAAATTAAAAAAGCCTAATATATACCAAAGCATGTACCAAAATGTGGCAAGGTTTCTAGTCTGCTAAGCCTCGCACCAAGACCAGAACTGGTGAGGTATGTAAGAAACTCGTTTTACAACCCTGACGATGTCAATGTAAACCTTCCTCCACTGATCTACTAAAAGTTAAATTTATAAAGTTAGCAAAAATCCTTGTATTTCAGGCTTTTTGATGTTACGAGAGTGTATGTTGTTTCTAATAGTTCGTAAGTTTTGATTTAATTAAATGATTTCTTTTAGGTGGCGTACCATATTGGCTTATTAAAAATTCCTGGGGCACCGGCTTTGGTGAAGCAGGTTACATCAAGATTAAACGCGGTGAAGGTGCTCAATCCTGTGGATTAATGCAGGGGCAGAGAGTATCAGCAAGTGTCGAATAATTTTATCAAACATTCGATTTTTGCTGCACATTTTCAACTCACGACAGCTTTTTCCTTATTTCTTTTAAAATCTATCATTAATTAACTTCTTTTGGGATTTGGTTACTTCTTCTTCTTTTATTTTATATTTCTTGGTCCCACTATGTTTATTTTAATTTTTTGGGTAAATAAATAATCTCTTGAGCATTAAGACTATTTACTTTTTATTTTGTAACATTGGGAAAAGGTTTTGTTTCCACAAAATAGCACCAAATAATATAAAAATTTTATACTAACACTGATAAAAAAAACCAGTCACCTACAGAGAGCCACTAACAGAGCACTCTAATCAAAATGAACAAAGATACGAAATCTAATATAATTTTCGATATCAATTCAAAATGATATCAAACGCATTAAATCGAGACAGCATTATAGCAACACAAAGTTTAATTTAACTCACAATACGTTTTCAAGTAACAAACGCCATTATTGGCTAAACATCGACCAAAGAACCCGCTGCTCCGTCAGATTCATTTGATATTTCCATTAAATTTCAATTTCGAGACTCATCTTAGTTGACAATGGAATATTTTACAATGGTTTCAGAGAGGCTGCTACTGTTGCACCTATACTATTTGTCTTCAATGTAATGAGAGAGAAGGTACTGAGAAAGAGCAAATTTCACGCCGTGCCATGTATGGTGTAAATCCTAAATTCTGAGGATTGTATTGTTAGTGATTCATTGATGGTTTTTTTATCCACTCCGCCCCACCGGCCATTGTGGGCAGCGATGGCGGCGGATACAAATTCCCTCACATCTTTGGGGTTCCCTGCTTAAAGGTTTTACTAACCAACAATATTTGTTGAATTGACAGAATAATGTTGAAAATTATTGATATTGTTGATATAAGAAGACTGGTTAGCGATAGTTTTACTAAGATGGTGAGTAGAAAATGTCACGGCCGATATTTTTTTAAAGCAAGTCAATTTTTATGCTTTTAGGAGTATTTATATCACTTCTTTTTTTAAGAAAATACGAACGAAGCTGTTCAGTGTTCAAGTCGAAATCATTCAACTATAATACGGGTCTATGATAACCTATTCGATCAAAAAATATTTTAGATAAATGTATTTAGATGAGTTTCAGAGAAACAGATTCCGAAATATCTCAAAACTAAATAAATTCTTACGGAACCTTCCAAGTCCTTAACCCATGCCCGCTGTTTCCCAACAATGGGCACCATTGTTACATTTGTATTTTAATACACACGACAAAATCGGTATAGATAAATAATGTTTAGTTTTTTTGGTCATTTGTTAGCGTGAATGGTCGGTTCCATCGAGTCTGGCCGCACCGCCATATTGACGTTCATTCATCATCAGCGTAGAATATATTCGTCATATTATGTACCACAAAGGTCCTTTGTAGCTATTTTATTAGAGCCATACATATTGTGGGTGTTTTTGGAAATGATTTGAGTCGAGTGGACAGAAATTTGGAAATGGATTAAAAGAACTTGTTGAAAGTGTACCTGTCTATAGAGTCCATCCAATACAGTAATTCTTTTCCTATCGTTCATAATAGTATCTATTCTGTTCACGCTGCGACACAAGGTTTAGCTAATCTGAAAATTGGTTGCTGACTGCGTCAAATATGCAGATACTCACTTTTATCATTTTATTGCAATTTAGATTACATATTACCTTATTCCTTTTATTTGATTATTGTCTCACTGCGGTGTACATACAGGTTTCCTCTCAAATTGAGAGCGATTTGGTTTAATTCAAATCGCTAGCCTCTATAAGTTTCCAAAGTCCGCAAGAATTCTATAGAAACCTTTAGACTTGTATGTTACATCAGCATGTGGGATTTCATGCTATATCAATTCTGCACATCAATTCGACGAGCCAGATAATTTCAACTAAAACCCCTATCCTAAAGGGCCCTAGCTCATCATTAACTGCTAGCTATCAAACCAAATATACTATCACTGCATTTGCTTTACGTTAAACTAAAAAGAACCGTTTACTGATATTAAAAAAGAAACTCACTGGTGTAAACCTCCCTCTTCATAACTATATTATCATACACATCCGGTGCCCGCCCACTGCATGAATTAGTAATGTTATCCGTACATTGCTCACAATGTGTTACACCTTACGTTTTTTGTCAGTGTAAAACGATATTGTAATCTGTATTGTAATTGTTACGTATGGTATCATCTTAATGGTGACGTGTAAGAATTTAATCCAACAAGTGAAAACTAGATGTGAAAATGAAAATAATGATAGGTTCAGGGTGAATTGCTATTTTTGTTGCCACGAATTCTACTTGTTATTATGGAGGTTTCCCTCGTTCTGTAAATGTATTAATTAGTGATGTGATTTGATCGTTTACATCTAAACTGCTATCTATTAAGGCTCGTGCCTTGTGTTTCACCAAAGTTATTTCGTATTCCAAAAACATTGCATTATACAACAGTATTAGATTTTTCAACTATTGAATTTGGAGGTTCCATCGTTGGTATGTCTTTATCAGTTATGATACGGTCTAATTTCGTTTGGTGGGAATATCCAAACATTTTTATCTTCATGAATCAGGAGTTACGTTATTCAATTCTTCAATTTGGCATAACAATAATCTTTTGTTACCGTTACTAAGCAAACTTTGACTTCTAATAATACAACGAAATCAAGTTTATTAGGAAAACAACGTTACTTAAAAGGGTGCTTATCATATTTATCAACGTCTGGGCACCCCCTTAGAGATAGGCGTCGAACCGTGTCAGATCCTAACCAAACTGCCCGCGGCGAAGATTAGGAAACGAGTTACATCTACTATCTCTTTCTAAATTCTTAAAGAAGAAAGGGACAGGTGGATCTTGTGACAGGGTTCAAGCAGGTTTCGAAAAAATCCAATGTTACTCGTTGGGCAGGTTACAGGGAACGTGGGTGCCATTGTGCATTTAGTATCCGATTGTTATGGACTTAAGGAATTGAGGGTCGACTTGAATAGTGGAGGACATTAGGAAGCATCATGTGAATGTAACAGAAATCGTGTATGTGGATGACTTTCTGACCTTCATAAAGCATCTAAATTATAGGTATTTACAGAAACGATATTCTTTCTCTTTCGGTTGTTGTGTAAGTAGACACGTTTTTCATAACGAGGTATAAAGTAAAACAACATTACGTGTCCTTTCAAATGAGGAAGGAAAAAATATAATTAATTAATACAAAGAAAAACAATTCATAAACTTAAAACTTTTGTAACCTTTTACCGCATCACCCCTTAATCCCTTCCTAAAAAATACCAATAAGTACCGACAAGTATCATTTTTAAAACTTTTGTTTCTATTATATCTTCCAAGGCAATAATAATATATGTAATGAGTATATTATATCTTGTAAAAATAAAACTATATTTCTCTATATAAGTCTACAATCACTTTATTTGCTTAAGTATTGAATAACGACTCAGCTTTGAAGTTTACACCTTTACAATCGGTCCAGCGATTCCTAAGTGACTGGACACCCAAACTCAAGAGTCCTCAGTAGTGGGAGGGGAGATCCAAATACCCCATAGATTTTGCGTGCAGATCAAAGCTTATATGGAAAGCCACTTGGCTTTAAAAACGCCACTCATATAGCTTTGATTTGCTGAATAGAGCCCATTATACCAATGTTTAGTATGTTATTTCAGCGGTTGTGGGCTTTGGAAATAAAAAGGATCAATCTGAGTAGAAAGCTTTGAGTTAGGTGAGTTATTTTTCCAATTCGTTGATATCCCTTTTACTTAAAATCGGCAAAGAAGAAGAGGAAAATTAAATATAAGTCGTCATATTTATGATATAATTACGCTTCGTACAAATTCCTGCTAAAAGCATGATATTATTAGCAAGGAACTTGAAGCATTTTGAACAAGGATAATTTTATTCAGTCCGGAACAAAATCTGTATCACGTGTTCAGTCTTTTGTCTGCCTAAATAATATCTATTACTAAAAATAAAGTCCTATACCACCTACGCTTAGGTATTTATAACATTTAGTGATCATTTTAATATAAATCTACTTTAGGACATAAAATATATGAAAGGCTCATCGCCTACAGGTAATCTTATCATTCATACAGCAAGATATTATTATCTACTTATCAGTTTATTTTTAATACATCTTTGGGTTGGGAAGCACACAATTTTAGCATTGATGGTAGAAATTCATTGAGGTACTAAAGAATAGGCACTGAATGAAACTGAGAAGTCAGTTATTCCTCCGTATATTGTGGAGTAAAGCGCCAAAACGTAGGTAGGTATAATTTGGTTAGGTTGGAAAAACTGACCTCATGTAAAATAAATCTTAAAAATATCTGATGCAGGAGTAAAATAATTAATTCTAGAAAACAAAGTTTAACTAACATCAAGGAATACTAGTATAACTACCTAAAGGTTTCCTTTAAGACACGGTTTTTCTAGTACAACAGATTAATACCTCAATTAATGAACGAAAATAAACATATTGTGTGATCGTATCAAAGGCAAACAAGTGACATATGGTGCGTGGCGTCACGGCCACCATTTAATTTGTAATTTGATTTGATTACAATTGTGTTACATTAGGATGTTACTGTTGTAATATTTGATGTCTCTTAGTGACATTTGCGTCACGCATGGGTGATATTGGATCGGTGCGTGTCCCCAATACCGTGCCGCCTTTTCCACATAAAAAAGTAATTTCTACCAGATCCAATTATAAGAAAGTATAACCATTTTACGCAATACTTTCTTCAATAACGGTATTTAGACGATAGGTTGGTATTGTCAAATACGATTGGATTCTGTTATTGTATCCGAATGTATCAACACAACGGATTCATTATACACCGATGTTGAAAGAGAGATAGGCAGGTTGAAAAGACCTGCCAACTTTTATTCAGGACTCAGTCATTATAATTGGCATTATTTTATCAGCCAAAAGAGGTCCACTGCTGAACAAAGGCCTCGCCCATATACTTCCACAAGGACTAAGAGAGGTAGGGCACAGCCATTTATGGCTCAAATCTGAAGCAGCCCATCTGGGGAAGTACCTCCACCTTACAGAAAACTTCAGCCAATAACACACTTTATTGTGTGTTGTGTTCATGTAGTGAGTAACATGTAGCCAGAACTCCTTCCAAGGATACGCTGCGCTGGCAGCAAGAGGAATATTCCCATAATGTCAGCGCAGTTAATCCTCCATAAACCTCTAGGAGGTTTTTAGGGTCGGCAACGCGCGGGTCTTACCCCTGGTGTTGCAAGCGTCCATAGGCTACGGTAACCGCTTACGATCAGGCGGGCCGTATGCTTGTTTGCCACCTTAGTGGAATAATAAAAATACCAGTGTTTATTGTGTGGTTTCTTTGTTGACTTCTAACTACCTTCAAATGAAAGTTCATACATTAGGTACAACCTATAAAACCTTCCTTTAGGCTCGGTCGAAGTCAGGTAAATAAAATTGGAAGTATTTACACTTTGCTATCTAAAAAAAAATTAACGTTTCAAAACATTTTATTCCTCTAAAATTACCATCCAATTAATAATATTCGAATCATAGATAACCAAAAAAAAAAGAATATTCCGGAATTCAAAATACGAATGCTGGTGCCGATCTGTCTGCCGTGCCAGACGTTACGGCACCTACCTGGCATCCAATCCCTGATCCTATCTCTTTCTCACACACACACTACCAGACGAGTGAGCGAAACAACAATATACCATTCCTTTCATTTGAATGAAAAGGTGAAAAAAACATGGCGCGAGTACGATTTTGTTTGTTCTAGCCGCCCGAACTGACCCACGTCATTATAAAGTGTTATCTCAGATGAATATATTTTTAATGCTGGCTTTTTTTCTTTTTGTAATGTGTGAGGAATGATATTTCTGAATATATCGAGTATAAACTGTAGTACATGTAGGATTTTCAGATTATTATTATTAATTTTAATAATGTAACAGATGTAGTCGCACATTAATTTTATCGACACAAAATCATCGTGGCCAAATGGGCCCATGGCCGAAAAATTACAACTTAACTCGCAGCTAACCTTTTGCCACTTTGAAAATATAGTCTACTGAGTAACGAAATAAAGACCATCAATCTGCCATCGCCAGGGCTAAATGACGCACTTAAAAACTTATTCGACCGTATCGTCACCTAACGTAGTAGTAGTGGTCAAACGCAAGCAATAATCTACTTAATTATTATAATATTTAGGGCCAGTCGTATAAGTTCCAGTTAAATTACTTGGCAGATAATTTTAAACAAATGTTGTTCCATTTTTCAATTTATCCGGCGGTTAACGGCTATCCAAAAATGGTGAAACAGGCCTTTAATATTTGTAAATTACTTTCATATATAAAATTCAAATAATAATAATCAGTAATTTATAAAAATTAATAATCTCATAAAATAATTATCTGAAAATGTTACATATACTGCGGCCACCAGCGCCCGCGCATCGCAAAGTGATCGAACTCCGTTTTATTAAAGGTTTTATTAATGTACAGGATGGTCGGAGGCATTTTTATATCCCTACCCTGCTCCCGAACGGGCTGGCGTGACGTGGGAACTATAAGCAGTGACTTCTTATTTTTCAAGTGTTTCGAGCATATTATAAGTCGTGGTTTGTTGCGTGGCGTACCTTAGTAGATCTTCTGAGAAGGTAGTAGGGCCTCCTTATTGCAATTTCAGTTAGAAAATTCAAATGGAAGTAACAATAGATTATTTATCTCTTAATATATTAACTAAATTAAAAATTTAGAATACCCCCGACACGAAATGTAATTTGCCATTCTGTGGTGGCGGCCATCTTGGATTGAAATTTATCATAGTGTTGTATTCTCTTAGTTAAGCCCTTTCATTTGATACCCATATTGAGGGAGTTGTGAAAAAATATGTAATTCGCTATTTTGTGGCGGCGGCCATCTTGGACCGATTTTGATCAAACATAGCTAAGAACACTCCCGACTATTTCACCTTTCAAATAAAAAAATCAAATCGGTTCATCCGTTCGGGAACTACGATGCCACAGACAGACACACACACACACACACACACACAGACACGTCAAACTCATAACACCCCGTCGTTTTTGCGTCGGGAGTTAAAAATATAAGACTCCGAACTGCTTCATAGAACCAGACAAATTCCACGACATGGGTACATAACACAGAACTTAAAACATACCCCAGCTAGCAAACGTATGAACTCAAATTGCTGTTAAAAATTTAAGTGAGATATTTTCTGTGATAGTCTCTAACAAAAAATAATTTAGATTTCTATGCTAATTTCGAGGAAATACTTGTACAATATTCTTAAAGAGCAACCCTTAAAAAACTCCAAAAAGATCGTTTCACTTACGCAAAAAATATAACAATAACTTACAACAACGTAGTCAATACCGACTGCATCTAATTCTAACGACACAATGACCTAGCAAAAAGTCCCCTAATGATTTATCTAGGCGAACCGGCCAAAACCGGACAGAACCGGACACAGGGCATCACCTGCTAAGCCGCCGTTAAGCTCTTCGACCACATTTGCCATAAAATAAGATTTAAAACACGGCCCATAAATAATGTTTACCTTATTATTCATTGTTGTAGCTTTGTGTGCAGCAATTTAATTCGACATGGTTGGTGCCGCCCCTAGGTGTGACAAAGTGATAGTAACAACCCTAGCTCTAATTTCGTTGAAAGTGTAAATCATTGCGTGAGTTTAGTTTTTGCCACAACTTACACGATTGTGGGTGCCAGAAGAGATATGCGGCCAGATCTTGAAGGTAACCGACGGAGGCTTCTTCCATCTTAACATAACTATCTATCAGTATTAAAATTGGTGATAGGCCCCCCAGAAAAATGAAGTTCCACAAGATTAGGCTTCTGTCGCTAAGACAGTCCGCCACTGCTGCCAGTCTGCTGATTTTCTACTGTTACCTTGAATGCATTTGACCCTTGTCATGCAGGCGGTGCTAAACCTTTCCGGGTTGTTCGGTATGTTCTGCGTGACAAGGTCAGAGAAATGAGGACATTCGCCAACGCACCAAAGTCACTGATATCGGTAAAAGAGTTGCGCAGTAGAAAGGACAAAGAGCCTGTTTTGGAGACCCCGAACGAAAACGACCCGGATGTCGAATTGTAGGCAGAACATTGAGGGAACATTGCAGAGGCAACAGCAATTATGCTGAAGAAGAAACACTTTCACTTTTCAACCGACTTCAAAAAAAGGAGGAGGTTCTCAATTCGATTGTATTTTTTTTTCTTTTAAACTTGTATGAAAGATTCGCTGGGCCAATGTTTAAGGGAATGTTCCTTGCTGCCAGCACAGCGCATCCTTTGAAGGAGCTCTGGTAACCGTACTCACTGCTGGTACACAACACACAATAAAGGTGTTATTTGGCTGTAGTTTTTTGTAAGGTGGACCTACTTCCCTAGACAAATTGCTGACCTGTCATAAAGCCTTTCATATCGGGTACAAAGTCAAAATTTTCATCCAATTAGAGTCACAAGAGCATTGAGCGACGGTCTACAAGTACCTAGATTGTCCAACAAGAGTTACTTAGTTTACATTGTATATAGGTACTAATATTAGTTATTACCCTTAAATTTCTAACTAGAATCTGAGTAAAAGTCGCTCGGACTCGTTAGATGCAGGCGGTATACGACCGGTCCCTGTGGAAGTCGATGGGGGAGGCCTTTGATCTGCAGTGTTCCTCTTTTCAGAATCTGAGTGATTATTTTAGTTGTTGAAAAAAAAGGACATAGCATAAGTCCTCAGGATACAATCTATCTCCTGGTCAAATGTTATAGAAATCAAGAATGGAAGGATCAGACAGATAGTTACTTTGCTGGGTGGGTTTCCTTAGTTTGATTCCAAGGTTAAGTTATTTATTGGGTATCAATATAAGTGGTTAGTAATGAAATCTAGTTTTAGCAATACCTATACTTTAAATTACCCTTAAAAGGATAAAGGCATGATGATATGTCTCTTCACATGCTGTTGATTTGAATTAATGATCAAATAATACAAAAAAATAATGAATTCATGACAAATAAACAGTTCCATTAATCGAATTATTGACAGAATTTATGGTCCAATACAAAGCATTACAAAATTTTATCTCAATGTCTTCATAATGCCTTACAAACTATTGCAAATTGAAAAAAGAAATACAGACGACTATATCTTCCACTCGATTTATTAAAACTGACATAAAGTTACGCCCACTTTAACCCTAATGTGGTGCAAATTTAGTAACAGTTACCCCTTTCTGCAATTTCGTGTCTGTCTTCTTCTAATACGTGGGGTTCGAGAGGGAGATGAATATGTCCCTTAAAGCAATAAAGTTGTCAGTGCACATTTACAAATTTGACGTTTATTGCAAAATTATACAGGAAAACTTCCCATTAGCTGCTTTGTTGATCTATGCTATTGATTTTAGACCATAAATAGTAAGTATTGTCACCATTAACTCCACGCTTAGTCATGATATTTTGATACGTTACTATCATGAGAGTAAATTTTCATCATCATAATCATCCAAAAATGCGGGAGGCCTTTATTCAGCAGTGGACCTCCAACAGCTGAATAAAGG
Organism: Acronicta psi; assembly: GCA_946251955.1. Taxonomy (NCBI): domain Eukaryota; kingdom Metazoa; phylum Arthropoda; class Insecta; order Lepidoptera; family Noctuidae; genus Acronicta; species Acronicta psi. Next base: position 15,323,486 of record OX276470.1, on the reverse strand, counting down.
CCTCCCCCATAAACTTCTCAAGGATTATAATGCCGCCTGCATCCAACGATTTCCAGCGACCTATATCAGGTCATCCGTCCATCTAGTTGGACGCCGTCCTACGCTACGCTTTCTGGTGCGTTGTCTTCACTCCAGAAGTTGTGCAGTAACCGCTTAGCGTGGTATGGACATGTGATGCGTAGAAGTGAAGAGCATGTTACCAAAAAGGTTTTAAGCATAAATGTGGATGGATATAAGGGAAGAGGAAGACCAAAGAAAAGATGGATGGACTGTGTGAGAAAGGATATGACCACAAAGGAAGTGAATGATGAGATGACGGCTAATAGAGATGTATGGAAGAAAAAGACATACTGCGCCGACCCCAAGTGAATAGGGATAAGGGCAGGAGGATGATGATGATGATGATGATGTCTTCACTCCAGAACCTTTTTGCCTTAGCGGCCATCAGTTCCACGAGCTAGTACTTACCGTGATTAAATTAAAGCCCGTTGTTATCTATTATCTAATAAATATGATATCAGAAAAACCCAAATTTTAAAATAGCCCCTTTTCTTCCTAGAAAATGACATTGGTACTGAGCAAGGGTAGTAAATTCATCCATGTTGCCTATTAGGATTTATTTAAATAAAAAACTGACCTCATAACATCAAAAGCGAGAGCGATTATGAGCTTTAATCTACATAAAACACGTCACACGGCATCAAGCCTATAAATAATATCATCACATTATGTTAAACCAAAGATTAAGTTGATGAAAGCAGAATACCAACAAACGAGAAAATATAAAGACTATCACAAAATAAATTATGTTAAACACCAGTTAATCCTATCTTAAACTGAGATCAATAAAACGGTATGTTACATTACTTTTACTGACACGAGAGTGAAAGTGTCAATTTCGTTTTTTGTTTATAGAAATTTCTTTAACGGTAATCGCATTATCATTTTATAATTAGCAAACGAATAATTTAAATACTTCAATCATTTAGAAATGCCGTGTATTTAGACCGCAAGAGGATGGCGAAGAATTCAAAACATCCTCTCCACGCATAATCATCTTAATTATCAACCCATTCACTGTATCTTCAGAAAAAGAGAGTGCGGAATAAAAGATATCATATGCCGAAGCCGTCGAGAAAATCACTCAGGTGAACAGGTTAATTAATCACCTAATTATACACCTTGAATTCGAATTCAACAAGACCTACAACATGGCAGTCCTGGGGGGCTAGACAAGTTGCATTTTGACATTCGAATTGACAAACAAAATGTATGGAAATGACATTAGTGACAGCCCGATTTGTCGAAAGCTTGTGTCATTTCCATACATTTTGTTTTGGGTATATCTGGATATATTATGGATTTCTTAGCAATGTGATCGGCCCAGCGCTGTTTCAGCTTACCCATCCTTTGAGCTGCGTTGGTAACTTTGGTTCTCTAATGGATATCTTCGTTGCGGAGTTTAAATAAGTTTACCCCCATACCTCCCATAAGTAGTTGTGTAACTAAGCTTTCCATTTCTCTCACTATATTATAGTATGAGTATGTCCCCGTGGAAGTCAAGGGTTCCCTTTGTTCAGCAGTGGACCTCTTTTGGCTGATAAAAAAAGAAAGAAAGAAAGAAAGCAAGAAAGCAAGAAAGCAAGAAAGAAAGAAAGAAAGAAAGGAGAAAGAAAGCAAGAAAGAAAGACAGCAAGAAAGAAAGAAAGGAAAAAGAAAGAAAGCAAGAAAGAAAAGACAGAAAGAAAGAAAGCAAGAAAGAAAGAAAGCAAGAAAGCAAGCAAGCAAGAAAGAAAGAAAGAAAGAAAGAAATAAAGAAAGAAAAAAAGTTTATTTGCCACAGACAAGGACTCACTATTATAATGGTTTAACTTATAATTATTTAAATTAAATTAAATTGTTAAGATGATGGTGATTATGATGAGTATGTTTTTACTGTTTTTTATCTTAGATAGGCTTGCGCTTGACCACAACTCGCCTACTGTTAAGCAACGATGTGGCCTAAGATGGAGCGCCTTTCCTAGAAGATACCGATTCACTCTCGCCTTGAAGACACCCAAATTATAGGTCTCTGGGACGTTTCGGCTGTGAACTGACGGCATTGTTATTCTCCATTCAAGCTAAATGCTGCACTAAAGAATTTATCAATCATTTCATTTACTAACTGATTGATATAATTATCTACCTAAAAATAATATTATAAGTAATCAGCTATTATTTAAATTTTAACGGGATTATACAACAACGAATTTAATGTACTTACTTTCTACTCGTTCCAAATAATATAATATATGCTAAATCTAACTTGTATTAATAAAAGACTATCAATCAGTTATAAATTGGGTTAAATAAGTAGCGGGATTTTAATATTCATTGAAAAATTAATATGAACATCGTTTTATGTTTCCATAACATATGGAACCGCTTATAGACCAGACATTCATTTTAAATGTTTTGAATAAAGCCAATGTAGGTATTTATTTATTTATTTAAAAACTTTATGCACAATTGGTACACAAGTGGTATTATCATCATCTTAGCCTCTTCCTATCGATGTTAGGGTCAGCACAATGTAGGTATCAGATGCGGCTAGGGTTGCCAGGTCCCCAAACCTAATAGCTGGACAGACTAGCCAGTTTGGCCGGACAGTTTGGCCGGACATTTGGGTAAAAAGGCCGGACACGCTCCCGGTGACCGACAGTCGACTCGCCTGCGTTCGACTACGCTCGGCGCTCGCTCTTTTGCGAAATGCAAAAGGCCTAACAAAAGCCATGAACCGTTTATTTTGGCCGGACACGCATTAAAAAGCCTACTTATGTCCGGTTTATCCGGACGCCTGGCAACGCTAGATGCGGCTGATGTGACTGAATAGTATTTATTCATCCAACGACTACCGGATACCTACCTAAGTGCCTGTTTCACAACCTCTGGATAGGCGCTAACCGCTGGATAAATTCAAAAACGGAATATTTGTATAAAATGATCTAAGTACCAAGTTATTTAACGGGAACTTATCAGTAAGCTCTGAAACAAGCCCCTAAATATCCAAAACAACAACTGTTTGTCAGGCTTTTCATTTTCCTGCCACTAACGATTGACATAGGTGTTCCCGAGACTGACGAGCTTAACGTGTTTTCTAAGGCATAAAGGAGTCTCGATGTGCAAAAGATGGGCAACCATCCAAAGACTGACCGCGGCAAGCGCAAATTTTAATCTTGCTGATCAGTTGATCATCGTGTTTATTACTTAGCCTTGTAGAATCTAAGTTACAAAACAAATTGTGGTATTACAGTTGCCACTATACGGCAGGCGGCCTATAGGACCGTCAGATATATTATCCTTAGGCTGTCTTCACACTTTCGCCAGCACCTGTTGATTTCTCCCGCTTAAACGCCTCTCAACGCATAATCTTAAGTAAGCACGCAGCCTATTAACTTTTATGGCATATTAACGAGCAAACATAACTAAAGATTAACTACAGATTAGCGTTAGTGTAACGCAGGATTAAACGTTGTTTAATAAGGTATAGATTTAATGTATGTCGATGGGCTTGTTTTCTGGTTTGATAATGAAGGCTTTATTGCTCCTGTAGCGGTTTGTTAGGTAATTTTCTTTAAAGAAGAAAGAAAGAAAGAAAGAAATTTTTTTTTTGGACTCGCACAGAACACGAAATACAAAATATAAAGAAAAAAAAATATTAAATAAATGCTATCCTGCGCAAGGCCAAAAATAGGGCCCTATCTCAGCATAATTCTGTGACATCAGGTTACGGAACATACCCGATGCCACAGCGCTGGTTTTCTAATAGGGCCTTGTGACGCCACGAGTAGCCACAAGCACCACGCAAGTACAGAAAAAAAGGAATAAATAAATAATAATTATTATATTATAAAAAGTGTGTAAATTCCTAGTAAATAAAGAAAAGAATATATATGTATATATGAAAATATAACAATACTAAATAAATAGCGACTAATCACTTCCACATCATTTGTCAATCATATAAAATTATGACCATAGACTACAAATGATGGGAGCGAATGGGTCGTCACATGACAGCACTCTACGAAAACTTCCGCCTATTAAAAGCTTCATGGATAAAATATCATAAGCGCCAAGGATATATTTCGATTACTTAACATAACAGGCCATCTCGCCTGCATTCCCTGTGGGGTTAGGCAGCAGTGTACGCACAATTCGCTGGTATGTTCAGGCCCGAATTAATAGATACTTGGCTAAAGCTTGGAATCGAACCTGTACAGGCATTTTAATTTGTATTCATTAAAACTGAAGCATTAGTTTAGTAATACGGCTTTTAGCTACTGCCACAGTAACCCGAGGAAGAATAATAATGATTTCATGGTGTGGTATATCTATACTAATATTAAAAGAGAAAAGATTTCAAGTTATTTTTACCCGACTGCCGAAGGAGGAGGGTTATGTATTTGACGCGTATGTATGTATGTATGTCCGTTCCTATGTCCGGTCGTAACTACTCAACGGCTCAACCGATTTAGATAAATGACACCTCATTAGATTCGTCTTGATGGCAGAAGTGTCACTGGGTAGGTACATGAAATTAAAAAAAAATGGCGGATTTTATACGCTTTAATGTGCAACCTGATTTTGAAAATGATCTTAAGTTGTATCAATATACATTTTAAATTATCATTTAGGATCTATCTAGTCATTCTATGATGATTTATTAACTAAAAAGAAGGATATAAAATCAATTATTAAATGAAACAAAAAACCCGACTGCGTAAAAAGTACTAACTAAAAATCTAATAAAAACAAGCTCTGTGATGTTGGAAAATGTATTGCAGGCGGGACAAGCTGTTCGTTCATAAACAAAATTGTTTCTTTGCTTGTCGTTAGATTTTTAGTTATTAATGAAGGAAAAAATCGGCTGGCGAGCAGGATTCGAACCTGCTTCTTTTGGTTCGGTACACCAGACGCTTTATCCGCTAAGCTATCGCGACTACTAAAAGATAGGAAAGATTTGATTGTTTGTTTGTATTGAATAGGCTCCGAAACTACTGGACCGATTTGAAAAATTCTTTCAGTATTAGATAGCCCATTTATCGGGGAAGGCTATAGGGTACCTTCACGCTACGACTAATAGGAGCGGCGTAACAATGAAAATTTTGCAAAAACGGGGAAAAGTTATCAACACCATGCGGGCGAAACCGCTAGCGGAAAGCTAGTTTTCTATAAAATTAAAATTTACCAGCTTGTTCTTATAATTACGTATAATGATAATTTTATTTATCACTGTTAAAATATAACTGATCAACTATTTATGACAATAGCTATATCTATCGATAAATAAGAATTTAACGATCACTTTTTACCCAAACGATAAAAAATGTACTTGACAATTCTAGGTGCCTATTAGACAAAAAAGTTACTGTCACTGTAAAATCCATGAATCAGAGATGATTGCGTACTTCTATTACACGCCTCAAAAGGGGTGAAAATCACAGAAATTATCTTTTCCAATTCTTCGTTTTTTTCATAACACAACACACAAATAAGAAATTGAGGGCAGATGCGATTGTACGCAAAATCCAACAATGTGCGAATACAGACAAAAAATCGCACAATCGCAAAGAATTCACAGTTCTTGTCTTTGTGTTCCCCCAATCGAAGTTATATTAAATTTAAAACCCTTTTTAAATACAATCGAATGATATTTATTGCGTTTTTTTTAAATCGATTCGATTTCACCGTGTATTGCTCCAGATACGGACAATTGGGATTTAAAAAAATACTAAGGGTGCGTTATGGGTAACTTGAGGTCATACTCCTTAAACTTCCTACTTAAAGATTCAGGGCTGTCGCTTGCAGTTTTTAATAATTAAACTTTTTAAAATAAAATATATAACAACAGTTTTTAAAATATAACAAAAATCTAAGACGATGTAATATATTTTGAAATCAACGATAATTGAACAAAATAAATTGTCAAAAATAGACATAAAAATATAATTGTAAGGCCTTTATATCAAAAATTGAAAGGAGTTCTATTCCATATAAAGAAAAATATAATCTCGTTTCAAATAATAATCTTCAAAGGTTCGTTTATCTGAATATACTTTTATATTAAACCAATAAGAGACAAACTCCATATATCTAATATTTAATAGCAACAATCGTCTTCAGAAATATTCTACTTTACTTTTAATAACGCCATTATAATAATAAAATAATCTAATATCATAGATTTAAGCATTTTACGATCACACAATCTTTGTATCTATCAATATTATTAAGATTATTAGTGAAAACGAAATAAAACTGGTTTGGCGTCGTGAACTCTTGATACTTTGATATAAATCAAAACGGTTTTGATTAATTAAAGTAGAAATGAAAAGCACATTCACTTTTGATATAAAAGCAAATTTGAATATAAATAAGAAATTAAGTAAGATTTGTTTGAGAAAATTGATTTTTTGCATGGTGAAATAAATGATAAACACACTGTCGATATTAATAGTATTATAATATTGAATAATGTGACTCTATGAGATAGATTATTTTACCGTGGGAAATTAAAAATCTAGATATTATTTATTATTAAGTACCTAATTCAATTTATGCATAAAAATTTACAAAAATAAATAACTACAGAAGTAACAACTCTTGCCAACCCTAGTCGGAACAAACGCGTCGCAATTCGCAAGTAAGTACAGTAATTCGGCGACAGGTCACACATACGACAGCTCGTGAGAATGCGCTCACGCAGCTGACGGAGACAGCCAAGCCGAACCGATGACAGCCGGAGCGATGATCCGCATTGTTCCGCTTTAACAGTAATAGGCAATGTTTATTTGGCAAATGGCTTTTGATTATTCCTTAAGATCGAAGCAAACAGAATTTGGAGGATGCTATCAAGGGTCTGGTAATGAAATAAAAATAGAGTTGATGGTACAGCTGTTTCTAATGAAGTCAATTGAGGAATGGGTTGAGTCCATTGAGTTACTTGTCGATTTATCCCTATAAGACCTACTTATAAACTATGCAACTCTATTTGATACTCTATAACAAACGTACCCGTTCGGTACTCTTTTTAAGGAAACAGATAAAACGTTGAAGACATTGAGACTCGAATTAATGATATTTATAGTGTATTCTATAGGCATTCGTCTCCCAACGTTTTTTCAAGAAAACCCGATAACGCAAGTAGCAGATATCACCTGCATCTGACCTGAACTTTACGAGGGAGTCGGTCCATCTCATTGGAGGCAGTCTCACGCAGCACGTTCCAGTGCGTGGTCTCTACTCGATAACCTTTTTGCCCATGTAGCCATCAGTTCTACAAGATTTCACACCACACCACACACACCATTTTCGAAATTCGTGGTAATTCTAAACTCATTATTTATTACTGTTTCCCCTTGATCAATGAAACCTCTGCTAAAGCCTGAGGAGTATACAAGCCTAAGGTGGTGAAGTGTTTTATTAAGTTTGATTTTATTTGACCGGGCGCTAATTTAGTCATTGACCGCCCGTGACCGAAGTTGACCTGATCTCTATTGTAATTTATAGTGACAACTTGAGAAATATGGCGTTAACATGTGACCGCAGTCTAAGAGTAAGGTCAGAGAGAAAGTTTAATTATTGATGTGCTTATTGGCAATTTGGTCAACGACTTTATCCTCTGTTTGTAGTCCAACGTTTTCTTCCAAGATATTCGTATCAAGAGTTTATAAAATGTCATGATCTCAACCCTAGTTACTATTTTGCTTGGCTTAAAGCTTTGCAATATTTTTTTACTATGGGACTCTGTTACCTACAGTAGTTTCAGCTGGTTACCTCGCGATATTTTTCTTAAATTTTGAAAAAATTGGCCGCTTTAATTTCTCATCCAGTGGTGTCTGTAGTGCTATTTTAGATAAGGCCTTTTAAACTTTCTGAATAACGTAAAAGGAAAGTCCTACGTATATTATAAATTTAAGTTGACCCTAGACCCTATTTAGAAGTAACTATAGTGATTTGTAAAGAAATCATAATTGCACCACCAGAAAATGTGGTGGATTCCAGAGCTTCTTCCGAGAACTGTCAACAAATACTTACTTATAAAGATGTTCCGCCACAGGAAGAGCCAATACATATAAACGGAACTACTAATGTGCTGTGTACTTCAAAGGGCACAAAACCTGACGCCCGACATTCTAACCATCATTGTGTATCACTCGACTAAATAACTATTTATAATATCTACTCACCCACTTCCGTTCGCAGCGTTATACTAATCATGTACAATGACTTTCTCGTTACTGCCCTTAAGCCTTCGTCGGAGACTACCAAACACAGAATTATCTACCCTATCTTCAAGTACTTTAAGTTTGACTTCGAGTGTTTCGTATCTAGATAAGTTTACAACATGATTATAAATTGAATTTGAATCTTAGTTATGAAGATAATTGAGTTTGATTTTGGTTGTATGACAGATCAAATTTTGTTGATTAATTTCAGTATTTTTTTGAGGTTTTAAATCTGTCGTTGGATTGTATCTATATTAAGTGGTTTGACAATAATTTAATGTAGAACACTCTGAAAGGGTTGGAACTTCATGAATGGAATTCTATTTTATATCTGATAGTATCTTGGTATCGTATGACGTATTTAAATCGATAGTATCCTAGAAGTTTCTTGCCACCTCTGCTTCAGACCAGGACCACATTATGAGGAATGCTGAGATTAAACGATTTTGAAATTTAACCTCACAACAAAGATTTAGGATTTCTCTTTGTGAACCCGAAATTCAGACATAATTAACTGTTTTAATTAATAATGTCTGAATTTCGGGTACCTCGGATTCCAGTACCGTTAGAGCTATCTCAAACCTTAAAGTAACTAAGTCTTAACAAAAACTTGTCAATTTAATCTGAATATTCACACACAATCGTACAAAAGTAAACCAGCTGTACATTCCGGTAACAATACGCAACACCATGTATACCGTCAAAGCTGCCGATACAAACAAAACCTATGGGAATCTTTAACGAAAATCGGACATCGATAATCCTCTCAATGAACGAGGGGATTTACCAACTTATTTTACAACACAACCTGCAATTTTCAACCTTATGTTAAAGGAAGCACAGTCCTTTGTATCGACATAGTTATCTTTGTTACACCAAAAGCTCAGCATGAAATTACAAAGTTACAGTTCACAGCTGTCAAAATAAAATTCATTCGAAAACGATCTTTATTACACATTCAAAAAGAGACACTGTTTGAAATTTGGAGGAATTATAAATAAACCAGTAGTCGTCTATCAATAGAATGCAATCCCGCAAATCTGCATTCAAAATTAGATTGTTATCTGTTAACCGGCCGGTTCCACAATATCCGGTCGGAGCTAGTTATTGTTGATAAATTCTTCAGTAAATAAAATCGGGATTAACGAAAGAAAGTCCTTACATTTCTATAATGAAGTACTTAATCTTCGGTTAATTGAATTGTGCTAGTTAAGTGGTGTCATCTGCCCCTTTCGGAGCACCATTCACCTTTCCACATAATGAGTATAAAAGGTTACTTGAATGACATTGTGAAGTCGGAAGTCCTGCAAATGCATAAGAAAGTCCCATTCATTAAGATTTACACAGATTTTATCTCACTTTAAGGAAATCACACGCTTGGTTAGCAGGTTTTGTGATAATTCTATAGTAAGTATGTACTTAATTCTTCAAATCAGACGAAACTTTCGACTAATCGGGTGTTGAATGGTGTTGATAAAGCCTTGGTTAGTTTTACCAATTTCTGGTTTTATTTTTCTTTGTACATGACAGACGGATATGGACAGATGGACAGTCGATTTTATATTGTAATGCACTTAAAGTATGAGAAATGGCTACAATCAGATGAGAGTTTTAGCTTTTATGCCCAAATAAGTATACTTTCTTCATACGCTATTTACTGTCGTGGATAAATTCTATGTAAGCCAACAGCATTCTATATTATCTATAAGGTTATCTTTATAAATAATATAGTTGTTAATGATTGTTGCATAAAAGTAAGGCATATCTATACTAATATTATAAAGAGGAAAGATTTGTTTGTTTGTTTGTTTGTTTGTTTGTAATGAATAGGCTCCGAAACTACTGGACCGATTTCAAAAATTCTTTCACCTTTGGAAAGCTACATTATCCCCGAGTAACATAGGCTATATATCATCACGCTACGACTAATAGGAGCGGAGTAGTAATGAAAAATGTTGCAAAAACGGGGGAAAAAATTATAAGACCACGCGGGCGAAGCCGCTGGCGGGAAGCTAGTACCTACTAAATTAGATAAGTAGGCAGAATCTTACTCAGCGAAAGAATCCAATTATGAGGGCCTGTAGACAAGTTGCATTTTGACATTCGGATCGACAAACGAATAGAAACAAGTTCTATGGAAATTACACAAGCTTTCGACAAATCGCTCTGTCACTAATGTCATTTTCATAAAAAAAAATCTATTCGTTTGTCGATTCGAATTTTAAAATGCAACTTGCCCCCATCGCCCGCCTGGTGCCTGCTAATGTGAAACAAAAGAGGTTTCAATAGTTGTTTCAGTAACTGTGTGTCCTTAGTTGAGGAAATAAACAATTTTTCTTAATTTCTTTCTAGTTTCTACCCAACATTATGGAAAAAAAAGTTTATGTATGTATCTAGTCTAAACTAAAACCGTATATAGACATTTTACTAGTCAGTGTTTTAAGATTTGTTATAATTGGCGTTTCCTAACAGAAAAAAAAAACGCTGAACCAACCTCAGAAAATCGTGGTCTCTTCGTAACTACCAATACAAATTGTTGGGACAGTATTTCTTTAGTAACCCTTCTTGCTTCCTGAACCCTGATCCTCCACTGTTGTCCACTGTTGACATATTCACGGAGATAAGTAACAAGTAACAATTCTATGGTTTCCTTAGCCCTCAGATCAGCATACATGGATAACATACAGGTTTCGTTACTTTTGTGATTTTCCGTCTCATAAAACACTTTACAATAAAATTCATTGCACTATTTGATATTATCATTGCACCTAAACAAATACAAGGACATTATTTTATTGAGTGTAAGGAAGTTTCAACTGTATTTGAATGACCGTATGGGTTGGATTTGTGTGGTGATTTGGAATTAAAACGGTGGAAAAGTGTCTCATTATTATCATTAATTAGTGCGCGTTTGTGTGGTTAAAATTAAAAGCTGCAGCGATTTGAACTTCATATACTTAATCTCAGTTTTTAATAATTATTTAAGATTTTAGGTGAAAATACCATATAGCTTTAAAATAAGTATGCTAAATATTTGGTGTCTTTTACTGTTACCTGAGTATATTATAAAAACAAGTAAAAATAATTAAATTAAAACTTGTGACTTTCGACTGCTAATACAGTTGTATAGATCCAGAGTCTATAATGCAAATCCAGGTTTTTTGTGAAATGTTCAGTAGCAACTTGGAGTTTGGATATCGCATTCGGCTCGCCCCCATTACATGGGACCTTAACATGCGGAAGCATGCCGAATCGTGCACTGTAAGTTTACATTAGAATGTCTCTGCCTAACCCTTCGTGGTATACAGGGATACTTAAGTGGCTAAATTCAAAATTTTCAAAAAACTTTCTAATCGCTATCATCTTCTATTTAAGACCACGCGATATTTTCGCACATCGAGATGATAAGCTCATTCGGTACAGAGGTCTTGTGCTCGATCGAGTGCGAATACCAATATTGCCAACTGCATTCGCGTCCCAGCACTATTGTTGTCGAGTAAAAACGTTGATGTCACCGAACGTTTGTCATTGTTTGTTTGGTGATGGAATTAGTGATGTGCGCTTGTGGGATTTCTCAGTGGGATTATGGCAATGTCGTTTTATTGGAGCAGATCAGTTGAGCGTTTTATTCATTTGTAAGATAGGTACTTATTTGTTGCGTAGTCATTTGTTTGTTCTTTGCATCGGGCGTCTAGCGCCTGGTAGGCGTTTGGGGAAGTGGCGTAGACGCTACTTAGTCGCCGCGTAGAACAGCATAGACTTATGACTTCGCTGTTTCCTAATGGGTTAGGTTAGGTTTTCATTAGGAAAAATTTTGGCATTACTGGAGATTATACATATAGGTAGGTACTTTACTACAACTAATAAATCTATCTAAGTACTTATATAAAAACTTCTACAATGCAAGAAATAAGATATTTCACCAGTTCTAATAAGTATAACTAGGTAGGTAGGTAGGTATTTCTGAGCATGCCTAATTATTCAAATATGTAGATACTTACTTATTCATAATTATGTACCTATCTAGTTACTTATGTAAACTGTACTTTCGATACACAATAAGTACTGTTTTTTGGAGGGGTCTAAATCTAAATACCTAGTAGACCCCGCAAAAGACAGTAACATCTACACATCATTCCCAGACATCGTGAATCTGACATAATTAAACAACAGATCAGATACTAAAAATAACCCCCAAAAAGACGAGTAGATAAGCATCATCAATCGAATCAATCAGACGCACGTCCTCTCGACGCACCGCGGCATTATTATACCGATACTCGGTAGGTAGTCGGTATTACTCGATCGAGAGCAACCGAATTGAGTGGAAGCAGTGTTCGATAAATTGGCGAAGTCCCTAATATAGGTAAGTTAGTAGGCAAGTCATGTCGTTTTAGCGTATGGAGCTTTGGGAATATTAACAAAATCTGTGATGTAATTTTTTGTTCAAGATGGAAAGAAAGAAAACGAAAACTGTACGACTTTACCTACCCAATTTTACATTTACCCTACACATATTTTAACGTTAAGATTTATCATTCCAAAGTATATTATAAGTAATTTCTTTTATTTCGTTCATTCTTACAAGTTTCTTCAGAAGCATTGAATTCAAGCGTGATAATCCAACCGAACCGTATCACGCACTTATTTGAATAACAATTAATCATTAACAATGACGGATCAATCACTTTGACGTTTGCAATCATACGATCCTCAAACTTTTGCATAAGAAAGCTCAAATCAATCAAAATTTTGAATTTGGAATAAACGTTTCTAAAATTCAAATTACAAAAATAGAGCGATTCGTTCACGCTTATTCGTGCACAAAGGAACCATCGATTTTAAATTTGTTAAAAATATATTAGCATGAAAATATCGATATAACGGATTTGTCCGTCATACAATGTGTAACAAATACGCGAAATTGTATCCCTTTGTGAGTCAAATATATTAACATATGACATTGTGTCATGTGCATAAGCAGTGTAGGTACCGATATGCTAATGATATTTTATTGTGATCGGTGTGGTGAATCGCAGAATTGCTTACGCATCGAAATCATTTTTTTGTTACGCGATTTCATGGAGAATCTGTTAGCTTTATGGCTAGCAAAAGGATTGTAAAAATAATACTTTTATAGAAAGCTTACAAACAGGACAGGACAAAGGTATTCAGTGTCCAAAGTCATTTTGCATAATTGGTTTCATCAGTACCTTCAAAATACATTTCTTCTTACTTAAATAATTGGTACCTAAGTTTCTCGATGAAAACTGCAGAAAAGTAAAAACTTTGTGAAACTGTGTGAATTTTTCGACTGATATTTTTAAAAATTCGTTATGCGAAAATGCACGTGAATCGGTTGTTAAAAGAATAAAAGATTAAAAATTATCGATTACACAGCGTTTGACTGTCAATTTTGACCTTTTCAGCAATTTGGCAACTTACTGTCTATATTTTCTTGGAGGTTAGCAAGAGTACAATCTCTTCACTTCCTTCAATTCCGTCCCTTTTTCACTACTTAGCCAAATAAACATAATATGAAATGACTGTTTTTATAAACACTATGAAATGGCTGTTTTTGAAAACAATATGAAATGGCTGTTATAAGTTCAACAGGATATTAAACACTTATAATTTTTTCGTTTAATTTATTGTTGCTTGTATTTAGACAATTAGTAATTTAAGCGTAAATTTTATTATAACAATATACCTAAGTAATATAGATGAATTTAGTGTTTTTTTTATAACAGGTTCTCATTAATTTCATTTCATGCTCCAATAGACAGATTTACAGATTGAATATAAGAATATTACTATATTTGAAAAAGTATCGTTAATGGGCCATTTGGCTATTATTAAATTAAGTATTTATATCACTTTGCCAATAAACAAATTTGTAACGGTCTGTTGAATTCGTTGTAAATCCGATGATGTAATTTAAATCACAGAAGCCAAAGCAATAAAAATAACAAAGCTACCTGCATTTACACATGTTACGAAATCTGCATACATATTTTGTGCCGCAGTCATATGTAAAAATCATTTATCGACATTTTAAATTCTTTTATCAACGGCACATGTACACTGCGACACGAATCGCTCAATAGATTTTTTATTGCCAATAAAATGTGTACGTACTTAATTTGCGTATGTTGCATTGTAGACCGCACATTGTGCGTACACGTCACTGTCGCGATGTCGCCGCCCTTAGGGCGCGACCCGCTGCCCTCGTGTCGCCAACATTTCACACAACGTTACAATTCAATTATCGAACGGTTTCATTGTGCCATATTCATAATTTTAAATGGCCTTCCATGTTTGGTGGCCATGTCGATATTTCGACAAACCCTCATTTGAATTTGAAGTAAACTTGCGACATTTCTGATATTTTAGCGATTTTGCTTCGTAAGGACGTCTTGTAGATATCAGTTACTGATTTGCATTTAACTTTTTATTGTACTTACTGTTATTGGATCATTTCATACATGATAGACATATGCTAATCTTTATAGAAATTATATTGATCCTTAGATATTGAATATATCCTCCTTTCGTACGACAGAATGTTATTCTTTAATCTAGCTTCCGTTATGATTTCTATTGATGTGAAAATTTCGTTATTGTGCGGATCGATTCTTGACCTTAAAATATTCCAACGATCTTTTTGCGTAGAGATTGATACGTTATTGTAGGTACTTTAGTTGTTAATTCGTTCGAATATGTGAAAAATATATAGAAAATTTGCGTTTATTAACGACATTTAAATTTTTTTATCAATTTTCTGCTGAAAATATGTGGTTTCACATTTTCCGATCAGATATATCTTTCAATTTGTAGGTTGCACATTAAAATTAAATAAAAATCTTAGTCGCTACATGATCATGGTTGTTACAATTCATCGATAGATATGTTTTCTATCGTTTTATTAAAAATATTGTTAAATCTAGTTATGTGCTCAACTGATTCTATTAGTTAAGTCATCATCACGTCCAATTACACGCAAAGCAATGTTGTTTTTAGAGGCTACAGGGATAGGTAGATATATCTACGGTTTGTCAAATCACTATAGGTAACTATAAGACGGCATTCTTATCTACTTTTAAATCGTTCATTCTAATAAATAAATTTAAAACATTTAATCCGTGTTTGATGCCTATGACTAAATTTCGATTAGGTACCTATCTATACCTAGTTAAGTACATTTTATTATTTTAACTTTTAGCTTATTAGAAGTGTCTTGGTTCAGTAGGTAGGCCTAGGTATCTATATAAGTATTTTAATATTAAATAAGATTGTGTGTTATTCAAAATAATGTCGACGGTTAAAAGGAAATAGGGCATAAGCGACATTTTGGTCAAAAATGAGTTATATATGCCATTGGACTTGAAATTTTCTGCTCTTTCGAATGCGCTTACTCCCATGGCTCTACGATGACTTTTTTGGCGTTTATGCCCAAGCAAAAAAACAACATTTTATACTTAGTATTATTTTAGCTAACCGATGAAAATTCTAGTCATTTTTGCTATAAAGGTGATTGTACCCCTACAAAAATGATTTATTTTGGGTTTGTTGTCGGTAATGCTTTTTTACTTCACAAGGGTGCCAAGCTTATGGTTGTTTATGCCTTTTAAGCATTTCAATTGAAAAGTACAAATGTTGCTTAAAGCTTACTTCCATTTCGTAATTTAACAGAGCTGTGGCGCTTGTGCCCTATATACAAAATGCATACTTATATAACTCTGGCGGTTATCCTCTATTTCCATTTAGTTCTTAATGACAGCCAAGTCGGTCATGCCCTATTACCTAAATTGATTTTAATATGACACTGGTGGTTATACCTTACTTCCGTTTATTAATATAAATACGATTGTCGCTAATTCCATATTATTTAATCTGCTCGTTAGTAAATATGAAATGACGAGCTATATCTTTTAAATCTACCATTTAGTGTAAAATTATAGCATGGTATACTGTAATAGGCCTCTTAGTAAGATCTATCTTACTAAGAGGCCTTAAAACATATTAAGGATCTATCCTTAGTATGTTTTTGTGAAAATTTACTCCCAAGCAATTTCACCCTACTTTAGAAGTTAGAGACCCAGTTACGGTGTCGTGTAATATCTGTTTTAGATATTTTCCTGATGAAGGATTGTGTTGGTTGCGCTACTTCATTATTTTTGGGGTGGCTTTTCATCCATATTTCTTTGCTTCGTAGCGACATAGTGTGTTACTAATGTCTTATATCCTGGTATTATTTTGAATGCCGACTGTTTCTTGTGCCCTATTATCTTTTATACAACCACTATGAAAAGTACCTTATCCTTCTTTTCCTATAATATTGATTGAACGGTCTAGTCGCTTATACCCTTTTACCTTGAGAAATGATAAATTGGAATGTCGCATATGCTTCTTATCCTTTAATATTTGATTTTGTCATTTGTATCTTATGCCATATTTCCTCATTCAAAAATTAAAAGCTGTGGTTATAAGCGACAAAAACTACTTTAAATAACGTCAAATCACTAAAACTAAGGATACCAGTAACTGTTCCATTTCTATCTGATTTTATAACTGTTTCACTTTTCGCAATATCTTAATAAATGACAAAAATACGTCAGTTTTTCTAAAATTTAAAACTTTGAACGGCTCTCCTGAACATTTCATCTTTTGTCGCTTATCCCCTATTTCCTTTTAGCCGTCGATGTACTTATTGAGGATATTATTTATATATCACATGTGACCTAAGAAAGCATAAATTTTCTACTAAGACGTAAATCTTGTTCGATTTTAC
Source organism: Acronicta psi (assembly GCA_946251955.1). Lineage (NCBI taxonomy): Eukaryota > Metazoa > Arthropoda > Insecta > Lepidoptera > Noctuidae > Acronicta > Acronicta psi. The sequence goes on along the minus strand of OX276470.1, from coordinate 15,306,425 downwards.
AGCACTTTTGTCCGGTTTGACTTATAGGTAGTTGCCTACTTTATTTGTGGTTGATCAATTGCATTAGTATAATTTACAGGGTCTCAAGTTTGCCCCGCAGTAACATGTCTTAATAAGTAGTTAAAGGTAAATTATAGTACCTATATAAAAAAAGTATATGATATCTATTGTCTAGTACCTATAGTATAAGTTTTGCTTAGTTTGGGACTAGATGGTGTTGTGTAAAATGTCCTAAAATATTTTATTTAAAACGATATTTTATTTATTTCGTTCTAGGATTAGGTTAAAATAGACTGTCTAGTTGGTCTAGTGGTCCCAAGTGCGACTGCTACTCTAGAGGTCCTGGGTTCGAATCCCAGATCGAGTAGGATTGTTGGTATTTTCTGTGAAAATTCCAGTAGCAGCTCGGAAGCTGCCGGATTTTATCCCGGAAGAATTTACCGGGCACAATTCCAGATTCCGGTCTGGATTTGTGCCCGGTTGATGGCAATAGGTTTGCCTCCTATTACATGGGACCTAAACATACCGGTGAATTGTGGGTGTACATTAGTTCACCTCTGCCTAACCCTTTAGGGAAAACAGGCGTGATTGTATTCCCGGATTGACATGTATTCCCGTTAGTTCTAAAATAACAACTTTTGTTTAACTTTATAATCTTCTTTATTCGAGCCATTTAAATATAAAGCAGTACCATAAGTAAATACAAGATAATATAGGTATATTTCTTAATAATGTAAATAAAACATTGCACGCCTGCTTTGTTTTCTTAGTAAGCAGTATAACGAAATAACGCTAAGTGGCCATTGAGTGGTTCAGGTGAGACGACCGCTGGCTGTCATACGAATTTATTCTTGTTTCATACACCAACTCATCATAAACAAAAAGACAACGCATCAGAGTGAGACCGCGGCGCAGAACGCGCGCAACCAATTTGCATTGTACGCCCGGCTAGTAAACGTTTAAAATTCTTATTTCGAACTGTTGGTCTCGTTCTGCATAATAACATCCGTAAGGCAATGGCAGTTGCTTGGCCAATGGGGAGGTGCGGCGCGCACTCGTGGGCGTAGTGGAGCGCGCCGATTGGTCCGCTCGCTCGGGTTTATCACTCGATTTGTCGGTAGCAGCGTCACCGCAGTCGCTCGGCGCGCGATTGTCGATTGTCGCCATTGTGTCGAGCGAGCGACGGACGCGCGGAGCTCGCGCTCGTTTGATTTGCAACACGCGATACGATAACGCAAATCGAGTAAATCGATCGTGTAATAACAGTTACATACACAATGATAACAGTTGTTATTAGTAATTGATAATTGTTTTTATTTTTGCGATTGAAATTTGTGTGTGCAGTGCCGGCGGACTTTGTTTTTTACACGTGCTTGAAAGGCTTCATCGTGGATCTGGACTTACACCAACGTGCCAGCGGCCACTTCATGAGGTAAACATAGATCAATTGATAAAAAAAACACTGGTTGAACGTTTTTAATGATGGCGGCTGGTCGGCTGAGGTCGGAACACAGGCGATGGTCGATGAACTTGTAACGAATCGATTTGTTTTGCTGTTTGTTCGACCAAGATCGTTGTTTCCTGCTTTTTTGTTTAGTAAGTAAAAATACCCTCAATCATTTTTCTGATTATTCAAGTCAAGGACAGCGCGAACTTCGATAAAGCTACTTATGCAATTAGAGGTAAGTACACAGAACAGTACCTATAGACATAGGACAATTAATTTATTATGTAATGATATTTGATAAAGTATTTTTATGCATTATTCTTAGGCAGCAATATTGCTGTTTAGAGTTTGCTTTTTCGGTGTAATTAGGGATTTTATTACGAAAGCTCGAATAGGTACTTACCAAAGTAGGTACCTACCTAGGGGAAGGTACGGGGTAGGTAGTTATATACCTAAGTACCCTGTAGGTAAGTATAAAATTTAGCTGCTTTGTTTTGCTTGTCGGTGTAAAAATAGTAAGTTTTAGATACCAACACAGGTGGGGAGGGTAGGTCAGTACCTAGGTACCTGTATCTATCTACATTCAATACCTATTTAAATAGACGAGGCTAATCAATCTTATTGTGTATAATTTCTGCCCCTATTCGCGTCATTTAATTTAGGGTGTGTCTACAGGCTACTTAGTCTAAATTCAACACAAGCCTGTTTTTATTAGGCTGTAAGTCCAACTTTTTTATAGCAGTGACCACTTTTCCCGTAGGTTTGTTGTCTTAACATTTGTTTTATTAGCATGACAACGAAGACAAGAGTTTTATTTACTGAATCAGTTGACAAAACCATTTTTAATGCATAAACAATCTTTTTGTTATCGTCGCTAGCTTCGATACCAACATATTACTTGTTGGTAGGTATCTTAATAGAGGGGCTCGTGGCTAAGCTATATCAATGCTGATCAACCGATCTGCAAGGTTAAGCTACGCTTGCCGAGGTCAGTCTGTGGATGGGTGACCATTCTTAACACATTGAGACCCCTCCGTGCCTCGAGAAGCACGTAAAGCCGTCGGTCCCGGTTGTCATACGAACACTTATGGCAATCGTTAGTGTTAGTCAGAAGCCCAAAAAGCCTGACAACCAGTCTATCCTTCGAATATCGGTATTGCCTAGAAATTGAGATGCGGAGGTCTGACGGCAGTCGCTTCGTGTAAAATACTGATATTCAGCCGCATCTGATTAGACTGGAAGCCGACCCCAATATGGTTGGGAAAAGGCTAGGAGAATGATGTAGGTAGGTATCTTAATACATATTATCTATACCTACACACAAGCGCCTAACAATCATGCCGCTCCCACCTCGAAATCCGTGGAAAAAACTTAAACCACCTATTTACCCCAATTCTTGACTTCACTTATCCACTAGACGGCTGCTACCGACATAAGGAACTCCATGCCATGCCGTAGGTCCTCTGTAGTGGGTATGTAGATTGTACCTTGGTATCTGGATACCCGGTACTTAGTCATTTTCCGCCGGCAACTCAACACCAACTAGAAACCTTCAAGCTGACTTTCCTCAGACATATCTAGATGGTCGCTGTAGGCTATAAGACTGCGAATTCTCCAATAGAATAGAGTTATAGAGGAATAGAGAATTAGAGTTGCAGTCTAATTAGATATAGGTACCTTCATCCGTAATTCATCAATAAGAAATAAATGCAAAGCAGCTTGCAGAAATCTCCATCAGACAACTGGTGGGCTTCTGCAAAGCAACCGGAAGATTCGCGTCGCCAAACGCCAGTAACCCATGAAGGGATCCACTAAGACGGGAAACTGGGTAAAAAAATCCCAACAAGAGGACTGATCGCCCGCCTGGTGTCTGCCAGCGTCCCCTAATATAAATAGAATAAGTTTATTGATGAACACCCACAAATCCGCAGTCCCATGCATTTTACAGATCCTTACCCAAGTAGTAGTATCCAAGTAACCTTGGAATCAAACTCAGGATTCTACGATCAGTAACCACGCCTGTGACCCTTATGGGGGTACTCTATGAGGCAATAATGTTTTTGACTTCTTATCCAGACGAATTCATATAAGGATTCAAAAGTGTAACTGAATATCTGAATAGGTAACTCCTAATCATTTCCAAACTATGTTGGTATCGGCTTCCAATCTAACCAGACTATGCGGCTAAATATTACTACAGTTCTCGCCAAACTTCTTGTCCGGGTTGAAGTTGGCACGAGGTAACCTCGACCCGGCCGTAAAAATAGGAGAAAGAAAAATATTGGACTGTGGTAAATTTTAATGAAAGCTCATGTCGTATGATGTCGTTTTAAATCATTTTAATCCAATATTTTTCTTTCTCCGATTTTTACGGCCGTTTTATAGTGAGCTCATGCCAACTTCAAGCCGGACAATAAGTTTGGCGAGAACTGTACCTAGTTTAGTCCTAAGCATTGTACCTTCACATAATTAATACCTAGTTACAATAGTTACTGTCGTTACTGATGACGTGGTTAGAGAGACATGACATAAGTCACTACTCATACTTTTATCGCTTATTCTTAAGTCTAAGGACAATGATGATGGTATAATTGGTAATTATGTAATGTCAATTATTTACTTACTTCCTGCAGCAAGATTGAGTACACAGGCTGCGTATTTTCCATTGCCTGTGTTCCAGGAATGGATCGAGCGGTGTTGCAATTCGGATCCTGTATTTGTGACTGGTTGATGGCAATAGGCTCGGCTGGACTCGCCCCCTATTACATGGGACCTAAACATATTGATGAACTGTGGGTGCAACAGCTCAACCATGAGTTCTAACGAATGGCTTCCGATAGGTTTTTTACGCATTGAAACGCTGTACTCTTATAGCAGATTTTAGTTCCTTACGTAACCGCTAGAGGCGCTGCGCGGGTTTTCCATACAAATATTTTACGGCGTCGCTAGCGAGTCCAGTGAGAAAAACTCATGATCGAGGCACTGATGGTGTATTTTACTTAGTACGGCAAAAAATTTGAAAAGTACCTATGATTTTATAAATTGACAGACGTATTGTAAGGCGTCAAGGAAGTGTTTGATGGATGACCATTTATTGATTTACTCAATAAATACAAAATCATCCCTACATTATAGTGTCCCTACATGTTAGACCTTGGATTTCCATCTCGTACAAGAATAGAAAGCTTGGCGCTCACAATCGTTTGGGCTTATTAGACTCAATTATGACATAGCGTTGCTGTATTATGGTTCCGATGATCAATTATTCTTATAGACCTAGTGCCGGCTTACTCATAAGATTCTAATATGTGATGGGTCCCCATTCATCGACGGCGAAGCGATTTTTTTTTAATTTATAAAGGAAAGCGTGTTAAATTCGTAACTCTTAATTAAAAAAACAAATAAGTAGGTAATACCTAAACTGCATTGCGTACTCCTATGGACAAATGGCGTGAGCTTTATAATTAAGCACCGATTAATCTTCCTAAAAAAGTTAGCCCGGTTGGCCGGTGGTGGCCCTTGAAAAATAACGAATATGTGCTTGAAACTTCGTCTGTTGCTGGCCGACGCTCGCAAGCATTCATCAGCTACAACAGCTGTCATAATGCCATCTCATTGATATCGAAATGACAAAGACAGCCTAGGTAGGTATGTGGTATTGTAAATGTTGTTACAGGTATCTGAGGTACTAAGTAGAATGTAATTACAGGTACCTAATTATTGAATGATAAAGTTCTTACCAACTCAAACTGCACCGTCGTGGCTCAGAAAAAAAATGAAGAAATATTGGAAGTTTTGAAATACTACTAGAAGACACTTGGCCTGGAAGGCCTGGCTAAAAAACTAGCAAGCGCGATATTATTTTTTCAAACGAATTCTTGAACTAGTTTTTTAGATTTTCAAGATCTGCTTCAAGAAACGTAGACCAGATAAAAGAATTAGAGCCATTTCGAAAACTCATAAAGTACTTGGGACTGTCTATAGAATAAAAAGATTAAAAACTGATAACAATAATTACCTTTAGAAGTACATACGGCTACATATCAAGACATAACTTCCAGTTTAAACCGTATACTTTCCATTTTAGGTTGACCTCCCATTGTTTAGACTGCGTACAATGACGTATCTAGGCTCTAGAGGCACTGTCGCAGGACCTTTAATAAACTCTCCATCGTATTATGGTGCATGCCTGAAGTATGATTAGTGGTCGGGGGAATCAACGTATCAACCTTTTCTTTGTGATCTCTTCATCTTTTTTGGTTTTTGATCTAAGCAGACACAGCTCTTTTCACGAAGCGATCTCAACCCAATTTTTGGGCCTTTCCAATATCCTAAAGATCAACAGTTGGCAGGTATTAAAGCTTTAGTTTCTGACTGCCATTAAAGACTTCATCATCATCAACCCATTAACTGTCCCACTGCTGGGCACGAGAGTCCTCTCAGTATGAGAGGGGTTAGACCATAGTCCACCACGCTGGCCTAATGCGGGTTGGCTGACTTCACATGATGTCGAGAATATCTCTCAAGCACGCAAGACTGTTGTGAGTGTTCCTAAAATTGCAACCGGGACTCTTACGAAGTTAAAGAAAAAAACCTTACAAGTAGGACTTTTTGAACGATTTTTTTTTAATTTACGGCAGCCCCTAAAATGGATGCTATTTGTCGCTTCCAAATATTTTGGTTGGGTTAGGTTAGCACCGGTGTAACAAACTCCCAGCAACACATTTTTGCCTCTAGGTTCCTGTTGTAAATAATTAATCCTTTACAGGGATTTAAAAAAGACTAATTCAGGACAGAACCTCTGCATCATATCTAAAATTACTGGCCCCCACCATTCTTAAATCGGCAATTCTTTATAAAGCCAATTAGGGCCTGAACTGATGGCCTAATGAGCCCACAATCGCTTCTCCTTTATGACGGGGGTCGTAAAGACCCTGTTAAGTCTTGCATCAATGATAATAAATAATTTTATGTTAGTATATTAAATTTAGTACCAACAACATCGATAGATGGCGGTGTGCAATTTTCATGAAAAACTGAATCGCGGTGTTAAGATTCTCCGCAGAATCATGACCTTCCGCTTATGTCAAAACAATAAATACTCTCGTCCTGAGCGTGGTGTTTTCTTTGGCAAAGCCATAAATACTGCGACGGCTCCTCGGGACTTTTTGGAATTTGTACATGGTCCTTTACGAGTCGGATTGACAAATTGGTTGGGTTTACTCATACCACAGCACGGCAATATCAGCTGTTCAACAACGAAGACTACGACACTGGCGGCGACTGTTGGAAGTGTTTCACGTAGCAACGGTGCCCCGAAATAACAGCGCGTAGTAACGGAGCGGCGCAATAACGGATCAAATAGTGTTGTGTGGTTATAGTGTTGTACCCAGGAAAAGTGAAGTATATCAAGTGAAAAACTGTAAGTACTCTTTGGTTAAAACTTTAAATAGAAAATTCAAGAAAATTGTGACTTAGAAAAATTCGTGTAAAAATTATTAGAAGACTAGACTTAGAAAATTTACAATTAGTGTTGGTTGGACTTAGAATAGTTTCGCAAAAAGTGTTCAGACGGGGAATCCATGCCGGTTTTCCCACAGATGTGCGAAACACTTAGAAAAATTTGAAGAAAAAGTCCATCGACTTAGAATAATTTGAATGTTTTTCATTCTGACACTTGTAATTTTTCTGTTGTTGGGTTCAAGACATATTTAAACATTACATTTACAACTGAAATAAAGGCGTTTTAAATAACATACTACAATAATTATCAGAAGCAGCTAAAATGGAGACGTATATTAAGGTTCAAGAAGATACAAATTTAAAAATACAAAAAGCTAGAGTAAATTTCAAAAAATCGCCCAAGGAACGGATAACGCTGTCGTACGTGGAGACACGGTTGGAAACCCTGGAAAACTATTGGAGTTCATACCGTGATACGCATAAGATGATTGTTTCCGAATTTGACAGCAAGGAATTGATGAAGTTTAATTATTCTGACGCTTATGACGTGACTGAAGAACTATATACAGATTATAAAACTGATCTAAAAGGATGCATGCTTAATATTAAGTCTGTTTCTATTCCTGTTGTGTCTGATTCTAAAGTTAATGTATCAAACGCTGCTCAATCCTTTAGTGTCAAGTTGCCCAAAATTTCGATTCCTAGTTTTAGCGGTAAATATACAGAATGGACTAGTTTTCGGGATCTGTTTACATCATTAATCCATAACAACAAAGGATTGGACGACGTTCAACGGCTTCACTATCTTAAGGGTTATTTGTCAGGTGAAGCTGAGCAACTTTTGCGGCATATTTCAGTCACTGCCGATAATTATAAAGTATGTTGGGAACAATTAGAACAGCGTTATAATAATAAAAAGCATTTAGCTTATTCCATTTTAAAGCGTTTTATGAGTCAACGTAACATACAGTCGGAATCTTCCAGCGCTATAAAAGAATTGTTGGACACAAGTAATGAATGTTTAAATGCTCTTAAAAACTTAAATATTGATATTTCTTCATGGGATATAATAGTGATATACATTGTTAGTTTAAAGCTTGATACAGAGTCTAGAAAACTATGGGAAGTTCAAATTAGTAAGGGTAATGATGATTTACCTAAACTAAGCGAATTTATAGAATTCCTGAATCAACGTTTCAGGTCACTTGAATTTTTAGATAATAACCAAAGTAAGTCATATAATAATGCTCGTATTTCAAAGGTTATGCATGTTACTTCACTTTCCACTTGCAATTTTTGTTCGGAAAATCATAAGTTAATCAATTGCAAGAAGTTTGCTAAGGAAGATGTTGATGCACGTCGTGGTTTTGTCCAAACCAATAGGTTGTGTTTCAACTGTCTGGGTCCAAACCACTCGGTATTTTCATGTCGTCATTCAACCAATTGTCGTATTTGTAGAAAGAGACATCACTCTTTACTTCATCCAAAAGTAGTTCCGACAGGAGAGAACACCACTAGTGTTAAGAAAGAAGATGGTACGGAGCAATCTGCTACTCCACCATCATCTTCACAGGGCGAGGCGTCAAATATTGTATCCTGTTTTTCTAATTTGAGCAGCCAAGTATTATTGGCCACTGCCTTAGTAAAGGTAGAATCGAAAACAGGTACTTTCGTATTGAGATCTCTATTGGACCAAGGATCTCAAGCGTCGTTTATTACTGAGTCTACAGTACAGATGCTTGGTCTAAAAAGGATTCCGAACAAAAAGCTTATTTCAGGACTTGGCAGTGATCAGAATGCATTATTGCAGTCTAAAGGGTATGTAACTATAAAAATTCAATCACGCCATGATCCCAACTTTATAGTTGATGTTAAAGCTCATGTTCTCAACAAATTAACATCACTTCTTCCGGAAAGGAAGATAGTCATTCAGGCTTGGTCATCACAAATTTCTGATTTGCAGTTGGCTGATCCTTTGTTTGGTGTACCTAACAAAATTGATATTTTGCTAGGTGCAGAAGTATACTGTCAGATTTTAATGGAGGGTGTAATCAAGGGTCTACCTGGGCTTCCTGTAGCGCAAAATACCAAGCTAGGTTGGATCCTCTCTGGCTGTATACACTCACCACAAAACCGTGGTGATCTGCAAAAGGATAAAGTTGTTAGCATGCACACTTGTATGTCTACAGATGATCTCTTAAAGAAGTTCTGGGAGATAGAGGAGCCTCCTTCCGATGGAAAAAAGATTTTATCAGAAGAAGAGCAATCCTGCGAAGATTTCTTTATAAAAACGTACGAAAGAGATTCATCAGGCCGCTATATAGTACGGTTGCCTTTTAGAACAAGTAACCCAGAGTGTCAATATGGCAACTCATATGATATTGCTCTCAAACGGTTTTATTTATTAGAGAAAAGGTTACTTAACAATCCTGAATTTAGGATTCAATATTCAGATGTCATTGAAGAATATTTGACACTGGGACATATGGAGGTAGTTCCAGAATTAGAAAAAGCCAAACCTACTGCTATTTATTTACCACACCACGCGGTAGTTAAAAACGATAGAGCTACAACCAAAGTTAGGGTTGTATTTGACGCATCATGTTCTCTAAATAATGGGACATCATTGAATAAGGACATGATGGTTGGTCCAACTCTTCAACCTGATTTAAGGCATATCATTATACGCTGGCGTTGTTACCCTATATGTCTTGTTGCAGACATTGTAAAGATGTACAGGCAAATAAAAGTGTCTGAGGCAGATGTTGATTTTCAACGCCTTCTGTGGCGAAGAGACTTAAATTCAGAACTTCAACATCTAAGGTTGTTACGTGTTACATTTGGTACATCCTCAGCACCTTACTTGGCAGTACGAGCTCTACAACAGCTTGCGTATGATGAAGGTGATAAATACCCTTTAGCAGCAGACAGGGTTTTAAAGGAGTTCTATATGGATGACCTTATGACAGGCTGCGAAAGCGTTGAAGAAGGGATCCAGATATATCGCCAAATGAACGAACTTCTTGGTCATGGTGGTTTCGAGCTTCAGAAGTGGACTTGTAGTAATAATAATTTACTACAAGGGATAGGGGAAGACAAAAAGGAAAACTTAGAAATGAAGTTGGATTCTGTTGTAAAGATTTTAGGATTATCGTGGAACAGATTGTGTGATGAATTTCAGTACACAGTTAAACTTCCTCCGCTTGAAACACCGGTGACTAAACGTAGGGTAATTTCGGACATTGCAAGGTTATTCGATCCACTCGGTTGGATTGGGCCAGTAATAACAACTGCCAAAACCTTCATCCAGAGAATATGGCTGGCTGGTGTAGGATGGGATGAAGAGATACCAGCTGACATATTAAAAGACTGGCTATCGTATAGAAAGGATCTCATTCATCTTACTAATTATAGGCTTCCAAGGTGGATAGGGACGAGTAGAGACGATGTTCACATGGAACTACAAGGGTTTTCAGATGCGTCTAACGCAGCATATGCAGCTGTTGTGTACATTAGGACGATAGACTGTAACGGTGAAGTTCATGTGAATCTAGTCGCCTCTAAATCAAGGATTGCTCCTGTAAAGCAAGTGTCTATACCTCGTTTGGAGCTCTGTGGAGCAGTTTTATTGGCAAAACTACTCAAAGAAATCTCAGAGGTATTGACTATTCCCAAGACAAACGTCCATGCTTGGACGGATTCTAGCGTCGTCCTCACTTGGTTCAGTAATCATCCTAGTAAGTGGAAGACTTTCGTGGCAAATAGAGTCACTGAAATATTGTCCATAATAGATAACAGCCAGTGGTCACATGTTAAGTCCGAAGATAACCCAGCAGATGGTGCATCACGGGGTATAAATCCACGTGATATTTCTGAAGTTGAAATATGGAGAAAGGGTCCTAAGTGGCTACAAGAAACTACAGTCCATTACAGTAAAGGAAATTTTAAGAAGATAAATTTAGAAGAGAAGAAAGTTAAGGTCTTATGTCACATAACAATTGAAGGCGTAGATATAATTTCTAGGTTTTCAAATATAAAAAGACTAGTAAGAGTTATTGCATATTGCAGAAGATTTCTAAATATAATTAATAAAGCTAATACTAAACCTAAAACTACACGTTTGCTAACATTTACAGAAATAAATAAATCGTTACTTACCTGTATCCGGTTGTGCCAAAGGAATGCTTTCCTGAAAGAGATAGAGAGTTTACAAGGGTTAGGTAAAGTAAATAAAAACAGTAAAATTACCTCGCTTAATCCATACCTTGACGGCGAAGGAATCCTCAGGGTGGGCGGACGATTGCAACAGGCTGACGTGATAGACAATATGAAACATCCAATCATAATTCCTAATAAAACGCATCTTACGAATTTAATTATTGCAGATGCGCATGTTCGTACAATCCATGGAGGTCCTCAGTTAATGATGAACTATCTGAGAACGCAGTATTGGGTGGTAAATGCGAAAAATCTCATCAGACAGCATGTTCGAAAGTGCGTCGTTTGTGTTCGTCATGCTGCTCAAACGAACCAACAGTTGATGGGTCAATTGCCTTCTGCACGTGTCACTGCTTGCCGTCCTTTTCATCAAAGCGGTGTTGATTACGCTGGACCTATCGCTATTAGACCTACAAGGGGACGTGGTTATCGCTCCACGAAAGGTTACATTTGTTTATTCATCTGCATGGCCACTCGTGCAATACACCTCGAGGTAGTGAGTGACTTGACCTCAGAGGCATTTTTGGCTGCTTTTAAGCGTTTTGTTGCACGGAGAGGGCATTGTGCAGACTTGTGGAGTGATAACGGCACTAACTTTGTCGGAGCGAATAGGGAGTTAAAAAATGTATTCCATGAAGAAGGATCGGTAGCAGCAGGTGACATCGCTAGTTGGCTTGCGACAAATGGTACTAACTGGCACTTCATTCCACCCCACTCTCCAAACTTCGGTGGACTGTGGGAGGCTGGAGTGAAGTCCACCAAACATCATTTAAAAAGAGTGATCGCAAATAGTACTCTCACGTTCGAAGAAATGATGACTCTTTTATGCCAAATAGAAGCGTGTCTAAATTCACGACCAATTACTCAAATTAGTTCCAATCCAGAAGATCCATACCCACTTACTCCTGGACATTTTCTTGTGGGAGAACCGTTAGTGTTGGTACCGGATACTAATTACGAGAAGGCGAATATAAGTACTCTCAGAAGATGGCACTTTACGCAACGTCTTGTCCAAGATTTTTGGCGAAGATGGTCGCATGAATACCTCACACAACTCCAGCACCGGTATAAGTGGGCACATACAACTCCTGAACCTAAGGTAGGAGATATAGTGTTGGTGAAGGAAGAGGATCTGCCACCGGCAAGATGGTTGTACGGCATAATAACTGACAAACATATTGGTGCGGACAATCTTACGCGTGTTGTTACACTAAAATGTAAGGGTTCAGTTATTAAGAGACCTGTATCAAAGCTTATAATTTTACCAGTTACGACATAAACTGTTTTAGATTGTTTTATGTTACACATACTCAAGCCCTATGTATTATTGTTTAGATTATTTTAGAAAGAACAACATATGGTTAATTTTCTTTTGTTTTTTTAGTATGTATAGCATTTGTTAGTATGGTTTATTGTATTTTTATGGACACTTGGTCCATGGTGGGCGGAATGTTAAGTCTTGCATCAATGATAATAAATAATTTTATGTTAGTATATTAAATTTAGTACCAACAACATCGATAGATGGCGGTGTGCAATTTTCATGAAAAACTGAATCGCGGTGTTAAGATTCTCCGCAGAATCATGACCTTCCGCTTATGTCAAAACAATAAATACTCTCGTCCTGAGCGTGGTGTTTTCTTTGGCAAAGCCATAAATACTGCGACGGCTCCTCGGGACTTTTTGGAATTTGTACAGACCCCGTATTTACACTTTTACAATGGTGATTAAGCCTTTGTAGTGGGCCGACAATTTTTATTCTGTTATGAGTTATTCGGCTTAATATGTTAGTGTCGGTAGGTATGTGGAGGCTATTATTGATATTTCTGTTTTGCAGTCAAGACATCACACGATAAAAGAACATACAACGCAAGAACAATGCCGGGTCTATTTAAAAGTAATAAATAATTTGTAATATAGGTATCTGCTTTATTGGTATGGTTGAGCGTAGATGCTGAGGTCGAGGTTCCGGATACGATAATCTCGTTGGACAGACCAACCCCAATAGTATTGGGGTTTACCTGGTGGTAGTGTACTTCTAAGCCGAGGTTATATTGCTGCTCTCAGTAATTATAGGTCGAATTTTGTATACAATATACTTGACATGATTTAAGGTGACTTCGAAGTCTTCCAAATCAGCTAAGCAAAACTCTGAGCATGATGCCCCAAATTCAGCAGCCAGGCTTACATGCCCGCCGCGACAAAATGCGGCATCCTGTTTTGTCTCGCTCTTTCTCGTGCGAATACAAGACAAATCCACGATGTAAGTGTCGACAAAATTAAGATGTCAGTCACACGTAATCTTTTCCAAATCAAAAATCGATTGTCCATCAGATTTGGAATCATAAACCTTATTACCACTAACACTTGTTACCACTAACAATTACTTAGAACCAATGACACAAGACTAACTTCAAAATCTCTATCTCTCTCTCTCATAGTGCCTCTCCGACTAGCGAAGGTTGGCAGTCAATTTAGCATATTCATGCCTGTCTCTAGCGAGGCGAAACAGTTCGGCAGCACTCGCTATCCCCGTCCACTCTCTGATGTTTCGTAGCCACGACTTCTTCCTCCGACCGACACGTCTTTTGCCTGAGATTTTTCCCATCATAATAAGTTGCAGCAACTCTATTGCCATCTCTAATTCCGATTACCACCTCATTACGCTTAACCTCTTCGCAGTCGGTTATATTTTAACATGAGCTTGTGTTCTCGCCGCCAGCAAACAGTAGATCATGCGTGCGTTTGCGCATCGAATTAGTACCTCTCAACGAGCGCCGATTTCACTTAGGTACCTACTGACAGACGCCTGTTTTTTTTTTGAGACAAAAGGTGATGCTTTTAGTTTGCTCCAAGGTTTATGACTAAAGTTTCTTTGTGAGAATTTCATTTGATGTTGTGTCGTGATGGGGAAGTTTCATACTCAGTATCCTGTAGTCAAAATAGAAAAGAGTTTAGTTAGAGAGCGTATTTGTCAAATATTTTGTTTGGAAGAGTCGTATAGCGCCTCCAGCGTTCACCTGAGGAACTAAGCTTTCTTTAATTAAATATACAGCCGCAGCAACAGGGTTACATTGAGCTGTGGTTGAGCGATTAATATGGAACAATTTATTGAGACGATGATTCAGTCAAACAATTTTCGAGTACGTAATAATATGCTCACCATAATTTGTGCTAGGAATCGCCAATTTCTAAGTACCAATTATAATTTTAATATCTATCAGTTATTCTCCAGATCTCACCTATCACATCAAATTGGTCGTCATTTTTCGCTCATCCTGCAAACATTGACCTCAAATTTCTTATTGAAGATCTTATTAGGATAGAACGACTCAAAACCATGATTTCAATCCAAAACATAGTTCAACCATGACTCATAATCCCACAGAACGTTTAAAACCGACGGAACCGCTCCACAAAGAATGTAAACGCATTTTTCGAGCGTACAAGCGAAATCTCAGGTTCCACGTCTGACTGTTAATTGTGAAGACAAATTCTCTTGTTGTTTGCATCGGCGATGTCTAACGACCTAAGTAGTTTACAGTAGCGTGTTTGTTCACTACCGTCGTTTGGTTTGCCCTTTGGACCGATCGGGTTACTTGAGAAAAGAGGCTGAATTTCTGAAATAGTTCCTTAAAAAGAAAACAATGACGGTGAAATGTTTTTCTTTTCGGTCAAGATGTTCCTGCCCTTTGGACCGATCGGGTTATTTGAGAAAAGAGGCTGAATTTCTGAAATAGTTCCTTAATAAAAAGAAAACAATGACGGTGAAATGTTTTTCTTTTCGGCCAACATGTTCTCATATTTTTTTTGAGCAGTCTCAATTTCTTCCTTTGGCATTTACGATAATACTGAGACTAGATCGAAAACAGAATTCGCCTTCAGGTTTCATAAATGTTAGTTACAAAGATTCTGCACATAAGATTTGTTCATGACAGACAGAACCTCTTGCGATTGCTAATGAGCGATAATAAGGCGCTAGGTGTCAGCATCACAGCTTACTTTAACCGCTGTTAGGCTCTTGCAATTTGTATTGGATAGCAAACAGTCAAAAATTTTGTTTTTAAATGCTGTAACGGCGTCTTGGGATGTAAGAAAGAAAAAGGTGACGCAGAACTTGTTTATGCGCTGTGCAACTTTGATACTACTATATAGGACACAGAAGTTTACATAGCAAGTATCGGGGGCGGTAAACCCGAAAAACAATCAATGATTAAAATTAATGATTGACTTCCACGTTGGCCTAGTGATGGCAAGTGCGACTACTACGCCCAAGCTTCTGGATCAAGGTCGAGCAGTGTTTTTGGGTTTCTCTGTGAAATTCTCAGAGCTCTGAGTTACTGAAACTTAGAAACCAGCGAACAGTAAATGTACATTAGTAAACCTCTCAGATTTTGGTCTCAGATTTTGACAAAACGAAAGAAACACATGTGTTTTGTTCTCACCTCATACAATAGATGGGTACAGAAGATTTTTCACAGATTTATACCATTCTTGGCGAAACTATTTAGATGGTCCCTAACATAAATTCAACAATCAACAGTATTTCCGACATCCACCTACATTATATCTACTTATATGTCAAGTGTCAATATTTGATGATAATGTTTGGTGACATATTCACGTGCTGCTGTCGAAACGTCAGCCAAGTAGGGAAACAGTGGCGTTTTGTGTTTTTGTAAAACAAAGTAGGTAATAGTATTTTTTTTTAGTTGCCTGAAAGAAATCGCTGATCGCGCAAAGGCCGCCCTTTGTATGTTTTAAAATACATGTTTTTGGTGTACAATAAAGAGAGACTATTCTATTTTATGATAGGAAACGTCGATAAAAGTTTTGTGGAATTGTTTTGAACTGTTTCTTAGTGTTCTTTGGTGACGTGAGCTACCAAATGACAGACATGGATCGATGATCTGGGAAAGGCCATTGGGAGACTCGTTGGATGCAGGCGGCATAATATCGGGTTCTTGTGGAAGTCTTTGGGGAAGATCTTTGTTCAGCTGTGGACCTCTTTTGATGATGATATGATGAGCTATAAAATATAATTATGATACATTGATTGTTTATGATGAAGTAAAAAGTAAAACCACAATGCTAATTCATAGCGAGGCTATTCCTGCGCGGAACGACCTTTGTCAGCAATTGGCCTAACAGCGGCCCTCTTACGGATCTCCTTATTTCTGCTTCGATCGCGTACAGAAGGACCAAGCGTAACTCCATACCTCTTATTGTTGTTGGAGCTTTAGCACTTCTTTTGTAGGATTAAGTCTACTCCGAAAAATTATTACTTCTCTTCTCCACTATCTACGCGCTTTTACTAAACTTTGGTAATAAATTGCTTAGTCTTAGAATCCAGTATACAATTACTTTAAAAAAATTGCTTGCAGACAAGGGGACTGGTGACACCAATGATAATTCGCTACGTTGGAGGGTAAAAGGGCATAAGAGTCACGTAGACTGCAGTGTCCTTTGAACCTTTTGACCGTTATTGTGTTGCAATATATTACGGCATAATAAAAATTATTGATGGCAATGAAAATTTCGATTTCAGTAGGCTCTATTGTCAGAACAGTAAAGTCTTTGTTTGCGTGTTTTTGTTTGTTAGTGAACTGGAAAAGCATTCACTGTAACAGTTCACTGACTGTACCTTTCTCAGCTTGGTACAAGTTTTTTTTATTTGATGAAGATTAAAAACTATGTTAAGATTGGCTTTTTGTAACAGATCTAGTAGCGTTTTAGGAACCCAACTTTTTTTAGGTACCCTCGCTCAAAAAGGTAAAACAAGAAGACTGGAATCGTGTAGCCTTGAAATACCTAAATAATAATGTCAGTCATCAGATCAGAGCTACAGTTTACATACTATTACGCTTGTATGGTTAAAGGTTAGGCAGAGGTCAGGTCCCATGTAATAGGGGCAAGCCTATTGCCAAGACACAAACCAAGGTCCGAGCTGCCACTGAGAATTTCACACAGAAAAACCTAATAATACTGCTCGACCTGGGAATCTCATCTAGGACCTCTAGCTAAGCAGTCGCGCTTACGATCACTAAACTAATATGAGACAGTTAAATTTTTAACAGAACACAAACCGCAATCACCGTCAATCTATTTCAGGGGCCGGTAATTTTATACAAAATTTTGTTCCAATTTTGAATTTATCAGCGGTTAGCGGCTATCTGGTGGTACAACAGGCCCTAAAACTATGCAAACAATCCGGTAGTTACGTTAATTGCTGTTAAAACCTCACAATACCTTCTTACACAGCGTTTGAAATTAAAAAATAACAAACCCAAATAACAAGGCGAGTAGCACACGGTTGCACGGTGACAAATATTGACACATTCCACGGACAAACACTCCGTTTTTGACCCAAATACGTCCTTCCAGGAACATGAAACGTTGAGTTTTAAAATAAGAACGTTTTACGATGCTTTTGAATTAGTTTGATCCGTAATCCGGGATTTAAATTTAATAAAGTAGGTCACCCTTGTTACGCATAATTAATAAGTATGTAGTATGTACCTATGTGTAAATGTCCATAATTAGGGGTGCGCCGTCTGTTTTTCTAAGTATGGCTATTTTGATTTAAGTATATCATTGTTATTAAACAGCTACTTACTATTTCTGTTATTTATAGCGATGATAAAACATATATCGACAGTATTACGAAAGTAAAAAGCGATACATGAGTAAATAAAAAACACTCATAGTATCGTATCTCATAATTGTATAAGTATTCACTCAAATTTTTTATTGTTACCAACCATTCCACTACCTATTTAAACTTTTTAATTTCCTAATAGAAACAATAAACATATGAGTTACCAGCGAAATGTAATCCACTTCAACCCACGCAAAGACAACTAAATAACAAATAAACAACATCCAATTGTGCCAACCCTAGCACTAGGGTGACCATCAATTGTAACGGACATACGTTTCCATACATTTTGTCATGTACGTCTGTTATAAATGATGGCACTACCCCATGCTATAGTTTGCGGTCGAATCTGTTATGTTCCATACAAATCCTCGAATTGATTTGTATGGTTTTGTGTGTTTTTGCTAAGTGCTGAACGGTTCGTTGGTTAAAATTATCTATTAATGGTGAATTTTGTATTGTGTTAGTGTTGGTAATGGTAAAATAACCAAACTTTTATATGCGAGTTTTAAGACCGGCTGCGTTGATTAAAATGATAATATTCCAATTTACCATAATAAATTGCTCTGTTTTTTTATGAAAACGTGCATGAACATGATTCGTTTCCAGATTTTGACAGGTTTTTGATCCTATCGATTTTGTTGTAATCAACTAGGTGACTATAAGGATGCTCTACTTAATCCTCTCGTTATGGTAGATTCATTTATACCATTATTACAGGTACTTTTTAATTGACTAGTTGCACGATTCCAACCTAGTAGGTCTTATAGAAGTTAACAAGAAACTCTATTCATACTTCTTTGATCATAATAAATAAATAAATACAAATATATCCTGGGACACTTTTACACAGCCCCATCTAGTCCCAAACTAAGCAGAGCTTGTACTATGGGTACTAGACCATGGATATAATACTTATATACTTTTTTTTTTCTAAAAACATACTTATAATATATAATAAACACAAACACTTAAGTTCGAGAGTTAAGACGACCGACGTCGTCAAGACTTTTCTGTAATAATAATCAATAATGTTTTATTTTGTTTACAGATTTGTTATAATATGTAAAGATTATGCAGCTTATTAAGTCTGCTGATTGGTAATAGAATGTCTCAAATGCCTAGGTATTGAAGGGAAATATTATTAGTATTTATACGTAAGCGTTTACTTAACACATTTTTTTACAATAAACGTGCCAAAGGTACCTCAAATGATTTGAAAACTCCTCCAAAACAGTCACTTTCTTCGTCTCACATATTTGTTCAACAAAGCTTTTCATTACTTCCACTGCGCATTTCACTTCTCCAAACCGTCTTACTTAAGGAAACACCGTCTTGAGGGGAGAGCCAATCAGAAGCGAGCTCTTTAAAACCATCCCCGCGTCATAAGCCATTATAACACCCTCCATATTAATATTTTCCACATTTTTGGGCACGATAATTGTCAGCCATATTAAAAGTTACAATCCCTGCACGTGGTCCGTGTTGGGGCACTAATGCTCATGTTACGTGGATTCGTTTATTAATTTTTTAGGGTGTCGCTTTAAATTTTTGGATATTAATAACGTGATATTGCAGTTATAGTGTTATTAATTGATGTTGCTACAAATGTGTTTCACGGGAGCAATATGTTAGTTTATAAGTATGTAACGTCGAAAACCGTTTATTATTAAATGTATTTTTTTCTTTGAAGTAGTTAGATATCCCCAGTCGCTTATTTAATGAGTTACTGCTGTATGTTATGTCTGCATAAATTTTAAACTTGTGAAAAAACGGCAAGAAACTCCACGAATACTAAAAAAGTCCATACAAATTGTCAGAGGTTGTTCATTAATGTCTCCTTCAAAAAACTAATCAATATTCCTTTTGTTATCAGTGCCGCTGGTGCGATGTGCGACCGGACTGGCTTCGGGCCGTCCATGGGGCACTTCTCTATGGGACCAATGTCTGCCATGGGCGCCATCGGCACCATGGGGTCCATCTCTGCCATGAACGGGCCGCAACAGAAGAAGGTCCAGGAGGAACACATCAAGAGGCCCATGAATGCCTTCATGGTGTGGTCGAGGCTACAGAGGCGAAAGATTGCGCAGGATAACCCGAAGATGCACAATTCTGAGATTTCAAAGAGATTAGGTAAGTAGGTAGAATAATTAAGTTTAAGATAATATATTTTAAAGGTAAATGAAAACTTAGTACTTGTACTAGTGGTATTATTCGGATTCTGTTATCTTGACACCTCAGTTTAACCCTAATTTAGATTTAATTAATTACCTAGTTAGTCCATTAGTACTAGTGTGAAAATTTCGTGAAACGGAGTGGAACCTTGCCTTGCATCAATGATAAGTTTAAGTAATTTAAATGGTTATGAAACAATTAGACTAACAATAACAATGAACATGAGTGACATTAGGAAGATTTGTTTTAATAGGAATGCAACCGTAGTAGGCGTCTTGAAGTTTTAATTACTAACAGCTACCCTACATTTCTTTTAATTATTGGCAATCCGATTCACGCAGAATGAGCTCACCGTATCCTTCGGTCCTGCAGTTTTAGGCTTGGCTTTAGATTTAATCGAATCTATAATCGGGTTCCAAGCAGGTGGTAAGACCCAGCCATCTTCTCTATTGAAATTTGGATGTTTTTGAATTTCAATGGCCTCACGAATCATCCTGGGTAGGAATCGGTTTTCTTTTGAGAGGACTTGTGGTTGATCAAATCTGATGTAATGCCGGGCCTTGTCAAGGGTGTGCTCACAAATTGCAGACTTTAAAGTAAAGTAAAGGGTCCGAAACGTCGGGATTAAAATAATATCAATATAACGCGATAAAATCCGTAAAAAGTAGTTTGATTTCAATGTCTAGTATTCGCGTAAGTGTCAGAAATCAATAGGAATGCAACCGGTTAACCCTAAATCAATTGCATATAAGTTGCTGAGTAAAACTGTCTTTTGACACATCGTTGTAAGTGTTGTAACCATGAAAAAGTTAAACAATTAGGGACATGTACGGATTAAATGCATCATAATTTTCCAATTTATTGAGACGGCTGCTAGGCGTCTAAACTGATGACGTCACCAACAAAGACATTCTTGTGTTATTTTCGCCTAACATTGTATGATAATAAGTAGTAAATAAATATGAACTAGTACCTATACAAACGCAAAACGACAAGGCTGTTTGGTCCTCTCATCACCACTACAAACAAAGCGAATGACGGGTGCTAATCTTATTTGAATGTGGATCGTAATATATATGACGGTTATTTCAGCGGGTTTTATTTCTAGTGTCAATAGAGGCTAAAGTAGCGGTTGTGACTTTAGTATACAAAAATTGTGGTAGGTATAGGTACCCATATTTTTCTACAATGATTTTAATATTCCGAAATCATGAATAGGGACATCACTATTCTATTTTACACTACAATGAAGTATTTCATTTCAGTACGCATTGCTACGGATTTAATGCCAATAGGTTCGCGCTAGTAAATGAAACCTATATATTCCGACAAAATGTGGGCTAACTTTAAATACACCTCTGTCTAACCCTTCGGAGAATATAGGCGTGATTGTGATGATATGTTTTTAGTACAATGAATCCCTTAGAACATCAAAATACTAAATTCTCTCAGATTCATCTCCAAGAATATACTATCAAAGTATTAATACAATGCAATACATTTCAAAACAAACGAAGCTCTTACATTGAGTGTGATTTACAGTTTCTAAATTAACGTAGTGAGTAACAAAACACATTGTTTGATAACTATTATAATATACGATTACGTCACTCCTCTAAGACAGTATTGTTGGGCACAATCCATTGAATTCGGCACAAGTAAATTACTATTATGCTAAGCGATGGATCCCGGTCTGTAGTTTCAAAAGGACTCATTTTGATTGCAAATTGATCATTCTGGGATCTCGTTGGGATTATGATTTATTGAATCAATTTAATATTAATTTATGAAGTGAGAAGTGTTTATTCGTAGGTGGGTTTCGGTATTGTTGTTGGTAGACTAGCTCATTGTCAGAATTATTGAGATGAGCTCATATAAGATGACAGGGCTTGATGTTACAATTTAGTAAGGTTATCTTAATTTGTCATTTTAATGAATGATTAATGAAATCTTGAAAAAAGACTTTATTTATTTACCTATCGTTAACAAGGCGCTGGCAACGGTGGACAACCAATGCAAATTGTACTTATCTAGGATTGGGACCTGAATTAAGTATAAAAAAAAATGAAATTATAAGGTACAGTTTACTCTCGTGAATAGTCCATCGCCCTTACACAGCAGAACCTTAAACTATATAGACACAAATTAAAAATAAACCGCTAACCAAAGACGAAAGAAAAAAGTTACCGCAATCAGCCAACAGAAGCAACACAGCGGGGGTATTCTCGAAAATAATCAACTGCTCAAATGTAAGCACCGTTCCGTATTCGAAATTTAAAAATGCCCAGAAACAGGAACGGGAGGACACGAGCGAAAGAGTATGGAAATACGAGCAAAACCGGCCACGGCCATTCTGGCGGTGACGGCGAGAGGAAACGACATTTTCTATTTTTTCCCCCCTCGGCTTTTTTGCAACTCGGCCCGTGCGATGCGGTGTGTACTGGGTTTTAGGCACCTATTTGTTAATATTGAAGACGAGAATTTTTACGAAAGTGTTTCGTTTCTTTGTATTTTTTGATAGCCAGAACCTAAATATTTAAGACGAAAATAAGTTATTGAAATGGCCCTGAGTGTATCTTTCCGACGTTAAATTACAAAAAAGGTTTTCATCCGCATTCAGGCAATCATAATAAAATGTCTTCATCCCAAAATTAGTATTACCAACACATCCACCTCAGCTTACAGAACCAAACAACCAACGCCATCTATTGTCGAAAGGAAACAACGCGTTCAATATTAGTTTTTCCTTTAAATCGCGAGTGAGGCAAGGGTGACAAGGCTTTACGTAAAACTGGGTATTGTCCCGCTCAAATACAGGGCATACATTATTCATATTGGTACGTTTTCGCGTCGCATTTTGTGTCGTTTGTTTGGGTTGGGAAGAGGGGATGAAAAGTAGGTATTTTCTTTGTAATGTTGGGCGAGTAACAATGAAAAATTTCCAGGGAATTATTTATTTAATCCATTTAATTAGTTTAAATATAATCAATTATAAAAAATCCACAACTGTTGGGTTTTAGGTTGTTCACATAGGTAGGTACCCTAATCCACTTTATTTTTTTTATATCTACGTAGGTATGTACTGTAAACAAAGTGCCCTTTATTGACTGTTTAAGTCATTTTAGAATAAAATCGGAATATACAAATTAAACGCTTTTGAAATTAACAATGATCTGTTGTACATCTAAATAATACGCTTCAATTAATCAAGAATTCTAATCAGAAAATCTCTTGTGAATTCTCGATTCCCCTCTATTTAAGACAAAACTTCTCAAATCATCAGCTATCGAATTCCCCAAACATGTGTAAGCGCATCTGCGCAACCTGTCGACAAAACGCGCATTGTTTACCGATCGGCGAATAATGCGCGTTTTGTGCGTCAAATCAATCGTAATGTCGATAGGCACAAAGGTATCGTGTACAATGGCGCAAAACTTTTTAGTGTGATTCAGTTGTTGGTAGGATGGCAAGTCGGATGTCAAACTTGTTGGACGTATTGGTTTGTAGTTTTCGTGTGTTTTTATGTTTTTATAGTAATGTTTCTCGCTTATTTATATATTTTTTTCTGGGTGAATTCTTGCCTTGATGAATTCTTTGACGATTTGACAACCTCTGTGGTTTTGTGATTTGATTACCGTATGTAATTACAAAAAAGTATATAGTTAAGTATTATTACCCATTGTCTAGAACCTACCCATAGTACCAGCTCTGCTTAGTTTGGGACTAGATGGTGCTGTGTAAAAATGCCCCGAAATATTTATAAAAAAATAGATTTACGTCTCTATTTAAAAGAAAGCTTTTTGTCAGGGTAAAAAACTGTATAGTGACAGCTCTATTCCCACTTTATCGTAAAAAGTCGCTATTACTTGTGAAAAATTGGTTATTTCTGGGGAAATTTCCCATCCTATTATAGGTATTACAATAATGTTTTTCAGGCACTCAAGTATTTAACATGTCCAGATTATGTTCTGTATGTTTTATACTTACACTAATATAACTTTGATTTGTATAAAAAATACAAAATATATATTTCTTAGATAATACTGTCCGTTACCATGCCGTGACAACTTGTAAGTAAAACAACACTCGCCACTTATCTGCAAAACATGTTTGGAACTTAGGCATTAGTGTATGTTTAGTAAGTGGTTAAAAAAAAAAAAATATCTTAATTTTAAAACGATCTTCAACATTTTCAATCGATTGTTCACCATTTTCAATCGATTACTCGCCATTCTTCGCCCCCGTATGTCACTTGTGTTTGTTTTCATCAGTGTCTGATGCATACCCTTAATAGTTTACACGTAGGGGCGTTGCAACCCAGTTAATATTAATTAAGGTGGGGAGTGGGCCATTGTGCGATGTGTAATGGGGGACCAACTATCGCTGGGTGCCGTGTAGAACTTGATGACTATGTAATGCATATTAATTGTAAGTTCTAAGCTACCGATGTTGGGTTTGTGAGTGGTGTTAGCTTGTGTGGCAAGCCTTTGATATATAGTCAGCTTGATATTCTGGAATCCATAGTGGCAACGACCGGAAAGTTTCTTATGCCCCTTGAGAAAATGCTGCTACTCTACTACTTACTGAGATTTTATAGAAAATTTTTATAGCTCGACCTGGGAATTGAACCCAGGACCTTTAGCATAGCAGTCACTATCACATCCACTAGACCAATGAGTTGGTTAGGTATTAAAATGAAATTCAATTTACTCTAATTATTTTCTTAAAATATGGTCTTATGTAGGTACTATTTGCGACAATAACTAAACTTTTGTTAAAAAAAACAAAATTACGTTTTATTACTTAGCCTACAAACTGAAAATTGCTGAGTAGTGCTTATCCTAATCAAGAGAGACTGACTCAAAAAACAATCTCGAACCAATTGATCGATCTTTGCGCTAACCGTGGTCGATCCGTGACTGTAATAGCCGTTCATTCTATACAAATCAAGACACCTTAATGCGTCAATGACAGTCTCTAGGTACAGGCAGTCAGAAACCGAACCTTAGTCTCTGGAAGCCAGATGGTCTTCATTTTTGAAGAAACATTGTCAATGTTATGTGATGATGATGTAAAAGTACAAAAAGGTTGTACCCTTTTTGTACTTTTACATCCGCCATACCTATTGAGAATTTCGAAAAAAAAAAAACTTATACCAGAACCCAATATCGTTTACGCCCAATCACCGAGACTTCGATATAATTAGAAACAGATAAAAATTTCGCCCTTTTTCCACATCGCTTGATAGTTAATAGCACGACAGACGGCCCATTGTATTACATAACAACAACATATAGCTAACACCTAATTTACGTCGATTTTCCTCGCTCCAACTATCGTAGGCGTATCGGTGTTTTTTCGACACTTTTTATGGAACACTTTTTTGTTTTCAAACCTTTTTTTGTAAGATGCAAGTAATTACTGACGTACAAAACGCTATTGGATATTTCAGAACGAGTACAACAGGAGCACGACCAATAGTAGAACCGTGACCAATTCCTACAAAGAATTCTCTCCTCATATAAAATTCTGCGTTTTTTGCCGACAAAATTGTGTATAGTCCACACAAATAACCTATACTCTTTATAAGGAATCTATTAAAGTGATACTATAGTAAATTTTGTCGGAATGACTCTTCCGTTTGTAGTCCGGGAGCTCATCTATTATAGGTAACTGATACAAATTGCATAATACTGTTTTTTTTTTCAGACGAAAAAGGATGAGTTATTCATGTCTCGACTGGTTTTGTGTTTAAATTGATTTAAAAGGTTATTGTACTTTTGATGTCCGGTATTCATGCCGTCTTTAGATCTGATAGGAGATGCCATGTTTTTTACTAATTAACTACGAGGTTTTTGTCGGCCTGATTTGTTGTCGCATTCAAGATTTGGATGTTAATCTTACATACATTAAGATGTTCTTCATTTAGAATGTTTATTACTTACTTTTTTCTGATTGTACATTGTCCCATTTAAGTGAAATATCCTTTTGGTCGCATGTCGTATCACTTTATACGTAACGTCTTTTATTTCATCGTACCTATTTAAAATTTCGAGCTACCGTTTATTGTGAAAATGGTTTGTACTTTTGGCAAAATAAATTGAAGGTGAAGAAGTTGTATAAACGTCTCAGTAAAAGCTTTCTGCATTTTTAATTAAGTTGACCTATCCTAGTTGCTCAGCAAGACCGACACAATATAGCAAGGTATTATTGAAGTAAAGACATTATTTGAGTTTGCGTGCTACATCCTCAGCAGCATCGTCACTTACCATCATATTTTATTTTATTTATATTATTTTTTTACTGCAATAAAACCACAAAGCATAAACGTGGTAGACAAATAAAGAAGCCTGTTGGTGTATTTGGTAAATTTTCATTTTATTTATTAAACACATTTTACGAACGGCAAACATAGAGAGACACCAGTAAGCACCAGATCTCTAAGGCGTTGTCAAATTGAGACCTGTGTTGTTAAGTCTCTTAACTATATATATATATATGTTCGCTGGCTACATTTATGTTCAAACGGGAACACAATACTTATCGATAGAACATTTGGCAATGCAGATGTATCAGACCATACGAACTTCACTAGTGGAGAATCGCCGAGCTGTTAACTGGGAATTTTTATAGAAAAGTCGAAGCAGGAATTGAACCCAGAACCTTTTTGCATAGCAGTCAATCTTACGACCACTATACCAATGAGATAAACTCGCGAAGAAAAATACAAAGTATGGTACAATACAAGAGATCCATGAACATAAATCTCTTATTTCCTTTGCTTACAGACGACAAAAATCCTTCAACAATAACATAATATATTATATCTTACTGTACTGAGATTGATGTTAGTTTAAAAACGCTGTCTAGTACACACGTAATACATAGTTATGTACTTGAACGGGGCCGCTTATCGCTGCGTCGCAGGCACGGCGGCGCCCTACCGGGGGTGTTCGCAACAAAAATACTGTTGTTTCCTTATTGTTGCCGTCTGTTGCCGTTTGTTGTCGTTGTTGCCGGCAAGGGCCCCGTTGTTTGCTGTTGTTTAATTACTAGCGTTTTTGTGACGCTGTGTTAATGACGTTACATTTTTGTTGCGCAGCTCCGGGTCTAGTCGGTTATTCTTCTTAATGGTTTTATTTTGTAATTAATAAAAGCTTCAAAGGTGTCTTATTATTTGCTAGTGAACATATCTCTGGTGACAAATATATTTGGGATCTAAACTTACTTCGTAGACAAGCTTCATAGCGTGTCATGACGTAGTGTGAACTACAGAAACTTGCAAGAACTAATGTAATATCGCAACTTGATGCAGTTATATCGATGAAGTATCAACTTACCCCACAAAAGCACAACTGACTATCAAACCTAATCCCCCAAAGGAACACCCTACAAAAAAATCTATTAACATTTAATAAAATCATGACCTAAATAATGTTTCTTACCATTTCAATTTTACGGACGAAAGGGTGGTGGGTGCTCCTTCGCCATGCGTCTTTGTAAACCTCCCCCTCCTCCTCTTTACCCGGTCCCTCCTCCCCGTTTCTCCCCGTTTCACCATTGTCGCATGGCACACAAGCTTTCAGAGTAATGAAGAGCATTTTCGTCCGATTCTGAGCACAATAGCCTCTTTAATACTAGGTAGAGAGGAAACTTCTTTGTTGACGACGAGTATTGTACCTACCGTGTGTGTTTGGTGTACGCATTGTTTTTTGTTATGTTTGTTCGCTCGATTGTTGCTGACAATGCTGTTATGTATGATCTGTCTAATGTTAGGTGTTTGATGTTCTGTGGGTGTTCCGTGTCCTCAATTTTGAGGCGATGTTATGTAGTACCTGTATCGTGCATTTCATTTTAAACTACGAGCAATTAAAATGGGTCCTTTGATACAGAAGAAGATCAATCAAGGATGCATTTCTGTTTCTGTAGGAACAGCAAAATTTTTTTTTGCGTATATATCGACCTAGTACCGATCATCGTCCTACGGCTTGTACCTCAATGGGATGTTAGTTGTTGTAATTTAGTGCAATTTACTACAGAATTTGCCACTCGTCTAGAAATATGTTGGTTTCCAATTTGGATTTCCTTCTAACTATTAAGGATATTATTCGTACAATATGAAGAATTGACACGGTTTTTTTAACAATCAAGATGGGTAATCAGTTTCTCTATTACAGTCACTGATGATCAATTCCCATAAATTATATCTTCAATAGTAACAATATCCATTTAAGCTTAAAACTTTTTCATAAAAGACCTATATTTTAACAATGAACATATTCAAATATACATGCTAGTATTTTGAATTTTATACCCCAATTATAAATAAATAACTAAAAACCATTAGTACCTAATTCCACAACTGAATACCGGACAATCATTGTGCAGTGTTGCCATCCTATTGCTATTGTTTTCCCGTAACGAACGGGCGCTGTAGGAAATAATTATTGTGTAGTGGCAACACTTTAGTAGTATCGACACGTGCGTATTGTTGCCACGATTGTTAATGTTGCCGTTAATTAAGAATAAATAAATACCTGCAGGGTTGTTAGAGCGAGAAATGTGGGGATTGAATTGTATAGCAGTGTTCTAACCACTTATGTCATATGAGCAGTATTTGTGTGTAATTTTATTAGAAATATCAATAACGGTTACATTTTAATAACGTTTATTTGATTTAGGTAAGTGAAATGTTTACCTATTTAAATAAAACCTAAGTAATAAAACATTGAGGACCTGTTTCAGCAACCCTAAACAAGTTCCCGTTAAATTATCTGGCAGATAATTTCATACGAATTTTGTTCCACTTTTAATTTATTCGGCGGATAGCGGCTATCTAGACATGGTGAAACAAGTCAGTAAGCGAAATACAAATAAATAAATTAATGGTCAGGAGTTCGTTCTTTCTTTAATTTTGTCGCTGTATTTTCTACAGTTGCATCATAATTATTTTGTCTATGATAAAAGTGACAGTAAAATTAGACACACTTTAAAAAGTTAGTAAATCAGCTTGTCAAAAGACTTTCCCGAAAACAAGGATTACGTGTCGAACGACAAATAAGTACCTACATGCAGTATCTTTTAACATTATAATTTGCATTGTCTCAAAAACAATACTAAGAAAAAATCTTACGCTCCGCAGCATGAAGGTACAATGTGCACAGTGTTGCCATTGTAAAGAAATTGTGACACTTGTGGGTACAAAATGTGAGTTGACAACCATGCACAGTGCTTGTTGGAAAGCTACCGATATTTACAAAAGTATTTGTTCTACTGTGTTGAAAGGTTTGTTTTTCCCTTTGTCTTATGCAAATGAACGACGCAGGCCGTAATTAGCTAATATTGAATGTATGTTTTGCGTTCAAACTGGTGGCAATTGAATAAATATGGCATGGAATTCATTGGTTATGTTGAAAATGATTAGTGTTGTAATAGATACAACTTTACCTATCTATCAGGAACCACGAAGGTGCACTGCAAAAAGGTATTAATACCTTGTTTAAAGAAATAATTGATCATGCTGGCTGTAAAAATAAATAGTTGTCATTTATTTTTTAATAGAACCTTTTTGAACTTTTTCTTGTAGCCAAAAAACCTGAAGAATGATAAGCATTATTCTGTACCGAAAGAGCTGATTAAGTTTCTTTTGTTTTTTATTAATTTTTACCTAAACATAATAGTTCTATTTTTGTAGGTTCTCGATAAATTAGGATAATTAATTAATTTATCCAAAGTCATTTTAATTAACAACTCGTTTGCCAGTCACGTAACCAGGTCGCGTAATTACAAACGTCCAGACGAACTTTCAAACTATAGAGCTCGTGAAAACCTATTCGATTTGAGCGCGGACAATGCCGTCAATGGCCGGTCACAATTGAATAGTATCAATCATTGTTCTCGATGCTTTGTATTGAACCCAGTTAATTGACCTTTGCGAATTAAGTTTATATTTAGATCAACGTTTATGTAAAATCTTGCGCTTTGTATCGTATCTAAATGGGTAAAAAGTATAATTATAATTAAATTAGGAAGGTTCTTACTGACAAGACGTTGAAACTGTCATCATTGTGAGCTTATTTTTACGTCTTTAATGTAATAATATACCCCGACACAACTCATCTGCTGCGAATAAAAGTAATTTGTGTAACTTATATCGATTAATGCGTTAGATTTTCTTCAAGCAAAAAATAAAGCCGATTTTTCCCAAACAATTGCGAAACCGTCGACGTAATTTTTATAGAACATTAGTCCTTTATACCATTGTCGTTACTAAGCACACGATCCTATCATCCGCGCCGACAAAAGACACGAACCCACCCCAAAGTATCGACATAATAATGAGGAACCGGGAAAAACTTCTGTTGTGGAATGAAAAGCGCAAATTCGTCATTAGGCGGCGCTTTCCGCCATTGTTGTTCCTATCTCTTTCGCTCTTAGCGATATTTACAGACGGGCGAGCGAGACTACCGCTGGTCCTCGGAGCCGGATTGTTCCTTTCTATGTTAGCGACATTGTTTTCGCTTTTATACCCGCCTGAATTGGGATTGTCTTGTCTGTTTGAATGGACGATGGCGCCCCTCCACGGTGGATGAATACAACCTTCTATAAATGGGGGGAGACAAAGGGTTGGTCTCTTGAATCGCGCTGGGAGACAGGTCGTTCGTGCCTTCGATTATATTGTATCGATTCAATGCCTTTGTTTCAGCAATGAAGGATGGTTAGGGCAAATTACTTTTCTGTTTTTGTTCAATATGTTTAAATAGTTTATCTTTGTTATTTGCTATCATTAATAATTAAAATATAAGTAGGTGTCTACCTAATATAGTACCTATTCGTCTACTGCAGGATATACGTCTGCTAGTGAACGCCACATAGCTATAGTGTCCGATCTGTAGCTCCTCGTATTCTTACCTCCACCGGTAAATAAATAAGGTCATTCAATTCTTGCATCTCAAATGTTCGACTATCTTTCAGGAATTTGGTCTTGATCAGAATGAAATACCCAATATTCTCTAAAAAAAAGAAAATATGAAATACCCAATATTCTCTACGGGGATCAGACTCATTCTTATGCTAAGTTTTGTCAGATTGTTAGCTCAGTAGTTCATTTGTGTAGCAAGCGCGGCTGTTAAGCGTGAGAGCCTCGGTTAATTTCCCAGTTCGTTGCTAAAATAACTGTTAAAACCTGTTTCCATAAAAAAAAGGTTCATAACGATTCAGTTTAGTTTTGTGGTCAATTAATAAATACCTATAAGTTCGCCGTATATTATATAACAACACCCTTTCCCTGCGACTTCGTTCCCGAAGAAGTTGAATTTTCCCCCATTTTTGCAACACTTTTAATTGATACTCCTCTCCTGTTAGTCGTAGCGTGCTGATATATAGCCTATAACCTTCCTCGGTAGACAGGCTATCTATTACTGAAAGAACTTTGAAATCAGACCAGTAGTTCCTAAGATTAGCGCGTTAAACCAAACAAACATAATATAATATTAGTATAGATGGGACATTTGAACATCGGTGTAAGTACATAAGTACACGCCTGCCTAACCCTTCGGGGAATAGGGTGAAATGGATATTTAATGTCAGATTATTTGTAGAGGAAATAAATTTGATAATCTTCTTTTATCACCTTTTGATACAACTTACAACCATATTTTCATCCAAGCAACTGGTTATTACCTCAACGTTCAAGTTTATAATGTCTAATGTTCATGGAGTTGTATGGAAGATGGGCGCTAATGGCCATATTAAACACTGTGCTGTGAATTGGGCAATAAAAGACAAAGTTTCAGCGGTTAGTGAATGTGTCAGGTACAAGTGCGAAATGTGACGAAATTGCGTATTTTCTAGGTTTAAATTTTTACGTGGGTGTGAAACTTTTGGTTAGCGCTTTGTAAATAGATGTAGGCTTTACTTGATTAGGATATACAAGAATTTGATTTTAAATAGGTACAACAATAAGTGTCCTCACCATTGTCATGTTTGTATATTTAAAGGATTTTGTGTTTACAACAAATTCTTAAATCAAATATTTAATCCAATTTATAATTTACTTTGTAGGTATGTAAAGTATAAGTATGTGGTCGTCTTGTCCTACGAGTAACAAAAGGCACATAACCTTGTATAAGTATGAAATATTGAAATGATTTCGCGTTTACAATTAATTTATAAATCAAGTTATTAATCTGATTTTAAGTATAATTACTTTGTAATTTAGTATAGTAGAAGTATGTGGTCATTTTGTCCTACGAGTAACAAAACGCACAGAAATTTAAAAGCACCCTTGAAGTGTATTTCAATGGATCATGCAAACAATATCTACCTACCTATGTTATATCTTAAATACTTACTAGCTTTCCGCCAACGGCTTCCCTCACGTGATCTTATAAATTTTTCCCCCGTTTTTGCAACATTTTTCATTGCTACTCCACTCCTATTAGTGATGGTATATAGCCTATAGCCTTCCCCGATAAATGGGTTATCTAATACTCAAAGAATTTTTCAAATCAGTCCTGTAGTTTCGGAGCCTATTCAATACAAGCAAACAAATATTTCCTTTTTATAATATTACGTAGTACAGTTATGGTACCTAACAACAAATTATACAAAAGTCCTCAAGACCAAAATTTCCCACAGGTGCAGAATGGAAGCTTCTGTCTGAAGACGAGAAGCGGCCGTTTATCGACGAGGCGAAGCGCATCCGAGCCATGCACATGAAAGAGCACCCCGACTACAAGTACCGGCCCCGGAGGAAGCCCAAGACGCTGAGGAAGGAGGGCTACCCGTACTCCATACCATACCCTAGTGTACCCATGGACGCACTGAGAGCTGGTGAGTGAACATAGCTGCTTTTTATTGGGCAATATTCTTGCATCGCATAATAAACAAAAATCGGTGTCTCAATATCCGTTCGAGCAACCAATCCTTACAGTAACAGATTTAAAAATGTAGCGTTTATCATACTTATAGACGTCACTAGAAACCATTTTAGACATGTTTTAATGATGGCTAAAAAGACTGGTCCTTTAGGTTCCGAAAACTGTACACAAGGACCAAACAAATTGAGTTCGAAATACAGTCTTCACAATTAACAACATTGTCGCTAATTCCTCACTAATCGTCATTGTATTCGACAAAAACGTAATATTTTGTCGAGAGCTGTCATTATGCGTTGTAAAACCTTTGTTTATTACGTTTTATTGTTGCGTCAGTCGTCGGAATGATGGACGGATAACACGATCATAACAAAATGTTTATGTTTTAAATTGATATGATTGTAAGCTTACCTCAATGGTTTTGTGTGAAGCGCGGCCGCTCCACATGAGGCATGTTATTAGGAAATTTACAGTAGCAGCTTGAAGTTGACCATGAAGTTGACCCCCTACTACATGAGATCAAGACCCTGTCAGAGAACTGTGCGTGTAGGATCAATGCATGTCTCCCTAATCCTTCAAGGTACAGGCATGATGGTATGTTTGATGGCAGGTACTATTTAACTTTTTCAGCCGACAAGGTTCGGTTACGCACTTTTTTCATACACAACAGAATCAGAAAACTATCGTTCCGCGTCACTCCACAATCTAATATCGTAAACCAATCATTGAGATATTAGTAGCATGGTATCGTACTAGAGTCAATTTAAGCAATTTGTTTGGTAGAAAACGTTTAGCAGATTTTTACCAATAAAAACTTGTAAATTTTTACTAAGCCTTCTAAAACACACATAATTTAGTTTAATTACCCTTACTAATATTATAAATGCGAAAGGAACTCTGTCTGTCTGTCTTTTTGCCTTTTCTCGCCAAAACTACGGAACCGATTTAAATGAAATTTGGTACACAGATAGTCTAGACCCTGAGAAAGGACATGGCTACTTTTCAATGCGAAAAAAAGGGGTTGAAATACGGGATGAAAGCTATATGAAATACCCGCGCGGGTGAAGCCGCTGGCGGAAAGCTAGTAATTTATATGCCTCTGCTTTACTACATAATAAATTGCCATGAATCATAATTAACGGGTGGGATATTTTCAAGTAACATCACGCCTGTATTCCCCGAAAGGTTAAGCAGAGGTGTACCAATGTACATCGACAGTTCGCCGATATGTTTAGGTCCCATGTAATAAGGGGCGATATTTTGAAGTCAAACATTTTATTCACAGACGTTTATTAACTCAATGTTTCGTGTTTTCCAATACATTTTTTGTACAAAACAATTCCGTTATTTAGTGAATGTTATAAAACTTTCTGTACAAATAGCTACATAGAAGGCTGGGCACAAAAGGGCCGGTTGTACTGACGTTATCAAGCTATTCATTCGATGTCATCGAATCCGCTATAGTCGAATTGGGATTACACAATTGCTGTGCCTCGTTGTGACGGGCCAGTGGATGAGATAGTAGATTGAGTGAAGTACCTACCTGTATTGTACGCGTTGTAAGGGAGAATAAAGAATGATTAATAACAAGAGATTATATTAGATGCCTTATTGCTATCCTCTGTTCTTTATACTATCCTACTATCTACTATCCTCTATTTTTTATACTATCATACTATCTACTATCCTCTATTTTTTATACTATCCCACTATCTACTATCCTCTATTTTTTATACTATCATACTATCATCTATTTTTTATACAATCATACTATCTACTATCCTACTATCCTCTATTCTTTATAACCTAAGGTAATATAACGATTTTTAACGAATATTTTGTTTGGTTGGTTAATTTACTATTACCACTGGTACTGTGTTTTTGCGAATGGAGTTTATTGCATGCATTTAAGTCACAATGTAAACATAACGCCAGATAATCATTTGCCGGGCACAACACAAAACACTATTTTATTGAATATTTTCAGTAATAGTATGGTAATTATGTTGTATTTCATTTTGGCGAATGAAAATTTCGATCTTAGAAAGGGTTCGAACGTACGTCCCCTCATGGTCGTGGTGAATGTTCCTGATCCCATAGCTATGATGCAAAGGGCAAGTGATAGCAATTGCGGTGTTTAGTCTCTATGCGTCTGACATACACAGCTGCCGCGCCGCTTTCCCAGGTGCCGGGGATCCATGAGGACTTTCCACACAAAAAAAGGGTTCGAACCTAGGTCCTTTTTATTTAATACTTACTAAGCTACCTACGGAAATAACTCACTGTGTGGTGATGTCGAACTTTTTTACACATGTGACTTCAGTAAATAGACCACTTGTTTCCCAAAACAAGTTAAACGAACAATAGGTCAATATTTTATCAAAGCATCTAATATTACTATCTTCCAGTAGCAACAATCTTTCAACTCGGTCAAGTAACTATCATCATCCAAACACAGCACGCAGGTCACTCGCCCGCTCTTGACAAAAACACGCCCACAGTCACGACTTGTGACTCCAAAAATAAAACTAAGAGACGTAAAATTTTTACACGTATAATATATAAAAACCTTTTTATATGAGAACTATATAAATTTGATGCGCTATTTACTGATATAATGTCGATACTGACACATAAATTTTGTTAGAGTACCTGCAATAGTTTTTGATTCGACGTCATCTTAAAGTTGAATTTCATTTGTGATAGTAGAAAGCTGTATAGAACGTCCTTTCAAAATGATGTTTGACATAAATGTTTATTTGTTGTCGTCAAAATTCCATGTTGTAATAGCAACTAAGATCGTTTAGAGAAGTGATCGCCTAGCAATATGACCATTAACTTTTGTTGACTTTTCGAAAATCATGACTTTGGTACATAATCTTAATCACACTTGCTTAAAACAGTAAAGAAAAACAATGCGAGAAAACCTGCATACCTTATAAAATTAATCCCTAAATACTCGTTATTTTGATAGTATAATAGGAAACCAAAAAGTTACTGTAAGCAAAACAATTCAAAAACATGCGACACTTAAATAAAGCTCAGTACACATAATCGAAAAAGCGCTTACATCACATAGAGCGCCCGCCGTGCGCTCAACAAAAGATTTCCAAATATGAAAAGCGAAAATGGAACGCATAGTTTAAACCGTCTTGGCTGCTTTTGACAGTTGACAGTTTTCACTGTCAATGTGAAAGTGACAATAGGGTTAGTTGGGGTGCGTCAAGCCTCGTCCGTTTGGGGTTACCATTGACATGCGATTAAAATTATTGAAAGATTTCGCTTTTTAAGGGCTATGCGTGGGCTGTTATTGAATTTTAAAGGGTTGTTTGTGGTTTGCTTTTAAAGTATTATAAGGTTTCGCAGTTTGAATTTAGAAAGAAAATATGCAAATGCTTTAAGAATGTTACGAACTTTATCGCGACAAAACTTTCAAACTGGATTCTAAAGTAGCTTGGAAATATGGGGAGAAAAAGTTTTTCTTTGGGAAAATGAATCAGGACAAAATAATTATAACAATAATTGTTTTACAAGTTGCTTATTTAAAGTCGACGGAGAAAGAAATAAGTTTTACTTTCCTACCTCATAGTACTTAGTAGTACCTACCAATCGTTAATTCACTGGGTCATAGCTTATTAATCTGTATTTTTTTTACTGGACGGGCTACAATAAAACCAGCAGTCTAAAATATACATCTTTGTGATCTGTGAGGCCAAAAAGGTTTCATCTCAGCTTTTTCCGCAGACACTAATAATCAGAGGACAATATTTGTCTTGGTGATTCTGGTTGTCTCTCATTCGACTTGTAGACTGTAGGGTGATATCTCCGTTTTGGCAAGTTTTACTATCTTTAAAAATGGATTTATATTTTCACACAAATTAATACCGGGCTTCATTGTCACTGTTCGTAAATTACCCAAATTCACATAACTTTTTACGTGGCGTCAACTGCGGTCGCCGAACTAAACGTGGGCGGAGTCGGCACGTGTGTCGTGACCCTTAGTTAAGGGTCGCGCCACACTTTGCACTAACATGGCTTTTAAGTTAATTGCGGCGGAGAATTTATGTCGTGAAATAAAACTAGGGGTTGAA
This sequence comes from Acronicta psi, assembly GCA_946251955.1. Classification (NCBI taxonomy): domain Eukaryota; kingdom Metazoa; phylum Arthropoda; class Insecta; order Lepidoptera; family Noctuidae; genus Acronicta; species Acronicta psi. Next base: position 15,269,495 of record OX276470.1, on the reverse strand, counting down.
TAATTACTTTTGCGAGTTCGAAATCATTTTTAATATGACCGTGGAAGTTTTAATTAGTAATATTTTTTTGTTTTATTCAAAATGGTGCTAGTTTTTTTCTGTTTACGCGTGAACGTAATTAAATGTTTGTGTTTAATAAATATGTGTAAAGCATGTAGGGCGGTAATTAGTTACCTACAACTACAAGAATAAATAACTAGTATAGGTACGCACGACAAATGTTGCTATGACAAATTACACAGTTTTGTCAAGCTAGGTAATAAAAATAAAATATGTTAAAATTCTATTTAATAGAAATTTAAATTTGGGTGTAGTTATAATTAATTGACTATGTAACAACAATATTAAGCCATGATGAATGTAAAATAATTTTTTAACACATTGTATTAAAAAATGTGACTCCTATAAATATAAAAATGTTGTAAATCATGACAAAATTCAAATGGCTTGAAGGTATCCTGTTAATTTATAAAAAAATATTTACGCTAGACATTAAACTAATTTAATTTTATAAATTTCTTGTTAATGTTTTTCAGTAAGTGGCCCATTTTATCATAGTTGATACATTATCAAATAACAACAATTAATTCACGACAACCATTCCAATAAAATACAAAAAAAAAACCTACTAAAAGCCCTTTTCTCTTGCGCCACGCGACGTACACGTGACGTCACTGACATTACGGCTCTGCACCATGTCGTAAGAGCCTGCGCACGCGCCGGACCCGCCCATTACGGGTAATTTGACCAACACTTGATAGGTTCATGTTAGTGATTTGTGAACAGGCGATTTATTGGTCAGATACAATTAGAATTGTTTAAAGGTTACGACAATGTTTGTTTACAAACATTGGCCAATGTTTGAATAGAAGTTCAGAAACAGTAATTTTTAGATAGACAATATTAGCTCATTTTATTTATTTATTATATTCATTACATACATTATCTTTACAGGTACTTATATTACCTAATACAATAGTGTACAGTGAAATTAAAACTATATGCAGCCCGTTATGAATTCTTTGCGTCACAAGGCAGTTCAAACAAAATATTAGCCAGTTTAATGTCAACCAATGGGAAGCATCGGAATGATTACTGAGACAAACAGTGACGTAGGTGCGAAAACTAGCAATATTGTTCATCATAACTGTGAGATATAATATAATATGTATATCTATACTTCTATACTAATATTATAAAGAGGAAAGATTTGTTTGTTTGTTTGTAATGAATAGGCTCCGAAACTACTGGACCGATTTCAAAAATTCTTTCACCTTTGGAAAGCTACATTATCCCCGAGTAACATAGGCTATATATCATCACGCTACGACTAATAGGAGCGGAGAAGTAATGAAAAATGTAGCAAAAACGGGGAAAAAATTATAAGACCACGCGGGCGAAGCCGCTGGCGGGAAGCTAGTAGGGTATAAAACTATAGAAATGTAACTAGGTACAGTCCTCGCCAAACTTATTGTCCGGGTTGAAGTTGGCATATGCTAACTTTAACCCAGTCGTAAAAATCGACTAAAACGAAAGCTCAAGTCGTAGCCTGTCGATTTAAATCATTCTAATCCAATATTTTTCTATCTCTGATTTTTACGACCGGGTTTTAAAGTTAGCTCTCGTTAAACCCGGACAATAAGTTTGGCGAGAACTGTATATACCTGTTAAATAAGGCGTTATATAATACTACTTAGGTATGATGCTGTCTCAGGCAATCCTTAGGCATTTAAGAGAGTTTGGGGCTCTTCTAGAAAGTAAACAATGTTGGAAGCCCTGGGCTGGTGAAAAAGACGGAACTGCTAGGTGTCATCTGTATGATAAGTTAAGGTCGTCCGTGTTAAAAAGTATAGTTACACTAGCTTTTCGACAACGGCTTCGCCCGCGTGGTCTGGATATTTTTCGCATTAAAAGTAATCTATGTTCTTTCCCAGGGTATCTCTGTACCAAATTTTTGTCATGAAAGCGCGACCGACAGACAGAGTTACTTTCGCATTTATAATATTAGTAAGGGATTTAAAGTGGGGTTCGGTATGTTAGGACCGCGGATCAAAGGACTTAGATTTTTTATTTACTTTACTAACTTTCTACGTAAAACATGTACCTGGTCCTATGGGTCAATGTAACATACTTTTTTGTATGTCCTAGATGTTACAACGATCCTTTTTAACAATAAAATAAAAGAAACAATTCCTACATATTCCCAATCATAATCAAACATTGTGTAAAGGATAGGGATTCATTCCGACGGTCATTGTTGTATGTGACAATACGGACAGAGCTCTGCACGAGTAATGTTGAACACAACGGTGGAATCTCTTGAACAAATAGTGTTGGGGCGTGGGCACAGTGTGAGCGGGCAGCGAGATATATGCATAGCTGGAATGACATGCCATCAAGCCTGTATTCCCCCAAAGATTTAGTTAGAGGCGTAGCTACGAGCTTGAAGACAGTTCTCGCTAATCTTATTGTCCGGCTTGAAGTTGGTACGAGCTAACTTCAACCAGACCGTAAAAATGATTTGGATACTCATGTATTATTGGGAAATGGACCTTAGGCTGCTGTGCGCATATTATTACAAGATTTCTTAATAAAGGACAATAATTGAAGTACATGTTTATAGTGACGACATTTTAATATCTCAGCTCCGATATCATCAACCCAACTACTGTCCAACTGCTGGGTACGGGTTTAGAGGGATTAGGCTATAGTCCACCACGCTAGCCTAATGCGAGTTGGCAGACTTCATACGCCGTCGAGAAAATCTCTCAGGCATGCAGGTTTCCTCACGATGTTTTCCTTCACCGTTAAAGCAAGTGATAATAAAATTAAGTACGCACATGATTTCGAAAAGTCAGAGGCCTTAGTTAGAGCCTTAGATTCTAACTCGAGACCTTTGACTTGGTAGTCCAGTGGTCATACTATGTTCCTATGTTGATTTTTCTAGCTCCGATATCACTTAGACAAAAAGAATTTAACATTATGTGTTTTGCATTTATCACAGCACAACAAATTAATACTAAAATTATTGACGGCCGTTTAAAAAAAAATTAACGCCACCAGTTAATACAAAGTTACCCAAACCATTTTCAATGTAAAAATTATACTCCTGGATTACTTATTTCAAAAATCTATAACATTCCTATCTCTGCAGGCCATCCAAAAGAATTTACTCAGCTGTAATTAATTATAAAGACAATGGTCCATTCAATCGCATACTGGTTTGTCATCGCTACAATAACAACATTAAGAAGTATATCTAATGTACTGTATTAACGTCAATTTTAGATATTTTGTCATCTGATCTAATTACGTCATTAGTTTGCCGGTAAGTTTTAAGTAACATGTAATGGACACAAAACAAAACCAAGCGGCTACTGGATATTTTTAAAATAACTAAAGCACACTGTTCGAATCGGGAATCGAACCGAAAGACTAGTGAATTAAACAATAATACAAAAACAGTTTGACTTTAGGCCAGAACTCAAAATCCTGTATCTACATTTTCTTTGCATATTTTGAGGCTTGTACACGGAAACAATGCTGTTGTCATAATGCTTTGTTTACTGTCTATAGTTAAATAAAAATCATAGTAACGTCACAAACACGTAACTATTTGGATACTGGCTGTCAATAAAAAAATATATGAACTAGAAACTGACATTCCGAAATTTAAACTAAGCCTTCTTTTGTCATAACAATAGTTTGCCTATTGTTTCGACCTTTAAAAGGGTAGAATGTCAAATCAAAGAAATGTCAAAATGTTATAGTGCCACAAAGTATTGACGCTTCAAAACGCCAAACTGACATTCCTACATTCATACTAAAATAACAAGTCAACAGATTGTCAAAAATTAGACGCATTCCTTTACAGCGCTGCAAAGTATTGACGCTTGAAAACGTCAGACGATTGCAGTTGTTAAGCTGTCGTGAATTTGCTGCGGTATAGTCTGTTCACTCCTGTAGACCAAACATAAATTGAACTGTCCAAAATCAATACAATATATTTTTATATTTAAAATCTAAGAAACTTGTGCTATAGTAAAATCGTAGATGATGAAATGATATGGAAAACAATTTTCTGACAAGCATTACTGTTTCAACATTTATTTCAACAACTGTAGTAACAAAACATGTTTCATAAAATTAGTACATTGTGTCGCAACGCCCATATATAAATGCTTCATTATGTCTACAACTTACATTAATTGTTATGCTAATTCCAATATAACAATGACATCTTTTCACACATTTACGTATTCATAGTTATAACATGTTTTTCGTTGTATTGTTATCTACTACTATTAATAATGCTAATAATAATTGACGCAGACATCCAATTGTTTTATTGTTTTCTTATTTGTATTGGATGGGTTAATGTTTTTTTCTTCTGATAAATAGCTGTATGTACATTGTTGGAGCACTGATTTGGCATTGGACGAACATATCATTACGCTACACGCATATTTCGCTAGTGTGGTTAGGTCTCATGTAATAGGAGGCGAGCCTTTATCCGAGTGTACCTATATGCCACCCTTTAAGCATTTATCATAGCTTATCCATCCACGCCAAACGTCAAAACTACCAGCAGCCTCTAAGAATATTTCAGTCAGTTATATTTTGCTGTTTTTTTACCCTGAAATCGAACTCACAGGACCTACCGAAAGGAAAATTATCTTTGACTTAACAAAAGCTGACAATTCGATCACTGTCTCTGATCCCTGATCCCGTAATTTGGGGTTGGGTATTCCAGAACTTAAGTTCTACCGTCGTTAGTTCTGACAATTGGGCTGCTTGCTATCTATTCGAGTACCAAGCTTACCCTCTGTACTGTGGTACTAATGTGAAAAACCAACAATTTGTTGACGTAATTCAATGTTTATTTTGATACAATAAAACAGCACACTGGGCTTTCAGCAGTTTCTTAAGTAAACTAGAACCTCAAAACTCTGGAAAATATAAAGGTATGAGAAAGAACCATTGTTCTTGTCCTAGCCCTGTGTTAGTGTATAAAGCTGGCCAAAAAAATACACAAAACTTACTCAGTTTTCCTGTTTTATTTACAGTCCATTCCTAATTACCATGAAGCTCTTTTTTGCACGACACTGTATTTTTAAATAACGAAATCTTTTGTTTGTTTAGCTAATGAAGTTGCTGTTTTCTTACCTTTGGAAGTAAATAATGCAGCCAAGGTTTGGTTTTCATATCTACCTATCACATGGCACTACATAAATCAACAAACTCCTTAATCTAGTAGCTTTAAACGCGACTGCTGCGCCAGTTCGAGAAAAGTGTTTTTTGGTTTGTTGGGCTTCGGGGTGTAGTTGTTACTTAATGAAGGTCGTCACATTTTATATATATACTTTACTGCCTGGTACCAGTTATAAATACATAAAGAACTTAACTACTAACGACCTAACTGCTTGGGTGCGGGGAGACGACTGCTGCGCCGCGCTAATACAATAATGTGCACCTGTATACAAATCCAATGCGTCAGCAGTGTCCCTACATGGTTTTCACCTTAATTATTACTAACTTTCTACCAGCAGCTTCACTCGCGTAGTCTGTATATTTATTATAGGTATATTATATGTTACCAATCGGTAATTTTTTCTAATCGGTTCAGTAGTTTCAGAGCCTATTCAATGCAAAGAAACAATCAGTTTTTTTGTTCTTGTCACGTAGTCAGTACCTACAGGAAGGAATCTTAGATAGTTTTTTTCATGCGTTATTAAAAGTTCACGGTTTGTACTGTTGTCGTCTCCCGGTAAGCGCTGGCGCGCTGTATTATCAAAGACAAATTTTAAATCTTTATAACCATATTTTATTAACCACCACGTAAAAACTAGAGGGGGACGTGGGTCTTGGCTTACACTACGGGTGGTCACCGAGAGGGCACAGTATGGTGGGGGGACTGAAAATTTGTAAAAAATCGGAACACGCGTTTCCGTAATCAGAACACAATTAGTAGTCTAACCACTAACCTATAACTGCTTTCGAATTGGTCCTGTTATAAAAACCAGTCCAAAAATAATTAAATTACAGTATTTCTCGGTATTGCCAGCATAAACAGACAAAAACTTAAATAGATATTTTTGTGGCACACACTTCTAAAAGTATTTTAATGCAATCGATTTTTCAGAAATTAGTCTATTGATTGGAAGTACCAACAAAATAGACTTTATTGTTATTTGTTATTAACAAAAGTTGAAAAAAACTGTTGTCATCATGTAATCTATGAAGAAAATTTAATTGGGTGTTATAGAGAGAGTAATGGAGTTTCTTAGAACCGACAACAAAGCGAGGGAAACATAATAGGAGAAAAAATCTTCTAATTTTAAATAAAATAATTATTATAAAAAGTTATCTGAACATTTAAGAGACATACCATCAAGCTGGTATTCTCCGAAGGGTTAGGCAAAAGTGTAAGGCTGTACATCCACAGTTCGCCGGTATGTTTAACTCCGAGCTGCTACTGAGAATTTCATAGAAAAACCCAAACAGTAATACTTTTGCTCAACCTGGGAATCGAACCTAGAACCTCTAGCGCTTAGAACCGCTAAACTAAGAAAGCAGTTTAGGGAATTGAATAGGTATTATTTTAAATAATATATTTATAACATGGATTCTGTTATCGCTATAAGAAATCTAACACCGTAATCCTCACTTACAGGCAAAACAGGCACCGCTAATCCATACAATAATCCAATAAATTGCTTATTCATGATTAGCATATTATATACCGGCAGTTTGTTACCAAACGGAAGTGTCCAATCGCGTGCGTTGCCGGAAGCCCCTCCCCCCGCCAAACTGCTTCCGGTCACGTGACGTCATTTACATGACAGTTGAGCGCGGAACGTTAGGGAGAACGGACGTGTGGAGCGAGAAATTTTTGTTTATGGCTCTGGGAAATGACTTGCTGTTTTGTTTATTTTACTTTGATTTTTCGGGGATTCGTGTTCATGAGAACATAATTTTTTTATAGTCCAGACAGTCATTATTTAACCTAAACAAGGATTAAAATTTATATTTTCTCAAACTAATTTATATTTTCTGATAATGCCAAATTTCTCAGTCTGGAAAGAATGACTTTAAGCCGTAAGGCAGCCATAATACGCTATAATATAATTTTACTATTCTATGATTTATAATAATTATTAAATTTTGTATTAATCTCTTGACGATCAAGAAAATCACACGAAAACACAAAACCTAAATGTCCTTTACAGCATGAAGATACGTCACCACCTAACTAAAATCCTACCTATCACTCAATATCCATAACTATGAACAAGCAAAAACGATGATTCGCACAAATTGTGGCTAATCTATCAATTTAACCATGGTTTGTTAAGTACGTCTGCGGACAACCCTCCCCAGTCCCCATGCTATGAAACGGCGAAAATGTACCCTTGTGTCATTTGTACCGATCATTTTTTTAAGGATAATTTCGAAGTAGTGAAAGCTGATATTATAGGGTTGCTGGAATTATTTTCTTTAGCTTTCTATGAAACATCAAATGAGTTTTCGGTCTTGTGAGTACAAAACAGTTTTCAATGCAAGCCTTAGACGGCCAGACACAACTGGCCGTATAGAACGATATTAATCGTATGATTATTAATAATACCATCCATAAAGTCCAAATATTAATTATCTACTCATTTTCACCATTGATAGCTTTTAAGGCATTTGAGTCCTCTATTTATTCATTTATAAAGACTAGGGGCCGCACTCAGAAACGTCACTTAAACCTAATGAATCGTTAGCTAATGACACCCACTATATCTTAGTACACTGACAACAAACTCTAATATGGAAAAATAGGTCAAGATATAGTAGCCACTGTTTGTTAACGATTCATTAAGGTTAAGTGACGTCTCTGAGTTGGGGTGAAAGACCTCCCTTCGCTCCTTTCAGTTGAATCCAATATCATCAAAATATTTCAGGCTTGCCAATTGTGCTTCGTTAGCCTAGCTGTCGTATGCTACTGCTGCTAACTGCTTTTCCATGAAATTCTTGAAGCAATAACAATAATACACTTTGTCTAATCCTTCGGGATATTTACAGGGCTGTTGGTATGTAAATTTTTCGCGTCATTTCATATCCAATACATACTACATCAATCGGCAAATGAACCCGAAAATAAGCACGAACAATTCAAATGCCCAAAACTCGTTTCAACTGAAACTTGTGAAGTAAGCCACACATTCAGCCATTGATACCATCTAAGGTCACTCTATAAATCACCCTGGCCACCTGACGGGACAGAAAATAAGCATTTTTCCGAGAAATTTAACACATTCAAATATAAAGAGTGGAAAGAAAAAACGGGGGCATTGAAAAGGAAACCCGTACGAAAATCCCATTTAGACCGGTGTCTGACCTTTCTGCCGATCCTCACAATGGTTGGGGCTATATTTACATATTCAGGGGCCGGTCGGAAGATGGTCATTATGAATGATATGGATTGTTACGTAGGTGAATCGTGTTTGAAATTACATCTATTGTTGGCTAGCTTTTAATTTCTGTGGGGGTTGGGTTTCGATTGAGCAAAAAGAATTGTGAACGAAACTATTTTTTCGTATATTTTAGACCTTAAAGCGACTAATAAAAGCAACGAGTTTTGTGAATCATAAGCTGATTGAATATAATACCTGTACATTCTTATGTTTTCCACGTGGAAGAAGCTGCCCTTTCTTGGAATTCTCAAAAATCCTGCTAAATATTTCTTTTCTACAAAATTCCTAAACATTTGTACCTACTAAGGTACGGTTTTCTTTTACTTTGCTAAAGTTTTCTACAAAGTAACAAAAATCGCCTATTTTAATAACCCTTTTGAACCCTCTCAAGGACCTTTTCAACTTCCAAAACAAGTTTCGAGGCGAAAAAGTCCCGTGTAACGGCTCTTAAGGAAATTTTCGTTTGTTTTATTAATTAAAATTAGTCATTTACAGTTTTGATGTTGCATTTAGGCGGTTTCTGTGTAAACCGTTGGGAGAAATTAATTAGGTTTTTGTTGCGGGGTCTATTCGTCCAACAGTTAATTTAGGGTTATGTGTACACCCTTTGATCATTTTATTTGGCTTCCTTGCTGGAAAATCTGGTGGAGTCTCCACGTGAGATTAAGTTAAAATCTTTGATTTTTCCTCTTAGAGGAAACGAAAAGAGGACAACAAGGAAAAAACATACAAATTTCCGAAAATAGCTCATATATTAGCTATTAATAAACATATACTCGGTATTTCACGGGTGCTACGTTTAAAAGGATAAACGAAGACTGACAACGTCTTAATGAATAGCCTGATTACTAACATAATGCCAAATTTTCATCAAAACTAATAATTATGCACGACTTACAATTCGCGCGGCATACAATGCAATCGTCAACATACGCTACAGTGATCCATTTTCCTCAGTCGACTCGGGATAATAGGTAGTAGTACTCTATACTTTTCTTTCATACTTGGACAAGCATGAAAATAGTCGCTTAGCTCTAATTCGTAGCGAGTGAGTGCAGCTTATCACTACATAAGCGTCTTGTATGTCAGTCATACGTAACTGGTGATTTGCTTTAGACGAAGCGACATTTTTATGGGACTTGTAATTATGATAATTTCTTTATAATAAATTATAAAATTAGTTTGATCATCACGCCTGCATTCCTCGAAGGGCTGAGTTGAGGTGTACAGACACAGTATGGGTAATTGGGTGACCCAAATCCAAACTACGAGCTGCTACGTAAAATTTTATAGAAAAACATAACATTATGACACTGCTCAACCCGGCAATCGAACCTAAGACCTCGAGATTAGCAGTCGCGCTTAGGACCACAAGGCTAACAAGGCAGTTCAAATTAATAATTGTCGATTATATGCCGTCAATCAGCGTCATTATCAGCCAGAACTCATTCTTATTTCCTTTCGAATTAAATGAAAAGTTGGAAAATAAAATCCATCGGGCGCACGCCAATACCAGGAGACCAGATACCCAAAAGAGATGACAGGGAATTTAATTATAAATATAATAAAAAAATCTCGATCGTCCCTTTCTAAAAACCTTGACGTACCTATTTGCGTTCGCCTAAATAAACTCCCACGCGATTTCGCACCTTATTGCTTTCACTGAGAACTCATTGTCCATTTAATAAACTGTATTGTAATTTTGCCGCGGTTTATAATATATTGTAGATTCGACTGACGTCACCACAATAAGGGTGTCTCATATATTTTTTATTTAAATTCTATATTCGAATATTTCACGGGAGACATGAAGTGTATTCCGATTTTCACGTAATAGCATTACAAGTGGTTAGACTGTCGTGACATCCTAATTTGGTCGTATTATAAATTTTTTCGCCGCAAAATTTGACAGTTCTATTTATCGCTGTGACATGGATTGATGACGTAATTTATAGGTTTTAATTTCATCAAATATATTTGAGTGTAACTGTAGTACTTCTGAAATTGTTAAATCAAACGGAATTGAAATATGACGACAATATGACCCATAATACACCTATGAATAATTATTTTATCGATTATGTAATATGACATAAAAATCGACAGATTTACAACTTATTATAAGTCAATCGTTCTTAATTAAATTCCTAATACGAATTAATTATCAATAAGTGAGTAAACTAGCCGAGGCGTATTTAATAAACACGTCTAAGGAACTGACCGTTAGTTAATAGCTCTCGAGGGCGAGATTATTCGTGGTACAATGAAATAATTAATTGGTGCTCGAATCAGAGTTCCCGGAGCGCCATTATGAATGTGCGTCGGTCTATAGAGTACTGTCCATTACGGCGGCCACTTGCCGACTGGTGTGAATTAGACATTCCGTTCTAGCGTCTATGAATGTTTTGAATTTAGAACAGTTGTGGAATTTGTTTTGAATAGTTGATTGTAATTGGATGTCTGCTTGGGATCGTTGGATATGGACTCTAGCGTTGGTCAGAAGGACTATTATGTAGCTATATGAGTTTCGTAAAGGCCACGAACTTTAATCATAATGTGGATTTACGATGTGAACCACATTTCCCGTATTTACATAGGTACCATACAACCACAGTTGGCAGGTATGTTAAAGGTCCCATGTAATAGCGGCGTGCCTGGGCCTGTTGAGAGAGAGAGACAAGTTGCACTAAAAACGAATAGAAAGAAAATATATAGAAATGACATTACTGACAGCCTGACTTGTCGAAAGCTTGTGTCATTTCCATACATTTTGTTTTTATTCGTTTGTCAATTCGAATGTCAAATTGCAACTTGTCTAGCCTTAGTCCTTTAGCCATTAAGCGTGTATAACTGTTAACTAACTGTTCCGAGCTGCTATTGAAAATTTCATAGAAGAACGCAATAAAACTGCTCGTCCTGGGAATCGAATCCAGGACCTCGAACGTAACAGTCGCTTAGGACCATTAGACTGAGCCAGTTATCTAAATAATAATTTCTTTCACAGGTATGGCGGGCGGTGGTATGGGTCAAGCCATGGGTGGGTACTATGGTGCGGCGTACGGGCCGCTGGGGGCCAGCATGGCGGCGGCTGCCGCTGCGGCTGCGCAACAGAACGCCATATCTGCTGCACTCACACCTAACCCACAGGTAAGAGACTAATTACCTATTAAGGCATTACAGGAAAAAAGGCCACAAATATGAAGAAGACTCTTCCATTCCCAGGAAAGCAAAAAAGAAGTAAAAGTATTTAGGTATTACCATCCCGTAGATACAATGTGCCATTGCAAAATTAAATTTACTTGAAAAAATTGGCTGAGTCCAGCTGGGTGGAATTTTTGTTGGTTTTATACGTGTTAATTATCAACCAGCATCAGCAAGCTTGCTGGTTGATACAATCATCAACAATACAATCAAAACTAATCTTGATAGTTTTGAAACACTTATTGCCAAAGCTTATGTTATTTTCTAATAAAAGCTTGTAAAAATGTATTAGGCCCATTTCACCATCTCTGAATAGGCGCTAACCGCCAGATAAATTTTAAAATGGAACAAAATCTATATGAAATTATCTGCCAAGTAATTTAACGGTAACTTATCAGGAGGTGGTGAAACAAGCCCTTAACATTTTTATTTTTGATGATAGCTTCTTAATTTACCTTAAACACAGTTAAACAAGATTAACTGATTAGCTTCGCAGCCTATCCGGCTAAATTTTCATCGTAAACAAGCCCTATAAGTTTAACAAAAAAAAGCGGCGATGATTGCCGAAAATTGCCGAGAAACGCCGAAGCAACGCCCAAACGGGCGCTAATTATACTATCATCCAGTTAGTGCGGAAGGCATGAAATCTTAAATGTTTTGCTTTAAACCATTAGCACCATGAAATGGGAACATCGTGCAAGAGAAATTTGTAAAAAAAAAAATAGCTGACACATCCTAATTATGAACCGTAATAAATAGTTTTATCTAATTTTCGAAAATTCGCCACTCATAAATACTTAATGAGTCTTTAATAAGCTTGGGATTGAGATGACGATTCGATGATGAAGCTTGAGATTGGTAAACCATATGTCATGGTGGAGAGAATTGATGATTTTATAAATTCAATTGGATAGGGTTGCGGCTTTTTAACGCAATGGTTGGGAATTTTTAACCGACGAACGAAAAACCGGAGATTCTTAATTCAGATGTTTTTATGTTTTTTTAACATTGTTATGTTGGTTAGACAATAATTATCGGCGGCCAGCATGTCAACGTGCGAATATGAAAACTGATGTTAAAATCGAAAAAAAATCCCGAAGTTGAATTTTTACCCAGTTTTTGCAACATTTTTAATTGATACTCCGTTCTATTGGTCGTAGCGTGATGATATATAGCCTATAGCCTTCCTCGATAAACGGGCTATCTAACACTTAATTTTTTTTTTAATCGGACCACTGTTTCTTGATATTAGCGCCTTCAACCAAACAAACAAACTCTTCAGCTATAGTATTAGTATTACTAATCGAAACTACGGAACACCACTTGCTAAGTTGCTACAATTCTTACATATACTTTTGCTTTGTCCACATTCAAAATGTCCAGTAAAAACTCGACAAAGCTCTAGTCCAAATCATGCTACACCAGAATACGAACCCTAACTGTTATTTATTTACAAAACATACATATACAACTTATAAATGTAAAATTAAAATCAAACATAATACTCATATTTTACCTCATATCCATCACCTCACAAAATCTTAACATTCCCGACATATATTCGTCCATCTCATTGCAAACAGGTCACACTCAGGTGATGATGCCAGAAGAGTATTGAGTAACGTAAGTGCCCGAACTAATGGAGAGTTATATTTTAAAGTTTTATATTCCTTATCATTGACTTAAGAGCTCAGCCTATCGGTGCCATTGCTCTCTATCTTCTGTCTTCCATTTCATCGCCCTTCATTTGTTATATTAATATGTCTAGGTTTTCTCCTTCCTCTATTTCCTTAAATTTTATCTTCTCTAACCTTCTTAAAGAAGTTGCCGTGTCGTATAAAATGGGAAACCATATTTCCTCTCCTGTTTTCTGTTTTAAATTTTCACTGTTTAAGCATGTAAATGAAAACCGATTGTAATTAGTTAGCTATAAAGTACAAAATTATTAATTTAGCATTTAAATCATGCAAAACAATAAATCACCCTAGAAAATGATACAGGTACAAAGATTTAATATCTTAAAATTAAATGGGATTCTGCGTGTTCTACGGTCACACCGAAGCGTGCACGTGAATCAATCGAATTTAAGCCTTATGCTAGTAACAATTAAAGTGTCACGAAGCGCACTCGTGAATTGGTAAAGTTCTGCCCCTGTGCATAACAGCGGGTAGTCGCGCAATAATTAGTGGTCGAGGGGTTGTTTGGTGATTATTACGTGCTAGTTACAAAGGAGATTTGTCTTAATACGAGAGGGTAATTTGTATTTATGACACCTTCAAAGTCCAAGCAGGGGTTTAAATTAAACTACATGTTCCATACATAATTCTCATCAACATGATACCTACACAAATAGTTTTGGTATGACCAACTTGTTGAATAAGTATAGCTATGTTGAAGTGAAGATCATTTTTTTTAAACATTGCCCAACACTCAACATATTTATAAAAAAGGCACAAAAATTAACCAATAATCATTCAAAACAAGTCATTCTGATATAGGTCGAAACACCAATAATCATTTTAATAAATTTATTCTGATATAGGTCGAAACATACAACAATTTGAATATAAATTACACTGAAAATCTTTATAAACATGCAGTGGTTTACACATTAGCACCCACACAAAACTAACCCTTATAACATCACATGTCAAAAAAATAAAGATTAACTCCAAAGTACTTACTTATTAATCCCAACTCGTTGAATCTCGCGATCTTTCCCCCAATCTTTACGGGATAGTAGAAACTGAACACTTAACAAACACAATCCACTCCCTAGAACAAATTCTGGGGAATTAACACAATACTTGACACGAAAACACCCCACATTAGGATGGTGTCACACTATAACAAATTATACGAACCTTTTTGAACGAATATTTTTTTGGACGAAAAGTGTACGACACTTTTCACGCGGCGGTGTCAGTAGGCTTCGTGTTTTCGAAGGGCATCCTCGGTCGCGTCTGTCTGTTCGCGATAAACTCAAAATTACTGCACCGATTTTCATACTGTTTTCACCAATGGAAAGAGTGGTTCTCGAGGAAGGTTTTAGTATATAAGTTTTTGCGGGCGAAGCCGCGGGCATCAGCTAGATATGAAAGAAAAAAAAATGAAAAGGTTATTTAGTTAGTTACAGCTTGGGCAATGTAGGTTTTGATAGGTAGGGTCTTGTATTTTCCATAATTACTACACTTTTAATATTACAACACTTTTATTTTGAAACCCTCTCACTCTAGAAGAAGTCTTGTTTCCAGAACACTAAAAAGGAATTTACAATACGTGGCGACTTAAATGTTTTAGGGAACTAAAACCTTAATGTTTCGAGTTCCAGGATACTTCTAAAAGAACAGAACACCAATCTCAAAAAATTCGCGATTCCCACTATAATAAGCACATACCCTAATCGCACTCACCCTTGGGACTTTGCCCTCCGATTTAAAAACCTTCTTTCCCTTCTCTATTTGACGTTTAATCTTGTGAAAGTGACGTCTCTGTCGGAGGCGGGATCCAGGGGATCGTTGTTTCAACTTTATTGCATTATGTCGGGGATTATAAAATGATTTGTTTGTAAATACGTGATTGAATTACATGTTTAGTGGGGTAGGTTATGGTGGTTTATTTAAAGACATTATTTGACGGTTATGGGTATTTTGAAAGTGCAATGTACCGTGGCCCCAGATTAGCTATTTCGAGTTGTGCACTTGGACTGTTAATGTATACCTAGGTACTTACTCTAATACATATATATAATATTACTCTGTCATCATCACCCATTAATTACCCCACCGGGCATGGGTCTCCTCAGTATACTGGAGACCCAGATATGGATAGTCCATATCCGGGTACGATGGTTGACAGAATTCACATACCGTCGAGAAAATCTCCCAGGCGTGTAGGTTTCCTCACAATGTTTTCCTTTACCGTTAAAGCGAATAATAATTACGCACATGATTTCAAAAAGTCAGAGGTGCGTCCCTTGAATTCGAACCTCGAGACCTTTGACTTTGCAGTCCTGTGGTCATTCCCCTATGCTATCACTGCTTCTATAATTATTACTCTGTAATTGTCCTAATTATCATCACAATTCCTTCATCACACAATCCACAGTCCAATGGAATGTTTTTAGGTTCCATGTAATAGGAACCGACCCTTTTGCCATTTACCGGGCCCAAACCAACTCCGAACTACAGCAGATGATTTCATACAAAAATCTAAAAATATTTAGCTCGACATAAGATTCAAAAACCATAGCAGCCGTGCTTGCAACCATTGATTTGGGTGAAAGTACAGATTGCATTGATAAGTCTTGTCAATATATCATTCAATTAGTTGATTCATTAACTGATAACCTGTGTTTGTGTAAATGCTTTTAACTCCAGCATTGTAAGCTTTCACAAAAGTCAAAAGTGATTGCTGTTTAATATTTAAAACCTGATGAACAAACATTTAGTGAATTTTAAAAACGTTTTAGTAGCCCTTATTCCCATCAGAACATTTTTAACCCCTGACGCAAAAACGACGGGTTGTTATAAGTTTGACGTGTTTTTAGCTATGTTTGATGAAAATCGGTTCAAGATGGCCGCCGCCACAAAATAGCCAATTACATATTTTTTCACAACTCCCTCAATATGGGTATCAAATGAAAGGGCTTAACTAGGAGAATACTATACACTATAATACATTTCAATTCCAAGTTGGCCGCCACCACAAAATGGCAAATTTAATTTCGTGTCGGGGGTTTTCAAAATTTTTAATTTAAGTTAGGTTAGGTTATTTTGGCAATCAATACACTCTTGCCCTTCATTCATAGGGTTAGGCAGAAAATATATTCGTAGCTACTACGCACCTGACCTTTTGAAATGACCAGCATGGCAAAATGTTGTCTAAAATTTTTTTTAAACCCACTCCCGTGCCTTCTATTATCTACAAAAAAAAAATAGTGTTTCTATTCCTACGTCGATTGAAATGTTAGTTCATACATTTGAATCGACGTAGGAATAAAAACACTAGATAAGTATGTGTAGAAATGATATAGACTTTAGTTTTCATACATTTCATATCGAGTAATTCGTAGATCCGAACGAAATCAGTCTCTTTACAATTTTAATATTAACTACTGAATCAATACAATATGATTTGTGTTAATGTCATTTTGACATTGACAAAAAATCCGCTAACGAAACCAAATTAAACGAAGCATTGATTGATAATGTTCATATACCAATGTATTTAATTGGATATTCTATCCGCAAAGAAAGAATTTTGCTGGTTGACATTTCGTGTTGTAATATTTATTTCAAACCAACATAGCATAATTTCATCATGTCCAGTATTCTCTGTAGAGATAGTCTAAGGCTTACTTATGTAGGTAGGCCGGTATGGTTAGGGGGCGAGCCTATTGCCATCAACCGAGCACAAATCAAAACTCGGAATCGCTAACGAAAACTTAATAAAACTGCACGACCTGGGTATCAAACCCAGGTCCAGGTCAATACAGGTGTCTCACGCCTGGACTAAATTGAGGAAAATAAGATAATCAGCTACAGAATCTTACGAAACTCTACTCAAATCACGGTCTTTAAGGAAAAACAGCTTCTGATCTAAATAATCATTTTAAAACTCCATACAATTACTATATATAAAATCTATACTAAAAAACCTTTCAAACATCATAACTCACATATCACACACAAAAAACCTAAAACGCCGAGGTGTGACCTACCTTAAAACGCCGAGGTGTGACCAAAACATTTAATTAACCCTGCAACCGTCGGCATCGGTCTTTCGCACCCTCAACATTAATAGACCAACTATTGGATGATGCCGCGGTTTTCCGATTAGCGTGACGAATCCCCACGATACCGGTATACCGGTAGGAAACAATATAATCAGCCACCATTCATATCGACAACTGCAACTTTACCTGTGTTGTATTAAAAATGGTGATTGGGCGTTTTCACCTCATTAGGGTTGTCTGTTTGGTATTTGTGAGCGTTTTACAATAATATATAAACAAAAATATGGTAGTTTCTCTTAACTGTTGTCAGGAGGTAATATTTTAGAAATAAGGTAATTATTGTCACATTGCATAAGCAGAAATATGTGTACGATGTGTACATTCACATAAAATCTCGTTTTGTCTAATAATAAATTACTGATTAACTGCAATTTTGTCGGCGTGAAAGCAAAACACCACCAAAAATTTTAATATAGTACAGTGTTACCAAAATTATTATCTTGTAACGTATAAGCAATCAATCTGTCGGCTTATCAACACAAAACACAGTTAGGTGACTCGCGAAAGTCGTTTTGGAAATTTTATAAAAATAATGCATCGGTAGCAGCCCTACCTTTCATAATCCACCGCCAAATGTTGAGTTCTTTAACGAACCATTGTGATTTCAGTATTCGATTATGTTGATAGATGATTTATACATGGTTATCGACCGGTGATATGGGTTACTTTTACGGTTGCTGGCACGGTTGGCGACTCATTAGCAACCTTGATCCACTGTGAAATCAGTTTCGGAGCAATTTGCTACTATTTTACAAAAAAAGTTGTTTAAAAATTAAATGAGAAGGGGAACATTGCGTGAAATCCTAACCAAGTCTCGAATCAAAATAATTACTTATTGCTTGTGTAGATACTGTTCTAGACATTGTTTTTTTTAAAAGGAAAAAAACAATGGCTATTTATAATCGTGAGAGGAAGCTTTGATAACGAGTCATACTATCTCTGACCATATCAATAACTGTCAAAACTTCTTCATTTCTTTTTCTCTTATAGTCGTATAAGCCTGTTTGCCCAATCTCAGCTAAAAACTAAAATGTTATCATAACCCACTAAACTCAGGAAACGGCATACCATTCATCCTCTCTTCATACCCAAAATTCCTGTACAAAATCACCCTATTCCAACATTGATAAACGCCTGCATAGTTTAAAAAAAAGAAAGCCCATGGCTCATATATAACTGGCTTGCAATAAAATAGCCGTAAGGGCGGGCAGTAAACTCGGTACATGATGCCTGGGCGTCGGACTAATCCTGATTTAGCGCTCTAGCTGTGACCAGCCGCCGTATGTTATGCGCAAACGCACGCTACACACGGCCACAGAGACAAGAAAACTTGTTGGGAAAACTGGTACGGCTGTGATAGGGTTAAAAATATAAAATTTTGTTGGGATCTTTTTGATGGTATGTCATAATTTTTTTTTGTTACGGTGTTTGTAAATATGTCTTTTTCTATAATTTTAGGCGAACATTATTTGATTTCTAAACCGTTAAATAATTGTTTTTTAATAGCTCGTTGTCATTAAGTGTTAATATGTCCGTCCCCCCATCCTTATTTGTAAAAGGCATTATTTTCTCTCTCGGAACTCACGACTCAATATTTCTTATTTTATTTTGTAGGCATTCTAGAAGTAACCAGTTACTTCTAAAATTGAAATATGTAGCCAACAAAATATATTGTCTGCCCAAGTCTAAATTATAGTTGACATAACTCCGAGCTGCATCATTCCTTTGTTCGCTGAACAAAGTATTCGTGTGTGTTACGTCCAAACGATATTTTCTTCACAATATTGTGTAGGGCTCACTTCATTAAAAAATTTAAAATTCGAAGCTTTATGCGATTTCATTGTTACGCGTGATTTGTGTGTCTGAGCGTGTAAAATACAGTACTGTATTACGTTCCGATACATCAGCATACAATTTTCAACTTTATGTTTTGTACACAAAGTAGAATGTCAATTGCTGATAAATAACGTTAGATTGTTGACGAAAATTATTATTTAATTTTAGTTGAATTATGTAATTTGTGAGTAATTCTTGTTAAGATAGATTATAGTTTTCTTACAATGAGCTTATATGAAATGCTTGCGCCGTTGACTTGTGAATGTTGGGCAATGCCTCGATTTATGATTTGTTTGCAAGCCGTTTCAATAAGCATTCGATATTAAGTAGATATTAAGTAGATATTTATGATTAAGATATTGAAATGAAGACTTTATGCATTTATGGTGACGTTTTTTACCTTGATTCATATTGACAAGGTAACTCTTACACATCAGTATTCATTCGTATGAATGACATTTAATTAATACCTACCAATAAAATTGGGATCTACATTTAAAAATACCATAATCAATAAAATTGATTGAATAAACGAATTAGATTGAAAAAAACACCTTTGGAACGTGTTTTTCGACTTTAACTATATACCCATTCACAATAAAACTGACTGAAAAAAAACTTGAAATAAACCAATTTATCTCATTGTTCCAGGTGGGATCCACAATGGATATGTCAAAATACTCCCTAGAGGCTGAGAAATACCGCAGCTATGGTATGTACCCAGACCCGTCGCGCGGCTACTTGGACTCTGCCGCCCTCTCCAAGGCTTACATGTACATGGACCAGCAGCAGCAGCGCTCCTACCCCGTGGACATCAGCAAGATGTACTCAGAGGCCTCAGCCGCCGCCATGGCAGGACTAAGCTCCGTCAACTCGGCCCCGTCGAGTCTCTCTCCGCGGTCCCCCGCCGAATCCCCCGACATGACACCCAAAGCCCAAGACAGGACCGAAGGGAGCTCGTCCTCAGGCTCAAACCCGTCCCCATCCCTTTCATACTATCAGGGTTCTTCAAGTATCCTCATGCCGCAATACCCAGGGCAGTATCCGCAGAGTACTCAGGGAGGACCAGAATTTAGGCGACCGCTCACAGTCATATTTTGACCTGAAACCTAGTTTTGTTGTTGTTGATCTTTATTTATTCGTTTTTTATAGTTTTGCAACTGCAATTAATTATTCGGAGGATAGTTTAGTTTCCCTTCTGGCATAGAAATTAATATTATGACGCAATTGATGATGACGAAATAAATTGATTCTATTATAATAAAATTATTATTATTCGATAAAATTCGATTTTTTTTATAAGTCAATGCGACTTTTTATAGACTAGATTTTCATTAGATTTGTTTGGTCTTTTTAAACGAGCGTTGGACTGTTTCCTATCTTTATTTTGTGCTCCAAAGTTCCTTCTTGATTTTTTCGAATAGAAATTAAACTTATTAGACATTAATGTGTATAGGAAAATGTACCTTGTGCATTGTAAATATAGTTAGTTTTTTAGAATAGCTGATATTTCTTTATCGATAAAAAGTTCTAGTAAAAAGTCGGTTCGATAGACCGGAGTGAAAAAATGCTAGCATCCTAATTTCAATACCTATTTTGAGATTGAAGTTGATTAAATTCCGTAAAAAAACGAGATTGAAATTTTGAAAATTTTTCTAAATATCTCGTCTATAAATAGTGAACAGCAACCATTCTAGATCACGTCTCTGTTAGTCACCAGACGGACGATACCGGTTACACTTACCTGTAGCCTAGATAAAAGCAAAAAACATCTAGTCGATCTAATTTAAAACTCGTTTATCGATAAAGGAATATATCATCGAAATGATTATAATAGTAACACTATCGTTTTTATTATTTCGATACTTCGAATAATAATAAAATTTATCGAATAAACGTAGTGTTATTATTGCAATAATTTATTGGAATTTAAAAGTCCAATACTAATTACAACGACTTTTGATATTATTTGTAAATATAGTTAAATAATTGTTATATTTTTGTCTTTAGATTCGTATGTGTCATTTTGTAAAATAAAATGTTTAAATGTCCAATCTGCTTTAGATTAATGGGGACATATAGCTATGTTTATAAAAACGGCATGCTTGTTCATAATTATAATGTTTATATCCCAAGCATAGTTACGTCAGAATTTGGTAATCATTTTTTCAATGTATTTATCGACTGATTCTATTTTCAATTTTGACAGTGAATATGTAGTTTCTGAACTAATATTAAGTAGATCTACTTAAACGTAGGTACCTACCCGTAGTTTATGTGACAGATTATTTTAAATAATTCCTTTTTTAATTTCGCTTATCACTTACATTCCATCAATTTAATTGATTTAATTTAATCTGCCCTCTGTAACTATGGGGTCCAAACTAGTAGGTACATCAAAATAATAATTTCATACTATAATATTTACTTTTTACATCCTTATAGGGTTATACCATATCGTATTGTATCTACATAAATAAAAAACTGGTCCTTTAGCCATTGTTTCACATTGCATTTATGAGTTGCCATATTATAAAATAATAATTTCGTTTTCAAATTATTGCAACCCACATATAAAAAATATTATGTCCTGTAAGTTAAATAATCGTTACATTTAGGAATCTATTGTAATTTATGGAAAATTAAGCGTATTTGTATAAATATGTTGTAAATTATAGTTGATTGTAATGACGGGACTATTATCTCGATTAAAAAATATTATACGTAATTAAAATTATTAGAAATTTTATTTTTGATATTTTTATTTCTGTGCCTTAATTTTAAACTTAGATACCACTAATACAAGAAGAGTGAAATGTGATGAGAATGCAATCTACCTAAGTTTATAGACGCTAGCAACACTAAGGGTTTAGGTAGGTACACTAGGTACTTAATCAAGTCGTTAAAAAAACAATTTTATTTACGTACTCAAGCTAGCTCAAGAGTTGAGCTGCTGCTGAATAATTGACAAAAGGAGGGCAATTAAATATTTTGTTTATATCGAAAGATGGGTAACGAGTCTTTCGGGCATACAATAGTCTGATGGTGAAGAGTGTCAATGAACTCTACAGAATCCAGGACAATAAACCGCACCCACTTCGTACAAAATAAACATATCCATTTTTAAAGCGAAATAATCTATTTATTCAACTATTATCGTCGTTCAGTACTTCACTAAGTACTTTAAAATTCATTAAAATAATAAAATGCCCTTCGTCACCAAAATATTTAACAGTTTACAAAACCAAATACCAACTTTCATTCCCCACAATTAAGCCTACATTAGCTTGAATATTTTTTACACAAACATCAATGAAGTATGAAATTTGTGAAGGCATATTCCCCTATGTTTTTTAATAAAATATGCGCACTCGATAGATATCACTGCGCCGTACTAGGGTAGTGATTTGGCATAAAATAAACAAGTGAGCTGTCTTTTGTGCGCCAAATACGATGGAATAACATAAACAATGGCTACCCTACTAATGGGAAGGTGAAAATATACAGGGCGGAGGAAAATATTGAGGAACTAGCATTGCCCCGCGGGCCGCGCTACAATCATCGGTCTGGTTTCTTATAATAAACTAGATACCGTGGAACTTTTCAGAAAACTCTTTCTTAGCTTATACACTTTAGGTACAAGTAAGCAACCTTACATGCTAAATTTCAAGCGTGTAGGGTTTCGTTTTTGAGATTTCGTAATGATTTGGCAGCAGATTTTCATGAAAGGTTTTCGAATGTTGGATTGAATTGTTTCCTTTTTTTTTCGTTTTTTTTTTTAGGACGGATGTAGATTCTACCTCAGGAGCTTTTGAATCTTAACCGGGCTTGGTGGCGAGGCACCTTTTTTGCCTCCAGCCATGGACATTTATAAAGTAAGCAACAGCAGCTAAGGGCGTCCCCTAACGGGACGGGACGGGACGAATTTAAAACTACTGGCTCGGCGCGGGCCGGCTCGAGCAAGGGACGGGGAGGGGCTTTTTTTTCGTGTGAATATCCTCATGGATACCCTCCGACTCTTCAGAAAGAGAAGTCAGAGAGTTATGTCGGGCTCTTACCGAATAATAACACACGGCCGTTTCTAGCACACTCTGGAGGGGACTCCGGGATCTCTGGTGAACGCATCGCTGCCCCTTCTGTGCTTTGCCTTTGGCACGACACTAAATTGCAGCTTGCTGTACTGCCCTCGTCCCGGGATATGGATGTCTTAAATTATATAAGACACGCGCGACCCTAAAAGTACCTATCCTCTGCTGCATTGGCAGGCGTCTAGTCGTAGTTGGACTAAGCACCAAGGCGATTACCTCGCCGGCGCCTTCGTCTCCGAGCGGGATCAGTCCTCTCCCGATCCCGCTCTGCGGCCTCCTTCCTAATCTTGTCTGAAAAAAGTGAAAAACTAAAATTACCTAAGTCTAAGATGGATCCCGTAGTTCAAGTAAACATACTTTCGGGCTCTTGCTATCACTTACAAAACGAAATACCTACCTAAAACAAAATTGTTAAACGGATCATTAGATCCTACAACCAAGCTTTGTGGAATTGGTTGACTTTTACAACACGTGTTTCTTGTTAGGGCGTGGAGAGGAAAATTTTCTATTGTTAGCCGTCCCATCCTCCCACAGGAAACAGGACAAACCTTATTTGTTTGAGAAATACGCAATCTGGCTATAAAAAACGAAATAGGTACCTTCCTAAAGCAAAATTGTTAAACGGATCTTTAAATCCTACGACCATGCGTTGTGGATTTAGTTGACTTTCACAACACGTGTTTCTTCTTAGAACGTGGAGAGGAACATTTTCTATTTTTAGCCGTCCCGTCCTCCCACATGAAACAGGAACAACCTTCATCGTTTAAGAAATAAGTACGCAAAAAAAAGAATTTTACAAACGAATTCGCCAATATCCTGATGACGATTCTTTTTTACGTGATAAATACTTATCTAAAGGAGCGAACACTAGGGCATTTTATACGAAACGTTAACGTTCTGTTTATCTTCGGGGACGCCGGCAGGCACCTGGCAGGCGATCAATCCTCTTGCTGGGATTATTTCGCTCAGTTCCCCATAACATTAACGTTACTAGATCTAATAAAATGAGGCCTCGGAAAACTACCAGGAGATTGGGAAAAACGAGATCAATTTGAGGAATATTCGTATAAATAAAAACCACACGCTGTACCTTCAAACCAACACGCTGCCTGCCCCATTACGACAAAACGAGGCAAAATAAACAATCAACGCGTCGGATGCAGTACTCCTGCGATTGTTTTTAATATAAACAAATCAGAACTAATCATAATATACCCATATACATTTATAGGGGCTTAAGTATTCATTATTCCATTTTATTTTTATAAGAGCTGGTAAAAATTCTTATTTGCTACATGTTAGGCTAATATTATAAAAACTATAGGTACCAACTGACTGCCTTGGGGTCCTGGGTGGGATTCCTAGGTTGAGGAAAGTGCTTTTGGGATATTCGTAACATTCCCATTAGAAACTTGAAGTTCTAAACACAGAACTTATACATCCTAACTGTGGGTGAAGCAACAGCAGTAGCTATATCTCTGCCTAAACCTTCGGAGAGTACAGTGGTATGTATAAAATCTATGTTAAGAAAGATGGGAAAACCTTTAAAACACGATTCTACTAGAGGTTTGCGAGGTAGCTAGGCGCTGCGAGGATGTGTGGCAGCACATTCCTCGTATTCCCTCGCGAGGCATCGCACCCCGCCAGCTGAAAAGAGTTCGCTACGCATCCTCGCAATACTCAGCTACACAACGTTTCCCACCTATACAACAGAACGTGCAGCCTAGCCTGGCCGGGGTGAAGTGCCGTTTAAATGCGCAATGAATTGCTTAGGTTATAAACTGTGTAGTGCGCAACCAAACACTGACAAACAGCTAACTTCAGTCCGGCCATGGTACGTCGCGCGTACTGTACGCATCTTCGTACCGCGCAATCGCGTCGCACAGTTTTTGTGGAAACCATCATAGCATTTTACAGCGCCGCTACACATCCTCGCACCGCCCAGCTACCTCCAGTGTAAAACCAGCCTTACAGCCTGAATTAAAATCAAAATAGCGAATGTATTTTCCTCATAGACTTTCCCCCACATAATTGTCTTGAAAATCACAATAATTTCCCTATAATTAAAGCATCATACGATGCAACTAAACGCTGATAATTACAGAGGCGTTGCGGCCTTCCAATGAAAACTGTTATTACCTACAGTAAATTAAGTTACCGTTATTTAT
Source organism: Acronicta psi (assembly GCA_946251955.1). Lineage (NCBI taxonomy): Eukaryota > Metazoa > Arthropoda > Insecta > Lepidoptera > Noctuidae > Acronicta > Acronicta psi. The sequence continues at coordinate 15,243,946 of OX276470.1, read as the reverse complement.
TAAGAACGTAACCTTACCGATGCAATGGAAATGTGAGCACTGAGCAGGTGTGCATTTAATAGTGTTATTATCTTAGATTTTGTGATTTTATATTGATTTGAGAGTTTAGATAGATTAAGTAATCCAGGACCTTACAGGCCCTCGTAGTTATGTTTCGGATCCCATGACCCATGGCGATTGTCGATAAGAGACCAACCTTTCGGACATCCGCCTGCGAAAAATCCCCAGGTAGCAGATTCATTAGGATTTTTCGGACTCAAGAAATGGCCCTTACAGGCCTGGCCAGGCCAGGTACTTACCTACATAATACTGCTTCCCAAAGGCTTCCCATGCTAAAGTTCCCGAATCGGATTTCAGAAAACCAATGGGGTGAAACCGCCTACAATAATATAAATTTAACAATTTTCTTGTCACCACCGACCCCTGTGGTCAATGGTCAATTTAAAGAACAATAAACTGACCATTCGTTCTCTATTGTCAATTTTGACGTATCCCGACATGTCAAATGTCAAAACGCCACGTGTCGGCGCGTGCGCTTTAAAGTTTTATCGGATTTTGACAGCATCCTGTCAAAATGCGATCGTATTTTGAATAGCGGGTGACGGCGCGCGATAATGAATTTAATTTGTTTCATTATTGTGGTGTGAATTAGAGTTTGTATGCAAAAATAACAAATGTCTATCTGTATGGTAAACAATTTGAGTAAATTACTAGGTACGTACCCACTACAAGCTATATTTAACTTATTTAGGTATGCTCAAGAAATAGTTTAGCCAATCAGTTCAGACCGTAAACAGTGGTAAGTTTTAACCACCAAAAAATTGATTTATTTAACCCTATCCTCTGTCTAGTACCAAGAATATATACATCATAGATGAGGTTATTAAAAAATTTACACTATCGATTTCAACCCTTAAATGTAATTAAATAATCATTATCTTTATTTTGATATCAGATATTTCTTCAAATAAATCAGTTAACTAACCTTATCTATACATTTACATGCTATGGATTTCTAATAGGAACTTATGGTACCTATAGAATGAGAAGGAGTGAATGAGAACAATATGGAACAATTATTAATTTATTAGTCTATGACGTCATTATACTGCACCAAAAACCTACTTACCTATACCACCTTGTTACGCGAACCTTACCGTATATTTTAAAGAAGAAACACAATAAATCTATGGAACCAAAACTTGGTACAACTTTGGTACAAACACATAATTTAGGTGCTGTCTGACATGTATTGTGGACGCCCCTCTGTCACTCTGAAAAACATCCTTTGTCCTCACCCTCTGAGGACTTTAAAAAACCCTCTTTCTACCTTAAAGATTGCCCCTCTTAGATTGTTATTGATTATGAGTGATATTGAGTATTGACGTACGTGTTTTGTTCTTGATAGGTATTTTTTTTTCATTTGCCTTTGACAGTGCGTTCTTTTCTTTATTATATTTTGTGGAAGACTACATTTTCTCCGCGATGTTACTCGGTTTCATGTAGTTTTTACGGATGTCTTGAGAATTTCCTAAAATTATTTTTACCGGTTTGCTACGTCATAATAATTGGTCTGTGTACCTTCAGCCCAATCCGTTCCAGCGTGAATTATTAATCAATGCGCGATTGCGCGGTCATATCTGTCTGCGATTTCTTCCAGGCAATCTTTGAATGGACAGAACTGCATGGAGCGCTTGTTTACGGTACGGTACAAAATAGTAAAATAAATGTAAAAGGTATTAATGCATTTCAAAGGATTTGTTTGTTGACTAGTATTACTAGTCTACAACTTAAAAGGCGTGTTTCACATCTTACTGATAAGTTCCCGCTAAATTAGCTGGCAGATAATTTCATACAAATTTTGTTCCATTTTCCAATTTATTCGGCAGTTAGCGGCTACCCAGAGGCAAAAACAGGCCAATAATATTGTCACCATACGATACAGTCCCCTAGTTAGTACAAAACCACAATACATTATTAAATAGATTCATACATTCACACTATCTGCCACTGACAGACAGACAGACGCCCTGATAAGTATCTGTGATACAAAAGTATTTAATTACTAAGCTTTTTATCACGCCTGCCGGAGATGGGGGGAGGCCGGGGAGTCTTGATTTGACTATGTTGCGGTTTGGTCGTGAAAAATTCAGTAGGCTGGTTGTAAGCTTGTCTAGAATTTGAAGACATGAAAATGGGTTTGTACCTAATAACGGGTTTTATTTCTATCGGTATAGTTTATCGAAGATTAGTACTTTTTAAGCCTTTCAATGTTAACTTAATATTTGCCATACGTAAATACCATGTTAGAAGGGCCTAAACTGATGTAGAAGGCAGCTGTAGGGTAGGTTTATTTTTTTAAGTAATCGTTATGTAAAATGTGTGTATAAAAGATAATACATAATAAAATATCCTGGGACATTTTTACACAGCACCATCTAGTCCCAAACTAACCAGAGCTTGTACTATGGATAATGGATATAATACTTATATACTTTTTTTTTGTAAATACATACTTATAATACATAAGAAACACCCAGACAAACACAAACACTTAAGTTCATCACAAAAAATGTTTGTGTCCTGTGGGAATCGAACCCACGACCTCGTGATCAGCAGTCCGGTACTTGAACCACTAGACCACAGATGTCGTCAAAAGATGTACTTAGGTAGTTCTTTTCTTTTCTTGATAAAGAGACTAGCGTCTTTACTTCCGAAAATTTCTTCAACCTATATTCATTAGGAACAAGCAGAGAATAACCAATACTTAACCCTTCAGCGTAAACAAAAACAATTCAATTATACACCACAAACTAAAACAAAACAGAATTAATTAAAAATCGAAATCTCTCGAACGAAGAAGCCGATCTCGTCAGTTTTAATTATTGGCCTATTGAACCCTGGCCTGCCTCTGACGCCGGGTTCAGTACACCACAATAAAACTTGGTAGCGTTGAATTGGCCTCTATTGAACATAATTGGTCTGTGTGCTGAACCCAAGTGGAGCCAATCAAAGTTCTGCGGCGACAATTGTGAACTCCACCTAATTGGCTGGTGGTTTTAATAAAAATATTACTCTATATAGGTATCAGTGTTTTCATGCTGGATATTTAGTGAATGGTTTCACTTAAGGGTTGGAAATCTATCCGTCGTGAGCATTCGGAAAAGCGGACTCGAAATAGGCGCGAGGTTTCGGGACTGCGTACGCTTGAGGTTCTGATGGGCTCAATTCGCAGGTCGAGCAAAATGTTTTAGGGTTTTTCTATGAAACTGTCAGTAACAGCTCACAGCTTAGACCTGTGACCTCCGTTGTATGAGGCCTACTTATACGGGCTCAATATTCGTTATTTTGCAAATGGGTGCAAAAGGTTAGCTGATCAATATGAACAAGGCCTGGTTATCTCTTTTCGGACCTCGACTATCTCTAATAAAATGGCCATGGATGTAGCAAGACCGTAGAGAGGGGTACCAATAGTTTCATCATCATTATCATCCAAAAGATGATCAAGATCAGCCAAAAGAGGTCCACTGCTGATTAAAAACCCCCTCCGAAAGGACTGGTTATGCCAGACCTCTAGAACCTTTGGAAGACACCCTTCCAACAGTATAATTGGACTGATGAACATTGCCCAAAATTGATCATTTTAAATTTCAGCTATCAAACTACACAATGTTACAAATCTATGGCGATTGTCAATAAAAAAGGTCATTGATGGGATGGTGGCAAGGAATTCCCGGCTCCCATGGTGTTTTTATGGTGTTGCCGGCCGTAACTAAATGTCCTTGTGGGATTCTGACTCAGCGGTAAGTAGGTGCTATTATTTTTTTAATTTTTACTTGTTGAAAAGGCATTGTGGTGCCCGTTAACGGTCTTCTGGTTTTTACCTGTTCATGGATTGGTCAGATCACTCATAAAAAATTCAAGTCGATTTTAAAGTTTTTCTTTAGCAAGTTTTCATCCTTACAGTGGGCTGTCTACCATTTTTCCTTTGTCAAATATCATTTTAATCAAAAAGATATAGCACGACATTTTGATAACTTCATCAAATATCACAGGAATATAAAATGTTGGACTATGTTATTAGGCATGACATTTGACCAGCTAGGCTAACATACGCGCCACGACAAAATGTTATCTACTTTTTTGTCTCGCTCTATCTCGTGCGAAAACGAGACAAATGCACGACATAAGCATCGACAAAATGTTCTCGCGGAGAGCATGTTAGCAGGTGTCATACAGTGCTTCAATACTTACAGAAATCTATTTTTTTTTAAAGTTATCACTTACCACGCTTAAGTATCATCTAGTAAGTATTATATCAAAATTATACGATGAAATTACTTGAGAAGAATAAAGATACCTACTTTTTCACACGACTACTGATTTAGGGAATCTACCACTATTAAAAAAACATCAAAATATTTGTACTACCTATTCCAAATTCAAAAATTCGAACGCGAATCCCAAACCGAACTTTATGAATGAAAATTAAAAAAATAAAGTCAAGTCCAAGAAGTTTTATGGTGTCAGTTTGTAAGGGTTTTTTATCACTTCCTTTTCTTTCAAAAGGGGTTGTTTTTTCGATATATTTATAGTGGATATAAAGACGCAGGTGCCAAGTTATAAAGTTGCCCTTACACCCAATGATTAGCCAAACGGTTGCCTGTTTGTCAATGTATCTCTTTAGGTGAGCCGCCATATTTTTTTTAACCTATAAACTGGCCCATTCATGTAAATGATCGGTTGTATTTTTACGTTTTTTCGTAAGATTGATTAGTCTCTTTATGTGCCTATTTTTTACTGTGCTACATAAGAATTTATACCATAGCATGCTTACATAAGTTTAGATAATAATATGTGTGGAAAATTAACCCGTTCCGTATAGATTTTGGTCTGAAAAAACTAAAAGGCTTACAATCGGTAATCTTAACCGCTGACTAGCGCCGCGCCGACAAAAAATTTATCTCTACTTACATAATTGTTAGGTGTTATGTAGTTAGTACTAACCTATAGGTATTATGTCAATTGTCATTCAGTACCTACCTATAGATATAATTATATTATTATTATGTACAGACACACATACATTATAACTACACACAATAGGTACAAGACGCTGAAACAGCAATGGCGTACCAATGAAAATTTTAAATTTAATTAATGGCAAGTGGCGACAGACGATTATATTATTACGCGGCGGTATTGTGTGCCAGACGGGCCCGGTCTCCCCGATAGGGTGACAACACAACATGCGTTGCACAAGAGGACAGTCTTAGTACTTACAGTTAAATACACGATCGTAGTAGGAACAATGCAACAGGATCTTTTGTTTAAATAAAATAACAAATATCAGGAAGAGTTAACGCATTGTGATGTATGTCTGAGATAAGAATACTACCGGTCAACGTAAAAGGCTGTTTCTTTTTTTTATTTCTTAGTGTAGCTACCTATATTATATCTAGAGTACTAGTACTAAAGGTACTTCCGATTTCTTCTGCAAAGTCATTGATAGTGCTGCAATTTAGGAAATAATGTCAGTGTTAGCTTTCCAGCTTTCCAATTTTATGTGGCTTTTCTCCGTATATAAGAAATCAAACTGACAAGTTTCACACATTAACCAAGTAAGTTATATTTTCCTACCTTTCATTTTATCCGTCCAATTAGGTGACATGCGATAGTAAAATCTTCCACATAATAACAGGCGTTGTCCTGTTTTTCACTACAGTCATAGTCAACACCGTACAACTCGCCCCCACCCGAGACGCGTTAGGCGTCGCATTGTTGAGCAAATCCGAGCCAAGCTTGTACCTACCACAGCTTGGCTAAATTAATACCACTGATAACTGATAACACACTGATAGAATGCCTTCATTGTTGACGTTGACGTCTGTGGTCTAGTGGTTCAAGTACCGGACTACTGATCACAAGGTCGTGGGCTCCATTCCCACAGGACACAAATATTTTTGTGATGGACTTAGGTGTTTGTGTTTATCTGGGTGTTTCTTATATATTATAAGTGTGTATTTACAAAAAAAAGTATGTAATTATTAAATCCATTGTCTAGTACAAATTGTTAAAGCTCTGTTTAGTTTGGGACTCTTAGGCGGTGCTGTGTAAAATGTCCCAGGATATTTATTTATTTATTTATGTGTATAGGTACATTCCCCTGTACAATAAAATAATGGTAGATTGGTATTCAGTCAGTTTGAAATGTAGACTAGTTTGAGCAGTTATAAATATATTTTTCTTATTGCTCCTTTTTCTTCGCTCCTATTTTCGTAGCGTGATGATATATAGCCTATAGCCTTCCTCGCTAAACAGGCTATCTAACACTGAAAATAATTTTCAAATCGGACCAGTAGTTCCTGACATAAGCGCGTTCAACCAAACATACAAACTCTTCAGCTTTAAGTATAATATTTGTATAGATATACCTACATAAATACTTACGTAGTGTAAGAGGACTTTTACCTTTTAAGTCCAGATCATAATTGATGATTGTGTTGACCTCTGACTTCTTTCTTCAGATTCTCACGGCCTTTAAGCTCACAAATGAAGTGAATGTTTCGATCAATCGACATTGGGATGTTAGGAACATCCTACCTTGGTTTTTATTTTGTTTTGTGGACCGGCCTATGGAAATCCTACGTACAATAGTAGAATAGCTAATTAACATTAACATTTACTATGACATTTGTATTCTATTATGCAGAGGTGGTAGGTAGGTACTAATGTACACTTACCTAAAGTTCGCCCGTACGTTTAGGTCTCATGGAATAGGGGGCGAGCATCAACGCCATCAACTCCAAACTTCAATACTCAATACTCAATCATTTATTGCACTCCACAAGTTAAATAGATGTTACAATAGTAGGTACTTATAAGAAATATGTGTGGGCCTTGTCAGGCACGGCAAATGTAGGAGAGAGGAGCAACTTTGAAACTTCATAATATATTATATTTTGTATTATTATTTATTGAATTTTGGGAGCTTCGAGCTGCTACTGAGAATTTCATTGAAAAACCCAACACTGCTCGACCTGGGAATCGAAATCAGGACCGCAAGCGTCCTGTCCTGCCCAAAGCATCCTCAAAGCTACACCGCACATACCTACTTTGCAAGGAACGCATTTTTACCGATGATATATAAAAACTAATTTCCACAGCATTTGTATTCTACTTTCATCTAAACACCCAGTAAGATATCTAAGAATACCCTTGTAACCTACTTCTATTACTTAAAATACAAGATAAGTCTACCTATACCTAGACCTACACAATAATATTAATAACATTCGCATTGATAATATTGAGTAATCCTTTCATTTCAGACGGCCAGACGTATCTAGGTACCTGCCATTCAATTCGCGGCCACTGGAGACATGGCTTTATAATGTGGACATTGGCTATCACGCTAGCTATCTTTGTTGGGTCAGCAGACGCAACCGAGCTAATAAGTCTAGTATAACAGTATCATTTTTATTGAACTCTTATATTGTGTAAAACTGACATACTTCGGTGTGATCTGTCTAGGTAACTATCACCTTCTAGGTATTGTCTGGATTTTGAAAGACCATTTTTTTAAGAATCTATGGAAGACGATTCTGTCGGTATATTAAGAAGGAAGTATTGTGAGAAGTGAATGGGTTGTTTGTGTAGGTATTGGTACTTATTGCCTTAATATCTTTAACAAAGCAAGTTGAATAAAAGCTTGTAAAAAGATAGGTAAGTGGGTTTTGTAACAAAAATATGCAAATTCTCTAAATTTGTTTCGGTGTTTCTTTTCAGAGGTCGTCAGATCATCAGAAAATACCAGCGCGGGCGCCAGCTGAGTACTTTTTTAAATAATGATTCATAAAAAAATCTTTATATTTTTTATAATAATTAGGTATAATGAAGTACTTAGGTACCAGAAATAATTAAGTAGGTAGGTAAAATCATTACCTATTATTAACAGGTATGGTAAATCTCACAGGGGCTAGCCTTCTAATAATGCCACCAAGGTAACTACTTAATGGTAGAATTGTTAGAATAGCATTTTTTTTTTCTTTGATAGGCTTGCGCTTTACCACAACTCACCTTATGTTAAGCAACGATGTGGCCTACGATGGAGCGTGCTTGCCTAAAAGAAACCGATTCACTCTCATCTTGAAGACACCCAAATTATAGGTCTCTGGGAATAAGGATTCCGGCAGTGAGTTACACAGTAGAGCAGTTCGCACTACTTACCTATATACCTATGTGGAGGCAAAACGTTTAGTGCGGGACTTAGGCACTTCCACCATGTAGCGATAGCGCCTTGCCGTAGCCCTGCTTGTCCGATAGTGGAACGGGGTATGGGGGAACTATGTCATGTAGTTCCGATGCAAACTCTCCGAAATGTAACCGGTAAAACACTGATACTTAGACACTTTGCGCCGATGCTCAAGGCTTTGCAGTTTGGCGTTGCAAAGTGCGTCATTGCCGATGAGCTTCTTGGCTCTCTTCTTAATAGACTCCTAGCATAGAAGCTACTTACTTACCTAAAAATAGTTATTTATTGGTAGGTAGGCTAGGTTACTATTTAAATTCAATAATATCTAGTGAGCTATTTTACCATTGAAGTAAATAAAAAAATATTTGCAACTTTTTATATATTTTTGGTTATATAAATTATTGTGTATTTATTATAGTATGCATTATATATTTATTATATGTATTAATTATTGTATCATAGGTGTACTTTTTTTAATATATAATTTATTGTTTGCTTGTATGTATTAGTACTTATGTTATTTTTCCCACACTGTTGTCTACATTTCTTTTTTTTTTTTTATTCTCCTCTCGCAGGTCTGCTGGAAGAGATTTCTGTAGAAATAAGCAGTACCTTTGTACTATAGTCCTAATGTTTTCTTTTACTTTCTGGTTCAGTGTGTAGATGTACATAAATAAATAAATAAATGTCTCCTCCACACCCCAACATTTTTAACTGAACAACACTAAAAGTGAAACGGACACCCGAAATTCAAAATAATCAATACACAAGCAACACAGGTGTAGTGTTGCCGTGGGGTATTACCCATTGAACGCGTCACAATACCCCATAGAGCCATGTTACCCCATAAACGTTGGAGCGTGCAGACTCGCATTATTAATATTTTGTGCCTACTATACATGAGTGGAATTCAATAGATTGATACCCATTTAAAAAGGATTAATATACCTAGCGAAAATCTTCTTGAGGAAAAGTGTTTATAATTTGGAACAATGTTTAGGTACTAAAAAGTTTCTTAGTAGGTATCTGATCTAAGTATACTAACTACTCTAAATTGTTTGTTTATTTGAATTGATTATGCTGCGAAAGTACTGAACGATTTGAAACATTATTTCTCCATTCGAAAGCTACATCTTTACTGAGTAACATTGGCTGTACTTAGTAGTTTATAAGAAATGCCCAGAACACGTGGCTGCCGTCCTCAAGCTTAAAATTAAATGTCGTTAGGTATGTACAGTCAGCAACGAAAGTAGCTGAACACTATGAAATCTTCAAAACGCTTTAACATCTTTAATATTCAGAATTCACTGACCCTTGAAGACCTTTATTTCCTCATAATAGAGGACAATTATATGTTTAACCTTAGTCAAAATCTAATGAATAGTTTTGGTACTGTGATGTTTTTAAACTTTCGCTGTGTTCAACGACTTTCGTTGCTGACTGTACCAAAACTACTTTTTGAGTTAGTTAGTTTTAGTATTAAAAATGTACGCTACTTACTTAGGTAATAACTAGAAGTCATATTTGAGACTTAGAAGTACTGACTTACAGATCTCACGAGATCTCACAACTTCTGATTGTGTTGGCATTAAAAATTCGAAATCGGCCAGATGTCAGATAACGGCATTTTAGCTTGAGGACGGCAGGTCGGCGAAGCCGCTGGCGGGAAACTAGTAAGGGGGCGTTCATAAAATACGTGAGATGTTTAAGGGGGGGAGGGGGTCGAGTCAAATCTCATCTAATCTTACGTTGGAGAGAGGGGGGGTCTCGGCAAATATCACGCAATTTTTTTTCTGTATGAAACAAAAAAAAAATATACTATTTTTATTACACTTATAATTAAACTTTCAGCAATATTGATTACTAGTCTTAACTAGTCGTAAATAAAAGCACGAAGCTTTTTTTTTTCGTTTTTACAATAACAATCCAACGCGTTTACGTAAGAAACCCACATTTTGAAAAATCTCACGTGAGATTGGGGGTTGGGGGAGGGGGTTGAATAAAATCTGACGACTTCTCACCAGGGGGGGAGGGAGGGATAGAAAATTAAAAAAAACACCTCACGTAATTTATGGACACCCCCCCCTAAGTATGGTACCTAAGTATCTAGAACAAATTGACACTGATTCACACGGAGCATGAAATTTTGCACTGATGTTACATTAGCTTTTTCTATCTCATTTGTATCTAGGTAATAAGTATACATTTTAGGTCAATCGCTTGTTTCCTTGCTTCAAAATTGCTCCCGCTCCTCTACATGGGACTTCAAAGTACTGGCAAACTTGTACACGAGTACCTACACCTCTGCTGAACCCTTCGGGGACTACAGGCGTGATGGTATGTTATATGACGACGTCTGTGGTCTAGTGGTTCGAGTACCGGACTGCTGATCACGAGGTCGTGGGTTCGATTCCCACAGGACACAAATATTTATGTGATGAATATAAGTATTTGTGTTTGTCTGGGTGTTTCCTATGTATAATAAGTATGTATTTACAACAAAAAAAGTATATAAGTATTATATCCATTGTCTAGTACCCATAGACAATAACCCATATACAAGCTCTGCTTAGTTTAGGACTAGATGGTGCTGTGTAAAATGTCCAAAGATATTTATTTTTTATTTATTTATTTATATTCGTTGCACAGACTCGCAAGTACAGTTCTCGCCAAACTTATAGTCCGGGTTGAAGTTGACACGAAATAACTTCAACCCGGCCGTAAAAATCGGAGAAAGAAAAATATTGGATTAAGTAGAACTTCGATCAAGATAAGAATGATTTCAAACGACAGCCTACGACTTGAGCTTTCGTTTTTATTTATTAGATACCTACAATCAAATATTTTTCTTTCTCCGATTTTTACGGATGGGTTAAAGTTAGCTCGTGCCAACTTCAACCCGGACAATAAGGCTGATATTCAAAAACGAAACTCAACATGAACTTATAATTCCGTACCTATGTCAAATTTGTATGACAAATTGACATGTGGGAGCCTAAGTATATGCTTAGTTTCATCTCTGAATATCAGCCTAAGTTTGGCAAGAACTGTAGGTAACACATAGCCAGATCTTCTCAATATCTTCGTAGTCTATATTTAATCTGTTGTACGTTCACGCACGCCCCGCGACTCGCTCGCGTTGGCGGGCACGCGATCGATAACATTGTCTGGCTGACACTACACACTTTGTTACGTCACTTTTATTGCTTATGCTTACTGCTTATTAAATCTGGTTCTATTTTTAAATCGTCCAGAGACAATACAAGAATCGAGTTGGGTGTTTAGGACCTTTTTTTAAATAAATTAGAACTCTTTGCTTGTGCAACATTAGTTGAGGACTGTATAAAATTGAAAACTTGCATTTGGTGTTCCAAGTAGGTAGATAGAGAAATACCTATCTACTTATCAGTGGTAGTAAGTAGGTATCTGCTAGATACAATGCGCGTTTTGTTCATTGATAAGACAACGCTTACGTCATTTTTCTTCCCTCCGTTACCTCCCAAGACATGCCTTATCACACCAATCAAAACATTAGGTAAAAACGAAATTTCAGCACATATCATACTCGCCCCGCCCCCTGGCTCTGTCTGCCAACCACACAATAGACGAACAATGCCCCACACAATGAGGACAAAGGGACCAACTGTCATCCCATTGTGGGGAACAAAGGAAGCCCCGCCCACAACAAAAGGCGGCATTGTTTCATCTCAAATACAAAGATTGTGATTGGAGGAGAAAACGGTCGTGTGTAGGCCACCCGCGGTCAAGAATGTTCGGAAAAAATATCATGCTACACACTTGACAATTAATGCAATCGATGTTCCACCTTACACTACTACAATAGAGTGTGTTTTTGTGTAGGACGAAAAGAACAGATGCTTTTAATCGACCAGAATTTGATCCGAATTAAATTGACAGCTCTCTATAAATAGTGTTTTTTGAATGCGTTATCCCTTCAGTTAAGCGAATTTGAACTATAAATTTTGAGCTGCAAGGTGGGTTTTGGATTACGTTGGTAATTTAGTTAATTATTTTCAGTTTACGACTTGGGGTATTGGTAGCTGTTAGATTGTAACGGCAGATAGGTACACGGGAGTTCTTATAATTTACGAGTGGAAGGTTTTTAATTAGTCGTATATATAATATCTATGAATTAACCTATATTTTATCAATTTATGTTCTAAGCCATTTGAAAGTTATTTTCAAAAAAGGTTGCAGGTGAAAATCGTCTTAACGTAATGAATCATAATGTTAAGTGACGTTTGATCAATATAAATCTTAGTAGTAACACTGACAACAAACTCAAATAAGTAGGTAAGTATGCAAAAAATATTTTTAAACAAAAAATCAAACCGCCTCCAAAAAACACATGGGAACTAAAAAGCAAAAAATAACAGGCAAGTAGGTAAGTACATAATGATTTACATTATGATTTCTAACTAATTTGGAGGCGGTGCCAAACTACAAATTTAATTTAAAAATGACTTTGTCTGTTTGGCACCGACTCCAAATTAGTTAAAAGTCATAATGTAAATATGTCCCTGTTATTTGCTTTTCAGTTCCCAGGTGTTTTTTGGAGGCGGTTTGATTAAAAATTATTTAGGTATTTTAAAACTTTTAGTGGAATATAGATGTAAGTAGGTACCTATTTTGTTTTGTACCCATTACTTACCTATAGTATATGGGGAGGCCAACTAAACGCACTGCCCGGAACAGACAGCGAGGTTTCGGAGTAAACCATAATACCTATCATCTAAGTAAGTATGTAGGTACTTATACATTTTTTTTATTTTCGTCGATATTTTTACAACCGCCCACTGGATTTCGATAATTATATATGACCAATCTGTAACTACCAGGTTTCGAATAAAAAAAGAATCATCAAAATCGGTTCACCCAGTCGAAAGTTCTGAGGTAACAAAACATTAAAAAAAATACAGTCGAATTATTGAGAACCTCCTGCTTTTTTGAAGTCGGTTGAAAATAGGCCAAGATACCTATAGTAGACACTGTTTGGTAACGATTCATTAACATTAGGTAATTGACGTTTCTGAGAGCGGCTTTTAAACCATTAAAAAACATACAATAGAATAGAACTCACTTAGATACTTAGGTACCTACTAAATATTTAAATAAGTACCTACTACCTACCTATGCCTACTTATTCTGTGACTAAACTACAAATTCGTACACTTTAAGCCAAATAAACGGACGCCACTTGAGAATGGCAAAATTGCCAAGTTGTCGTTAAACGTCGAGGGCACGTACTTACCTAAGGGGCAAACACATTCGTCTAAGTGTTCCAGGGACTGGCAAATTGGCACTCAAGGCGGACGATGGTGCCAAGTCAATGGTCGAGGTAGCTAATGATTTTGGCCCGAAGTGTACCTATTTGGGTTTAGTGAAGACGTGAGTACCTAGTTACCTACCTACTTAGTTTAAAATCTGTAATTACCTATCTATGGTTTTAGAGACTGAATTAGGTAACATACCTACTCGGATTAGGTGATTTATCCAATCTCCTTAGTAAGTCGTAGATACTCGGTAAAATATATAATGCAACTAGACTAATTAATTTGTCTAAGTAGGGTTGTACCTAGGCACTTAGGTACCTAGGTAGGCTATTTTATCTTCGAAAAAGTGTCAGCCATTGTCAATTAATCTTTAGTAAAGACACAGTACAAAGATTGCCTGTAGTGAAGACCTACCTACTTGATACTTATTATTAAAACATCTTAAGTAGGTAGGTAAGTACCTAAATTATATTTATTTATTACGAGGACTCCTATTACACTACCCATCATTAGATATCTATGAGAATAGTCTGTCTAGGTAAGTACCTGCATGTATAGGTACATAGGTACCGTACGTAGGTATCTAAATTTAGGTACTAACCTACCTACCAATCTCAAAGATTATTAAATGCCTATCTTTTTCATTAAGAAAGTTAGTTAGTGCATGTAAAGCCTGAGAATAAATAATTGTGATACAGAACCTACCGACATCTAGAGACGTTTTATAAAACTAATAAGCGCCATCTGTTATTATTAACCTGAACTCACTTATTAACTTGCCATCAACACGACTCATTTTCAGACAATCCTTTGGAAGTTGAGCGTTTACTTACTTCTTCTGCCTAGTGATAGATGGCGTTGTGATATAATTCAGTAATCTTATCTTTCTATGTAAGATTCTTCTCAGTCGAGGTTTTTATATTGTGTAAAAAAAATGTCTCAAGACTTACCTACTTAGTATTTGTTTTAGGTTTTTTAATCACTTTTTTACTTACTTAATCTAAAAAGAAATGGTTTTAGATAATAAATTACTACTTACTTGACCTAGTTATTCTGTGTTATAATATTATTAATAGAGCAGGTCGGCAATACATAAGCATAATAATATGCATCTAGAAATAAGTAGGTAGGTAAGTAACTATTAATTTTATAATACTTTTCTTCTTTCACACAATCCGTCCAATTTTGCGCATTAGGTATTTGGTGTAGCGGCAGACAAGTAAAGAAACAGCAGCGGAGAGTAGCGCATTCGATTCCTGTACGAATAAGATGTACTTATATCTTTAGAATAGAGATTATCTGTAGAGTACTTTATTTGTGTTTACAGAATAAAATTACAAACTCAAACTAGCTAACGTAGGCACAGTATGGCAATCTGTGGAATAGGTACCTAGGTATTCTGTGTGTAACTAACCATCCACCAAAGACTTGGTTATATACTCTATGCCATCCACAGACTGTGTACAATGTGTACACCTTTCTTTCCGAGAGTTAGCTCAGGTTGAAGCCCGCGTGTCGCGGAAGAATGTTAACACGTTCCCGTGACCCCGACCGAATGGTGATGAGGCGAACACCCGTCTGTTTTTAGTGGGTAGACGTTCTTTTCAGGGCGGAGTCCCACATACCGCGCCATCCTCCCCGGGGCGGCGGCGTAACGGTGCATAAAGCATTTCCAGACGCAAAAAAAAACGTCGCGTGCGACACTAGTTAGGATAGACTAGACTCTAGAGAAAACAATATTATTATTTTGCCACTTATGATGAAAGGTTGAAAATGTACCTAGGTAAAGGGATACACCAGTGACACTAGATATCCCGTGATTTATATTATATTATTTATCAAATTGTTATTATTAAATATTTATCAAGTTTTCTTTCCAATCTGGGTGCTTATTTCGTAAATTTACCTTGATCGTCAAACAAAGATAGGTAGGTAAGTTAATTTTTAATGTATAAAAGTGTTTTTCTATTATTTCGGCTATTTCATCTTTGATGATTAACATAAAGATATCACTGTCATGCGCCTGTTACGATTTTTTACCTATTTTTGCAATAGTACTGTGTGTGAATAGTCCAAAGATAAAGATACACGTTGATGTTAGTATATGGATCGATTAATTTTTAAATGTGCTTGATAATTTTGACATATATCTGTAAGGACCGTGTGGCCTAATGGATAAGGCGTCGGACTTCGGATCCGAAGATTGCAGGTTCGAGTCCTGTCACGGTCGAAATCATCTTTTTGCTTGTTCACCAAATATTTTTATTGCATATGTAATTTATTTAAATGAATTTCTAAGTTTTGAAGCTCGCCTCTATAACATGGTACCTAAACATACCGGCGAACTGTGGTGTACGAAATTATGGTCACCTAAATTGTAAGTTTTTTAATGTAAGTATTATACATTAAAAAACTTTGTAAAACAAATTCATGATCATCAGAGGTCTACTGCTGAAAAAGGCCTCCCCGGAGACGACCATTGTATTGATTCTAAACATATTATCTGTACAATCTGTACAATAAAATATAAATAGCCTGAGAAGTTTACTGACATCTAGCGAATAAATATAAAACTATTTACCACATGGGCTGTAACAAAGTCACACCACGCTAAATTCCATTATAACCGACTAGATGGCGCTGATTTAAACAAACCTTCAATGTCGTGAAGACAACTGGAATTATAATAAAAATAAATCAAATTTAATAAATTTACGCTGCATAATTATACATGTACCATGCGTTGATCATGGCAAATTATTATGCTTAAGATAGTTACCCGCAATAATAACTATTAAAAAAATATTTTACAATAATGATTACCTTCTTTGTTAAACGTGTAACGCCTGATCATTTAGCGTTAGCACCAATCAGTTGACTTGCCTCTTTTTAGCAGCTAATACATATTAAAGGTAGGCGCGTAGTAAAAATACCTTTCTAGGTAATTTCCTACGAGTAGGTAGACAATATTAATTTATACTTATAACCAATGATGCTACTTTTATTATTTATAACTCTGTATTGTCATTGCTCTGTTTAATATCTAAACAATTCTAAATCGGAGTTCCTCAATAAGTGAAATAAATTCACTAAGGTATGAGCTCGAGTCTAATTACGGCATTCATATTGATAAAACAGTTTTATTTTTCACTAGCTTTCCGCTATACACCCGCGTGTTCATGTAAACCTTTCTCTTGAATCACTCTATGATCTATTAAAAAAACCGCATCAAAATCCATTGCGTAGTTTGAAAAATCTAAGCAAATATAGGGACAGACAGATACGGCGGAAGACTTTGATTTAAAATATTTAGTGATAGTGATTTACAAAGGTAAGGACTAAGGAGTATTCTACTTATATTTTCAGCTACTAACTTTTTAAAAGATCACAAAGCTGCAATACTGCGTATACTTACATTCAACGGGCAGGATATAACTTGGCCGGTCAAAGGGCATCTCATATCCGGGACTTTATATCCGCGCCAGACATCAGGGGGGTAGGCAGACACCGTGTCGGATGCATCTACTTGTGTAGTCTATTTCCACCCGGCCATTATTGCAGGAAAGTTTGTTTTTAGGTGGTTTATATGTGGTTATACGCAGTAAATTAAATAAAGTAAATTACAATGAGTAGTATACACCTATGTGTATACTACTCATTGTAATTTAGTTTTAAAACTGTTTTAATTCTGTTCCCTGTTCTATAACAGGGAACAGAATGAAACGCCTTTTCTCCTGTCTAATAAAAAAGAAGTAAAAAAAAAATTGCGTTGCGAGTCTAGTAAAACAATTGGGTTGAATTATTCCTCACTTTCTTTTTTGAAATCAGTTCGATACTTGTATATTTACTTGCATTTAAGATGATGTGAGAGAGAGAGATTAAATACGTATTTATTTTATTTATTTATTCCAGTAATAATAATATCTAGGTACCTCTAAATAATTGATAACGAGAATTTAAAGCACAGATTATGATTAAAGCAAAATCTCGTACCTACATACGAAATTATTTAATTAAGTAAAATCAAAGAATATTAATGGTATGTAATTACCTATAGACGTAAAACTAAACGCAGTTTTTTTATAACAAAAAAAAAATAAAATATATAAATCACCAATTATTGTATTTTTAATACTTAAAAGTATTGCGTATGACTTTTTTATTAGCGCCCCAGCACCCATCTTTTGTCAATGGCGCGCGCGACGCGACGCGTGTCAAATTTTGAAAATGGAAAATGGCATCAAGTGCCGACGCGGGACGCCATTGTCGTCAGACTAATTTTGTATTTGTGTATTTAAGTGTATTTATTTATTTTAAATAACTTTCTGTGTGCTGTGTGATTATTGACTGTGAACTGCATTTGTCTTAGCAGTGTTGTGATGTTCATTGTGAAGTAAAAAAAAACTATTTTCGTAGGTAGTAGAAATTTATATGTTCACGCGCGCGACGCCGCCAGCCAGTAATCAATTTTCGGACTTACCTAGGTATTTACCTTGTAAGGGTAGATAATATTAAACTCTCGAATGTTTTTGTGTATTGTGCGAATGTGCGAGTGGTGGTGATGTGATTTTCATTGTAAAGTTAAAAAAAAACGATTTTCGTAAGTACCTAGTAGAAAATTTGTTGCCGCGCGCGACGCCAGCAATCAATCGTCAGACTTTTACCTATTTACATGGTAATTCGTGTAAAAGTGTAGTGTTTGAGTGAATGTACGAAGTGCGAATGGTGTTGTGTTGTGTTTTCATTGTGACCACGAACTTTTTCCCACGAACTCGTAGTAAGTGAACAATTTGTTGCCGCACCTCGCTCGAGTTACTGCATGGCGGGTATATGGCGGTAAGTACTTTCTGCTAACTTATAATTTATATATTATCTGTTGTGTTTATACCTATCTAGGTATTAATGGTGATACCTACTGATTTAATCATTATTAACGTAATAAAATGTATGTCTAGTCTACCCGTGCTTAAAATGTAAATTGATGGTGAAACAAAAAATGATTTTGATACATAATCCAAGTTAGGTAGGTAGGTCTTAAAAATAAAATTAAAAGGTAAGACCTACTCTTTGGTAGGTAGGTTGTCTGATTTTGACACCTATACATATACTTACTCTCATCATTTTATTTCGTTGATTTTTCTCTGGTAAAACTTGATAACGACCCCAACATAATTGGAAAAAGGCTTGAATGGTGAAAATTCAATCATTTCTTGTATAAGAAAACTATGATCCAAGTAAAATAATGACCCAGCTTATAGAAGCAGACACATTATGCAAACTGTCTTCGACTTCCAAACCGAAACGAGATGCTAAAAGTTTATCACCAAAAATATCCTCTACAAAACTTCTTAGCAAAGCCACAGTGTGCCAATAAAAATATATGGGAATATTTTATTCTGTGGCGCTCGGTAATTCTTTTCGTATCAAACTAGAGTTGAAAAATGAGCCGATTAGAAAATTGATGGCGAAGTCTTGGAGACGTTTATTAGTGAAACGATAACCGGGAGCGTTTTAGAAATATATTGAGATGATTTTTTACAGTGAAGTAGGGCGATGTCGATCAGGGTGTTGGAGAAAATTTAGTAAACAGCGCCATCTGTTGGCGTGAAATGAAAATGGTTTTCTATTATCGATATAGACGATGTTCTATTCTGTGAACTTGATTTTCTAATTAGGTACGATTTTAATGCCCGCTTGGCTCGGCCGGCGGAGAAATTATTGATCGAAGGCAGAGAATGATGACTTGCATTCTTGTTTTGTATAACAGAGGGGGCAAACGACCATGCTTGTCACCTGATGATAAGTGACTACTGCAGCCCATGGACATCAGCGTTGTCTATTGGGCTCGTATCTCGTTCCATAATAAGAGGTGTAGGGCTATAGGTAGTGCGAGATGGGAGACAAGTAGTCAGGTGACTGATGACGTCATTCAGTGCTTTCGCCAAGTCAAAATTGTTGCAACTCTTCCTATCATTTTCATAATCTCATCATTTTGGTAAATTTAAAATTTTTAGTGTCATTTCATAGGCATTATTTCCACGCGTGCATTAGGTAGGAAACCAAAGGCCTCGCTATGATGAAGGTCCGGTGGCTGCACAGGCCACAGCCCGATAAGGCTGTGGTGATTTCTTCTGATCCGATGGCTATGACGCATAGGAAAAGTGAAGGCAAGAGCGGTTATTAGTCGGTAATGAGTCCGACATACCCTGTCACCTCCACGAGTGGCGGGATCCATGAGGATTTCATACACAAAAAGAAGCCAACCCCTCAACCATGAGTTCTATCGAATGACTCGATAGGTTTTTAACGCATCGAAACGCTGTTATCTCAGCAGATTTTAGTTCCTTACGTAACCGCTAGAGGCGCTGCGAGGGTTTTCCATACAAATATTTTACGGCGTCGCTAGCGAGTCTAGTGAGAAAAACTCATGGTCGAGGCACAATTACTTCATAACAGTGTAAGTGTAAAATCTGAAACGCGACGCCGAAAATTAGGAGTAAAGTTTTGCTAGAAGGTAAGTATGTACATTAGACCGAACGTCCCCTCGGGCGATCCCTTCATAATAAACTTTAAGGAGTAAAGAATATTTACAGTAAAAAACCCTTCGTATTATTTACCCAAAAAGGTTTGAAACATAAAGAAATTTCGCACCATTTGTAAACAAACGATGCCCGTGTTCCAGGTTTTTTCGGGGTTGCGATAAAATGTATAAAATATAGTTTCGCCCCTTTTTGTGTTGTTCGACCGGGAAAATGGAGACATTTTAGTTTGAAAATTCATGTTGTATCAAGGTTCTGCTCATTAGTCTTCTGGTCGTTGTGCGATTGCTACGCTGCAGCTCATGGTTTCGATTCCCAGGGCGACTAGTGATAAATCCTCAGTTTGTCATTCTGTAATAATAAAAAAAAAAGCTGTAACTTTAACCCGGCCTTAAAAATCGGAGGAGGAAAAAAATTGGATTAGAAATGATTTAAAACAACGAACGCGACGCGAATTGACTTTTCGATTTTATTTATTACAATCTAATACTTAGTTTTCTTCCTCCGATTTTTACGGCTGGGTTAAAGTTACCTCGTGCCAACAATAATTTTGGCGAGACCTGTACCTCATTTGTTACGGAAACTCGAAACACTCCAAAACACTCGGTGCACATAAAAAAATATGCTAAAACTATAATTTAAAAGTAAAAAAACCTCTTTTTAAATAGGAAACCGGACCGACATGTGATTTACGTGATATTTGCCGGGCTGCTATAATATGCTCGACCGGGTCCCGCCGGATATGAGGGCTCTTTGACCGGAGTACGGCTCACCGGGCAAGTTCGCATTAACCGGCCGTCGATGATAAATAGGGTTTTTCTTTATTTAAAATAGGAAATCTTTTTTATGTATTGGCTTAGAAATATTTATATAGTAGGGGCTCGTGGCTAAGTTATAGCTATCACACGATGTGCAAGGTTAAGCTATGCTTGTCGATCTATGGATGGGTGACCATTCTTAACATAAACTTATCGAAACCTCTTCGTGTCTTGGAGAATACGTAAAGCCATCAGTCCCGGTTGTCATACGAACACCTATGACAGTCGTTAGTGAGAAGCCCAAAAGCCTGACTTACCTGCCTTTGAATATAGGTAGGTATTTACTGATTTCTGACACTTACACGAATACTAGACATTGAAATAAAACTAGTTTTTACGCATTTTAGGTAGGTATTGCCTAGAAATTGTGATGCGGCGGTCTAACAGCATTCAGAAACACACAATTTCACAGAAAAACCCCTACAAAACTGCTCGACCCGAATCGTAACCTTAGGACCTTTCAGTCGCGCTTTGGACTTAGGGCCAATGAGGCAGTCACCCTAAAATACTTATATTATATGTATATAAAAATAGTTTTTTTACAACCCACATTCTACAATTCATTTCTTTACCGTATCGAAATTTTCGATATCTCGTCAAATGCTTGCGATCGTACATAAAATCATTTGATCCGTAATACAGTTTGTAACGATGCCAGTATATCAACCGTGAAGGAATATCGGTGAGCTTTAAATAACTATCGGCAAAAGATTTGTATTAGATATTTATTCGTGAATATCGAAAGTAACTATCTAACAATATTGGGTTTGCGAAGTATGTAGGTATGAGTACATGGAGAGAAATAGAAACTTGTGTATATTTTTGGAGTGCTTGTCTTAACATACTTAACTAAAGAATTATTAAATACCTAACACAGAATGTGACAAAACTCGAATAGGTATATTAAAACGATTCGATTTTTCGAGATGCTTATTCGAGATATTGTATTTTAATTGATGATTAAATTAATGAACATTTTTTTGTGTTATCGATGCGATACCTACTCATAACGGCTATCGTTTTCGATTTTAAAATTCAGTTAGGTACGATATCGAGTATCGATAGTTCGACTCCACTGTTTTTGGGCAGGCCCAAGATCTCTACAAAATAATGCGTAAATACAAATAGAGTAAACAGTTTTTCCACACTCGAAAAACAACTCCCTTCCATAACCTTGCACCATAAAAGATTTGCATTATCACCAGCGATAGATAATTTTATTCATAAGGAACTCTGGTAACCGCTCACTGGGGGTGACGTCACTTTACGTTATTATAGAAATTTCGGCGATACATGACCCCTACCATGAACATCCAGATTTGAGTTCTCTCTCATCACTCCTGTAACCCGTAAAGCCGTAAAGTTAGACGCACAAGAACCTACCTACTGATGAACAATAGTCCTCCATGAAGGATGACTATTGTTCATCACTCCATAAAAAACCTATTAGCACTTTTCAATAAAAATGATTTCTTCTTCTTCTTCTTTCTTCTCTTTGCTTGACCTGTCGCATCGAATCGGACACCTCATACTCACTCAGAAGCCAGGACCACTAAAATACAGGGTCTATAGATAAGCAATTTAAAATTCGAATCGACAAACGAATAGAAACAAAATGTACTTATGGAAATGACACAAGCTTTCGACAAATCGAGCTGTCACTAATGTCATTTCCATACATTTTGTTTCTATTCGTCGATTCGAATGTAAACCAGAACAGGGGGTTCTGTGTTTACATAGTAGGGCCTACTTCTCGTCACACATCTGATGGTCCCCCAGTGCCCGTTGCGTGAAGCTTTCGCAACCGCGCGATTATGATTTTATGTCACCCGTCTATATCTATATTATACATTGTATATTATATGCGAGAATGTGTCTATGTGTAATTCAGCGCTTGCCTTTAGATTGAAAGGTTGCAAATGTTTTTTGTAATGTTCATGTAGTTGGGAAAAGGCTAGAATGATGATCTGTACTTATACAAGGTGGAAGGGACATCCACGCACATTCGAATACCATGAGTTCAGTACATGATTCTGGAACCCCTGCATTGAAATTTTACTTGAACGTGTAAAAAAAACATTTTTTATATCTACCGAAATAAGATTTATAATAAAAAAAATCATTATTCCATTCATTTCGGATCGCACGCGCGATAACATTCACTACTATTTTTCCTAGTATATTTTTAGTTTTTTTCTCGCCATAAGAACCTTCTTTAGACTTCATCAAACTCAACAAAAAAGAAATCAGCCAAATCGGTTCAGCCGTTCTCGAGTTTTGCGCTTAGCAACACATTTAGTTATTGATTTTTATTTATATAGATAGATAGATAGATAGATAAGGAACACCCAGACAAACACAAACATAATGTGTATGTTATATTCATCACATACCTAAATATTTGTGTCCTGTGGGAATCGAAGCCACGACCTAGTGATCAGCAATCCGGTACTCGAAAGTAAAGTAACGTAGTCGTCATCAAAAAAAAATCGAAAGAAAAAGCGGCAAAATACTTGCTAGCGAAAGCTGTAGGTAAGCTGAGTTTTACACCAAAATCAACACGAATTCTCTTTACCAAATAAATAAAAATATTTTTTCTATTTACACACGAAAAAATCTAGACAAAGCAAATCCCATACAGCTGACATCTACCTTTGGTAACGAATCCTAAACAAATACCTCGTGTAAGTGAGGTTAACACTCGGTATATCATAGGGATATCACTTATGGCCCATAGGCAACATGTAAACCGGCCTAACCCCAAAATATTACCAAATTTGTTCACGTATCGGCGAAAAATTCGCCTTTCTCAGATCAACAAGAGATCTGGCTGAAAATCATCAGTGCGGAAAAACTCGCAAGATTCTGCGGTTGGCGTGTGGTCCAAGCCACGCGATGTACGGGTGGCTATATTAATTATTTTTCATTACTTCTCCGCTCCTATTAGTCGTAGCGTGATGATATATAGCCTATAGACTTCCCCGATAAATGGGCTATCTAACATGGAAATAATTTTTCAAATCGGTCCAGTACTTTTTGAGTTTATTCGTTACATACAAAAATACAAATCTTTCCTCTTTATAATATTATATTAATTAGTGTAGAATTGTAGATGTAGATATATTAAGGTCTCGTAGTAGAGTGAGAGCCCAGGCCCGCCAAACATACTTTATTTTCGAGCGAAATTTGGAGCTTCAGTTCCTCCTCATAGTTTTATCCCCTATTTAAACCCCTTGCAGCTCCTTTTTCGCAATAAATACTAGCTTACATCCTTTCTCAGGCTCTAGACTATCTCTGTACCAAATTTAAATCTGTTCGGTAGTTTTGGCGTGAAAACGCGACAGACAGACAGACAGTGTAACTTTCACATTTTTATAATATTAAAAAGGATAAGGATTTCCGACAAAAAAACAAACAGGACTCAGAATGGTATTTGCCGTAACACAATCTTTTGACTAGCACGGGAGGTAAATAATAGAAATTTTATCAGTAGACCGCCAATTTATCATCTGTTTTAGCTTTTTGTATTAATAACGAGCTTCCAGTATATGGGCTCGAGCTTCCAATGTATGGAAATGACACAAGCTTTCGACAAATCGGGCTGTAACTAATGTCATTTACATACATTTTGTTTGTCGATTCGAATGTCAAAATGCTACTTGTCTAGCCCCCCAGTGTAAGTTATAATCTATAACAATAGATATTATATTTATCAATAGGTTATAGGAGAAAATAAACTAAGACAATAAAGTGTTAGAATGCTAAGACAATAAAGTGTTACAACCATGTAACATCTTATACATATACCATGTTTCTCGCAGATAAATATTCTTATTCTATTCTTATTCGAATTCTTAATTTTCTTCCCCTTCCAGCGGTGAGAAGAAAGTACTATTTACACGATAGTTTAAATAAATAATAATAATAAATAAATAAATATCCTGAGACATTTTACACAGCACCATCTAGTCCCAAACTAAGCAGAGCTTGTACTATGCTACTAGACAATGGATATAATACTTATATACTTTTTTTTTGTAAATACATACTTATAATATATAAAAACACCCAGACAAACACAAACACTTAAATTCATTACAATAAATGTTTGTGTCTTGTGGGAATCGAACCCGCGACCTCGTGATCAGCAGTCCGGTACTCGAACCACTAGACTACAGACGTCGTCAAAGTTTATGCGTTAAGTAAGTTATAATCTATTGTTTAGATTAGGTAGGTACTTCAATTTAGATTTAACTTATAACTGGCTGTTATTTATAAATTGTATCGTACAATGTAAGTTAAATATTTTGCCGAACATGATAGTTTCTCTCTGTCACAGCAAAAATATCCACGCAAGCTTATCACTTGTAACTTACACCATATTTCTATGATTCTTATCACGTCGGCAAAGGTATCCCAGTCAAAAAGTTAACTCGTGCGTTGTCGGCGCAGCCCCTGCAAACATTCCTTTGAGAAATCATGAGGCCTTTTACGTACCTACCTTCTGCTGCGGACGAGGGCGAAAAAAAATGTTTTTTGATGTTTGCCCCTCCCCCCCAATTGGGAGTGAGGCGTGAATCTTAATAGACACTTTGACATTCAGCCTGAGATCTGGGGTGGGGAGTAATTAAAAATTGTGAGGTGTGTACGTAGTTTCGGTGTTTTTTTAATACTCTTCCAAACGCAGTAGGTTTTCCATTTGTAAATAGGTACACCTTTTCTGATAATTTAGAAGTTTTTTAATCGATTCTTAAAATTATTTGTTTTCTGAAGTCTAGTTATATAAAAAGCTGTCATTATTTACACATTTGGCACTCCGAGTATATTTAAAAGAAAACTTTCGTAGCACGCTATCGCGAAATGTACAGCAAATTCGCCTTTTTATAAATACATTCCAATGCGGGGTCTGCTCCAACGTATTTTGACATTGATTAATGATGTTGCAGAGATGGCGCAATGGACTGTTAAACGATACACGAAACTTTGTGGTACCGTATTTCTTGAGTACTTTGAAATGCGATAGGTCTATCTCTTAGACCACGAACTTGAAATGTGCCGAAGGCCTAAACACTTCGAACGATTACATAATAAAATTTTAAGCTAGTAAAGCGTAATATCATTACCCCCGTATTCCTGTAAGTATTGGCAGAGGGGTGCTATACAACCATTTTTCGCCAGTATGGTTTAGCTCCCATAAACGGGGAGGAACCTTCAATAGGGTTCAAATCCAGACTCCGAACTGCTACTAAATCACTTAAAAAAACCCAATAAAACTTTGCTCGGCCTAAGAATTTAACTCAAGACACAGCAGTCGCGTTTACTAGCTCTTACTCGTCTTCGCGTCCACTAGAACCAAGGACACAATCTAAGAATAAGCTAACAGACACCTATTTTGTAATAACATCCTAATTATATTTAAAAAAATACATGGTAGTAACCTAATTCAAGTAAATTTACCCAAACAATGTAAAGAGATAAAGAAAACATTCTCTCGGGCATCTAATTTAAAACGAGCAAGTCAACAAATGACGGTAGTCGAAATAACTAAGCTGTGCGGTCACCCCCCACCACGAAAGCCATCAGTCTCGCATCGACCGTCCTCGGGGTAAGACCTGCGGACTGTCGAATTAAAAATTAACTACCGTAAGGCGCTAGACGTGGAAATTTATCGGTCAGCCCACTTTGTTTATGGACGGTCGGACCTTTTAGGTGATTAGTTTTAGCTTTAAAGTGATTTAGTGTGGGTATGTTAGTCTAAAATTTTGTACTGATTTAGGGTTATTGATTTTTTAATGAAAGTAGCTTTGCACAAAATCCTTAATGTTCCCGTTGCTATAAATTCAAGTGAAAAGTTCACATATCTGAATACTTGTATACTTTGTAACTTTAAGTTTTTAAATCATATTCATCTTACATACCTGCCTAAGATACGTATTTTTTTAAAAATTGCCTGTCTTCATTTCTTAGAATAGAAACAAACGAGTACCTATCTTCGAAAAACGAAAAAAAAACTCAAGAGACTCAGTTCGTCGTTAGCTTTTTCATCATGAAACCACTAAACTTTGACGGTAACTGTCTGGAGAAGTCAAATAAACGTTTTCACACGCCCAAATTGAAGCATATTCAATGTAGTAGCAAAGAAAATTGGACCTAATCTGTAACGCGCTGGTTTCAGCTGAAATACGACCCTGAAGTATCGTAAGCGCCGCAATCGACGCCCGCCGTACTTTGTTACACTGTTTTCGTCCAAAGATTAAGTAGGAGTAGAAGCGGCAGATTAAACACTTCAATCTTAGTTTCTTCACAGAATTCATGTAGGTGTACATGAAAAAAAGAACACCTATTTAAGGCCGCCGCACTGGCTCGAGTATTATAAATGGTAACTCCGCATTTGGCCAAGGTGGATTAATGCATAAACTCTAACGTTTTGTGATAAGGCCACTGGATAGTAGGACAGTAATTGGGTTGGTCTGTTGATAATGAAGACATTAACTTCAACGGTAATTTTTTTTTACACTGCTGAATAGAATGCCAAGTTTAATGGTTTGCAGTGTCTTATCTGTACATCTACTCTTAGTGGGATGGCGCAAAATGGTTAATATTCATGACAGTCTGCGGGCGGCGAGTGAAATTGCTTCACATTTTTTATGTCTACCACTTCTACTAGAGTCAAACAAAAGTCCCCCGCGTTACTTCACGCTGTTCCGTAGTCTGGTATTGAGAATTTTGGCCTACTTTTACGATCAGGTGTACTGTCGCACTTATGGTGATTGGTTTTAACCCCCGACGCAAAAATGACGTGGTGTTATAAGTTTGACGTGTCTCTGTTTGTCGTATCGTAGCTCCCGAACGATTGAATCAATTTTGTTTTTTTTTACGTGTGACAGGTGAATTAGTCGGGAGTGTTCTTAGCTATGTTTTATGAAAATCGGTCCAAGATGGCCGCCGCAACAAAATGGAGGATTACATATTTTTTCACAACTCCGTCAATGTGGGTATTTAATGAAAGGGCTTGACTAGTGTTGTTTGTTGTTCTTTAATTTTCGAGACGACTCTAGTAATGGTCGTGACTTCGTAAATCAGTTGTTCTCTGTTTAGGTTTTTTTAGCATCATAATTTATTTTATACTCATTATTATTGCGGAGAAAAGAAAAGATGGATAGACTGTGTTAGAATGAATGATGAGATGACGGCTAATAGAGATGTACAGTTCTCGCCAAACTTATTGTCCGTGTTAGTTAAAGTTAGCTCGGGCGAATGAAAAATTTCTGTTTCAAAAAAAGGTTTAAAGCACAGTATTATTATCTGTACTCGTATACGCTTTCCATCACGAA
Organism: Acronicta psi; assembly: GCA_946251955.1. Taxonomy (NCBI): domain Eukaryota; kingdom Metazoa; phylum Arthropoda; class Insecta; order Lepidoptera; family Noctuidae; genus Acronicta; species Acronicta psi. Next base: position 15,215,707 of record OX276470.1, on the reverse strand, counting down.
AGAAAACGAGAGTGCCGTATACAAACATTAGTTCTCGATAAGTTATCAAAACGTATGACAGATTTGATGAAATTTCCGGTGTTCGCTGGACGCTCAGCGGATATTACGTCTGCCGCCCGATGTGGGTCGCAGACCATTCAAATAGGCCTTCCGCGCTTATCGATCTGTTGTGATGAGAAAAAATACGGAAAAAAACTGTGAAAATGTATTCTATCAATTGTCGTTAGATACGTTTTTTCTTAGATAAAGATAGAAAAGGATTTATTTTTAGTAAAGGTGGAGACACTTCTTACAAAATAATAATAATAATATTTATTGGCACACAATTTTTAGGTACATTTCTGAATGAAATCCCTGACTCCTGAGCTAGGTTATGTACCTGTGTTACAGGAGCCAGACAAAATAGTGTTTATTACAAAAAGTTAAAATTCAAAAAGAGATTTTCTCATAATAAATGTATAGTGTAACAAACAATATTTTCGAACTAAAACTACAATGATTTTGATGTTCTTTCAATATTGCAATCGTTTTGAATTTTAGTGTATAGGACATAGGTACATATATAATGATCGTGATTACTATATTCCTAGACGAAGTATAGATCGAGTTGTACCAAAAGTTAAAACGGAAGGCAAGAAGATAGAGAAAGGAAGAGACAAAAGATTCTGTATAGTTAGCACGACAGGCAGAAACGGGTATCTCAAACTTAAAACGTTTATCGTTATTTGTATCATAAAAAGGTTACGTCATTGATGAGGAGTGTGCGAGGAAGTCGCAACGAAAGTGGTAGTGAAGGACCTGAGGGCACCTCGTCCGGGTGATGATCAAGTAAAACTTGTGTCTAAAGTTCGGACGGAGTGCTTCTGCACATTAGCTTAAACAAACATTATTACTAACACTAGTTTTTAAGTGACTAACTAACACAAAATGGATCTACTTGTCCGAATAAAGAAATTATTATTATTATTGAGACAGCGGAATGCCACAAAAATCCTAACGGGCAACGGCAATACTGCACACGCTACTTATGTATGTAGGATGTATATACATACATAGCGTGATATATATGAAGTATTCGAACACAGGACATTTCAATCAATGAAATCATACATACGCGTGTACGGTCTAACGTATGGTGACAATGGTTTAAGTTTTAGAGAGACTTTTCAACAATTTAAGGTACGATTAAAATGATTAAAGAAGTGTTCATTGATTTTCTAGAAATAACGAAAAAAAATTGGATTTGGATTAATTGAATACCTACATTAAAAATTAAATAATAAATTTTATATTATTTTATTTTGAATAATGTATTGATTTTAATTAATTTGTTAAACACGAGATTTTCAATTAAGAAGATTATTTAATTTTAAGACGGATTTTTGTAGATAGTGACCAATAACAGCTTATACAAACAAATAAATTAAAATATATTTTTTATAAATATTTAAATCATGGTATTGCTCTGCAAGTACTTTTTTATTCTTACTTTTAATACTTATCATCCAGGAAAGTTCTTCACAACAAGCACCAACATGAAATTGTCTCTAAAGGCAGCAAATAATAATTAACAATAGTCTTGAGCTCAATAGGGAGGTCAGTTGCCAGATAGGTCGTCAATCTTAGCTTACCTGAATCATAAATCACCCAAGTACACTTCAATTTCAAAATATTTACCCGTGTAAAAAGCGCATAAGGTCAATGACATCATCGTCCTTCAGTCGCATCGTGCTTGGAATTATAAGAAGATATTTATTGAAACATTTTGTTTATTCTTTCACTTATTTTAAGTGCGAACTTACCCTCTGCACATAGTAAATCAACCGCTCCATACACACCTGGGAAATACTTTTCTATACTATTATGATAATATAATTTAAGAGAGGTAGGGCACAGCCATTTATGGCTCAAATCTGGAGCAGCCCATCTGGGGAAGTACCTCCACCTTACAGAAAACTGCAGCCAAATAACACACTTTATTGTGTGTTGTGTTCCTGCAGTGAGTAAGGTCGCCAGAGCTCCTTCTAAGGATGCGCTGCGCTGGCAGTAAGAGGTCGTCCCATTAGAAGAATAATGTTCTATTTGCGAATTGTCAACTTTTCAGTAGAGCGATTATAAATTTCGTGCGCACATATTGCTTATTATCTTTTATATGAATGACACTAGCCACTTAATATTTTTACAGTATGCAAAGAAGTTAGTACCGTTTATGAAGTTATAATTATTTAATATATAAACTATGCCTTTCCAAATATAATGGGTCGCATGTGCATATATAAAGTTTTTCTGCCAAAAGAATAATTGAATGAGGTGTCTTAAGAACACATAAAACAATATTCGACGAAACTATTCACGATACATCGGTATATCAAACGTTGTTTTACGGATTTTGGCGGTTGTATCCGTGTTTTATATGAAACTTTTATACTAAGTAAGTATAATAGGCTTCAAATTCATCATTATATAACCCAAGTTATATATTTTCGTAGAATAATGTTTCATGAGTACGTGCGGACGACAAAAATACAAAATTATGCGTCGTAAAATGTACTAAGTGTATAAGAAACTGAAAAAATAGGGAAACAAATAAGACAAGCTATATTATATTCTGTAATGTTATATAAGTTATTATTAAAGTATTTATTTCGGATTAAACTTCTAATAAATAAGTTTTTGTCCTTTGTAAAATAGTGTTTTATGTGACTGTAAATACTGTCTTTGTGAGAAATTAATAAAACTTAGTATAATTGTATCAAAACTATTTATACAATAAATTTTATCCGCTTAAACCATCGTGTGTTTATACTAGAGTTTAGGTTAGTAAAGTAATTAATGTAATATAAAGCGTTAACATAAAAGAAAAGAATTCTTATCATTTTGATCGCCAATTTTGGTAACAAACACCACTCGCGGCCACTTCGTCGAACAATGTGACTTAGAATGAAGCGACGCGGCGCGCGCAGCTGATTGCGCGGGAGCAAGACAGAGAATATCGTTGTATGTGATCATGCGTAGTTATTGTACGTAGTCGGCGCGGATAAAACTTTATTCGAGCGTTATATCTTTTGAATTTATGGATAAAAAAATAAAAAAATAGTATCAATCAATAGCTAACGTTAATAATATAATGATGAAGAATTTACCATAATATCATTTTTGACACATATGATAATAAAACTTTATTCTTCCAATGGGACGAGGTATATTTCTTCAAACTATCGGCGCAGTGAATCCTCCATAAACCTCTAAGAGGTTTTTCGGGTCGGCAACGCGCGACTGATACCCCTGGTGTTGCAAGCGTCCATAGGCTATGGTAACCGCTTACCATCAGGCGGGCCGTGTTGCTGCATGTTTGTTTGCCACCTTAGTGGTATAAAAATATATATATATATAAAGTCCAAAAATGAAGTCCAAAAATAAAGTTTACCCCTCCAGTCCAGCCTATATACTTGTTAACGCGATAAACACAAAATCTACCGACCGGATTTCCATATAGTTTTCACTAATGGACAGTGTGTTGAGGAATGTATTAGGTATAGGTGTATAATTCATTAAAGTTTTGTGTACATTGGTTGAAATATGGAAAATGTTACTTCGAAGGGCCGCTAGTATCGTATAAGGATGACTTTAATTACAAGTCTTGGGTGTAAAAAAAAATTACGACCCTAGTCGCAACGGTAGAGATGTCCAAAAGTACGGTGCATATTATTGCCGATTAGAACAAGGATTTATCCTCCAAAACCAGTGGTAGCGGTGTCAATACATTATAGTGATTCAGGTATGCAAATTGTTCATCAGCTATTCAATGTTTGGACATTCGTTATGCCCGTCCCACGTAAACCCGTGTTACGCGCACACTGCGTGATTTCGTCGGGCGACATAGAAAGCATAGAAGGTAGCGACGCGATTAAATAAAATTGAATTAAACACTTCAATGAGTGAGCTTAGATTCTTGGTCGAGAAAAGTATTACTGAGATTTTCTAATTTATTTTAATGAAGGAAAAAACTGTCTGGCAGGATGCGAAGCTTCGTCTTCTGATTAAATACACTAGACGCTATGACCGCTAAGCCACTGCGAATTCTACTCGTCAAGTCAAAATCAAAATCTTTCTTCACATTATACGTCTCAAAGTGACATTAGCAACATCTAGTAGAAAGCAAGTGCTTCACAACTAGAAATAACTAGTAATCTTGGCATAGAATATGCTTAAAAAACTCAAAAAGATAGAGATTCTCTCAGTTATAAAGCACGGAAAGACACGACTCATCCCGTCTGACGTCTCGTCTCGTCTGACGTCTCATCTCGCTGAGAGTCGTAGGATGCAGGCAGCATATTATAACTGATCCTTGTGGAAGTCTATGGTAGAGGTCTTTGTACAGCAGTGTACGTTCTTTGGCTGATAGAATGATGATGAAGAAGCACGGAGTCAATTCAATTCAAAATGTTTTTATTTCAAATAAGCTTTTACAAGCATCTATGAAACGTTAAATGATCCTAGTTGCACGGTTCCAAAAAGTTGGCCCTATGGAGTTTTCATTGTTGCCCGATTAATGGGCAATAGATTTCATCATCATCATCATATCAGCCAAAAGAGGTCCACTGCTGAACAAAGGCCTCCCCCCATTGACTTCCACAGGGACCGGACGTATGCTACCTGCATCCAACGACTTCCAGCGACCTTCACTAGGTCATCGGTCCATCTCGTTGGAGGCCGTCCCACGCTTAAATAGGGTACACAATTTTGGGAGCTATACCTGGGGGATCGAAAACAGGACCGATTAGCGGATGCGCTTGCGGTCAGTCGATCACGAAGTCTGTCGATACGGAGTTCCAATAGAAATATGAGTTCATAGCAGAATCGCTGCCGCTACCTCTTATCATTGTACCGCAGACCACTCGGAGCACTCAAAACGGAATGTTTTATGTCCTGTGCACCTAAATCGTGTACCGCCGTTTGATTGACAGATTTTATTCAGGTTGCAGGCGGGCTGTCAACCTGCGCATGCGTTGAGTAAAATACGAGGACAATAAAAAAAATGCTGTGATTTCAATAGTGGTGTGTTTTTTGTTTTATTAGTACAGTATATTTAAAAAAAAAGTATTATTACGAGAAATATTTTTGGCTATTTTACATTGTTTATTAGGTCTTAATATTTCTGTTTTTTTTTCTGCGAACGTTTAGAAAATACTGTGTTGTTTGAATTAATGAAAAAAAACGATAATATTTAAGTTGGTACTGCTGTGCTAAGACCAATATTTACAAAGAATCTATAAGTATATAAGTGACTATAAGTACTATGATTTTAATTAATTATTTAGAAGGAACATTTGTGATCTAGGTACTTGCATTGTCAAATTTGCTACTTAGGTACTAAAACAACCACCAAATCTTAGTACTCTTGCATCGGGCCACACCCGTTCTATGCTACGATGAGCAAGGTCCTCAGAGGGTAGTAAGTAGAGTTATAACTTACCTTTGTATAATATACTCATCTTGAATAATGTTTGGCGCGTACTGTAAATGGCGGATCAATCTACTCAGGATCAAACGTGAATTATTTTGACATTATATATCTTTAATCAAAGTCAGTTTCTTTAAGTATAGAACAATAAGGGCCCGTTTTACTACCTCTGGATAACCTCTAACCACTGCCGAATAAATTAAAAAATGGAACATAATTTGTATTAAGTTATCTGCTAGCTAATTTAACGGGAACTTCGGTAAGCTGTGAAACAAGCCCTAAAAAACTTTACTTTGTCCTTTTCAAAGTCGAAAATTAGTTTTTGAGTACGGAGAAGAACTAGTGAGACATTCCATTGTCCTTTCCTTTCCAGCATTACATTACTTTAAGTGTGATATTTAACCCCCGACGCAAAAACGACGGGGTGTTATAAGTTTGACGTGTGTGTGTGTGTCTGTGGCATCGTAGCACCCGAACGAATGAACTGATTTTGATTTTGTTTTTTTTATTTGAAAGGTGATTTAGTCGGGAGTGTTCTTAGCTATGCTTGATGAAAATCGGTCCAAGATGGCCGCACCCACAAAATAGCGGATTACATTTTTTTTCACACCTCCCTCAATATGGGTATCAAATGAAAGGGCTTAACTAGGAGAATACATTATGAAAAAATTCAAATCCAAGATGGCCGCCACCACAAAATGACAAATTACATATCGTCTCGGGGGTTTTCAAAATTTTTAATTTAGGTTATCAGCAGGATACCTGCCACTGTAGGCAATAAAAAAATAAATAAAAAAAACTTGTCTATTTAATAACTAGCTTTCCGCCAGCAACTTCGCCCGCGTGGTCTGATAATTTCATCCCCTATTGCAACCTCTTACTGCCCCTTTTTGCATAATAAGTAGTTCATGTCCTTCCTCAGGCTCTAGACTATCTGTGTAACAAAGGAGGTCATCAAAAGCCCATACAACTCAGCCCATATTTGTACCGGAGGTACATGACAGCTGTCAAGTTGATAGTTTTTACCATGAAATCACTATGAAACTGATAATAATCTGCCTTATTTGGCCGTAATGGCGTGCGTTTGACATTCCGAAACTGACACTGACAGGTTTTACTATGAAATCATTACGAAGCAGATAAAAGTGTGCCAAAATGGCGTGATTTTTCTCAAATTAAAAGTTTTTACTCTCATCCCCCAGTCAACATAAAAAAACAGTACGACTACAGTTTTAACCAGCGTAATACAGAGTATTTCTTCTAATACCTGTACAGGTATTAAATCAGCAGGATTAAATTTAAATCAGCCTAAATGAACATCACATCACATCACTATGAACAGACGACATATCATTTAGGCTGATTTCGATGATCTCCTTTCATTTAAATCGGTTTAGTAGTTTTGACGTGAAAACGCGACAGACAGACAGAGTTACTTTTGCATTTATAATATTAGGAAGGATATTAGAAAGGATTATTCTCATAGTATCTGTGAAATGTCCCTACTTTACTATCTTTACTACAAGCAAACCCGCTCCGCAATACTAGTAAATAATGACCTTTAATCACCGGCATTAAAAGCAATGGTTTCAGGTGATGCCACAGCGCTGGCTGTTATAACGGCACAATTTGTAAGGCAGTAAATACATCAGCGAGCGCGTATTTATAGCAACGAGCATTAAACTTACCCCAGCGACTAATGTACTTTCTAATACTGAAACCTCTACTATAGAAACTCATCGAATACTCTATTTAATGGCTTTTCTCTGTTGTTGGATCATAACATATATTGTTTGCACATTTGGAAGTCACTAAACCAACTCCGAACCCAAGTGGGGAGGTGTAATTCAAATCTGGTAAAGCCGTTTCATCGAGATATCCCCAATATCTCGATGAAACGGCTGCCGGTTGTGGTTGTGGAACTGTGCCGCAAACAATGGTGCACCTCCTATCCTGTTCTTTGTGCCCCGCTACTTGTAATCAAAGCGACCTCTGCGTTGCCACTGACGATGCTGTGGAAGTGGCGAAGTTTTGGGCACACCAAATTTAATTTAAAAAATCGTACCATCGACACAAAGAAGAAGAAGAACATATATTATTACCAAATAAGAGTCCCTCCTCAATGAATTTGTGTTTGGCTCACTCAGAATCGGGTTCTATACGATTTTCAGAAAGATCTAGGAAATCAACTAGGAAGGTTGTAGGAATTAAGAACTTATGCGAAGCTGGGATTGGTAATTTAAGATTCACTAGTGATTTAAGTTTTGAGTAGGCTGTTTTGACGTAATATGATTAACGGGGTTCCTTTAAATGGTCAAGTACTTCAGTACTTACGAGATACGGTACTTTAACTTTTTAGGTTAAAAATAAGCACTTTGTGATAAGTATACACATAGTTATGTTCAGAACCGACTGACAGATATCTCCCAAATTTATATACGGCTTCGAAAGAAACGGTCGAGTACGAAATAAAATGAAATGATGATTAAAAAAATGATATGTATTTCTTTAAATAGATCTTTAAAAGATACTTTTACGATGATCGAAAAACCGGAGGAGCTTCTCATTTCGGATGTTCGTAATATAAAAAAAACATTCAAATTGAAATCCTCCAAATTTTAAGTCCTCACTTATTACTCACTCGCTCACAAATCCTTGAGCGAGAATCTTTCGACAAACGATAGTACAGTTGCGCCGTGGTCAAACGCTGAACGGGAGAACTATTTGAGAGAAGAGTTGGCCGTTTCACTTAAACGTTTTCGCGTATTGCAGTCCAGTGCTGTACGGATTGTGTGCGCAAATGGATGATTGCTTGCGACTGCGAGCGCCAAGTTGTTTAACATTGTTCTCCTTGCAAGCGAATTTAGATTATGTACTTGCCTCTGTCTAGTAAGAGATAGGTATACTTTCATTTAACGTGCACCTTTCTATTTGAATATTCTTGTCACCAGTTTATTAGTCCCGCAAGTTGCTGGAACCTTGTCTAATTAATCTCAAAGTGACGTCATCCGCCGTACTTGCTGGCTAGTGGTGCTGACGCGTACTGACAGCGGTAACGTCATTTTTACGTCACCAAGATGGCTGCCATGCACATTATCAATTTGCGAGGTTACACTATGACATACTATCACGCATGTATTCACAGAGGGGTTAGGCAGGTTACTGCTGTCTGCTGTACTCCCCCAGTTCGCCTGATGAGGTCCAATGTAATATGGGGAGAGCCTATTACGAATCATCATCAACCCATTAAATGTCCCACTGCTGGGCACAGGTCTCCTCTCAGTATGAGAGGGATTAGGCCATAGTCCAGCACGCTGGCCTAATGCGGGTTGGCAGACTTCACATGCCGTCAAGAAAATCTCTCAGGCATGCATGTTTCCTCACGAAATTTTCCTTCACCGTTAAAGCGAGTGATAATTATGCACATGATTTCGGAAAGTCCGGTGCGTGCCTTGGATTCGAACTCGAGACCTTTGACTTGGCAGTCCAGTGGTCATTCTTTTAGGCTATTGCGAATAACCGGGTATAAATCCAAACTCCGAGAAACTGAGAATTATATAGAAAAACCCAACACTCGAACCCTAGGGTCTATCATCGAACCTAGGACCTCGAGTGCTGCAATGGCGTTTACAACCAGCTATCCCAGCCCTAGCCAAGTTGCAATCTATAGTTCGGAGCGACAAACGAATATAAAGAAAATGTATGGCAATGACATTAGTGACAGCTGACAGAGAGATCGTTTTGTCGATAGCTCAAGTCATTTCCATACATTTTCTTTCTATTAGTTCGTCGATCCAAACTATAGATTACAACTTGGCTACACCCGCAGTTATAGTAGGTATATGAGAGAAAATATTTTACCTTTGAAAAATATATTCCACATTAATTTCCAAGTTGATTCTAAAATTATTTATGGCCATTTCTCGTACGTCCTGACGCTACCGTCGCGTCGTCGTCGCGTTGTCGTCACGTGCGCGTACCGCTCCACTGCCTTCAGAACACCTCGCCGAACACCCGGTTCGTGAAATTCAACAGTCTCAGTGATATTTTCTATTTTCTGCCTTCTAGGATGGAAGGTATGAAGCAAAATTATTTTCAAATGATAAAATGGTGTGTTACAAGTGAAAATTATGTTATAAGAACAGGTGGGTGTTCTTACCCTATAATATCGTTCGAAAATAAGTTGTCTCAGTATGAATTTGTAGAATATTTTTATTGATTCAAGGAATTTTCGAAAACATTTTATACCATCACAGATATGTTACTCGAGACAAAGGTATATTAAAGTTAAAGTAGGTTAAAGATCTACATCAAAACCTTTTGCCAGGAATGCAAACTCTAAACTGCCCCTGAGATTTTCATAGAAAAAAGATCAATAACTGTAACTCAATAACACTGGTCGACCTGGGAGTCGAACCTAGCACCACCATTGTAACAGCCACGCACGCACGCACTCATACTCGCATACGCACCATATTTAGGAGAGGTAGGGCACAGCTATTTATGGCTCAAATCTGGAGCAGCCCATCTGGGGAAGTACCTCCACCTTACAGAAAACTGCAGTAACAACACATTATTGTATGTTGTGTTCCTGCAGTGAGTAAGGTCGCCAGAGCTCCGCTGCGCTGGCAGCTAGAAAAATATTCCCTCAAACAGTCGGCGCAGTGAATCCTCCATAAACCTCTCAAGAGGTTTTTCGAGTGATACCCCTGGTGTTGCAAGCGACCATAGGTTATGGTAACCGCTTACCATCAGGCGGACCGTATGCTTGTTTGCCACCTTAGTGGTATAAAAAAACGCACTCACACACTGATATCTTATCACCTTGTATACGCCAAAGGAAAGCTTGTGGGGCCATTACTTATACCATTGTTTTTACTCGTCTGCGTTCATTTTCCCGACGGCACACAGTTTCAAAGTTCCTTCGCGAAAAGCGAATTTTCCGTAACATTAAGCTGACCCGACGCTTGTTTTATGGCCCACAATAAAATTATTGCAATACGAAACAAAGAACCGATTTGTACATAATATTATTAAAGTGCATGCGAAATTTTTGTTTTGGTTTTGGTGCTATTAAACACATAGGAACTAAAAAGCAAAAAATAAGATGTACATTTTACATTATGATTTCTAACTAATTTGGAGGCAGTACCAAACTACATATTTAATTTAACTGTTTGGCACCGACTCCAAATTTTGCTTTTTAGTTCCTATGTGTTTTTGGAGGCAGTTTGTTTTTTGTTCAAAAATAATTTATTTTGAGAGTTTTAGTGGAATATAGATGTGTTTTGTTTTGTACCTATTAGATTATATGGGGAGGCCAACTAAACGCACTGCCCGCCACAAACAGCGATGTTTCTGAGAAAACCAAAATATCATCTACGTATACATTTTTTTAAACTTTCATCGATTTTTTTAAAACCGCTCCCCGGATTTCGATAAAATTTATATGGGACCAATCAGTGCCTCAACCATGAGTTCTATCGAATGACTTTCGATAGGTTTTTTACGCATCGAAACGCTGTAATCTTATAGAAGTTTTTAGTTCCTTACGTAACCGCTAGAGGCGCTGTGAAGGTTTTCCATACAAATATTTTACAGCGTCGCTAGCGAGTCTAATGAGAAAAACTCATGGTTGAGGCACTGGAAGCACTAGCTTTCGATTCTGAGGTAACAAACAAAAAAAAAACTTTCGAATTGAGAACCTCCTCCTTTTTTTTAAGTCGGTTAAAAAATATGTATATTGGTAGTGCTGATTACTAGGTACTACTAATACTAATATTAAGTTAGGTACTATTTCGTTTCAATGTTCATGTCACCGTAAAATTGAAAATAAGTATCGTAAGTTTATTTATTTCGCGATATTGTAAACTTGGTAGTTTAGTGGTAAGTAATCTGAAATGTTAATTAAGTAATTAGTTAGTTCTGGGACAATTTACACAGCACCATCTAGACCCAAACTAAGCAAAGCTTGAACTATGGGTACTAGACAATGGATATAATACTTCTGATATAGTATTTTTTTGTAAATACTAAATACGCATACTTATCATACTTAACAAACGCCCAAACGAACACAAAAACGTAACTAACTCTTCACATAAATACCTAAGTATTTGTTTTGTGGCAACCGAACCCACGACTTCGGGATCAGCACTCAAAAACTCTAAAGATAAAATATGTATTTAAATGTGTGCTTATAAATAGATGTTACAGAAATATAAAGTACCAACATGTTCTGCCATATCAGGCGTACAAATTTTAATTAAAATAATTAAATTACTAGGAATTGTTACATAAGTCAATTAAATAGTAATAATAATTTATTTCCCATAATTGATACATTTATAACAATTTAACATGACCATCTAAAAGCTTAATCTAATTAATGTTAAGACATCTGTGTCTGAACTATAAATTAATATCTAATAATGCTAAAAACCTATAATAGAATGAATTTTTGAATTGAAACTGTTTCTCTAACCAGTTATAATACCAGACGTCGTCATGACTCTAAAATCTACTAACGCCTTACCTTTTTCTCTATGCTATCAACTATTTGCAAAGATAATCAGTACTTTTTTAATATAACTTATTCTACCTTACCTTATAAGTATTTTTTATATGTATAGTCATTGCTTGCAACAGTTGTTTTCGGAATAAAAATTTCTTTAATATTCTTGATGTCTTCGTCTAGACGAGTAAAAGTGAAATTATAAGTTATACCCAAGCTTTATTTGTATGAAAGTGTACTCCTTCATCACATCGCAAGTTTTAACTTTACACTAGAGAAATAAAATGTATCTAATCAGTATAATAGGAGTCAGAATTCTTGTGGGTTGCACACCGGGACACTTTTTTATTTAGATATTGTTGTATTTTAGTGATGTGATATTTGTCAACTAATTTTATGCATAGCTACTCATGACTGTATATATTTTTAAAACATTTATTTTAATAACAAATCATTATGAACAGGCCTGTGCACATGATCAGCCAAGATAAAAGTATGTATACCTGGGACTGACAAAATAAATATTTGTCTGGGAAGGAAATCAAACCCGTACTTATTCTACATAATTATAAATGTACATTTCTACATAAAAAAAATTTTTTTAACAGTTTGCATTTTGAAGAAATGAAACAAAATATTTCTACCTCAGTAATTTCAGAGAGATCACAACGAATCTTACATTTTACATTAAGCAATAAGAATACAAATTTTATCCTGACTTCCACAAACTCTACTGTACATAAAGTTTGCCTTTAGTAATACATAATTTCATACAAAAGTAGCACCCAAATCCATATCTAATCGCAACTGAGGTGAAAATCACTTTATCTTTGTAAAGCTGCAGTCTCACTATTTGCAAGCCACTACAACGCGACTCACGTAACACATATATTATAATGTTGCGCCACTCCTTGTGTTGCGCCGTGTGCAGCCAACCTAATAACGTGATGCACGAATTATGAGCGCAAAGAGTACGTTCCCGACTTTGATACTCGCAAGAACGGCGTGGTTGTATGCACACTGGGAATATGGTGAAAGGGAACAGGGAGTTTGATGTATGGTCGGGGTACTAAGGTATTTAAAGATGGTAGCTTAGAATAAAGTTTTTATTTATTTAATTATATTTGGCTGTTCAACAACTATTAAAATAAAAACTAAAGATAACTTTTATGGGAACGATTTATAAAAGTTATTTAAAACAAACACAATCATCCACTCAAAAAAAGACAAAATTAAGAATAACATGTATCATTAATTGTCATAGTTCTTTCGTAACTTTTACAATTGTAGAAATACATAGTAAAAGTTACGAAATTTAAATTGAGGTTCAGTTGAAAATCAGCGCCAGGCATTAACTGTCTGGCATATTGCTGAATTGGACCTATTTGCCACAGCCGTGAGGCACAATAGATTTAGTTTTCTTTTGTCATATCCTTTTTCTTTTCTTGTAATGTGCTGTACTGTGTGTGACAAATAAATTTTATTTCATTTCATTTCATTTCAAATGTATTTGTTAGTAGGTAAAGGCCTATTTTACCACTTTTAAGTAAGTTCCCGTTAAATTACTTGGCAGATAACTTCGTACCAATTTTGTATTTCATCCGGCGGGTTAAGTCTTTGAAATAGGCCCTTGTAGTACCAACCTATTGCTATTTGCTGCTAAAATCGGATATAAGATTTGCGTTTTGATGCGTAAAAAACATATCGTAATCAATTCGATAACGACTCATATGAGGTACAGCGTAGCTACAACTTAGCCACGAGCCCCATAATCTTATCATACAATATTTTTTACAAAAAATCTTCACCCAAAACAGTATACTTTTTGCTACAAAGTGAAGTATCGAGGTTTTTTTCTAAAACAACCCCCTGTAGGGGAGCGTTCATTAGCTATTAATTAAGGCAGGCCGCGCGCGAGCGATCCGTTCATTAATTCAAAGCATCGTCTGCGGCCAGTCTTAACAATGATTTTGGGAGAGGAATACAGTGGGACTGTTTTTTATACGGAGTTAGTAAAATTAGTTTAGAAGTCGTTGGTTAATTACTTAGTTGAGGTCTAGTCTGTGTGATGGGAGGCTAAAGACAGCGATAGCCTGCTTTTTTGTGTTTGGTGGGCTTTCTTTTGATCTCGTGTTAATGATGATGATGACTGGTCCGACCGGTTTCGGTCACGGCAACCTGGTGAGCTCGCATGTGGCTTATGTAGCTAATTTTCTTGGTTAAAGATCACCTTTTTGATCTCTAAAAAATTAAAAAAAATTCAATTGCTTCTTTCTTTGCTTAATGGGTACTAGGTAGCAAAGAATGTAGCAGGTGATTTTTTTTATTAAATGCAGACATGCAAAAATTTGTCAATCGCAATCGCAATAACATTCCCGCGAAGAAGTTGCGAGAAAAAGCTAGTTATTATGTTTTAATATTAGCCTGAAATGTATTCAACTTAACAAATAAAGAAAAACTTACAAAATCTTGATAATAATTGTTATTCGAGGAAACTAATAAATCTAGAAACACATTTTAAAACTCAAAATGACATCCAACTTCCCACTATTTCTAAAACTAAGCTCCAACAAGCTGGTGTGAACTGGTTGAAACTAGTAAAAACCGGTTAAGTCCAGTGTCCGCTGCCCCTATAAGATAAAACGAAGCTCTCACTTAATCTTTAGATTTCATGACTTGTTCGTTCAGGCTTCCAAGACTTGCACAAAGGCAGGCATTAAAACAGATTTTAAACCAAGGATTACGTAAATACCACAGGATTCTGATGTTGGAAACAATGCGTTGTTATTGCAAACGAAAATGGTTCTTTAGAGTGGCTTTGCAAGTAATTTCCGAAACTAAATCTTAATCCAAAACAAAAAAAAACAGGAATGAAATTGTTTTCGACGCGTCCAAAGAGTTCATCATTCTAACTAGCTGTGTCCCGAAGTACCCTGATCTCGTTTTTGCCAATCCCATGCACACACACCACAATTCTGATCGAGAGCCTCTCCATCTCAGAGAACCTCCTCAGGTCTTACTTGTTAGTTTAGCGTCTTGATTGGGCCATTGTGTCTTATTTGGTATAGCCATCCAGACAAAACGGCTACTGAGGCAGGGTATGGAACTATGTCGCAACGCAAACCAAGACTGTACCTCCTATCCTCCAGACCAAGTCCTACAGCCAAAGCGACCTCTGCGCCGTCGCTGACGACGCTGGGTGTATTATGCCAAATATCAATTGATCGATTACTATAAATCGAAAGTTTATATACTCGAACGTTCTTAATATCGAATGGTTAATAAATCTAACATTCCTCAATACATCGAGTGTTCAAAATCGATGTTCTGTATCAACCATTTTTTTTTAAAATCACACCATTTACGCTATGAAGAAGACGACTGCCAACAAGTATCATTAAACTTGAAATATCTAATTCAATTAATTAGTCAGTGAGTAGCTAGTATTTATGCTTTTGTATGATAGTAAAAGATTTATGTAACTTCTCTTGGTATATGAGGTAATTTCCTAGTCTCAGTTACATTCAATTTATAC
This sequence comes from Acronicta psi, assembly GCA_946251955.1. Classification (NCBI taxonomy): domain Eukaryota; kingdom Metazoa; phylum Arthropoda; class Insecta; order Lepidoptera; family Noctuidae; genus Acronicta; species Acronicta psi. The sequence goes on along the minus strand of OX276470.1, from coordinate 15,200,194 downwards.
ATTTTCTTTAAATAATTTCATATATATAAAGGAAGGAACCTATTAAAGGTACTCGGCAGTAAACAGGGTGTGAATAGGCCCCATTAGAAATGGCTGACGTGCAATTTTTATGGGTAATATACGCTTTTTACTGCAGATTATGGGGGTATTTTTATGGTGAAATGGGTATTTGTATGTGGAATTGAAAATAATGCGATATATATCAAGATCAACACATAATTTACAGTACCTACATAATGGGGGTAATTTTAAAATTCGAATAAGACGGGTGATATTTTTAACGGACGAAAAAACGGAAGGAGGTTCTATGTTCCATATGTTTATTCGAATAAAAAAAAACTTCGTTGCCGACTCCAGTTAAAAATGTTTGGATTTCGGTTCATCTTTGATAAAAAGGTTACATAGGTATCTATCTATTCTTCGGTCATTGATCTCAATCCCGATTCAAAAAAGAATCACCTTTCGAATAACTAGGATAGCATAAAACAAAACCGGCTATCCTAAAAGCTATAAAGGTTACAACTATTAATTTCAGACCTTTTTCAGTCCTCAGAGGGACAGTGACCGTTTCACACAAATAATAATTCACCCAAATTCAGGTCTAAAAAAGGAAATACCTAGGGAGTGACGTTTCGTGAATTTTAGTAGGACGAAATAAGAGGTTGGTTCCATTGCAACGATTTTATAGTCGTGTAACTTGAGTTTGATTTGATTGGTAGTTGGTAGAACTGTTTCTGTGTTCTTTTAGGTTGGTATTACCGACGCATTGCCAAATGTTCTGCCGCGAAGCAATAATGTACTAACATAACATTGTTCCGATTCGAAGGGAAATTTAAAAATAAAAAATATACCATCTCAGCTGTATTCCCAAAAAGGTTAGGCAGATAATGTAGGTACCTACACCCACAGTTTGTCGGTCAACGGTGAGCAAAACTTAGAATTTCATAGAAAACCCAATAACAATTTGCTGGACCTGGGAATTGAATCCAGAGCCTCAAGCGTAACAGTCGCACTAACGACAATTAGGGCTACTTAGGCCGGGTAATGTAATCAATGTGTAGATCGATCGATCGTGTGTATGACAAATCGGTGCAGATCTAACGAACGGTTTGTCGTACACACGATCGATAGATCTGCAAAAATCGGTTTGCACAGATTAATCGCTATGTTATATCGTTGCGGGCATAATACTATCGCTATTGGTGGTATTTGACGAAACAAGAGGCCCGATATACTAGTTTCAATTTCAGGAATTCGATATTGCCCTGTTGCATTCTTTATCCCTAACCGAACAGAAATTTCATCGCAGCAGTGAAACGCACCCTTAAAAAAGGCTACTTTTGTATTCTCACACCGTTTCTAGTGGTTCTGGTTAATGGCGGTAGTCGTCATAAGTATGTGGCCTTATCTTCACGCCTTGTCCCCAGAGGAGCAATCCAGCGGTGTGGAAACTATTTTTCGAAGAAAGAGATAAAAAAACATGTAAAGTGTCTTTTTATTGCTTCTGCAGTGTGTCGAGTTTCCTTTTTCTAAAGTTTTGTGATTGATGTGAATTTTGGGAGGGAAAAGATTAGCATACTATCCAGTGTCCATACCACCACGCCCGTATTCCCCAAAGGCTCTACAAGAAATACAGAGTGGTACTTTAAATAAACAGTTTGACTGTGACTTTTGTAAAATTGGATAATCCATTGATTTTCTGCCACCCCTTAAAAATCTTTCAAAATAAAAAAATGAAGGCTCCAAAGAGTACAGGTGCATTAAAAATACGGCCTTTTCCTGACTAAAAACATTCACAAAATAATCCCCCCGAAGGCCGTACAAGAAATACAGACCTGGTACGTTAAATGGTTTGACTGTGACTTTTGTAAAATAAAATGACCCATTGATTTTCTGGGATCCCTTAAAAACTTTCAAAACAAAAAAATGAAGGCTCCAAAGAAAAAAGGTGCATTAAAAACACGGCCTTTCCCTGACAAAATAATCCCCTATATTAACAATTAGACTGGAATGTTATTTAGCTCTAAATACAGGCCGGTAGAAAATGATTTTTGCTAAAAGCCGCCTGCTAAAAGCTAGCACACCATATTAGCTTGCGGTAACGTGCTCCATAATCCTGTATAGATGGAAACAGAAGTCTCAGTCTCTATCAACTCCTTGCACGATAGTACTTCAAGTTACTGGTTTTATAAAGTTCACTAGCTTTCCGCCAGCGTATTTGTCATCCCACGGGAATCATACATTTTACCGGAATGAAAAGTAGCCTATGTGCTATTCCATACTATAATTTATCCCTGTGCCAAATTTCATCCAGATCCGTTCAGTAGTTTTTACGTGAAAGAGTAACAAACATTCATCCATTCAAACTTTCGCATTTATAATATTCGTAGAATTGTTTTTTTGTGTGGATTGTGCTTGTTTTAAATGAATGTTATTTCATTCTTCTTTCTTTCATTAATATCTACTTTTCCTTTTTTTCGATGGTAAATAAATAAATAGATAATTTTTATGTTCATATCTTGCTGTTTTGTTCTTTCATTAGATTGTTTAAACTGTACCTTCTGTATTTTCTTACTATATAGTATTAGTGCTCTTACGTTTAGCTTAAAACGAGGCACCATATTTTAAATTTAGGATTCCTCTCTTATACTTTTTTACTTAGGTAATCTGCGGAATTGAAGTTTGTTTATCTGATACGCACTCTAGAAGCTTTAAGAGAGGTTTTTCTTTTAAAAATGCTAGCTCAAAGTAGGATTTTGCTCCTTTATCTTCTAAAATATATGCATCTTTTAAATATCGACGTAGAAGAGAGAATAATATAGTATAACCTATAGGTATCTACATACTATGATTGAATAGTCAGTTACTAAGTAATATGCTCTAGGTTTTTTTTTACTGTACACTCATTAATGCACTCTGCCTAATCTTTATATAGTCGTGATGGTATGATATGAAACAGTGATAGCGTAGTGATATAACCACTGGCCTGCACAGTCATAGGTCTCGAGTTCAATTCAAATCCAAGACTCTTTAAAAACTTTTCGTAATCATGTGCGTACTTATTAATAACAAATTATGACTGGCTTACTCGTACAACGGCGAAGAAAAACATCGTGAGAAAACCTATATGTATGAGAAATTTTCTCGATGGCATCGGCGTGTGAAGTCTGTTAACCTGCACTAGGTGGGGCGTAGCGTGGTGGACTATAGCCTAACCCCTCTCATTCTGCGAGGAGACCCGTACCCAGCAGTGGGACGAATCATGGGTTGATGATGAATTTGACATATAATAACAACTATAATTTGTCGCTGAAACGAATCAAGGTAATACCGTTGGCCTAGAAACAGAACAAAAAGCACTTGAGTCGCTTTCAAAGCGTAATGCAATGTGCATAATTGTAGTGTTGTGACGACACACGTCCGCTGTCACCGTAACCCATTTGCACCGTTCCATAAATCATATCCCAACACTACGGAAGCTGGGGACTTGGGGAAATGTGGGGAAGGTCTCCGGGCAATTTCGCTTGAGGCGGATGCGTCATCATAAGGAAATGTTTGACCTTCAATGTTGTTATGTAAGAATACAGGATGGGACTCAATATTTTTATTTTTTAAGTCTTTTTTGCGTTTGTGGTAATAAATGTTATTTTCCCATATTTTATTGGAATAATGACTAAGTTTTCAGTAACAGGAGTTATACTAATACCTATATTTACTAGATTAGAGATCGTGACTTCCATTCCAGTGTCTAGCAGTGTTGAACTGGATTTTTATGTGGAATTCTCAGCTTAGAGTCTGGATTTGTTCCTTTGTTTAGGTTGACGGCAATAGCAATAGGCTCGTCTCCTATTACCTACATGAGACTTAAACTTATCCTTAAACACATTTTGCATAATCCTTTGGTGATCGCAAGTTAGTTTCGTCAACCAAATCTGTCAGTTCTGTAATTGTCATTTGGACGATAATTCTGTACAAATTGAATTGCTGTTTTCAGTATTTTTTTGGTATAATTCATTAAATTGTACTAGGTATCACTCCATCTTCAGTCCATTTGTACACCAATCAACACAGACAGATTCATCAGTCGGTGAAGTTCAAATACTTCGTGGTCATAGCTGGCGACAGATTTTAAAATGGATGACGAACATCGTTTCGCTTTGTGTCCCGCAGTGAGTGACTATGCAATTTGGCGGTACTTCTCCGCTGTCATTCATTTGCGGATCTATGTCAGCAATGCTTTTGCTGGATTGCATTGGAAAAAGAAGATTTAGGCGAAATGTTTGGTTGCTCTTGTAATGTTATTTATATTGTTTCTTGATGACTGCGCTGCGTTGCGAAAAACACAATTTGAATTCCGCGCTAAAACGCTAGAATAGCAATGGCGTCGTCTATGACGTCGATCTTCTGTAAACACTTGACAAGTGACAATTTACAGTTGAGGTTAAAAGTTTGTTCTGATCATATTTTGATAATATTTTGTGCAATAATCATGAATCCTAATGTGTATCTGCCAGACAACCTTAGGGTGATGCAGACATAATAAAAGTAATTAAAGTAGGTGCGCATTAGGCCCTAAAAAAAGTACTCGATACTTTGAAGTATCGCTACTTTTGTTTACATAATTTTATGAGTATGATAATTTTTATTTGACACTATTTATGAGTATAGTATCGATATTTTCGATTCGATATCGTGTCCCTATTTATATGACAGACAGAATACAAAATGAATTGCTCAAAGGCCAAGGAGCCATGACAAAGAATTTACAAAAAAAACAAAAACAATATGAAGATGATCTTTGTTTTGAGAAGATTGACGTCACTCGCTTCTGATTGGTGTTCGATCTATCATGGCGGATTGATATGTTTTGCATTTTTATTTTTGCTAAAATAAATATAGTCTCACTTATAATTTAAAAACAAGTGTTTATATATTATGAATCAGTCTGTCATATAAAATTACGTGAAATCGTAATTTCGGTCATTCTTAGTTGGTGTCATCATGCCTATTCCTTTCGCTATTTCTTCCTTTACACATTTGATATGTAGGTTGGGAATGTCTACATATACCTACATATCGTTTTTAAAACTACGTGACTAATTAGTGTAGAGTAGAGTGACGGTAGACACGAATCAAACTCCCAACAGTACTTCCAAGCTTATTATAATAATATACTTTCACAATATATCACACTCTATTGTAGTATATATTTTTACACCACAATGTATAAGTCGTCTGAACAACTTGGCTGTCGCCGCCAGAATGAGTCCAGTGTCCATGTTGTCTCTCACGATATTTTTTCCCCTCCCAAAGAAAAGTTAAATGTCAAACGCAAAACCGGAAGTGAAGCAAATAGCTAAAATCATTTAGACTACTTAAAATAAATAAAATCTTGATCAAATACCCGAGTAAAATCGTTAAAATTGTTTGGAAATAAATTAAACTTTTCATTAGTGAGCCAGTACTACATGTAGGTACATCTACTTATACCATACGTTATTACACAGTAAGGCTAGACAAAGGGGTGTAAGCGATACAGCATGCATGGCCGGTGTTGGCGTCCAGTCCATATCTATTTACGTAACACAAGGGTGTGAATTGACTTGTGCATCATATAACAGCTCGGGGCACCGCAGACCGACTGCGGTAGGGACTCGCAACATTTTTTATTTTTGTCTCTATAATAAAAACAAGCGATAGTCTGATGGAGAATGGAAGTTTATTCTGACAAACAACACAATATGAAAAATTTATTTAAATTTTAATACTAGTAGGTGTAAAGGGCCTGGGGGGCTAGACAAGTTGCATTTTGACATTCGAATCGACAAACAAAATGTGTAGAAATGACACAAGCTTTTGACAAATCGATGATCAAAATGCAACTTGTCTGGCCCCCCTGTTTCGCCTTTGGATATACGGACAGAACGCTAGTATTACGTAAAGTAATAAGACCACTGCCTTCTGGAAATCATCACCACCTATGAGCTCAGTGCGGTTCTTTCTTTATTCTTCAAGAATATAGAATTAATATGTATACTGACTCAAATACACAATCAACCCAGAAAAACTACTTGTAAAGCACACGAGAGTCGAACTAAGTGCGACATTATACCCATCCAAATATTCTAAGAGATCTACAAGAGAGTCCCATATATACATATAAACATGCATACAGTTTTATATTGAGATGCTGAAACGCGCATGATATTACCGCTGCAGGCGACGAGATTCTACTCCCACTGTGTTGCACCGCCGCGAATATTGAGTGCAGTTATTAAAATACGTCTGACAGTTTTTAAGATACGTATATATATATATCCAAATAAAAATTATACTAATATTATAAAGCTGAACAGTTTATTATCTTTTTGTATTTTTTAAGCATTTTCCATGCTAAGATTACAAGTTATTTTTAATGAAGGAAAAAATCGGCGGGCGGGCAGGATTCGAACCTGCGCCACCGCTCGCCCTAGGGCGAGGGCGAGCGGTGGCTTAGTGGTCAGAGCGTCTGGTGTACCGAACCAGAAGGCGCAGGTTCGAATCCTGCCCGCCCGCCGAATTTTTCCTTCATTAAAAATAAGCTAAACAGTTTGTTTGGTTAAACGCGATAACCTCAGGAACTACTGGTCGGATTTGAAAAATTCTTTCAGTGTTACCATAGCCCGTTTATCGAGGAAGGCTATAGGCTATATATCATCACGCTACGACCAATAGGGGCGGAGTATCCATTAAAAATGTTGCAAAAACGGGGGAAAATTCAACTTATACGGGACGAAGACGCGGGCAAAGGATATTTTAATAATAAATGTTAATACATACATAGCTTCAAGTCTGTTTCGCAGGGTAGCCAGAGACTGTACAAGGTGGAAGGGATATCGACGCACATCCGAATACCATAACTTCAGTACATGATTCTGGACCCCCCTGCGTTGAAATTTTCTGTAACTTTTTTCATCAATTTTTCAATACCCAAATTAGATTTATAATGAATTCCATTCCATTTATTTCGGATCGCGCCCGCGATAATATTCACCGCGGGGCGTTATAATAGCGTTTTTAGCATTACACTGGTCGCTCAAAAATGTTAATGTCTGTAATAACCAATCATTTACTACATGAATACCTACCTAGGTCATTTTATTTTTGACCTTGAGTGAAACCTTGTCACGACGTTTGTGCGTCGATGTCCCTTCCACCTTGTATATTTCCACTTGCTACGATTCGCCTCATCTATGCTCATCAACCTCCCCATGTATGCTCGTAACGTTTACAATATAATTATCATAAACGTCTTTTTATGTATTAAAAATAATGTTTTTACAAAACAAGTGCATTGTTCTATTACCCAAACATAAATGTATACAAGCTCTGTTTAGTTTGGGACTACTGATGGTGCTGTGTAAAATATCCTATATATTACAAATAGTTGATTTTTTGTATGGTAAACGAATTGGAAAAAAATATTACTTAAGACGAAGGCATCCGCTAAGAATTTCTGAATAGCGTGCAACAGTGTTCCAGACTCCAAATTTGTCGCAAGCAAAACTTTAGAGTAGTCTATACTAATATTATAAAGAGGAAAGATTTGTTTGTTTGTTTGTAATGAATAGGCTCCGAAACTACTGGACCGATTTCAAAAATTCTTTCACCTTTGGAAAGTTACATTATCCCCGAGTAACATAGGCTATATATCATCACGCTACGACTAATAGGAGCGGAGTAGTAATGAAAAATGTAGCGGGGAAAAAATTATAAGACCACGTGGGCGAAGCCGCTGGCGGGAAGCTAGTAAATAATAAAAGGTTTTACAAAACCAATACACCAATATTTAAATAACTTCAATCAATTCTCAATTACAGCCACAAAAATTTCGTCATGCCATTCAACGTTCCCAAACAAAGCCAAATATTAACCTCAATGTTATGCACCCCTGCCTGCCGTCCAGGCTCACTTGACCATTCAAATTTATGGGTTGTCGCCGCCATAGCTTACAGGGCCGTGTTTAAACTATACCGATATTGATTAACATATTATTATTTGCGGATGAATATTTATGTGGTAGACTATTTGTTGTTAGGGTACTGGCCGTATGAGAACGGATATCAATATCATTTCGTAGGCATAAACGGAAACAAATTAATAATAGTTAAAAAACATAAAAAAACACGCTTTTATAGAAAATGAAACTAAAAAGTAGATAAAAAGTTTCGGTAACATATATATATATATTCATAAATACATACTAAGCTAATAAAAGCTGTATAAATCTTCTTTAGATAAAAAAAAACAATTTCTGTTCATTTGTCTCGCTAAAACTCGAGAGCGGCTAGGCCGATTTAGCTGATTTTTGTTTTGAAATGTGTGTCGTTCAGGGAAGGTTTAAAATTTGAGAAAATAATATAAAGAATCATCTTTTATGGGGGGTACGAAGTTTGCTGGGTCAGATAGTTTATAACGAAAACGGAATGGAAGCCTAAACCTGCCCTGGACTATGACAAACATTTCAAGACCAAAATCAGCTAAATCGTCCAGCCGTGCTCGAGTTTCCCCGAGCCGTTCTCAAGAATCTGAGGGATTTCCTATGAATTCCTAACCCGTGATGAGCAGTGAGACATTTGCGTAAAATCATTTCCTAGGTCCCATTTCTAAGTTAAAATTAAATGACGGTAAGTATATACATTTTTTTAATGCGATATTTTCCACATTACCACTTATTCTAGTCCTAAACTAAGCAGAGCTTGTATACTATGGGTACGAGTACAGTGGATGTAATACTTATATACTTTTTTATAATTAATATACACGACATATTCACGACAGTATTGTGATGGCAGTCTCCACTCACGTTATGCTAGAGATGTTGAAAAAATATCGATATATCGATATTATTTTTTCAATATATCGATATTTTTGAGCGATATTTCATATTTCGATATATCGATGTATCGATATAAAATTCCAAGTATAGAAAAGGTATCAAAATCATTTTTTTTTCAGACCAATAAACATTTTTAAGTTAAAAGATTACCTTTTTTTTGGATGTTTTATAATTTGGTTTTTAAGTTGGCCGATATATCGATATTTTTTGAAAATATCAATATAGCGATATATATCGATACTTTTTGCATTTCCGACATCTCTACGTTATCGTTTTACATTATAACTTGGAATATAACATCAACAATATTTTCGTAATAAACTAAAGTAGGTATAACAAGTTACAAAATTAATACACACGTAAAGTGTAAAATGTAAGGTAACTAACTAGGGTTGCCCCCGGGCCCGGGGCATCGAACTTTTAATTAGCTCTACTTTGAACTCTGCATTATTCAGGGTTGGCTGTTATAAAAAAAATGGGCAAAGTTAGAAATTTTTATATCGATATAATTAAAGTGTTGGTAAGTTTTATAGAATGCGGTTGGGATTAAAGTTTTTATACATTGTATTTTTATGGGGTGGGCAACTTATCCTTATGTATTCGGTGTTATTGTATATTATGTAGATTTGATGTAGATTCGATCTTTAATGAAATATAAGTTTGGTTTTTGTATCTAAAAAATTTTTTTTTGTAGTGGAATAGTGGAGTGACTTCTGAGTTTGACATTTTTCATATGAAACCTTCTGAATCACCTATCTGATAAAAATAACTACAAAAAAAATTTTTTTTTCGGTTGCAATTCTTTCTGAACGATAATGTAAAAATGTAATGTTTACTGCATTAAACCATTACCACATTACATTTCTTTAAATCGAGTTTATATCAAGTTTTATCGAGTTAGTATTCAATACTTTTTATTTTTTTATCCAGAATGCGATCTTTTTATGTAGTGGGTGTGAGGAAATTACGAATTACTAATACAATACGTCAAGCATATATTATGTTATGGCCTTTATATTATGGCCTTTATATTACTGCACTGATGCTTCGCTAAACTAGTGCTTCATATAAGTGCTAAATAAATTTTATCCATTCATTCATTCATAGTGCTAATATAGGGCGGCGCTTACGCTGCTACAACTTCTATTCTAGTGCTACGATAATGCTACGCCGATGCTACGAACGCTGCTATTGGCGCCTACGCTACGCTACGCCGATCGAACGTAGCAAACTTGACCAATTGCAACAAAAAAAATGCAGGATGAGGTTGTACTATTCGTAGCTTAAAATAAAAATACTTTAGTCTTCATAATAGCATAATACTAATGTTTGAAGCCGGGAGTGCTAATGCATCCATTAAAAGGATGCAGATGGGGGTAATCCCCAAGAAAAATATTTTTAAAATCCCCTGTTATACCTACCTATATAACGGAAAATGGTCTATAATGAAAAGGTTTTGTTTTAGTAAATAGGAAAAGTAGTTAGAATTTTTTTTTGCTTGAAAAAAATATTTTTTCTGAGATTTTTTTTATATTCTATTCGTGACCCGTGTAGTTCTATTCCAATTTTTATTTTTATTCGTATAAGCTTCAGAAATAAAATGTAATAATCAAAGATCCTATCCTATCCTATCCTACTTCCTATCCTACTAATATTATAAATGTGAAAGTTTGTGAGGATGGATGGATGGATGGATGTTTGTTTGTTACTCTTTCACGCAAAAACTACTGAACGGATCTGGATGAAATTTGGCACAGAGATAGATTATAGTCTGGAATAATACATAGGCTTTTTATCCCGGTAAAATCTATGGTTCCCGTGGAATAGCGGGCGAAGCCGCTGGCGGAAAGCTAGTATGTTAATAATAATTATGCGTGTACAATCTTTTGGTCCTTCGAGCCGGATGAACATGAATACAAAAAGATTTAAGTCGGTTATAAACATAAAAAAATTAAAAGCCATGTTAAAGACCAGACCGTAACTTTTCCATAACAGAATGCATGTAGGTAGTCTAAAATTACATGATATTAAAGCTTCTGTGCAAGCCCAGTGTTCCCGAAACACGGCACGAGAAAGATGCACTTAACTATATTAAAAATGTAATGTTAAAAGCAACGTATGATAACATCTAGTTTTATTATTACATTTTTTCATCTAAAAAGAGATTTTTACAGTGTTTTTTTTAGGTGTTTTGTTCATAATATTATTGTTTCTTCCGCTTGTGTTGGTAATATTTCTCCCAATAGGGAAAAAATATCTTGGTTTGAAATGCCTTGTTGGTCTAGCGGTCCCTGGTGTGACTGCTACGCTAGAGGTCCTGGGTTCCATCCCCGAGTCGAGCAAAGAACTGTTTGGGTTTTCTGTGAAATTTCCAGTAGCTCGGAGTCTGAATTTGTGCCCGGTTGATGGCAATAGGGCCAATCGTGGCCTAAATATACCGCCGAAATGTGTGTGTACCTTATTACGCCTCTGCCTGCCCCTTCGGGGAATACAGGCGTGATGGTATGTTGATTTGAAATGTTCTGTGATCATTATGCTGACAGTCTTCACCTATAATTTGAGGCAGGCCTCGGCCGGACTGAGCAATCCTTTCTACACAGATGGTCTTAAAGACCAAAAAATATTAATGTGGACTCCAGAGGAATTTCTTGAGCTCCCCTGGTCAGCACAGCGTCCTGCCCACCCATTTCTCCCTGGGATGCGTCATCATAATATTATTTTTAATTATTTTACTTAATCCGTAAATGTATGAATAAACAGAATACCTACCTAAATAAAATGTCTCCAAACAAAATTCGCACTCAGATTAAAGCAAGCAATTCATAATATACGAATTATTCATAAAACGTAGAATCGTTTTATATTTGCGCACCAGCGACCCATCTCACTCGAAACCCAAAGATTAACAATATCCTATTGTTTATATACGAATATTTTCACATAAAAAGCTGGATTTTGGTTAGGTATTGTCGCGAAAATTCTGTTAAAATTCGTCGTATATTTAGTTTAGAGACTGTGTGGCCAACGTAAAATGTTAAGACTAAGGGAACATACAGATTTTCCGGAATACGCTGAGTGTGGCTACGCAAATATCATTTTTTATATATCAATATACTGGATACCTCAATTTTTATTTATTTATATTGCTGTTGACATTTAAACAAAACTGATATGCTTGAGGTTCACCTCGATATCCAGGTTGAGCAAAGTATTATTGACATTGTCTAGAAAACTCTAAGGCTAATATTCAGAGACGATGCTAAGCATAAACTTAGGCTTCCGTATTTCAAATTGTAATACAAATTTGACATACGTAAGCATTACCTTACGCTTAGCATCGTCTCTGGATATTAGCCTTAGTATCTCGGGGCTTATACTTGTGGTGGTGTGTGTCACATATACCACCCATTGTACATTAGTACACTGCTGCCTAACCCTTCGGGGATTACAGTCGCTATGTCATATAAGCACCTATTATAGTTATAAAACAAAGTTCGAAATCACTATCATTAAAATTTAAGTAGATACGTGCGAGTGATTCAACGGCGTAGTTTTAAAACTAAATAGGCAAAAAGTTTTGTTGCATAAGTTTTAGATGGCTCCGCAGATAGGTAGCTAGTGCGTTTTAAATGCAAATGTGTTGTCCCCTTTATGCCCCAACGTGTTAACAATACGTAAAGTACTAAGTTTCAGTTTTTAACCCATATGGGAACAAAGAGGATGGTTTTGATATTATATTTTCATGAAACGTGAGTGGCTTTAAATCATAAAGTTTTGACAAGGCTGGGTTAAGGGTAAGATGCTCCCATCGCTAAGTATATATAATTTTTAATTGTAGGCAATACTTACACGGTACCAGGGGGGCTAGACAAGTTGCATTTTGACATTCGAATCGACAAACAAAATGTATGTAAATGACATTAGTGACTGCCCGATTTGTCGAAAGCTGTGTCATTTCCATACATTTTGTTTGTCGATTCGAATGTCAAAATGCAACTTGTCTAGCCCCCCAGTAGAGTTCACGGTAGCTCTCGAAACTCCTACACATAATTTGCGGTAATTGGTAATACGCACATGATAACGAAAAGATCTAACTCGGGACCTACGACTTGGCAGTCCAGTAATCACAGGCTACAACAGCTCACAGCTTAAATGAAACTAAAACGTACAACTTACTCAAAAGCACAGAAAGTTAAATGTAGAATGAATTCTGAACAGTTTCGCTGATCAGACCCCAGCATCGTTTACCGTTGTACATAGCAAGAAGCGCTCCGATTATTATGTAAAGAAGCCAATTTGTCTTTATTAGTGACACACGGGCAATAAAGATAGTAACAATGTATTTGATTTTCTGCGTCCAACTATTTTCCAATCAGAAAGTAAAGTATTGTGTGCTACAGACGACAAAAGAATTAGATACAAGGAGCTACCGACATCTGTGTTTTGATAAAGATTGTGTAGTCATGTATCACACAAAGGTGAAGAAACCTGCATCTCTGAGAGATCTTCTGGACGGCATGTGAAGTCCGCCAAACCCCACTAGGCCAGCGTATCATAATGACCACAGGCCCAACAATGGGATGATTAACGGGTTGATGATAGGATACTTTTCAATGATAAACTACCTACTGGTCAACTTAATTACCTAACACATACACTTCGAATTTATAAATAAATAACACAAATGTTATTCCCAGAAACTCAATCACCAATCTGCGCCTGAGAATTTCGTACAGAAATATCCAATTTATAATAATTTCCTGAACACGGAAATCCAACCAAAGTTATGACATCACGTTGACATCACGTGAACAGAGGAGGTCATCAAAAGCCCATGCAACTCAGCACAATTTTGTAACTGAGGGACATGACAGCTGTCATGTTGACAGTTTTTACCATGATGTCACTATGAAACGGTTAATAAATGTGCCATAATGGCGTGCGTTTGACATTCCCAAACTGACACTGATAGCAGATGGTTGTCAAGTTGACAGTTTTTACTATAAAAACACTATGAAACCGACGAGAGTTCGTCAAAATGGCGTTCATTTAAAAAAAAATATAAGTTAATTTTTCTCGTCCCCTAATAAGCATAAAAAAGTATGACTAAAGTTTTAACCAGTGTAATACAGGGTATTTTTTTCCAATAAGTGTCCTTCGGCATTTAGGTAGATTTTGATGACCTCCTTGCCAATTTGCTATCGTACTTTTTTGTCCGTGTGTCCACGCTACCTGTCCTCAAGTACCGCGATCCCTGAGTCCACGAAGCCCTTGCTTACGGCGTCGTTCATTTGTTATCATTACTACTGATGCCGTTTCGGCTTTAGGGTTTGTTATTAGGCCCGCTATTTCTCTTATGTATTTGTAAGCTTCAGGGCCGGTATTAAGGGCAATGGTTGGCGGTTTCAGTATAGTAGGTTTGTGAACTTTGAATGGTATTAAGTAGAGTTGAGGAACTTCGGTATGGTCATTGTGTTTTGTGTAAATGGACGTTATGGAAGTTGCAATGTCATAACTATATTTAACACTAGCTTCCCGCCAGCGGCTTCGCCCGCGTGGTCTTATAATTTTTTCCCCGTTTTTGCTACATTTTTCATTACTACTCCGCTCCTATTAGTCGTAGCGTGAAGATATATAGCCTATGTTACTCGGGGATAATGTAGCTTTCCAAAGGTGAAAGAATTTTTGAAATCGGTCCAGTAGTTTCGGAGCCTATTCATTACAAACAAACAAACAAACAAACAAACAAACAAACAAACAAACAAATCTTTCCTCTTTATAATATTAGTATAGATAACGTACTATCACGCCTGTGTTCAAAGGGTTAGGCAGGTATGTACTAATGTACACCGATAGGTCGCTGGCATATTTATATCCATCAATCGGGCATAAATCCAGACTTCGAGCTAATACTAGGAATTTCACAGAAAACCCATTTGTAGATTAATACACCTCTGCTGACTCTTCCGGGATTATAGGCGTGATGGTATGATGAAAAACGATCAAAGTTTAGTTGCTAAACGAATTTGAGTCCAGTTTGTCATGATAGCCAGACGAATAGTGATTCAACCATTAAGTGTGTTAGTAACTAATGTGGATGGAGCCTAATTACGTATTCCATCTGTGAATATGAACTTTGTTATATATTGGAAATGTAGGCAAAAGCATTTTGAAATGTTTGTATACAGCCTGTGAATGATTTTGCAAATACTCGTTACATCAGCCATGACACGTCAAAATGAAAAAAAATTGCCAGTTTTCTATACAAATATAATAAAGAGAAAAGATTTGATTATTAAAGTGACTATCGTAATTTTGAACTAGTTCCTTTAGAAGTTACAAAAATGTTTTTACTTAATGTTGGCAATCGCTGTATGCTGGACAATGACTAGCGGTTTCCTATTATTTGAATTCAAAATTGGAATGATTTTCTCTTATTTGAGACGACCATGGTCCCCACGGTGTTACACGTGTTCGTCCAAATGAGAATTTCTCATTATTGGTTACTTATGTCACAAAGAACCAAAGCTGCCGATATAGCTCAAAGGATAAGCAAACTGAAGTGGCAGTGGGCGGGGAACATAGCTCGTAGAACTGATGGCCGCTGGGGCAGAAAGGTTCTCGAGTGGAGACCACGCACCGGAAAGCAGCGTAGGATGGCCTCCAACGAGATGGACGGATGACCTGATAAAGGTCGCTGGGAGTCGTTGGGTGCAAGCGGCATATAACTGGTCCTTATGGAAGTCTCATGGAGGGGAAGGCGTTTTGCAGCAATGGACCTATTTTGGCTGATATGATGACTTACGTCATTTAAGGAACATTTATGCAACATACTTCTAGATCCAGTTTCAGCAGTCCGTTGATCGAACGGTCACATAGTCAGCCAGTCAATTTCTGACTTTATATAGATTATTTCTGTTATTATAACTTGGAACTTTTGTCTGACTGTCTGTGGCATCTTTACACTACAAGCCATAAAAAGTGATCCAATTGTGGTTTAGAAATGCAGCTGGTTAAATACTATTTTTTTGTAAATTATTTGTTTAATAGTTTTCGAACTGGTGGAAAGCTAGTGTTTAAATAAAATGTACGTTGAAAGTACTTTTACTTTTACTTGTACTTAATTTTTTTTTACCTGACATTTATTTTCTTGCAAATCTTTGTTACCGTAAACCTTTAGGTACTTACCGTTGGTAATAGTTAATAAGCACACTGGTACCTTTATAACTATACGGGCCTGTTTCACCCTCCTAATAAGTTCCGGTTAAATTACTTGCCAGATAATTCCATAGAAATTATGTTCCATTTTTTTATTTATCCGGCGGTTAGTGGCTATCCAGAGGTGGTGAAACAGTGTCTTAGTATAGACGGTTTTGTATCAGAAAATCATGTATAGGTCGTATATACCACAGCTCAACATTTCTTGTCCAATATCCAAGATTCGATCTAGTATATTTGATAACTTCATACAATATCTTTGACCAGTGACATTGGAGATTGGACAGAGAAATTTGGTGAGTGTCATACCGATCTAAGAAATTCATTCCAAAATATAAGTACGAAATAGTATTACGACTGACTTCAAATCAAATATAGGTAAATAAAGATTAAAAAATTATACAATATTAGCTTACCGCACAACACCTAACTACTTCGCACATCCAAATGCAATCACATACACAAACACACACACACAGACAAATCGCACGCGTCCATAATCGCTTGTTTGCACAAAGTTCACTAATCCATCCAGTTTGCACAGCCAGCCGGCTGATCATCTTCTAATTGTATGCGAATTCCTAATTCGAAATTATGCGAACTACAAACTCAGCGCTAATATTAGACGGTGCCTACGTTAATTTGAACGTCAGTGTACATTCTGCGTTACAACTATGCAACTTTTTATATACTTAGGTATCTGGTGACGAACGACAAGAAAATACTTGTGTTTTTAAAAGAAATGTTAAAAAAAAAAGTTAATGTTATCTGTTCTTTTCATTAGCACCAGAAAAAATGAAATATGAAATATTATAAAGTCGATAAGGTTATTTTAAAATAACCTTATCCTTATATATAAAATACGTTTCGTTTTTTTTTACTAAGTTAAAAATCTTCAAGATTTAGCACATCTAGAATATGTCTCATAACTTACTTGATTACTTCGTTTACATACTGAAATAAATCATGTACCTTCGAGTCGCAATCAAAATACTATGAAAATCCCAATAAAAATTTAAGCTCTAATCGTAAATGACCGCCATTAAAATTTAAAAAGCTCCCTAGACACAGGCCCATAAAATTTCCTGAAACCACATTATTTTCATCATCGCAAAACTAACCTATTGCAAGGCATTACAGTTTAATTTAGCCTATCAAAGTTGTAGATACGAAGTTTACACTGTCTAGCAATTGAAACTGCCAAGTTTACGAGCGAGCACTGTAATCGATCGAGGACGTGACGAGTGTACCAATGTTTCGGCACTAAGTGTAAATTTGATGGGTGGTTTAAAATTGCATGCAGTGTAATAAAATTAATAGTTGTATTGATTCACTGTACGTGAAGTCACAGCTAGTTGACTAAGTCTATTGCAGGTTTTGGACATATTTACTCAGATTCTCACCGCAAGAGATCCTTTTCTCGCCTTCAACGAGATATCAATCTGACTGATAGTGAGGAATTGTAATTTATGGAAAAACAGGTTAATATTAAAACAAATTAAATAATGCTATGTATCTTCCTAATCACATACCCATAAAACCACACGTTTTACAAGTGGTTAGATCTATTTACCGAAATAAATATCATTCATCACATTTAATAAGTATGTATTTACAAAAAAAGTATATAAGTATTATATCCATTGTCTAGTACCCATAGTACAAGCTCTGCTTAGTTTGGGACTAGATGGTGCTGTGTAAAAATGTTAAATTAAATATGTTTTATTCTATTTCAAAATTCAGTAGGTAAAGAAATGATGCCCAATTTTACAAAGGGTAAGCTTATAAACAATACAAACACACATTTTATTCACGCACACATTTTTGATGTTTGAATTCAGAACACAAATCAAAACAATTGACGATCATCCAATAAACGCTCATGTTTAATCTACGCCAACTTACTGATTAAAATCGCCGTTCCATTTCTAAAACAAACACATCGCCTAGATATATCCGATTACATGAGAATTAAAGGACAAATTCTGACAAACGAGCCATCACCGTAACAATGTTTGAGCAATTGTTTGTCCGGCGCGTCAAAGCCAACCATGACAACCCAACGTATAGCAAATACACCAACCTGTATATACTCTCGTACGTACAGTGAATATTAAACCGTAAGAACCATGGGATAAGGTGTAGTTTTCGATTGATTGGATGTGGGTCTATGTTGGCCTAAGTTAGCATATCTGTTGTGGAAGTTTGCAATGCAGATTGGCCATGTATGAAAATGCAAATAATGCACAGCTATTGTAAGTACGGGTCGGCGCAGGAGTGATATCAATTTTCAGTTTTCGAATGACAGCAGCCCAGCGGTATGTCGTGGTGAATGTTTGTATATTGATCATGGCAGTCATATACCAAAGGAACTTTTCCGCGCCCCAAAAAAAAAAATCTGACTAGGGTATTGATTAGTCGTAAATAAAACGTTAAAACTGTTACCTATTACATTTTTTACTCCTTGAAAAACCTTTAAAAGACGCAGATCATAATAAATAAACAATGATAAAAAAAGTCAACGTCACGCGGTGTTCCCAGGCGGTCACCCATCCAAGTACTGACCGTGCCCGATGTTGCTTAACTTCGGTGATCGGACGAGAACCGGTGATTTCAACATGGTATGGACGTTGACTAATGTGTTGTTGAAAATAGGGAATATAATTTATTAAGGAAGTCACATAATATGTAAGTAGATTTCTCTCTTGTTTCTAAATTTTATCACATTATAGTTTTTTGCTGCGATGATTATGTCAATCTTTTTGCTCTAGACATTTTAATTTTAATAATATATTCTGTGTTTTGGTACTGATAAAAATCGTACCCATAGGATGAATATGTGTTGAGTATTAAGAGAGAAAGTCCCAATATTTTGTGGAAATTAAATATAATTTCCTTGATTATATTTAATTATTTCCTAGCTTTTAAAGTATTGATTATTTTTAGCTACATACAAGTGTTTCAGATGTTAGTTATTAATTATTATTATGTAATAAAATAATAATAGGTATAAATTCTAAGTATTATTTACAAAAACTAAAAATTCAACGTCACGCGGTGTTCCCAGGCGGTCACCCATCCAAGTACTGACCGCGCCCGATGTTGCTTAACTTCGGCGATCGGACGAGAACCGGTGTTTTCAACATGGTATGGACGTTGACGAATACAATCCAGAATACAGGGAATATAATTTATTAAAGTAAGTCACATACGTAGATTTCTCTCCTGTTTCTAGATTGTCATTTGTTTCTGTTTGGCACTAGACATTTTTATTTATATTTGGTGTTTCGGTACCGATAAAAATCGTACCCGTCGGATGAATATGTGTTGAGGATCAAGTGAGACAGACCCAATATTTTGTAAAAACTAAATATTATTCCCTTGCTTATATGTATTTAATTATTTCCTAGCTTTTGAAGTAATGTATCCATAAATTTTTTTCATAATTATACATATGTACAAATGTTTCAAATGTTAGTTATTAATTATTATGTAATTAAAATAAAAAATTATATAAAAAGCATTATTTACAAAACCTAAAAAGTCAACGTCACGCGGTGTTCCCAGGCGGTCACCCATCCAAGTACTGACCGCGCCCGATGTTGCTTAACTTCGGTGATCGGACGAGAACCGGTGGTTTCAACATGGTATGGACGTTGACGATTGTTGCAATAAAACTTACGTATACAATCCACTAACCGTCAATGTGTTGATATAATATTTTTCCAATTTACCCAATTACGACCAACCGATTGCTACAACATAAACACTGGGTCAATTGTCTTTCAGTAATAAATGACAAAGGATCTTAAACAATATGAAGATCTAAGAAGTAACTAAATAAATATTATGTCCTAATATAATTTATAGGATGGTGTCCTTACTACGGAACCCTCTCGCCAACTCAAATATGATTAATATTGCAACTGATTCGATCATAGCAAGTTTTGTTTGTGCACCTCTCCCTCTGCCAGACTCCCCAGGGTGCAAGCTTAATTATTTTAAACTTATGACTAAGTGAATTGGTTAAAATTATGTTTGCGTTTGGTTCGCGGACAAAAGCTTTTCGAAAAGCAGAGGAATATGTTCTGCTTGTTAATTGGTATTTATCCTCGCCCCCTGTTACATAGGACCTAAACAATACACCTTTACCTAACTCTTCGGGGAACACAGAGGTGATGGTATGTTTATAGGTAGTACGAGTGCGACTGCGGATTGAGATATCCCGAGTTTGAAATTGGGTTTTTTTTATTTAGTAAGATGCAAAAAAACAATCGCCACTAAAAAAAATTACTAAATCTGAACTTCAATTTTAACGTTACTGTCGTCAACGTCCATATCATGTTGAAAACACCGGTTCTCGTCCGATCACCGAAATTAAGCAACATCGGGCGCGGTCAGTACTTGGATGGGTGACCGCCTGGGAACACCGCGTGACGTTGACTTTTTGCTACTTTAAAATATTACTTCCTAATAAATTTAGTGGAACAGTCTCACTGCAGCTATAATTTTTGTGCAATCTACACTAAACTGTATTAAGGTTATTTTTTTAGAACGCAGCATGATGATGTTTTTTTTTTATTTTATTTTTTATTTAATTTAATTTACTAGATAATAATTTTACTTTGTATAGATAGATTAGGCAGAAATGTATTATGTATGTGAAATTAAGCAACATCGGGCGCGGTCAGTACTTGGATGGGTGACCGCCTGGGAACACCGCGTGACGTTGACTTTTTGCTTTATATATTATTTTTCAATTAAAATACCTTACATTACATAGCCAAACTCGAAGTTTATTTTTCATTGGGATTAAGTTTTGACTACATAAACCTAAAATGACTTTCATCTTTTACCATGAAATCCACGTAAATATTATTTACTCAGCTGAAAATACTTAATAATTTACAGTGTATTGTTTATAATGATTATGTAAACTGTTATTCACGATGATTGTAAGTATAAAAATAAATCACTAAACCATACTGCGTAATCATCACCTTATTCCGTCTAACCTTGAGTTTAATTTAAGTCAAAAGCCCATACAACCCAGCCCAAATTTGTACCGGAGGTACATGACAGCTGTCAAGTTGATAGTTTTTACCATGAAATCAATATGAAATGAAACTAATCTGTCGTAATGGCGTGCGTTTGACATTCCGAAACTGACACTGACAGTTTTTGCTATAAAATCATTACGAAACAAATAATAATGTGCCAAAATGGCGTGATTTTTATCAAATTAAAAGTCTTTTTCTCATGCCCTAGTCAACATTAAAAAGAAGTACGACTAGAGTTTTAACCAGCGCAATACAGGGTATTTTTTCCAATAAGTGTACCTTCGGTACATCATTTGGGCCGATTTCGATGACCTCCTATAACCCTATTTCTGAATAATACCGATATCTTAATTAGATCAAATTAGTAAGCAAGGTAGAATCTCGATGCTAAGAATGCTCACCCATCCATTCGCTGACCGTGGCAAGAGTAGCTTAACCCTTTTAGACTGATTGACTAGTGTAATAGTTATTCAATAACTACTTAATTGAGAAAGCTGTTTGCAACATAAGTAGTTTTATTATTTTTATAACATAACTAGCTTCCCGCCAGCGGCTTCGCCCGCGTGGTCTTATAATTTCTTCCCCGTTTTTGCTACATTTTTCATTACTACTCCGCTCCTATTAGTCGTAGCGTGATGATATATAGCCTATGTTACTCGGGGATAATGTAGCTTTCCAAAGGTGAAAGAATTTTTGAAATCGGTCCAGTAGTTTCGGAGCCTATTCATTACAAACACACAAACAAATCTTTCCTCTTTATAATATTAGTATAGATATAGATATTAGTATAGATAATTCTCTAAAAAGGAATTTGGAAAATTCCCACTGAATTGGGAAAAAGCGGCCGCACCACGGGGCACTGTTACTCCACTAATAAAGTAATAACATAAGTGCCACTTCGGTACCACATTTGGTAAACACAAAGACAATAAAATTAGGTTCCATTGTAAACCCGTCCCGGTTACGTCACAGAGGCGTATCTATGGAAATTCAATTTTCCATGGTCGACATGTTTTTGTCCCGCAGTGTACAATGGCGAGCATCTATTAGTATTTGCATTGCACTAAAGGCAATCTGCAATGCAAACTGGCTTATGTAATGCTGGCCAATATGTTTACAATAAAATCCATAGGTAAGCTTTGAATATTTTGCTATTGAACTAAAAATACTGGTGTAAAATAAAATCCTTTTTTTTTTCTTTCTTCAACTACTTATGTTTCCATTTAGGTAGCTAACACGGGCAAACGGTAAAATAACAAATAAAATGACAGAATAATTTAAATGGGTCACCCAAATAGATCAACATGGGATGACCAAAATGTTGTTTAAAAATAATCTCATTTGTTTTTTAAATTATTCTAAAATAACCTTGAATGTCAAAATGTAAAAAAGTCAACGTCACGCGGTGTTCCCAGGCGGTCACCCATCCAAGTACTGACCGCGCCCGATGTTGCTTAACTTCGGTGATCGGACGAGAACCGGTGTTTTCAACATGGTATGGACGTTGACGATAGGCTCCACCAAATTTTGGTACAGCTTGTACCACCTGCACCATGATCGACGTCACAGTTGTCGTACTTGAATGTAACATCGTTATAATTTGATTGTCTTTTTTTCCAACTCTGTATGTATATTATTATTAGGATAAGCAGAGGTATAGCTACAGACAGCTACAGTTCATCGTATGTAATGTATAGGACGAGCCTATTGCCATAACCGACCACAAATCCAAACTTCCTAGGTGCTACTGAGAATTTAATAGAAAAATTAAAAATGTAGAAAACCCCCGACACAAATTGTATGCCATTTTGTGGTGGCGGCCATCTTGGATTTGAAATTTATCATAGAGTATAGTATTCTCCTAGTTAAGCCCTTTCATTTCATACCCATATTGAGGGAGTTGTGAAAAAATAATATATGTAATCCGCTATTTTGTAGCTGCGGCCATCTTGTGCCGATTTTCATCAAACATAGCTAAGAACACTCCCGACTAATTTACCTTTCAAATAAAAAAAAACAAAACCAAATCGGTCCATCCGTTCAGGATCTACGATGCCACAGACAGACACACACAGACACGTCAAACTTATAACACCCCGTCGTTTTTTCGTCGGGGGTTAAAAACTCAATACACTACTCACCGTCGTTTGAAATGAAGCCGTTACTATCTCGCACAAATAAAAACACTGAAACAGACGTAACTGAAACTATTTATTTTAATTACAGCTTTTGATAATTGTTTATGGGAGCATAGTTATAATTGCCTAAATAAACATATTTCGCCGTAAATTCTGACGCAGTGTCATACAAACATACATGATGTCACATTTACATGTTAATAACAGAACGAGTCTGATGGTACTCGGTAGTTACAGTTGTTAGAAACGCGCGACCCCTTTTAGTGATCGGCGCAGCGGAACAACGGCGAAAGTGCTCTTTTTAACCCCCGACGCAAAAACGACGGGGTGTTATAAGTTTGACGTGTCTGTGTGTGTGTGTGTGTGTGTCTGTCTGTGGCATCGTAGCTCCCAAACGGATGAACCGATTTCGATTTTGTTTTTTTTATGTGAAAGGTGAATTAGTCGGGAGACTTAGCTATGTTTGATGAAAATCGGTCCAAGATGGCCGCCGCCACAAAATAGCGAATCATATATTTTTTCATCCCACCATCTCGGAAAGACTATTTTTACTCTTCGATATCTGAGTGCAAAAGTCGTTTTTATCCTCTAGAGAGACAAAGTAAATTGAATTTAGAACATCGTGCTTTTACCCCCCTGGCGCCGAATTTATCATACAACTTTTTTTTAATTTGTTAAAAACTCAGACTTGGAACCTTCCCTAGGTTCCGAGTCTAAACGCAACAAAGTATCGATAATGTCGAATCGATATTTTTTGAAAATATCAGCATCGATACTGATATTTTTATTTAAAAATATCGATATATGGGCGATATAATATTAAAAACCAAATTATAAAACAACAAATCAAATCGACCAAAAACAAAAAATACATTAAATATAATTTGTTAAAAAGATGTTAGTATAAAAAAAAAGTATTCCTTTTTCGGATTTTATAATCTTAAAACTTATACTTAAATGTTTATTGGTCTGTAAAAAATACAGATTTTTATACCTTTTCGATACTTTGAATTTTATATCGAAATATTAAATAAAAAAATATTGATACATTAAAAAAATAATATTGATATATCGATGTATCGATATTTTTTCAACAAGCCTACCGAAACTTTCTTGGTGTACTTTTTTAAGTCACTAACACCAACATTACAATACCTAACAAAAATATTACAAGTAAGTGTAGCAACGTTACTTTCAATTTCTCTAGTATTACATACCTATTACCTACCAACTAATGTACACATTATGGAATGCAATAAAGTATTGAGTATTGAGTATTGAGTATTGAGTATTGAGTATTGAGTATTGAGTATTGAGTATTGAGTATTGAGTATTGAGTATTGAGTATTGAGTATTGAGTATTGAGTATTGAGTATTGAGTATTGAGTATTGAGTATTGAGTATTGAGTATTGAGTATTGAGTATTGAGTATTGAGTATTGAGTATTGAGTATTGAGTATTGAGTATTGAGTATTGAGTATTGAGTATTGAGTATTGAGTATTGAGTATTGAGTATTGAGTATTGAGTATTGAGTATTGAGTATTGAGTATTGAGTATTGAGTATTGAGTATTGAGTATTGAGTATTGAGTATTGAGTATTGAGTATTGAGTATTGAGTATTGAGTATTGAGTATTGAGTATTGAGTATTGAGTATTGAGTATTGAGTATTGAGTATTGAGTATTGAGTATTGAGTATTGAGTATTGAGTATTGAGTATTGAGTATTGAGTATTGAGTATTGAGTATTGAGTATTGAGTATTGAGTATTGAGTATTGAGTATTGAGTATTGAGTATTGAGTATTGAGTATTGAGTATTGAGTATTGAGTATTGAGTATTGAGTATTGAGTATTGAGTATTGAGTATTGAGTATTAAGTATTATTTGTTATAATTTAAATAATAGGTATTCTGTAAAACTTACCTATCATATAGTATTTAATACCTAAAATGAAATAAAAGTATCTTGTGGTTGTAAATGTTTTTTTTAGTCATTTCCTCGCTGAGGTGGGATGAAAAGTTACGTGTTGCACTCGAGTGCAAAGATTTTTCACCTTGTGCTCTTTTAATTCCCTCGCTGACGCTCAGGATTCTAATTTTTGAATCAATTTTAGAATCCTTCGCTTGCTCGGTCATCAAAATTGAGCACGCGGTTAAAAAGCAACTTTGCACTCTTGTATAACAAATAACTATTTCACAACTCCCTCAATATGGGTATCAAAAATGAAAGGGCTTAATTTAGGAGAATACTATACTCTATGATAAATTTTAAATCCAAGATGGCCGCCACCACAAAATGGCAAAATACATTTCGTGTCGGGGGTTTTCTAAATTTTTAATTTAGGTTAGGTTAGTTATAGCATGGATTTATACATAAGCTGACCCGACAAACGTTGTTACCCTTATAATGAATATTATAATAAGTGTTTTTCTATATCTATCCGTGAAAACCTTTAATTGGCTTAATGCTTAATTCCTAAGCTAACTATTAGTTTTTTTTGTATAGCTGTTGGTTTTCCAAAAAATAAATAAATAGTTTAGGGGTATTAAAAATAGATGTTGGCCAATTCCCAGACCTGCCCGATATGCACACAAAATTTAATACAAATCGGTCCAACCGTTTCAGAGGAGTGTGGTAAGAAACACCGTGACACAAGAATTTTATGTATTAAATTAATACGATGACACTAGGATTTTTGTGCATTTAAAAACACAGACTATTTATAGAAAACAATATTATAATACGAACATCACTAGCCCGCGACTTCGTTTCCGTAGGAGTTGAAATTTTTCCCCCGTTTTTGCAATATTTTTAATTGATACTCCGATCCTATTGGTCGTAGCGTGATGGTATATAGCCTTTTTCGTTAAGCAGGCTATCTAAGACTGAAAAAAAAATTTTTTTTCTACTCGGACCTGTAGTTCCTGAGATTAGCGCGGCCAACCAAATTCAAATTCAAATTCAAATTCAAATTCAAATTCAAATTCAAATTCAAATTCAAATTCAAATTCAAATTCAAATTCAAATATTTTATTTCAATTAGACCATATAAATAGGTACTTTTGAAACTTTAAATTAGTTGCACGGTTCCAAAAAAAGTGGGTCTTATGGAGAAGAGCCGGCAAGAAACTCCATAGATACTCTTTTTAAAAAATATGTGTGGTAACAGTAACAATTTGTTGTGAATAGTAATGAGGATGATGCAGCTTGATGTGTAGTTGCAGAGATTAAAGAGTAGGTAAGTATTACAATTGAAATTACTGCCATAGTAGTAAGAGCCGACCAGTCCCGACAGACAGCACCCGTTCACGAGCATGACGTGTGTATCGGCGCCGTTTGACTCAACCATGTTGTAGGGAATAAAACGACCCGACACACAGCGCCACCATCAGCAGGACATTTAAGTGAGAATGACAAGCTCAGACTGCGGGGCTATATATTTAAGTAACATCTAAGCCTGCAGAATACTCATACTTTACAGTTCATAATGCTAATTTATCAATAATAAAAGATTTACGGTAAAAAAAATCTCTCAATTTAAAAGTTCGCAGGTAAATTATTTAATGTTACAATATAAGATATAATTATTGCAATGTCAAGTAATAAATTATTGCAATGTCAAATAGTAATAATAAAATGAAACAAACAAACAAACTCCTCAGCTTTATAGTATTAGTATAAATTACCACATAATATAGTGAAAAAATAGTGTGATAACTATCAACCCGTTAATTATAATGAACCGGGATAAACGGCCTAATACAAGTTGGTTCACATGCCGTCGACATAATCCCTCAGGCATGCAGGTTTCCTCACGACGAGGTTTTCCTTCGCTTGATTAAAATGACTAGTGATAAAAATATGATTATTAAAAACGTCGCCTGTTTTCTCTCTTTAAGTTTTTCTTATTTATTGTACGTTTAGGAACCTACACTTTTTGTTTACTTGAGAATTATTTTAATAAATATCTTGGGACACTTTTTACACATCACTATCTAGTCCCAAACTAAGCAGAGCTTGTACTGTATGGGTACTAGACAATGGATATAATACTTATATACTTTATATACATACTTATAATAGGTACATAAGAAACACCCAGAAAAACACAAATACTTAAGTTCATCACATAAATATTTGTGTCCTGTGGGAATCGAACCCACGACCTCTTGATCAGCAGTCCGGTACTGGAACCACTAGACAGATGTCGTCAAATCAGTGGGTGTTTGTGTTTTGTTTGTAGGCCACATCAATATTTAATCCGTGTGGGAATGGCAGTCGAGCGCTGTGTTCAATCAATACGCCAACCGTCCCATCAAATATCCTAAATATCTTGAAAAGTTAGGTTTCTAATGTGGTTATCGCTTTGTCGCAGCGGGGATTAGTAACAGGAGCCCCACGGCACACCTGTGACACTCCATACAAACTTTCCAATACCGCTGCACACTACAATACCAAATGTCAAACTTGTCAAAATTACGTGCAAATGCAAATGTGTGCGTGAGAGTGCGTATGGTTTGTTGGCAGTACCTACGTCCGGCAAGAACAGCAGCAGAATGCCTGCTGGGGACCTGAGGTATCTGACGTTAGGGAGGGGCGGAGAGTGGCCATTCTGTATTATTTATTCTGTACCCACGGTGAAGCCAAGAAGAAGCCAGGTTGTAAAAAAAAAGGTTTCTAATATATGTCAGTAAATATTATTTCCCAAATTCTCACGCACGCCCCTTTGTGCGACGTCCGTGTTGCAAGTACTGGCAGCTCGCCGCACATCGCATGCAAGTTAACGACGTCATTAAAGCAGATGATTGCGTTACCTGTGCCATACGCATAGTGTTAATTACCAGTATGTTTACATGGAGAGTGCGACTTGGTATGAAGTAGTTGTTAGTGTGTCTTGTATACTGTTTTCAGTGAGGTAGTATTAAATGAAACAAAAAACCCGACTGCGTAAAAAGTACTAACTAAAAACCAAAAAACAAGCCTTGTGATGTTGGAAAATGTATTGCAGGCGGGACAAGCAAAGAAACAATTTTGTTTATGAACGAACAGCTTGTCCCGCCTGCAATACATCAATACGAATCTAATCTAATCACTTATCTAAATCGGTTGAGCCGTTAAGTAGTTACGACCGGACATAGGAACGGACATACATACATACATAATACATACATACGCGTCAAACATAACCCTCCTTCTTCGGCAGTCGGGTAAAAAAAATTGTTACATTCTCATTTTGTTACACTGGATGCTAGTGTTCTGAAGGGCGTGTAATAAATTATTTAACTTTACAATGCAATCGGTATTTTAACAAAGAATAATTCAATGATTTTTTTATCTGATAGAAACAATGAAACTAGCTTTCCGCCAGCGGCTTCGCTCGCGTGGTCTGGGTATCAATCTTAAAAACCTTGGTAAAGATGTAGCTTTCTAATTGTGAAAGATTTTTTCTAATCGATCCAGTAGTTTCAGAGCCTATTCAATTTAAACAAACAAACAATCACATATTTTCCCTTTATAGATTAATAAGAAACTTTCAGCTAGGTTGATTTCATAGGTTCATCATCATATCGGCCAAAAGAGTTCCACTGCTGAACAAAGGCCTGCTCAGATATAGCGGTATCCACATGGATCAGTCACATGCTACGTCCAACTAGATGGACAGATCCATCTCGTTGAAAATCGTCTGGCTCTTCGTTTACTTACGAACTCAAGAACCCTTTTTGCCTAGTGCTGATCAGTTCTACGAGCTATATGCCCTGCCCACTGCCTCTTAAGCTTGCTAAGCTTTTCAGCTATCGGCAACTTTTGTTGTTCTACGGATTTTCTCATTTCTGATTCGATTAGGTTCAGCTCAGGACGATTAGTCTGACTACCCCAAAATGATCAAAGTGGGTTAACTTTTCCTCATTAGTTGTCATATAGACATCAAGGTAATTGAGTTATAATAATAGCTAAGTCATAATAATGTCACTACTTGTGAAAATCTTAAAGATATCACTACCAAATGTGATACCTAATCCTATATTCTATGGTGTCTTATATAGATTCCATTACATTGAAGCACGGCGGCCATATTCACCTGTGTACCTACTGTTTATACCCATCATATTGTACTAATCCCCTTGTCAAGTTTATATGATTATGACCCCTATGATCGTTCTTAATGGTGTCGTCGATGGGGTAGAGTTATGTTTAATATCTGTGATTATGTATTTAATGTGAGTGTTACGGTATAATAGAGGTAATAGAGAAAAGTACCTTATTGTGCTCCTGAAATACATTATTGAAATGTATCTGTTTGATGATGAGAAGTTGATATTTAAACTTAAAGTCGAAATCATTTGTTTAAGATAGGGTACTAAGTAGTAACTTTTTTAATGTATTTTTTGCATTTTTTAAACAGCCCGCCGTGGACCAACTCCTGGTGATTTTATTTCAAAGAATAAACGGGGCAACAAACTTCCCAGGAACACATTTCTATCTGTTAAGAATGATTGAGCTTCTTTTTTACGTTATGTAAACTGCATGTATTTACTGTAATTATGCCTCTGTTTTTACCCGTCGCCGAAGGAGGGTAATGTGTTGCAGGCGGGACAAGTTATTAGTTTAGTCTAAATAATTATAAGCAATACTGAGTTATACACAAAATTGTCTTTGCATGTCCCGCCTGCAATACATTTTCCAACACTATACGCAGTCGGGTTTTTGTTTTATTTAATTAGTCGTTTTGATACATTTAAGTAAATCAATTTCAATCAACAATAACACTTATATCATACCAACATAACACTAACCTCTTGACTCTGAGTTATGACTACTATAATGACTTGTAATATTCGACACGCGTCGGTAATACCCGGTAATATCGGGTAATATTTTAACGGGACACTTGTGGTTACGTGTAATAAACCGATACCTACCAGATGCCTGCTTGAGGGGTGGCATAGATTAAGTTGGCAGATGCATTTATGCAGATGATACAGTAGGTTCTCGTCAATCTTATTGTGCGGCTTGAAGTTGGCACAAGCTAACTCCAACCCGGCCGTAAAATTCGGAGAAAGAAAAATATTCAATTAAAATGATTTCAAACGACAGCCTATGACTTAAGCTTTTAGTCCACTATTTTTCTTTTCATTTTGTTACGGCCGGGTTGAAGTTAGCTCGTGCCAACTTCAAGCCGGACAATAAGATTGGCGAGAACTATGACGATAGCTAACACAACTTGGAAGATAAATTCGGCATCGACGTGCAGTTTATTGAACCAGTTAAACTACTGATCGAAATCGTAACTTTAAACTTCGATTGTAGAAGCAAATGTAGATACACTCTTATACAGCATGAGGCAATAGAAATGTTTTGAATGATAATTTATATACGTTGAAATAAACGTGCGATTTTATCGCGGTATATAATAAATAAATAAATATCCTGGGACATTTTTACACAGCACCGTCTAGTCCCAAACTAAGCAGACCTTGTACTATGGGTACTGTAGACAATGGATAATATAATATATTATTTTAATCCCGATGCGAGAGAATCTGTAGAAAGTAGTTTTAGTTTTAGAAAGTCGTTTTATTTCGATAATACTCGCGTAAGTGTCAGAAACCATTTGATATAACCGATTATTATGAAAATATTATTGAAGCAGCTGTATTGTTGAATTGGTTCCGTTAATTTGGATTATTTCCGTTTGAGTACCTCTTTTAAAAACTCTCAATACATTGAGCACTAATATATTCTCAAATAGGAATAAAAAAAAGATACTATAAGAAATAGGGTGCTATAAAAATAGGTGCTCAAACGGGAATACTCCGTTAATTTTGTATCAGTTTCTAACGAATAGGTACTTACTTATTTTAGCAAGTGTCAACGGTTCAAAAACAGCAAAGGAAACAACCGTGATAATGTCATTTAAAACATGAATCATATCAATAGTACAATATAGGCATTTTTGAATAACAACAATAATCGCCTCTACCTTGCCATACTCTGTGCCATAACCGATGTAGTCAAGAGCGTATGACAGATGGCAGCGAGTGCGGTTGAGTTGCGTGACAAATGCGGCCGCACTGCGACCACGCGGCGTGGGCCCGGCGGACCCGGACGTGACGTGACGTCACCGACTATTCTGATGGCTATTGGCAGGGTTTATCGATTGAAAATGGAATTAATTTTTTAAAACTTTAGTTTAACTAATTTTTAAAGGTTTTCGATGTGGTTTTTTATTTTTAGGACACTGAAGGAAAGTACTTAGGCTTGGTTACATTTTGAGCAGAATTTATAAGTATATTTCAACATTTTAGTTTTAGTAATAGTTGTTTTCTCAATTCATCTAGCATATAGGTACATATAAATAAAAGCTTGTAAAAAACAAAATTAAAAACGGCTAGACTATTTTTTAATTTATTTATTAATTAACAAATACATATTTTATCTACTATTCTCCCCTTTTTAAATATAGTATACCTACAGCAACCAAATAAAAGAACCAATAAATACAATATTTTACTTAATAGTTGCTTAACCGAGGACTTATATCCCGTTGACTGTAACAGCTCCCTGGTCTGCACATTATCAACATTTGCTGAGGCCGTTCCTTTTGTCACACTCATCAAAATTAATAAATATAAAAATTTGGTAAACATTGTAAAAATTTAACTACTCTTGGGATCAGGAGTAGGAAAACATTAAAAAAAAAGAAACACTCGAAAGATAACCTAACTTTTATTTACTTAACAACAATATTTAATTTATAACGGCCTAAGCGGAACAATCAGTTTTGACACACAACAAAACAATACGAAAATAGGAATATCCAAAAGTGGCTCACGTATCCCGTAGCGACGCACTGAGTAACTTTTACAACTACAATATCGATGTATCCGAGTCGAACGCCAACGAGCAAATGCGCGCGCCTACGGTGTGCGTCGGCTTATATACACTTAGTCTTCATAAGTGGGGGAAACGGCTAATACGGCCTCTCCTGACATAGGGTTGTCCTCAACCCTGGAGCGTGGTGTAGTGCCGCTGGGACCAGGAACGGCTTCCTCGGGATCTGCTTCCAACGAAGGCATGGAGCGCTGTACACTTGGTCCCTGTGCTGCGGGGAGTGATGATCCATTATCAGGCTCATCATCTGTAAATAGATTCTCTCTTTAATAGGGTATCCAGTACGTAAGATTGTCACCTAGTCTAGCATTCTCCTTTCATTATAACTTTCACTTAATTCATTCATCACTCAATCATGTCAACACAACCTGACAAGCTTCACCTCAGAGACGTCTCAAAATAATGAAAACAAGGCCCTGTTACTGCTCGTGGTCTTCGATGTGTCATGGAATCACCAGCCACTCCGTTTCGCCACTCGGTGACGGAGTAAGTCAGCGCACCCACCAGGTGCTGTATGCCGTCCGCCCAAGTGTACAACTGACACTGCACGGACCAGTCCACTTGGACTCCAGGCAGACACACACATTTTGTGAGGCCTCCTGCAGACGATCTCATCGTCTACTCACTCAGTGATATTCACTGTAATGAGTCTGCCGGTCGCCGAAGCGAGACCGAGGGCCAAAGCCCACGTATCTGTTGATACGTCTGCCGACCGTCAAAGCGGATTCGAAATACGCATCGAAAGACACGTCTGCCGACCGTCAAAGCGGATTCGAAATACGCATCGAAAGATACGTCTGCCGACCGTCAAAGCGGATTCGAAATACGCATCGAAAGATACGTCTGCCGATCAAGACATTGTATCTCAGTCCACACACAACTCACAGAGCCGCTAACAACCATTCCCACCCTACTTAAATAACGATGGTGTGTAGTGTATAATTGTTATTGAATTTAAACCTAATGTAAAGTGTGGAGGCTACACCTACACGCATAATTATGTTGATGTGTACCTACGGTGTTATTAAGTTAAAAGCTAACAGTGTATAGGAATAGCAATCAACGGAATGCAAGCAATGTTTGCGGACCAAGACAAAGTCGATCGAGTACTCACTGTCGAAGAACGCAGCACACGTCTCCGGACACCACTCGCCTCGCCAGGGCACCATAAACTGCGCCGCAGCTTGCGTCGTTTTGCCATAGCTACCGCTCAACAGCGTAAGCTCATAACGACCGCTTGGCAGTATGCTGACCACCTTATAGGGCCCACGCATTCCTGGATCCAACTTGCCTGTAGACTGAGAAAATTTTATTACAAAAACTAAGTCTCCAAGGGCAAACTTGCGGGGTGAGCGCCTGCTCTGATTAGCATACTCATCTTGGCAAGCCTGGTTCTTCCTCAGAAGCTCCTTGGTTCTGCTCCTGGTGATTTCGCGCAAGGCCTCTCTATTTGGCCTTGAGTTTTCAGTGGCGATATCACGTATTAAGGAGCGAATTATTGGTGTCGTCGCTTCAGTACCGATTAGTAGGTTAAGTGGAGAGGTATGTGTTGACTTTTGCTTGGTAATATTCAACACTAGTTGGAGTTTCCACAATACCTCGGACCAAGCTGAACCTCTGTGGTTAGTCTCGACGCGTATCATATTTAGGACGGTTCGTACGTACCTCTCCACTTGGCCGTTTGCTTGGTGCATTTCGGGGGTGATATAGTGGAGCTCACATCCCATATCGTTAATCCAGGAAACAAATTCTCGTGACTCAAACATTCGACCTTTATCACTAACGATAAGTCGAGGAACACCAAACAACGAAACCGCCTGAGTTACCACCCGTCTCAGTTCATTTACATCTTGACGAATTATGGGGTAAAAGGAGGCAGTATTTGGTAAATGCGTCCACTACAATTAGCACAAACTTAAAGCCCTCAGATGGAGGCAGGGGACCTAAAGCGTCTATGTGCAGTGTATCAAAGGGGGTGTCTGGTTTCTCCCAAGAAGTTATGTATTGTTGGGGTGCCCTAGGTACACGTTTCTTTGATATGCAAATCAGACAGTGGGCTACATATTTGGAAACGAATTGTCGAAGACTGGGAAACCAAAAATGTTTAAGAATGAGGTCAGTGGTTTTATCCACCCCTACGTGCTCGTGCTCATCATGAAATATCCTCAAAAGGCTCAAACGGTGCCCTTTGGGGATGAAACACAAAAGCCTAGCTTCCTCACCAACGGGAGTATATCGGTAATACAGTAAATCGTTACGTTCGACGTATCTACTGGCATCTAAACTACCGTCTCTTAGCTTATCTAGAAGCTTCTGAGTCTCCTCATCCGCTGCTTGAGCTATTTGAGCCCAATTACGTGGCTTTGATATCTGGTGAGCTAAAGGTATTGCAGGCGGATTGCGGCTCAAGTAGTCGGCGTGTGGCATCATTATCCCCTTACGGTATTGGATTGTAAAATTAAAATCTTGGAGATAAATCCACCATCGCGCGACTCTGGGGATGAGATCTTTTTTGCGTTCGGTAGATTTTAGAGCATTACAGTCGGTGACGATGACAAATGTCATTCCCACCAGGTAATGCCGGAAATGATGTAGAGCTTTGACGACCGCAAGAGTCTCAAGCTCGTAGGAATGATACCTACTTTCTGCCCCTTGAGTAACTTTGCTAAAATAGCTAACAACACGTTTTTTACCATCTGGATGTAATTGAAAGAGTACGGCCCCATAACCAATACTGCTAGCGTCAGTATGAACCTCCGTGGGCAGCTTATGATCGAAAATGGCCAAAATTGGCTCGCTAGTCAAATGCCCTATGAGATCCTGACGTACTTTTTCTTGTTCATCACCCCAATAAAAGGCAACGTCCTTTTTCGTTAAAAGGGCAATGCATGCGGTTTTACGAGCATAGTCCTTGATGTAGCGGTGAAAATAGCCAGCAAGACCAAGAAATTGTCTTACCTGCTTCACGTTCTGTGGTGGTGATGTGTTTACCAAGGCTTCCACCTTCCTCGGGCTCGGCTTCACCTGACCTTGGCTTACCACTCTTCCAAGATACTCAACCTCGGTGGTGAGAAAAGTACATTTTCTCAAGTTGATGGAGAATCCCGCTTGAGTAAGTGTCAGCAGTACACGATGTAACAGCTCAATACCTTCTGAAATCGTGTGACTTAGAAGCAACACATCATCTACGTATACAAGTACATTGCCTTCATTTATGAGTGTTCGTAAGGTATCGTTTATGATTCGTTGGTAGGTGATTGGTGAATTGGCTAAACCATATGGCATTTTTATATACTCGAAATGATCTTCAGGGGTCACAAAACCTGTTAAATGGATGCACTCTTCCTTTATCGGTATCTGGTGGAAACCAGTGGCCATGTCTAGACTGGAGAAGAATTTGGAGTTTCCAAGACGATCGATGTGGTCATCGATCAAAGGAAGGGGGTAGCGATCCTTTATAGTGATCCTGTTCAAAGCTCGGAAATCGACGCAGAGCCTATCTGTCCCATCACGCTTTTTAACCAGTATGATCGGGCTAGCATATTCTGATTGTGACCGCCTGATGATACCTTTGTCTAATAAATCTGAAGTTATGTTGCGTACCTTCAACCTCTCCTGGTAAGACAGCTTGTAGGGCCTGTAGACTACCGGCGTGTGGCTGGTAAGTTTTATCTCCATCTCACCAGTTTTCACAGTTGTTGTGGCAGTTCCAGCAATCAAAAACTCTGTAAACTTATTTATTACGACCATTAAACTGTCACGTTCCTTACCTTGCAATGGCGTATTTACTTCGGTGCATTCGTCAATTTCTGTAGTATTGACAACCTTTATGACCTTAGAATGAGTAAGGTATTGCTTCTTAGTACGCACATACGTCACTCCGTCCCGATTAAGAACGTCAGTACCAATAATGACTGGGAAGTTCATGCAAGACGCAGGCACTATTACTAAATCAACCTCAACGGAAATGTAGTCGAATTCTATAGTCACCGTAACAAAAGATGTGGAAACAATTTCCCTATCGCTAATTCCTTTAAGCACACAGTGTCTGGTCTTAGGTTGACGCGGGACGTACTTGATGACATCAGATGAAATGAGTGATATATCTAAAGCACCACTATCAATAAGTACGTCCATGGGTATTCCTTCAACAACAGCTGCGACAACATCGCTGTTACTTTTTGGGTACTTGGACAAGTCAGAACACAAGTTAACTCTAGGCTGATTGCGAGATTCGGATCGTGCTTTACTAAAGCACACCTCCTCTGTATGGCCCCGCTTTTTACAAAACGTACAAGTACTAGTCGAGGGTAATTTTGAGGAATTACTAGGGTCTGAATTCATTTGAGGGAACATGCGTTTCTTAGGGCAGTCATTTCGAACGTGACCTTTCCGGCCGCAGTTGAAGCAAGGTTTGTCACTAATATTGATAGGCCTGCTATTATGGCGGTGTTTCTGGAAGGTAGCTTGAGGACGCTTATCGTTATTAAATCTGGCGGGTTTTGAATAAATCGACAAGAACGACACAAGTTTGTCGGCAGTTAGTTCGGCGTTGGCCGCAGCTGCACGTATCTGAGCATTATCGATACCACGTATCACAATGAGCGTCCTTAGTTCCTCGCTCAATCCTTGTATTATCCTAAGGCGCAACAAAGTGCGTCGGGCATATTCAGCGTAAGTGGTATATTTGTCAGACGTATTTTTCATAGCCTCAAATAAAATATTGGCAAAATCTAATTTACTGGGGCAAAGCGGTGTAAATTCTCGCTTAAAGTTAGTCCATGTACGATCGTTGGTTACCCATTCGGCCAACCAGACCTTAGCGTCCCCCTTAAGGCATGAAGCCACACGCGACAAGCATTCATGGTCACCCCAATTATTCGCATCTCTAGCACGTTCCACTTCCTCACACCACGTATCTATGTTGTGAAGGGTCGGGTCGAAGGTAGAGACAAAATAACTGCGGGACTTGTTTGGGCGAATCGTATTAATTGCATCTATCAAGGCTTGGGCAAAGGTAGACGCCTCAGAGCGCTGAACAGAGTCAGGAGATTGACGACAAACTTCCGAGATTACCGGGCATGCTGGTACTAAACCGATAGGAGGCGTATGCGACTCTTCGGGCAGATGGGACTTGTCCTTACTAGGAACCATATCTTTAGTTACTTGACCCGGCGCGGACGGCCCGGTAGCCGGAGCATGGCATAGTTGGCATTGTGAATTCAATAAGCGGCAGTCACTTCCTACTTGATTACTACTCCGGCCACCGCGCGATCGGCGAGATCGTGAACGTCGCGGACGGCGGCGGTCAACACTCGACGAGCCCGATCGAGGCCTATGGCTATAACGCGAGCGCATGCGGTCCCTATTATTGCGTCGTGGCGATCGACTCCTTGACATACTACGCGAGCGAGATCGTGAACCACTTTGACACGAGCTAACCTTTAAACTACTGCGCGATACACTTCGCGGGCGGTGACGCGTCCTGATACGAGAGCCACGTTTAGAGCGGCGCTTTGATCGCCCACGTGAAATAGATAGTGGCATTATGAGAACAAAACAATGTTAAAGTACTCACGTGAAATCACACAACACAATAACACGAAAACAACAAAAAAAAATTAACTGTGGGTAGAATTGTTCCGCTTAGTCGTGCTTTATTCGTGGGCTATGTTAAAGGTTGCTTATCCCACTTCTGATCTTGGGATCAGGAGTAGGAAAACATTAAAAAAAAAGAAACACTCGAAAGATAACCTAACTTTTATTTACTTAACAACAATATTTAATTTATAACGGCCTAAGCGGAACAATCAGTTTTGACACACAACAAAACAATACGAAAATAGGAATATCCAAAAGTGGCTCACGTATCCCGTAGCGACGCACTGAGTAACTTTTACAACTACAATATCGATGTATCCGAGTCGAACGCCAACGAGCAAATGCGCGCGCCTACGGTGTGCGTCGGCTTATATACACTTAGTCTTCATAAGTGGGGGAAACGGCTAATACTACATATCATATTTCTTTTGTTTGTGTGTGGCAATAAACTTTTTCTATTCTATTCTATTTCTTAGATGATATAAACCTTCTTCGGTAGTCGGGTAAAGATTTAAGTGGTCGTATTTGTTAGCTGGACAACGAAAGTATGAAAATTTTCTGTGACGCTATCCATCGGTAGCTTATACCTACTGGAGTATTTCACAGTCTTCACTATTTAACACAAAACTCAAGTGCGTATCACATATTACGGCCCGTAATTACTTCTTCCCTTCAAAAACTGCCACGCGTCCCACATAATAGCATACATGCGATAATTTATCGCTTTTGCACAATTTTTATAGCCTGCTGTGTTTAACGTGTCTGCTTCCAACGATTATGAACGGAGCAATGATGTTTGCCGACCCCCGTTTGTGGTAGCGTGAGGGTAGGACATCTGGTTGATGTATGTGTTAAGAGTTTGTTGGGTGTGACTGTGTATCATTTTGGTGTGTCAATAAAAAAGTAACTACTTTTTTTCTAATGCTGTAGTTTTAGGGCCTGTTTTACAGCTTACTGATAAGTTTCCGTTAAATTACTTGGCAGATAATTTCATACAAATGTTCTATTTTTTAATTTAAACGGCGGGTAGCGGGTATTTTACGTTTTATGTGAAATGCAATAAATTATTTAAGTGGTGTATCAGTAACCTGTTAACAATGAATTAGCAACGGAAAATCCCCTTCTTTAATACATTATTTAAAATAATAACTTTTTGGGTAATGTATCCTGTTTAATAAGTATAATAAGTATTATACGGAAAAATAATTGTTTGTTTATTAATTTTATTACGTGCCTCCGCCTTACTCATTTACTTTATTAATTAGATATCATTATCACTTTAAAAAACTGACTCAGAAAAGGTACCAATATTTTTATTGAAGCTTAAAATAGCAACTTTTCTGAGTCAATTATGTACGTACCTAAAAAAATTTTTCAATGACTTACCTCACTTCTTAGTAACGGTATTAACAGCTCTAAGTATTCTCCAGAAGTAGCAGTCCCCTCATGTTGCATTACATAGCGTACATTATAAAAATGGATGGAGAAACTCAACGTTATTTATATTAAATTATGAGGAGACACACCCCTACGGAATGTGGTAACTATGTTGGTATGAGCACGATTATCACATATTTCTGCAATGATCAAAATTGTAGGAAATTGTTTGTCTGTGAGGTTATTAGATTTTGCAACAACATTAAAAAATCATCCATATTATGTAGGAATGGATGGATGGTTTTTGAATATCTATGACAATCGTTAGTGGAAGTCAGAAGCCCAAAAAGCCTGACAACCAGTCTGTCCTCCGAATATTGCCTAGAAATTGGGTTGCGAAGGTCCGATGGCAGTCGCTTCGTGTAAAATGCTGGTATTCAGCCGCATCTGGTTAGACTGGAAGCCGACCCCAACATGGTTGGGAAAAAGGCAAGGAAGAAGAAGGATGGATGGTTTTTGTAGGATGCTTTTTTTTACACACAACAGTGATATTAGATAGGTTAGATAACTTACTTACCTTAACAATATAATTTATTATTTTAGTGTTATGAAATAAGACTAATTAGCCAAGCTATCTACTTATAAATATCGAAGGGTTGTGTATTGACCTCCACGATTCAACCAATTTTACTATAGAAAGATGCAAAATAAAACTAACAAAAATAAATACCTACATTTTCTTGCCGGTTTTTCTTTATAAGACCCATCACTCAACTTTTGGATGTTCTAAAAGTGCCTAAGTACTTCTATGGTCTTGAAATTAAACATTTTGGGTGTTCACAGCTTACTATAATCCCCGATAAGATCCGTTAAATTAGCTGACAGATAATTTCATACAAAGTTTGTTCTATTTTTTAAATTAATTCGGCAGTTAACGGTTGTCCAGGAAACAGGCTCTTTGACTTTTAACTTTGACACATTTCTTGTTTACAACATTTACTCCAGGTCAATGTGGGCGATCTTTCTCGCTCCTCCCATGACCATAAGGGTCATAAAGGGCTCAAGACGACATTGTAAATGTCTATAGCATTTCCCATTTCAGTTTCACCACATTTTCGCAGTCAGCACAATAACATTTTATCCTTAATTTTAACTTTTCAAATTTTAATTTCTGATGTCTCTGGTCTAGTGGTTCGAGTACCGGAATGAGTCATCAGTATGCTTAAATATTAGCTAATACTAGCTAAGCTAGAGTGTCCACATAGGTATTAGGAAAACAGCTTCAATTAGCTTAAAATTCGCACTCATCCGCTGCCACAACAAACGTCTAACAAAACACTCAACAATTTGAATATTATAAACGTTACAAAATTGCAAACAAACTCCATCGAAACGTAACTACAAAAGTATGATTTTATCGCGATCGACGTCTCGAACGAGTCGTCTCTTAGTGACCAAGTTTCGATAAGTTTTCGCATAAATTATATTAGATAAGCGAAAATATTGTCTTCGGCGGCATATTTTCGGTATCTAAGATAAAAAGTTTGCCCAAACAATTCGTAAGTTGTCAGTCTCTGTGTGTCATGATAGGCCAGTTGTTTTGTTGAGTGTAGTACCCCTGTTTACTTTCTTGATATTGTGGTTGTATGATTTGGGTCGGTAGACCTCAATTCTATAATTCAACTACTTTGCTATCGTATATTTTCATTTGACAGTTTTGTGTAAACTTTTGTGCATAAGAACCAGATTAAACGGAAAATGGATTTAAAACATTAAGTGGTTTTTATTAAATTCAAGCAACTCGTCCCTACTTCGTCCGAACATAGTTCCCAGTCGATAGCGTTAACTATAAAATTATAGTCCTAATTCTGCCAATTACACAAAAACTTAATGCATTATACACCTTAACCTTTCTCGTGCATTGCCAGAATCACTCATCCATCGTTGAAAACAGTATGAAAATCGGTTCTTTCCTTATGGAGTTTATTGCGTTCAGACATACTGACACGGCGACTTTGTTTTACAATATTTTATGCAGTGTAGTTTATATTACGTCGTACTACGAGTAAGAAAGAGAGGGTATATTATCATACTACAATTAAAAGGGAACCTTTAAAAAATTCTATAAAATATGATATTCAAGAATTTAGAATTTAGAATGCATTAAGTATATAAGTCTAAGATCCGAGCCTAATCTGGCATCAAAATCATAATTATCTGTCATCAATATCATCATGATCCTCCATCCATCATGATCTTGTTCTGTTATTATATCGACATCTTCTGGCATCAAAACCATTATGGTCCGGCATTAAAATCATTATCATCGGGCATCAAAGTCGTCATCATTTCACTATGCATCTAGCAGAGGCGGCACGACAGCCCGTCATCGCGGGTCGTGCATAAATCCAAATGCGCTGCGCGTGAAATAGAAACCCCGCATGGCGCTGTTGCCTGTCACTTGCATAATACATAATATTATTCACTGGTTGGGCTTTCTTTGGGCTACAATTTTATCAAGAGTATACAAAATCGATTTTTATCCCAATTGCACGAACAGAAGCTTTTTGTACATTGCAATCTGTCAATTGGAAAGTTTTAATTAATTTCAAGACAAGGTGAAGGGACATCGACGCACAAACGTCGAGACAAGATCAAAAATAAAATGACCTAGATCATTCTTGTAGAAAATGATCGGTTATTACAGATATTGTCATTTTTGAGCGCGCAGTGTTTTGCTAAAACGCTTCGCGGTGAATGTTATCGCGCGCGCGATCCTATATATATGAAATAATGTTTTTTTTTATATAAATCTATTCGTGTAAATAGAAATAATGTTTTTTTACGCATTCAAGTAAAAAAAATTGAAAGATTGATGAAAAAAGTTACGGAAAATTTCAACGCAGGGGGGGGGGGTCCAGAATCATGTACTGAACTCATGGTATTCGGATGTGCGCGATGTCCCTTCCACCTTGTATATTATAAGAAAAAGTACCTTACACACAAAAACATTAATAAAAAATAATTAACCGTTATTTATTATGTTCTTCAAACGGTTAGGCAGAGGTAAATTAATGTGCACCTAACGTTCGCCGGTATGTTAGTTTATGTCCCATGTAATGGCATTAAAATCTGGCATCAAAATCATTATAATCTGTCATCAAAATCATCACCATCCGGCATCAAAATCGCCATTATATGGCATCAAAATCATTATGATCCAGCATCAATATCGTCAATATCAGGCATCAGAATCGTCATCATCTGGCATCAAAATCATCATTATCTGTCATCACCCAACGTTCGCCGGTAATGCAATGGGGGCAAACCTATTGACATTAACCGGGCACAAATCCATACTGGACTGCTACTGAGAATTCTTTATCATCATCGGCACTAATTCTTCCACTGCTGAGTAGACCTCTTTTAGCGAACGGTACATAGCCCGATCTTCAGCTATTCCAACCAGTCACTGTCAGCTGCCTTCGGCGAAGTCAATCCACCTGTTTCCCACCCACGATTAGAATGCAACCTATGCGAAAATGTGCAGTATGCGGGTGCATATATGACTATTATTGCCATCCTTTTCGTTTCCCTACAATTTTTTGCAAATTAGAGCAGGAAAAATATAGTTTTATGAATTTCCATCGCAAAAAAATCGCTAAATGTAGTTTGCACACCAAGTGTGCAAACTACATTTACTGGGATAATCAACAAACATTACAGGGTTGCTTGCTGGACCCATTTGGCAAAACAAAACAATCAGTCTACAAAATTACTTTATTCTCGCGGACCACAAAATCCAAATTGAAAATTGGACTAGTAGACAAGTGAAAAACTACAACATTTCCCTTGTTAAAACACACTATAACTCTAGCGGGTCGGGTCTGCATTTCCGCGTGAAGATGAGACCGCCACGTCTAAGAGATTTATATGCCGCTTACGGAAATTGACTGGGAAACTAATACTGGAGACGTCGTGATGTGTTTCCTTATTAATTTTAGTTTTGCATAATGTGACGGGAGTTCGTGAACTAACATTAATCATTCAAATACAACATACATACATACCCTGTGGAAAAAAGGGAATAAATAAATATCCTGGGACATTTTTACACAGCACCATCTAGTCCCAAACTAAGCAGAGCTTGTACTATGGGTACTAGAAAATGGATATAATACTTATATACTTTTTTTTGTTTCAGAAAACACCCAGACCAACACAAACACTTAAGTTTAGCACAATAAATGTTTGTGTCCTGTGGGAATCAAACCCACGACCTCGTTATCAGCAGTCCGGTACTCGAACCACTAGACCACAGATGTCGTGAGTGACGGGTGACCCTTTTTCCACATTCCACGGGGGTATGCAGTAACTAGAGACCGCCAATAGCTACGACTCTTACATACTTTAGCTTCTTTCTCAAATGCAACACTTGGATAAATTTATTCCCTCGTAGCAGTTCCGCCTTGGACCACTAGCCAGCACAGTTAGCCTAGTACGATCGGAGTTCTGGTTTGATTCCCTGGTCGAGCATTGTTATAGAGCTTTTCTCAATAGCAGTTCGAAGTTTGGAGTTGAGCCCGTTTACTTGCAATTAGCTCGCCCCATATTACATGGGACCTCAACATACCGGCAAACTGTAGGTGTACATCTTTGCCTTACCCTTTGGGGTATAGGGGAGATACCTAGTAAAAACATATTGTTCAGTCTCCAAAATAATACCTCAGCCTACTTTTTTATGGAAAACAGATGTAGGCAATGTATCCTGAAAAAGTTTTCTTTTACAATTACAGATCTTATAACCTACACAACAAAGATTAATGACATAAGTATTGTATTATCTCGCACCGGTAGTACATTTCAAGGCTATTCCAGACACCCAACAATAAGCACTTAGTATCCGAAAATAAGAATCATTTCTCTATCAGTATATCAACGTTGAGTTGATATAAAATGGCCGCTATTCCCACTGAATCACCGCGGGACGTTGACAAACAGTTTTTGGTGAAAAAGAA
This sequence comes from Acronicta psi, assembly GCA_946251955.1. NCBI lineage: Eukaryota > Metazoa > Arthropoda > Insecta > Lepidoptera > Noctuidae > Acronicta > Acronicta psi. The sequence continues at coordinate 15,156,013 of OX276470.1, read as the reverse complement.
GTATTTTTCCACGATAAAATTCGGGGTGACGGGAGACGATAAATTTCTCTTCGAACGTCACACTGAGGTGATTTTCGCCCTACTTTAATATAAGAAAACCGATTTAAGATGAAATTCGGTATATTTGTCAGGTTAATAATAGGTCACCTTTGTGATTTGGTCGTAGGTGATCGTTATTGAGTCGACTGGATTTTAAAATGATCTCGATTTATTACGAATGAAAAAATTGTGAAGACTATCAGCTACGGAAAGACGCTTCAGTAATCTCTCAATATAGAGTGGTTGTTGTAACAGTAAAAAAAAACATAGGCTTACTACCATAGACTATCTCTAAGGATCCAGCCTGAGAGTCGATCACTTACAAACCACTGAAGTTTTTACAAGAAGTACGAGAAGAGAAGACTGTTTCTCTTGTGCAGCAGTAGGTCTATTATTATACCTACCTAATTTTCAATACCAAATAACAGGTTTTGCTTGATACATAGGTATTAGTAGGTAGGTAGTAGCGATACCGCGATGTCATCTCTCAAGATCTTAGTTGTTAAGTCTCATTCCTAAAACCTTGAAGGATGGTCGTGAAGAAGCAGTCTTCCAATTTATCTCTACGGTCGGCAATATATTAACTGAATATTTTTTTGTTACAGGTGTTCATCAGCAGCAATCACTTTCCATCGGGTAAGTGAACATTCTAGATTTTTTTCAATAATTGTTTTATTTAATTTGTTATTTTTTTTAGTAAACAACGCGTATGTGAGAGTTAGAAGACTATTCTATGTGATATTGATTTTCTGTATTTCTTTTCTTATTGGAAAACATTCGGCATATTTTATTATTAGCTCTATATCTACCACAAGTTCATGCATACTTTTTGTTGTTGGTAGTGGAAACCTTCAAAATGCTGCCAGTCTTTGGGGATTAGATCGGGATAGTGGTGGGGTATGTGGGATATTAATACTAAAATCACCCAGTGGTCATTATGAGCACATTGAGGGGGGAACAAGATCAAACTAAGGGCCGGTTTCAGCCGCTAAATGCCGAATAAATTAAAAAATGGAACAAACTTTGTATGATATTAAGTGCCAGCTAATTTAGCAGCAGCTTATCAGTAAGCTGTGCACCAGGCCCTTACACTCATAAATCAAAATCCATATTCACATAGGGTGTAAAACACATACACAGACTGCAGAAACTTAACGCCAAATTAAACCACCGTTTGGCGGCCAGGGTGAATAAATTTGTGCCAATATGTTGCTGAGCTAAACTCTAAACGATATTAGTTTGAATAGTTTTTAAATACCCGCCTACTGGGCTAGTTTAGGCAGACTGTGAGGGGAATGTATGGAGAGGTTTGACCATGTGTGAAGTGATTGTGTTTTTAGTATATAATGCAGTCTATAATTATATTGCCTATATTTTGTTAAGTCATAAAACGTATAAGAATACTGATTTCTGACACTTACGCGAATACTAGACATTGAAATAAAACTACGTTCTGCGTGAATCGGATTGCAAACAATTAACAAAAATGTAGGGTAGCTGTTAGTAATTGAAATTTCAAGACGCCTACCACCTTAGTCACCCGTGACCATGGACGCTGTAAAGGGTCCGAAACGTCGGGATTAAAATAATATCAATATAACGCGATACAATCCGTTAAAAGTAGTTTTATTTCAACGTATAAGAATTTCCAAAATTTTGAGTTGAGTTTTCAGACTATTTATTACCAAAGTTCGTTTTTAAAGTGCGATAGGACATACTTAAACAAGATATCGAAGTTACGAGGCAGCCTTGCAATGTAGATAGTACAAAAGTATTTAACAATATTATACCTTTTTCCAACTAACCGACATACGACCAAACAGTACCTAATCAAATAATTATGGCGTAATACAGAACCAGTAAAAATGAGAAAGTAACACAAATGAGATACCAAAGCTAAACCAACACTGGTGGCCGAAAAAATTCGGTCACTACATCAGCAACATTGTCCGTACACTGTCGAGAGAATGGCCGGCAATTTCAATTTACGAGTGGCGATGCTATAAAATTGGCACGTGATCGCGTCGAGACAAATAAGTGGATATCGCTTATATGTGTATTAGTAATATTGCTCGGCAGTGCAGGGTTGGGAATGGGGAGAAACGGGAAAATTGGACGTGAAGATGATTTGTTTGAATTCTGGGCATACAATACAATTCTAGTGGAAAATATTGTTCTGGAAAGTTGACAGTTTTACGAAAAAAATACTTTAAATCGCATGTTTATAAACATTAATCTTATAATGCATGTTTATAAACCATTATCTTTATAAAGATGTTACAAGTTAGCAAAATATGCTTACGTTTAGATTATTATTTTTTTGTTTATATTTTTTACGGTCAAGGCAACCCTACCATAATTAAGAGATTATTCTAAAATAAACAAAAATTTTGGATACAGTAATAATAATAAGAGGTCCCATTTCCCAAAGGTTACAACAAAATTTTATTTTCCATTATCACTCAACATATTGCAAAATACAGCTTCAGGGAATACAAACATTTTCTCGCAGTAATAGCCATAAAATTGCATCTCAAACACATACACTTATAGTGTGACCTCAGCAATAAGAGAGCCCTTCAAAATCCATAACTTTTGTGCCGTGGGGTTCCGGCCCCTGTACTTGAACAATACACAAATTGCAATTCTAACGCTGGGTACAATTTACAGCGAGCTCCTTGTCTAGTCGCATAGAGTAGTTATATAACAGAGGCAGCTTGGAAGTAGATTGTGCTGTATTAATGGCGCCCCTGAGAATAGAGAAATTGTTTAGGATAGGATTGCTTCTCTTGATTAATTTGTTTGTAAATTGCTGCTTTATCATTGAATGTTTTCTTAAATAGAGAATAAGAAATATCAATGATTAAAATAGTTAGTAGTCACATTTTCAACAAAAACCTAACCCGATGTGGATCTTTTATATCATGTCTTCAAAATATTTGATCTGGAGCCTTTACTATTAGATACAGTGCTTATAAATAGAGATTATATAAGTTCTAACGTTCATGAAGTATCAGGCTTTCTTATACCACTAGGTATTACTCTTTTTGTATCACATAAAATGTAAATGCTAATTAACGTCGCATAAAGAAATACTGAACTCACTACCTCCAGAAGACCATTGATTGATTAATTTAATAAAGCTATCTAAAACCGCATGTACTCTTTCTTAGCTGCTCTGTGTACGACCTTGGGATAGGCCAAGAGCCCGGGTGCGAAAAGTAGCAGATGCTGTTAACGCAATTTAGATAATCGTTTGCGTAAATAAATAGCTGTCGAAACTCAATTAGGGTACTGTAGTGTACGGGCAAGCCACTCGTTCTGTGGGAAGGCAAGTTTGCCAAACATCTGTTGTAATTTATACGTCATTTTATACACTGACAGAAATGTCCCGCGGTTCCCTCTGATTGAAATAGCCGATGAATTTGGAAAATATTTGCGAGTTAGGATGATACTTAATGATTCGAGACTTAATATAATTTAGGAGCAACGAGTAAGTGGTTAACACAATGAAAAAAAATTAAGTAAAAGGCACGAGCCTAAAAATTAAACGTCAGTAAAGCTCCTTGCGATATCAGCCTACGTTAAGTTCTATAAAATACCCATTACTATTGTTATAAAAAAAATTTGCAAGTGTATCTGTGAAAGAAAATGATATACCCTCGTGAATCCGATGACTGGACAATACGAAGAAAGAGGTACTGGTGTGCAGTTTTTAGTAGAAAAATCTCCGAAGTGCCCTGTGGTTTCCTATTGCTTGCGAATGGAGGAATTTAATGCTCCCGATCTGTTGTAGACGCACGGAGCGCTCGCTGCAGTACCGTTACCAAGACTCGGTAACTTTAATAGTTTCCCGTCCGACCAGACAACGGTAGGTAGTAGGTAACAGTAGGTAGCACTTTGCCTCTTGTAGGGGTCCAGCTCTAAATTGTGCTGACTGTAGGATATGGGAAAGAAACTGCTGTTTTAGACGGTACGAGATTGATATACGCTACGGCCTTTTTACGGCCGGAGAAACCTCCATGAGTACTACACTTAAAAAATGTGATCTATCTAATGAATTTTAATTTCACGAAATAGCTCCTTCCAATATCTAGAAATGTTTTACATTTTCAACTCGTACAAACATGGAGTAGATCCATGCCATCAACATACTATCAATAGACCCAAATAATTTATGACCGAAACCCCCGAGATCCCAAAATCAGCATTTAATAAAAAAATATACTCGTATCCATGACTCACAGACCAGATTCTGTATAGACAAAGCAGTGTTGCCAGTTGAAATATAACCAACAAGGTACCTTGGACATGTTTTGAATTAGTTACCGACTTTGATATACTGTTATATATTGTTCCATTGCTCATGACCTTGGCTGAATGGACTTGTTAGATAAGAAACTATGTTTGCTGCAAAGACTGCCTAATATATAAAGTTCCACGTTGTTATTTGGTTATATTATATGAGATTAAAAGAAAATAGGGTAGACGTTGATAATTTGGAACATATGAGAATAATAACTTCTGTCATTTGCACATAATTGACATTGAAATAAATTATTTTTCGGTTTATTGATATTATTAAACCCTTAACGTTTCAGATCCTTTACAGCATACATGGTCGAGGGTAAAATGAGGTAATATAGTACTTATCTTAAATTGTCATATTAATAAACCATTTATCATATATATTGATATTATGTATACAAAAATTATTGCTAGAATTGAGACAATAACTAAGACTGACTTCGTAAAACTTTGTATCAATTTTCTAGTTAAAACAACGCCAGCACACGTTCTATAACTCACGCCAAAAAACTCGAAATAAGTATGTAAGAGTTCAATTCATTTATTTTTCCCGAACAGCAATCTATTAAGGGTGCGATAAGCGAGGGCTGCGTTGAAATAAATTGATTTTATTCAAATTTCTATTAAGGCACCGGCTCGCTGTTTCTGGAGATTGCTACGGGCCCAGTCTTGTTATTTAGGAGTTGAGAAACGTAATGATTCGTGGATGTGGCTTGAAGATAGGTATATCTTAAATTTTGAGTAACGTTGTTTCCCAATTTGACGTTGCTTTGGTGAACTTGTATTATTACCTTCAGGGTTGAGCAGAAGTATACGCTGTACACACAGTTTACCCCGTTTAGACCTCATGAAATAAGGGGCGGGCCTATTTTCACCAACCGAGCACACACCTAACTCAAAATTGCATAGGAAATTTCAATAACACTTTCTTTTTCCTGATCGTTTGATCGAGATAATAAATAAGAGTCATAAGTGCATCGCGTGCAAAATTACCTAACGTTTAATAGGTACATACATAAAAAAGATAGATAATTAAAAAAATATCCTATCCTACTTCCTACTTCCTTCCTACTAATATTATAAATGTGAAAGTTTGTGAGGATTGATGGATGGATGGATGTTTGTTACTCTTTCACGCAAAAACTACTGAACGGATCTGGATGAAATTCGGCACAGAGATAGAACATAGTGTGGAATAGCACATAGGCTACTTTTTATCCCGGTAAAAGGTATGGTTCCCGTGGGATAGCGGGTGAAGCCGCTGGCGGAAAGCTAGTACCTATATAAATGATACCCTCCATTCGTCCACTGCTGGACGTAGGCTTCTCCTAATAAACGCCACATAGCCCGATCTTTGGCTTCCGTCATACAGTCAAAACTCATAACATTGTAATAAATTCTACACTGTGCTAATAACATGTCATAATTAATTATATTTACATACCTACATAACCATAATATGATTATATTATGTAGACATAACATTGAATCACTGAAAGTAAAAATCCTTCATCCAGATTTAATAATATCATTTCATTTCTGTAAAACAGTGCACCCACTTAGGGGAGTGTCCAAAAGTGCCGTATCCACTCTTGCTACCTCCACCGCAGATTCTCACTCAAAGCTTGTAATTGAAAAGTTTGCAAGGAGAGATGTAAAGTGATTTATAAGACAGACGAAGTGTCGGTCCGGCGACCTTTTTATTGAACGAAATCTTGTTACAATACCTAAAGTGCCTACAATAAATCGTGCAGGTTTCTGAATCGCGTGATTTAGGTTTATTAGTGAAAGCTGTGTGAGATATTGGAGGGTTTGTGACTAAAAAGAGAGTCTCGTGACTAAAATAATCTCTACGTTGATCAATTGAGCTGCAAGGTTAAGTTGCGATTGCCGCGGTCAGTATATAGATGGATGGCGATTATTGGCGTACATGTCACGTAAAGACGTTGGACCTGGTTGTATTTATAAACACCTATTCAAATTCAAATATTTTATTTCAATTAGACCATAATATATGTAGTTACTTTTGAAAAGTCAAACTAGTTGCACGGTTTCAAAAAGTGGGACTTATGGAGAAGAGCAAGAAACTCCATTGACACTCTTTAAAAAAAAAAGAATATGGTTACAGTTCATATGTGAGTTTTGAGGATAGTACAGTTTGATGTGTTAGATGTAAGATTTTAAAAATACAAAAATAAAAAATATAGCTAAGACAGTAAGACCTGACCAGTCCCGACAGACACACCCGTTCACGAGCATGACGTGTGTATCGGCGCCGTTTGACTCAACCATGTTGCAGGGAATAAAACGACCCGACACATGATTATCAGGTAGTGATATTCAGAAACCCAAACAGGCCGACAAGCTTATTACCTATCTTACAATATTGTTATTCCTTATAAGTTGGATTACAGAGGTCTGATGGCAGTCAAATCATGTAAAATATTAGCATTCAGCCGCAGATATCGCATCTGGTTAGACTGAAATCCAACCCAAACCTAACTGGAAAAAGGCTACGTTAAGGGGGACTCTATCAACTTTGGTATCAGGTTGGGTTGAGAGTCCAAAAAGGTCCATGTAAACAAAGTCATAACTTGTCCTAAAGTTTCCCAAAATTGTTGCTACTAACCACACAACACAGTCTGCTAAAAATTAATGCTGAAAAATAATTATCATCTCTTTCATTTCGATTTCACCAGTAAATTTTAATCCGGCTTAAATGTTCAAAACTGCATAAATAAACATTAAAAATTCACTTTACCACAGTTAAAATTAACAAGTTTATTTACAGAATATTAATTTGAAACTTCGGATTATAAATCATAGCGATCAACTTTATTAAAATAATTTACGATATAAATTGCGTCAAAAAGCCATTTTGGGTATTAAGGACGGTGATATAAACGATGAATTGGAAAAGCGACGGGAAAATATTACTTTCTGATCCAGGGAGAAGGCACTTGTCCAGCTTTGAGACTACAGTTGTTATAATAACTAATAGGAGGATTTTGTTTCAGTTTTTGTGACAGACAGTTATGATTGAAATGAAACTGTTGGTATTGCTATTAACTGGGCATTAATTTAAACTCCGAGCTGCTATCGAAAATTTTATAGAAAAACTTAATAAGTAATTAATTTTATATTTATATTAATAATTTTGGGGGGAAATAATATAAATGGCATCTTGCGAATCGAACTCAAGACCTAGCAGTATACTTCAGACCTCTAGATAAGTGGGTAGAGACTTAAATTGACCGGCAAAAGGTGGGTGTAAAATTGTACACCTTTGCCTAAGCCTTCGGGATATATAACCATGATGGTATACAGGGTTACTAATACCATGCGAAATGGTCTACGATAGGGTGACACTGAACACGAAAACGTAATTAAAGATTTTCTTAATCACGTTCGAGAACAAAACGTATTACGGTGCCAAAAATGCCACTTCCCTTGACCTGTTGCTACTGGATAATTAATTCTCTTAGTTAAACTCGCTCAAGAGGAAAGTGGGAAAGGAATTGTGAAAAAAGTGGCGTGATGAAGGAATTACTTTTTTACGGGCCGTCGGGCCTCTAGGCCGGACTTGTAATGATTTATTGTCGGTACGGACCTCTGAGCAACGACTGTTGTTATCCATCATCGTTTGTACTGTGGCCAGGTTTTCTGGAACTTGGGAAAAGAAGATATGGAAATTGGCTTTTATTTAATTCGGGGGTTTTAAGCAGAGGTGTACTCATTTACACATGTATCTGATAATTACGTTCGATTCTTTATATGACAAAAATGTTTACGCGAAGAACATAAGTAAATAAAAAAGTGTTTGTGTGGGTGTTTCTTGTGTATTACAATATGTACTTACAATAAAATATCTAAGTATTATATCCATTGTTTAGTACCCATAGTACAAGCTCTCCTTGGTTTGGGAATAGATGGTGCTGTATAAAATGTCCCAAATAATTATGTATTCATTATTATATATGTATCTGGTTAAAAATTAAAATACACTCCTAGCCGATATTGGAAATTTCACAGTAAAACCCAAAAACACTCGTCGGCTCTCAAACTGAACCTAAAAGCACTGCAATCGCGTTTAAGATCACTGGAACAATTAGCAGCAAGCAAGAGCTGCAATAGTCCCGTTATAATCTTCATAATTCACGTTAGCATGGTCGCCCTACTCAGCCTGTTTCCTTAATTAATATAAATTACATTATTGTTGCAATGATTAATAGTATTAACAATTAATTTATTGTTATTGCAAACAATTGTTTTGTTACGTGATTATTAAGCCGTGTATTGTAATTAATTGTGGTTAGCAAGAAAAATGCAAAGTAATTAACAAGCTAAAATATTAAAAGCAAGTACGTACTCTTTATTGCTATACAAGAATAATGAAAATTATTATTCTAGCACGAAATATTGTTTATTGACAACATAAGTAAGTACATTTTACTTGACCTAACCCAGGTTACGTTTACTTAAAATTATGTCCAGCATTAATCAAAGCCGGTCACATTTCATAAATATCTATACCATTATGTATTCTGTGATTTTAAAATAAATGCCAAGATTTTACTGAAAACTAATAAAAATTACCGTATTTTCGATCTGGTCCGTCTGAAAGTTTGTCTCAAATCATCATCATCTTCCTAGCCTTTTCCCAACCATGTTGGAGTCGGCTTCCAGTCTAACCAGATGCGGCTGGATATCAGTATTTTACACGAAGCGACTGCCATCAGACCTCCGCAACCCAATTTCTAGGCACTACCGATATTTGAAGGATAGACTGGTAAAGTTGGTCTCAAATAAGCTTCTAAATGGCTCAAAGGATTTCAATGGAAATTATGGATGAAAAATTTACGTATATTTAATATCTGCATAAGATATAATTATAAATACTTATTTTTGGTTTGAGAAATGAATGTAAGTAGCACCGCAGGATACACAATTAGTATTAAAAATAAAAACATATTTCGTTCACAGATTAGTGTGAAAGAAATAATAATTTATTTTCTCTAAGCAAAAGCAATTCCTTAATTACTTTCAAAACACGCAGGTCCTGATCGTGTCCAAAATAATTGCTTTTGATGTTCCCAAGTACCGAATTAATAAGTGTTAGCACGCAATCCGTATATAGATATTAAAGATTATTTGTAAGGATCGGACCAGAGATGCGGATCAAAAGGTCCTATAATAATTTTCTTTTTGAAAAGGACCCATCAAACCCATATACATGTAAATCTGTATTTATATTTATACTATGAAGAAATATTTTATATACCTACATCATCATCATCAACCCATTAACTGTCCCACTGCTGGGCACGGGTCTCCTCTCAGTAAGACAGGGATTAGGCCATAGTCCACCACGCTGGCCTAATGCGAGTTGGCAGACTTCACATGCCGGTGAGAATATCTCTCAGGCATGCAGGTTTCCTCACGATTTTTTCCGTTAAAGCGAGTGATAATTACATACATGATCTTGAAGTCAGAGGTGCGTGCCTTGGATTCGAACTCGAGACCTTTGACTTGGCAGTCCAGTGGTCATACCCCTAGGCTATCACTGCTACCTACATAAGAGGAATTAGGAATACCATCGAGTAGAATACCAGGTTAGAAAAAAAAGCTGCCACGCTAAAGTGGGACGGGCTGGACACATGATCTGCCAAATTGGTCCCACCAAAAATTGTAAACGGCAACGTGGCAGGATCAGATAGAAATAGCGAGATAAGCTCAACCCTCCTTCTACTTTTGGCTGTGTGGGATACACTTGGTAGTGCATTTTGACCACAACTCTTCCTTCGAAATTTACGACAGATGTGACTATCCCAGTTTCATTTCAAGCTTGAGGTAGAACTTGCAGCTTTATGTGTCAGTCATATAATTTACAAACCTACGTCTTCTATTCTATTTCTATTTATCTTCAGGGACGCCTGCAGGCACCGGGCGATCAGTCCTCTTGTTGGGATTATTTTACCCAGTTCCCAGTTTTAGTGGATCGCTTTATGGATTACTGGCGTTCGGCGTCGCGAATCTCCTGGTTGCTTCGCAGAAGCGCACCAGTTGTCTGATCGATATTTCTGCAAGCTGCTCTTCGTTTACTCCATCAGTTCCTAATATTTCCCATGTGAGTAGTCCATACATTTTGCATTCTGCTACTAGATGGAAACTTGTTTCTACGTTAACCAAGGAACATTGTGCAAAATTTCATGCTTCTAGACCTAGCGGTTTCAGCTGTACGTTGACCGATCCGTCATGTCAGTTTCTTCTTTAAGCTGGGTACTCACTTAGCAGTGTTGCATGTAACGTATCAGATACTGTATCAACCTGACAGTGGGTACGGTTCGTCCACGGTCCACCACGTATCTAGCTACGAGCTGCCGGAGACGCCTTTGTGTTCGCAGTGATACCGCCACTCAGCGGGTCACTGCGATCTTACAGCGCTCCACGCGCGAGCGGCTCGCAGCGGACTCGTAGCTACGTACTCACTTGATACCGTATCTGATACATTACATGCTACACTGCTAAGTGAGTACCCAGCTTTAGATTATTTATGATTCCGAACTTGATACCTATACCCAAAAGAAATCCTACACAACGTAAAACCCATAACAATCACACGTGAAAATAAAATACACAATATATATATACGCAAGTATGAATCCTTACGCATTAAGCAAACGCCATAAACCGGTGCTATTTGCACGGAATCGCGACTCCATCCCATGTCAAACAACAAAATACTTTAAACCACCATACATATACCTCTTCTGTACATCGCTATACACCTTAAGGTTAACGGTATAAAGCTTATTTTCGTTTACAGTTTTACGGTAATATACTATGTGTAATGTGGTGGTTTAGATAAAAGACGTTTACAATTTGTCGTATCACGGTGCCTTGTTAGTGTGACACGGGTTGTGACGTCACCATCATCGTGTGTACTAACAAACATATTGGTCGGTATTCAAATCTGGGGACTAATGTATGAGCGTTACAGGAGCGGTGGTTGTGCGATCGTTGTGTGGCGGTTGCATTTTAAAACAATTCGAAAATGAATTGTTGTTTTCGTCATGCAATATGAACGTGGCAGTTGTCAGCGATCCAAGATTGATTGTTTTTTTCGCTTGTTACGCTCGGGTTCAATACCCAGGCAGAGCTAAATGTTGCGGGTTTTTCTTTAACATTATCAGTAGCAGCTCGTAGCTTGGATTTTTGAATGAAAAGGGATATTTTGCATACCTTCGATGTCCCATTTAAATTTGAAAGACCCATCCATCCCTAAGGGTAAAAAATATGAGATGATTGATTTTTGTCTACTAGATGTTCATTGTCACGTGCAACTCATTCCATTAGTGTGGTTGAGCAACCAGTAGCAGTCGCGAGTTAAATGATACCGTCACATATAAGCTGAGTTACGAATTGTGGACTTTTCGGCTAATGATATATCATGGTGTTTATAAAAGGGTAGACTAACAAGGGGGTTCTTATCACAGGGTGTGTGCGAGATTTGTACAGAAATTATTGCTATGACGAGGTATTATTACATTTTTTTTTTATTATAATCATACAAGGTGGAAGGACATCGACGCACAAACGTCGTGACAAGGTTTCACTCAACGTCAAAAATAAAACGACCTAGGTCATTCATGTAGAAAATGATCAGTTATTACAGATATTGACATTTTTGAGCGCGCAGTATATTGCTAAAAACGCGATTATAACGCTCCGTGGTGAATGTTATCGCACGGGCGATCTGAAATTAATTAAGTAATGATTTTATAACTATAAATCTAATTTGGGTACATAGAAATAATGTTTTTTTACACGTTCAAGCGAAAAAAAACTGCAGAAAAAAATGAAAAAAGTTACGGAAAATTTCAACGCATGCAATTTCCAGAATCATACATTGAACTCATGGTATTCGGGTGTGCGTCGATGTCCCTTCCACCTTGTATTTTAAATTTAGTGGGTAGTACAGTAGTGGTGTAGGTACAATAATTATGTAAGTAATTATTACTACAACAAATAATCAACCCATATACTGTCCCACTGCTGGGCACGGGTCTCCTCTCAGTATGAGAGAGATTAGGCTATAGTCCACCACGCTAGCCTAATGCGGGTTGGCAGACTTCACACGCCGTCGAGAAAATCTCTTAGGCATGCAGGTTTCCTCACGATTTTTTTCTTCACCGTTAAAGCGAGTGATAATTACGCACATGATTTCGAAAAGTCACAGGTGTTTGCCTTGGATGCGAACCATTACTACAACATATCACCATAATATTTACACTTTTTTAAATGACAAGTAAATTCACTGCTTGTTTCTCCTGGGAAACAAAATTTAAATCATAGTTTTTGCAAGAAAATATTGCCAATCACTCTTTCTTTAGATCTTTCTGTCTTCGAATTGTAAGACTGATCTTGAGACTTATCTAGCTACAAGCCTTTACCCGTGACTTCGTTCCCGAAAAAGTTGAATTTTTTCCCCCGTTTTTGCAACATTTTTAATGTATACTCAGCTCCTATTAGTCATAGCGTAATGATATATAGCCCAGAGCCTTCCTCGTTAAACAGGCTATCTAACAATGAAATAATTTTTCAAATCGGACCAGTAGTTCCTGAGATTAGCGCGTTTAACCAAACAAACAAGCATACAAACAAACAAATTCTTCAGCTAAGTATCTTTTATTATTTTCCTTCATTAAAAAAAACTTCAGCTTTATATTATTAGTATAGATTTGTTATGTAGTCAAATATACACTTCCCCCCCTTTTCTATGGGCATCAATAAAACGAGGTTTTATAAAAAAGTTCCTCATCTCAGTCTCAGGTGATACGAACGTATACTTAGAATGAGTAACGTCGCTCTTGGCACAATTACCTCAACGACGCATGATGTATAGACGTTGAGGACGACACACCAGCTGAACTCGCGGTTCTGTTTGCAAACAATGTGGAATTTCGTCTCAAGAGGGTCATAAACTAACACTATAAGAAGATTTGTAGGGTAAATGGAAAGGCTATGGTGAAATATTTAGAAAGAAAGAAAGAGAAAGTATTTATTTTTCTTCCATTTGACGCACAACTCACTATAAACAAAATTAAATTAAAATTTAAAATTGTAAAATACGCAGCAATAATATCAAGGCAATACTGCCAACTTAAAGGTCAACATAATGAAAGCAACCAATGTAACATAATTATTCCGATTGTTATATACATCAGAAGAATGTCCATAAACCTATAATAATAATTGGTCTACATAAATATTTAACTAACAATAATAATATATTTATTAGATATGGTGTTGGGAGGTATTTTCCCGGAGGAGGCATGGAATCTATGTTAAGAAACTCCACTTAAATACTTACACAAACCCTCCAAAGAGTTCTGACATTTTGTTGTTTTTAGTGGTGTGTTTGATAGTTTTGCCACGCACGGGAGAGAGCAAGCAAGAGATTACTTAATTAGGTACACAACAAAGCACATAATATTATGTATTCTGTGTCCGATTCGAATTTCGGTAATAATTATTGAAAATTAAGTGTCTAGATTTCCCCAAAACCTTTTCATCAAAGCTAGAGGCTCCTGTATACTTAGAACCCGTATATATCTATATTACACGAAGTAAGTAAGTACATTCTCTAACAGGAATACTGCCCTCAAAATTCTTAGTTCATTAGGGAAGCAAAATTAAAACAAAACACTAACCCAAATTCTAAATCCAAAAAATGAAATTAAAAAAAAACTTCTCGAGTTGCTGTAATGAAGATTCAATTAGAACGAGATTCTTTATATACTCTGAAGCGTGAATGGACCACGTTGAAAGGACGAGGCTCGTGTAAAAATAACGTAAAACATAAATAAAAAAAACCCTACTAACAAACTTACAGATTGAACTCGCCCAATCAGGTAAAGCCTCTAAACTCACAACAACTAAGTCCAAATTCGTGTGGAAAACATTTTCCTAGGTGCACGATTAATTTGGCAGATTTGCAAGGAAGGAGGGACGCTTACAAAGGCGTCCGAGTCCATATTCATGCGTCCGGATGAAAAAGTTGGTACAATACGAGTCTCGTCATTAGGGAGTGCGCGCTTGAGTGTGGCTAAGTGGCAAGTTGCTGTGCTTGCCGGGTACTTCGCACATTCGAGTTTCGACGAGGAATTTCTCATTCGAATTCGAGACGGCTGGATACCCGAACCAGGTTTGTACATGGTCTACAATGTGATGTTTCTCGTAACTGAATGATATTTCAGCACCTATGTAACAATAGAAAAAAGCTGTTGAAATTGTAGAAATAAATACAGAAAAATATTTTTAAATAGGTAAATTTTGTGTCCGTTATCAACGATCATTTACGGGTTTTTTCAATACCTTGGAAATTTCACATAATAATATATATTACTTGATTATTAAAAGTTCCGAATATTAACGCATTATAACTATAAAATAATTACATTAATTTATTCTGTAAAGGTTTTATAGTACTTCACGAAAACAAAAACTTGTCATCACTGTATTACTTAATTCTCTTTAAGTATTTTTTTGTTTTAAAGGTTAAAGTCACATTTTTTTTTCTATTTTTTTCATTTAGGTAAATTAATTCTATCTGTTTTATCGTTCAAGCCCAGTGAATCATGATCTCCGAAATAGCTATAGCAATCTAGTGTAGAGCCACTATTTCTATCTTTCAATCAGTCACCCAATACATCTCTATTTCTTTTCGGGAACATATTTTCACCGACCATTTTTCGCGCAGATCTAACAGGGGTACTAAGGACCATTGGAGGTTCGTCTCGTTTTAAAAAAGCTCTCAAACGCTCCAAGTGCGTCGATCTTGTCTGTTTCGTTTGGTCTCGCACTTGATACAAACGATTCCGAGACAGTGATGTGCCTAGGCGCTCGTAAAAGATAATAATAATATAATTTTTATTTCGGATAATTATCCATATAAGTACAGTAACAATAAAAAGATAAAGACAGAGCAGAAACAAACTAAACAATAAAATATTTCATATTAAAGATATTATAGCAGTACAATAGAAACAGAAAATATTACATTGGGAACAATAAAGTTAAATTAAATAAAAATCCAAAATGTCACATAAAATTCAAAATCATGCATCATCAAAATAATGCGCGGTTATTTTTATTTTTACTTTTAAGAATGAATTGGAAAATTGAATTAAATGAAAATTAATTAAAATTAATTAAATACCATAAATTAAATGCCTAGTAACACGATAATATTTTTTCAAATAATGTTGTTAATATGAAAATGGGCTATATGGATTACAATATTCTGAATCCCCATGCTCACTTATCAATGACATAGTAAATGAGTTAATTATATATTTTTATGAACTCTCAATAAACTATTCTCCAAAGGGAATAAATTCAGTGTAATCTGTAATTTCTTCAGATTAAAAACTAGTAGGTAAACATATCTTGATACAGACATTGCATGACATCACTACTTAGACCATTTTATATAAGTAGGTACCTTAACCTAACAGTTATTATCTTTCATAGCAATTATTTTATCCGAGTTATCAAATTTTATTACCGCGGTTACAAGACGTCCCATCCCTATTTGGTTTTCAAATGCAAAGAAACACCTTTACCTGAAGATTGTTTGATCTGATACGAGATCGATTTTGATTTGAATGTTGTCAATAGCTATCAAGATTGTGTATAAAAATATTTATCAAAGGAGTTGGCGGAGCTGTAAGGTGATAGGTGAAATCTTGTTAAAGTAACACCAGTATTTTATTGGTTACTTTTTTATAGCAAAATTATGTAAGAAGAACTTTTATATACCTACAGCTAGAAAAATAATAAGATTTTTTTTTTAGATCTCTAATATTATAATCAATGTATTATGCTTCTAAGAGGAAAACTGATTGTGTTTGAGAACACCGAAGGCAAAAGATCGCGCGGTCGGTCACCAACAAGATGGACCGATCAAGTAAAAGACTCGTCGGCCTCCAAATTCTACACAGTTATGCGAAACACGCTGGACAGAAACCGGTGGAGACTCAATTCAGATTCAACCCTGATACTGACCACGATCCTCAGACATGAGGGACCGACCCCAGAGAGAGAGAATGATTTATGTGTTTTATTTTATTTCAAGTTAAAAAAAAAGATTTTCTTTAATTGTATTATTTATTTTGTGTATACTATCTCATTTGTTTATGTTCTTAATTTTTCCATTTGAATAACAGTACCTATTAAAATACCAGTGTTACAATTTGATGGATGCTGTGACACCTTAAAATGTTGTGCATTTACCTCAATTACAGTAATTACATCTTAGATATAAGAAACAATGTAGCAGCTACTGGTTGTCCAAATAAATAAATAAATAAATACACTGTACACGAAACTATTATAACTGTTTATATTTGAAACATTCATTAACATTCATACGTTTCATATGTTTGATTAACTCGAATTACATGTGATATTTTTTTTACTTTCTTATCCAAGCCTAGGAGCCATTAAAGATATATATTTTTTCAATTTTATTTGTAGAGTAGTGTAATCAGGCATTTTTATTGTAGGTGACAAACAAGCATCGCTTATCGTTAACCCTATAACTTGAATGGCTATATTATCCATCAAATTGGAACACCATTTGGTTATTGCATTGTTTCAAGATACCGGCAGTGCATAGCTGCAAAGTCCTGCCAACATAACACAATGTTCTAGAAACTCCAAAGTATGTAGTTGAAAATTCTACGAAAATATGAAAGAACGTCCTTTTTCTAGCATTTTCGTCACGGAGAACTTGATATGGTACCCTAGGGAGGTCGGGAGAATATCCAAATTTTATGCAAGAGAACCCACAAGCTAATACTAGTAAAACTTATTTCTGAATCATGAAGACAATTTTTGATTCCAGTGAGTAATAAGATTTTCTAATAAAATACTTTATTGGTTTTCTGAGAAAAAGATATCTTCTCATTTACTTTTTTCTTTGAAGAGTTAGTTCACTATTTTTCGTAAGCTTAACATTTGTTGTAATATAGTATTATTGATTTTAGATATGACAGGTGATATCGATATCCCATTTATAATCCGCTCAAGCTTATCACGGAATGCATATTGGGATAAAATAAAACCTATAACATACCTACATAGGTACATACACTCACGCCATCTTTGTTAGTATCGCATGGCATTTGTTTTTTAGTCATTCGCGGACTAGTTCACTTCGGTTCAGAGAAGACCATTTTGGGACCAAGTTCGGGGGTGTTACATTGACATGTAGTAGTAAGTAGTAAGTAGCATAGGATAATGTACTATTTATTGTATTTATAACTAGCTTTCCGCCAGTGGCTTTGACCGCGTGGTCTGGGTATTTGTCGCAACTTTCATCCCCTATTTCAACCCCTTACAGCCCTTTTTTCGCTTTAAAAAGTAGCCTATGTCCTTTCTCAGGCTCTAGACTATCTGTGTACCAAATTTCTTTTAAATCGGTTCAGTAGTTTTGGCGTGAAAGCGTGACAGACAGACAGAGAGTTACTTTCGCATTTATAATATTAAATAAGGATGTAGCTATCGTAGGTATCTATATTAATATGTTATTTCGTATATTATTTTAGGAATCTATCCAAGTAAAGCTGGCGTTACGTTATTCAATATCAACAATATTATGTTTCCATACTTGAGATGGCGAAATTGCAAAAACCCGAACGTTACCGCAGCAAAATATCAAAATAGACCAAACACTTCCAAATGGCGTCACTCTCGACAGTGACGTCATGTGCCTGTCGGCGATATTATGACGCGGGTTTTCAGCCAAATACTTATGAAGAACTGTAAAGTAGGAAAACATTAACATTATAATACTAACCTTATTCTGAAGGCGCAGCGTCGATTTTCTATTGAACTTCTCTACTGCAAAAATTACATTTAAAAAATAAACATCCTAGGGTTGCCATCTGTGAAATTACTATAAATATGAGTTCTGGAGCTCTAATGTTTTAATATTCAATGTTTCTTGATGTAATGCGATTTCATGCTGATTTTTTCGGTCAAAAAAATTTAAAAAATTCAATTCAAAATGGGTTCATCCACACGCACACGCACACGCCATCTGCCTAACGGACGGACCAAATATCAAGCAAAGTTGATTGCTATCTAAATAAATAAAAAATAAATATCTGGGGACATTTTTACACAGCACCATGTAGTCCCAAACTAAGCAGAGCTTGTACTATGGGTACTAGACAATGGATATAATACTTATATACAGACAAACACTAACACCTAAGTTCATCACCTAAGTTCACATAAATGTTTGTGTCTTGTGGGAATCGAACCCACGACCTCGTGATCAGCAGTCCGGTACTCGAATCACTAGACCACAGACATTGTCAGATCTACCCATTTCTATCTATCTTTATTATTAATTGCCTATTTAATTAAGGCTAAGTATTAAGCCATAGAAAGGTGACCCTACCAACCTGAAAAGTAGGTTATCCCGCCAGGTAGTATTTTCAGTTAATTAGTATGATTTGCAAGTTTTTTTTACAACCACTCAAAAAAAAGTTGCTGCGCTTTGACTGCGAGTGAACGATGTCGAGAATTTCGCGGCTTATTTAATTTACTCGGAAAAACCTGAATATTTATGACTTTTGGTTTTTCTCGGTATAGGCTTCACGCTCTATTTAAACTATTTCAGTATTCAAGGTGCATTAAGAACTAATATAGACTTTACATTACATAAATACATGTGGGTTTATATGTGCAAGAAGAAGTACATGTACTAAATTGATTTATATGCTACGTATTTCTGTATTTCTACTAACATTCGTTTTTACGACGTCTGTGGTCTAATGGTTCGAGTACCGGACTGCTGATCACGAGGTCGTGGGTTCGATTCCCACAGGACACAAATATTTATGTGATGAATATAAGTATTTGTGTTTGTCTAGGTGTTTCCTATGTATAATGAGTATGTATTTACAAAAAAAAAGTATATATGTATTATATCCATTGTCTAGTACCCAGTACAAGCTCTGCTTAGTTTGGGACTAGATGGTGCTGTGTAGAAATGTCCAAAGATATTTATTATTATTATTTATTTATTTCAGTTTAGGTATTAAATACTGTATGATAGGTCAGTTTTACAGAATATTCTTTAAATTATAACAAATACTAGGTTAGGCAGGCTACAATTACTTGAGTGTAATATTTTTGTTAGGTATTGTAATGTTGGTGTTAGTGACTTAAAAAAGTACACCAAGAAGGTTCCAATAGGCTTGTTCAAAAAATATCGATACATCGATATATCGTTTTTTTTTTTTAATGTATCGATATTTTTGAGCGATTTTTAGTATTTCGATATATCGATGCATCGATATAAAATTCAAAGTATCGAAAAGGTATAAAAATCTATATTTTTTACAGACCAATAAACATTTATAAGTTTTAAGATCCCAAAAAGGAATACTTTACGACTTTTGTACTCAGATATCGAAGAGTAAAAATACTCTTTCCGAGATGGTGGGATGAAAATATTTTTATCATTATCCTCCTGCCATTATCCCAATTCACTTGGGGTCGGCGCAGTAGATAATTATGTCTTTTTTCTTCCATATATCGTTTTTCGCTGTCATCTCGTCATTCAAATCCTTTGCGGACATATCTAGAGACCTAAATATAATTATGTTTTAAATCATGTTATCTAATTAAGGTTGCAACAACAAATTAATTAATTAAAGGGTTACAGGCCATTACGACCTCCCCTAAGATAAGGCGATCCCTTCCCGTGGGTTTTGTAGAAGGTGACTAATGGATTATAATTATAAGGAAGATAGAATGAATGGTCCCGACTCCATTTCTTGTATTAATGCTAGAAATTCAGAAAAGAAAAAAAGGTCTTAGCTTTATTTGAACAAACTAAAATTTTAAACTTTACCGCACGCTAACTTAGACGCTGTGCCCCAATAAGACAAGGAGGTTTCGGAGAAAAGCATAATATCATCTATATACACAACTTTTTAATTTTTCGTCAATTTGTTTAAAACTGCTCGACCGATTTCGATAAAATTTAAATGCGACCACCTCGGGGTATACTCTTTCTTTCTTACTAGATGACAGCGATGAGGAGTACTTTGACGCCTAGGTGCGGAAATTTTGGTTTTTATTTTTATTTATTATTTTGTTAATATTAGATTACAAATTAATATGGACTATGTAAATATAATTTATAATGAATAACAATTTAAAAAAATGACTCATTCAAACAAAAAAAGGAATTTCAAAATCGGTCCACAATTGACTGATAAATCGCGTAACATGCATACAAAGACAAAAAACAGTCGATTTGAGAACCTCCTTTTTGAAGTCGTAAAAATTATACTTTATGTATGTGACCACGGTTTCAACCGGTGAGTGTATGTTTAAATAATATAGTACCAACTCTTGCAATTCATTAAAAATAAATTCTCCTTATTGGGCGCACTTAAAAAGCCACTAACAGCACAGCCGGTTATAACAAAGTACACTTAGTATAAAATCTAAATGAGCTGAAAACTTGCGGAATATTAAAAAGTAAGTGAAGAACAGACCGCTGCTCACGGGCGAGCTAAAGAACACTGTACTGCCTTCGCAGTGTCCAAGAGTTAGGACTTCTGGAAGTGGCAAAGAGTCAAAAGATGAAGAAGAGAAGAAGGAGAAACTCAGCCTCTCTGAACTTAGAGGGAAGAAACGCAAGTTGCAACTAGACTAAATTTAAAATAAAAAAAAACACCGACACAAAATTCGCCATTTTGTGGCAACGACCATCTTGGACCGATTTTTAGAACACTCCCAACTAATTTACCTTTCGAACAAAAACAAACAAAATCAAAATCGGTCCATCCGTTCGGGAGCTATCATGCCACAGACAGACACTCACACACACACAGACTTGCGTCGGGGGTTAAAAATCAACAAGACTGATCATACTTACTAATAAAAGATACCATCACTCCTATATTCTCTGAAAGGTTTGGTAGAACTATAGGTACCAATGTATACTCACTCATGTTTAGGCCCCACGTAATAGGGGGCGAGCATATTGCTCTTGACCGTGCATAAATCCAGACTCAGAGCTGTTACTGAGAATTTCATAGAGAAATCTAATAAAACTTTCCGGCTTGGAAATCGAACTGAGGACCTTTCGCGGAGTAGTCGCGTTTCGCTAGAAATCTCAGGTTAGTGTTAGGTTCTAGTAATTCACTTGGCTAAACCACCCATCAGTGTTTTAGCCCGAAAGGATATTTACTTGAATCATCTGCTTCGGGTGCTTTGTGCTTTCCAGGGCAAAACTAGAGTCAAACAGTTTCAACTGCAAAAACTACAAAAAGCCATTTGTAATAAAAAATATGTCGCAACATATTACTCTACATCCACGACCTCCCTCAAACTTTAAAGGGGAGTAGTTAAAATTTTTCCTTTTAAAAAATCTGCTTCACCAACTCAAAACCCTCTAATGGAGGGAACCATTAAGCATTCATCGATTCCTAATTTATCTTACTTCTTTAATTGTTCTTTCTTTTCAAATCGATAAGTTGCTCAGGAACTTTTTTACTCGATTACAATCGATTCGAAACTCGGTAAATGTCGTAAGTTTTAGCGATAATAATGTCGTAGAAATTTTTCAATTCAGATTATCGTATTGATGGCGTGCCCTAATGACTTTTTGGAGCAAAGTTTATTTTTAAAAGTTCAAAGGGGTTTTGAATTGTTACGAAATCTTTAGAAATGTTTTCAAAAAGAATAAGTAATGAGTTTTTATTATATTTTACATCGTGAAAGGCTTTCGATGAATCATAATAATAATTGATTCATATTAGAAAGTCTGCTACGAATTCTTTGTAGTGGGGCGACTCGAGTTTCTTTTAACTCGAGTGAAATTGAAAATGAACGAATCGAGTAAAAAAATCGACTTGAGTGTCTCGGACTCGAAGCATTTCTCACATTCATATTCAAGAATAAATTGAGGTGGTGAGAGAAAATCACCCGAGTGACTCGTTGTCATTTCTTTGTTGTCACACTTGTCGTCTCTTGTGTTACTCGAGTGAAATTTTAACCTCTGACTTTTCGAAATCATGTGCTTAATTAGTAATTATCACTCGCTTTAACGGTGAAGGGAATCATCGTGAGAAAACCTGCATGCCTGAGAGATCTTTTCGACGGCATGTGAAACCTGCCAACCCACATTAGGCCAGCGTGGTGGACTATGGCCTAATCCCTCTCGTACTGAGAGGAGACCCGTGCCCAGCAGTAGGACAATTAATCGGTTGATGAAAAAAAAAGTCGGGAAGTTTTTGAGTTAAATCATAACAAAAAAAACAAATCGTATCTCTTTATAATAAAATTTGTAGAGATAATTATACAAAAATAACCTGTTGGTAGAAGGTATAGCAAGTTCAGTTGCTAAATTAACTTTTGTACTGACAGACCAGAAAATTAATTATTAAAACCTCCACCAAAGAACGAAAAAGAGTTCCAAACATTACAATTCTCTTTGTCCCAAACCAAAAAAAGACAAAAATTGACAGTGACAGCCTCCAAATGAAAATTACTAAAAATTATTTGTGATTTTTTGTGTATTTTATGGTGTTGAGTAGTTAATGGTTGATGGAAGGTTATGGTTATCCATATCCACCGTCGTTCCCACCGATGCGACCCACAGAAGGAGAGTACCCTGACCATGGAGATGGGTTTGGCGAGTACTATGGACTTGGGACCTTGAATGAGGACCGGGAACGAGGGAGGCAAGTAAACTTCACGATAATACTTCTTATTTTAATTCTTCGAGACCGTAAATCTGCTATTCTTCATATTATAGTACCATTGATACGCTTATAGGGAGAATCAACTTTCTTATCTGTTTGATTGACTTTGTTCATTACTTTTGACGTTGGAGAATTAAAAGGTTACATAATATATACCAGCACGCCTGTATAATATGTATACTTTATGGGCAATCAATTTGCCAAATGATGCTTAACCCTCTTCCTCTCTCCTAATTTTGCTGTGCCCGACAGGGTTAATAATGATCTAACTTATCTATAGTCCACCTTTATAAAACATTATGGAATGCAATAGAGTAGTAGAAACCAGGACCTTGAGCGTAGCAGTCACACTTAGAAACACTATACTAATTAGATAGTTATTGAATTCAATTGTGACAATATTAATAATATTAAACTTCAGGCTATCGAACGTAATAAAATTGCTCATTCCACATTTTCAGACGGAGTCGATCGAAACAGCGAAAGCGCAAAGTCAGAGAATCAAAACGATCCAGGTCTCGAAGCGGTAGTATACGAGTCAAATCCCGGTCGCGGTCGAAATCGCGTTCCCGGACCCGATCTAAGTCCCGGACGCGGACGCGGTCGAGGTCCAGGTCACGGTCGCGGACCCTCACGAGGACTAGGAGTCGTAGCCGCACCCGCTCCGGCACACGGCCTCGGGAACTCCACTATAAGGAGCCGGGATTCCTGGACGCTTTCAGAGTTTTGTATCTAGCTCGTAAGTCGTTTTTGCTGTCGATTTCAGTGTGTTAGTTGTCGCATTCCCCAAAGGGTTCAAGGCCTGTAGACAAACTAATAGAAACAAATGGAATATAAATGGAAATGACGCAAGTTTTCGACAAATCGGTCTGTCACTAATGTCATTTATAAATTTTGTTTCTATTTGTTTAAGGTTCAAGGTCTACTATTGTATACCCACAGTCCATCGCCATGTTTAAGTCTGATGTAATAGGTGACACTATTGTCATTATCTAGGTACACATCCGGACTCCAATGGAGTATTCCCTTTTGAGCAACTGTTTTTTAATTCCGATTTGAGAATTTATTAAGTACTCAATGTAACCGGAAGGAACTAAGACCTGGGAATCTAACAGTCGCGGGTACGCCCACTACGCTAACAAAGCAGAATAGTATTTAAATGAGAACTCTATGATATTATTAATACTAATTATAATATCTATGATAATGATAACATTATAAATTGTATTGACCAGATTTTAAATAAAGTTCCAGTATTCATAAAAATATTTACACTACAATTATCTATGCAGCAAGTAAACACAAGAAGAACCCTTCAAAATACTTGGCTACGAAGAAGAGACAGGATCGCATTCAGGAGATTCTTAAGAGCGATGGTCTGGGTTCCAAGAAATGGCTGTTCTATCCCCGGACTAGGCAACAGAGTGAGCCAGTAGTTGGAGCCGTGGCAGGGACTAGGGACAATGTTGATCAGAGAATCAAGGTGATTGTTGAATTTTACAATTGATTAGCTTTCTGTCAGCGGCTTTGCTCGCGTAATCTGGGTGTTTGTTATAAATTATAGCCTATGGTTACTCTGCAAAGATGCCGCTTTCTATTGGTGAAAGAATTTTTTAAATCGGTCGTTTAGTTTTTGATTTAAATCGTAACTAACAAAAAATCAAATCTTTCCACTTTATAAATAATCCTAGCTTTCCGCCAGTGGCTTTAACCGCTTGGTCTGGGTGTTCCTTATAACTTTTATCCCCTACAGCCTTTCTTAGGCTCTAGACTATCTGTATACCAAGTTTCGTCTGTATCGGTTCAGTCTGTATTTTTAAATATTACAATGTGGAAGAGAAGGCATCTTGGAGGTTGGCTTGGCTATGCCTGAAGGCCGCAAGTTCTAGTCTGACGTCAAACAACTTTTTTTTGTTCATCAGGTCGATGCAGACTTCTTTAGGAAATACAAAAGAAGCAAGAAGATTGACAACGACGCGCCCATAGCAAAGCTCAAGCGGTGGGAGCTGATATTGTATAAGAAGCTAGGCTTTATACAAGCCACGTGACTTTGTTTTCTAATACTTTTAGTTCAATATACTTAGTTTTTGGTTCGCTACTATGGTGTTTAGAATTAAATTTTATTATAATTATGATTACGAAGATAAAGGGTGAGAATAAATCATTTTTAACACATTTATTACTTTTCACGGCTGCAGTTGAGTCGAGGCGGCTATCGCAATGGTGTAAATTTCCTGTGCAGGTACTCACCGAAGCAACCGTGCCCTGTCAGCACCTAACGAAGCAATCGTGCCCTGTCAGCACTTGAAGTATAGGAGATACGCTTCTCTCTTTTCAGTCAGGCTTCGATGCGCGGCAGAAGTTTTAAAATTTTACAACAAAATTTTCTATTTATAGCAAAAAAAAATTTATATAGACCTGGTCTAGTGGTCGATTCCCTACAGGATACAAATATTTATGTGATGAGTTTGGTTAAGAAAGTGTAGGTAATAAAAAAAAAACCATTGTCTAGACTGTACATGCTCTGCTTAGCTTGCGACTAGATGATGCTGTGTACAAATGTCCCTAAGATATTTCTTTATTTATGTGCCGGACGGGCGTTAACCTCCCAGCTTACGATGGCGAATTCCTTCGATGAGCTCGGTTAGCTGGCGAGACGCTGACGTCCTACACACTATAGGCTCCAGAATATATCGTGGATCAAGTGTGTCTTCAGATGTTGAAAGATGCCGACGACGTAGGCGGGAAGAATGGGAGGCAAATAAAACGCACTGGTGCTATTCTAGGTGCTCCCAGTGGGCGGTGCGATCCTCTTCCTATTTTCCTAGTACAGTTCTTCCATGTAAAATTCGTTTCACCGATGACTACGATTTCCTATGTTTTCTAATTTACTAAGGTGGCACGAAACTTTACCTTATTGAGGACCGCGAACCGCTCACTGTTTGCACGATCGTTTATTCTATATTTGTTCTATCCTATTTACATATTTTGACCTATAATCATATGTTGCCTATAGTTTAGGCGCTTGTGTTACCTATGTCTGTGAAGGTTGTTTCATGCCCTAAATGCCTATACTATTTACCTTCCCCCCTCACTCATCCAGCCGAAACTATGCTGGTATGAAGTGGGGAGGCCTATCATTTTTAGGGCATGAAACAACTTTCCACACCTAAAACTATTTAAGTTATATAAATAAAACTACTACGAATAGATGGGGCATTTCCCCAGCTATCCGGCGATATATAATGCATTTATTTATCTTAGGTATTCTATGACCTATAAACCTAAATACATGTATCGGAAAAAACTTAACTTAAAAATTACTATAAATCATGTATTTGTGGT
This sequence comes from Acronicta psi, assembly GCA_946251955.1. NCBI lineage: Eukaryota > Metazoa > Arthropoda > Insecta > Lepidoptera > Noctuidae > Acronicta > Acronicta psi. The sequence continues at coordinate 15,129,521 of OX276470.1, read as the reverse complement.
GTTTTACTTGTCGCCGACGTTGTGACGACGTAAGTACAGACCCAGGGCATCTAAACACACTATTTACGACATTATTATGTCCATATTTAAAACACTAAACTATAGACCTGGGCTGTACTTACGGTTCACGCAGTCGTCGTTCACACTGATGATTTTATTTGCAGACTACCCGAAACTATTTTTATCAAACTATAAATACTTTTGCAACAAATTTTTACTATTTCAGTTCACTGAGAGCACTGAGTCTAGGTAGGTCACTGTCTGCACTATGTTACACTATCACTATTTTTATTGGTGACGCGTCGTCGCGAACATCTCTCCCGCCGTGCAGCGCAGCGCCGCCTCCTGCTGGAAGCGAAGCTGCATCCTCTCCGGTGAGCGACGTCTCTCCATCATTGCGGCAGGGGGACGAGCTTCTTTGCTGGGCGTTTCAGGACGCCGCCAGAGGTGCGTACCTCGGCGGTCCTGACCTCGCCGTCTGGACCAGGGTAGACGGCGATTACTCTGCCGCGCGGCCAAGTATTGCGCGGCAGCTGGCCGTCGGCGATGAGCACTAGGTCGCCCACCTGCAGACTGGGGCCACGGGCGTGAGGCTCCCGCCGGTTTTGGAGCTCCGGCAGGTACTCACGCACCCAGCGACGCCAGAACATATTGGCGAGTATTTGTGAGCGTCGCCAGTGTTTTCTGCTGTCTATGTCTTGCTCGTCGAATGTGCCGGGAGTTGGTAATCTCGCTGAGCCTCCCAGCAGGAAGTGGTTCGGTGTGATTGACTCCCCGTCTTCGCTATTTACCGAGACGTGGGTCAATGGCCTGCTGTTTACTGTGTACTCTGCTTCACACAGTAACGTCGATAGGACCTCTTCGTGCGGATGTTTCTCGTGCAGTACGGTGTACAGTGCGGTCTTGACGCAGCGCACCATACGCTCCCATACCCCTCCCATAAAGGGCGCGGAAGGGGTTATGAAGCGCCATACGATGCCGCGGCGATTGGCCTCTTCTCGGGTCGCCTCTCGAAGTTCTTTGTCTGCGCCGTGCATGTTCGTGCCGTTGTCCGAGTATATTTTGGTAGGACAACCTCGTCGTGCGGCGAATCTGCGCAGAGCTAGTATAGCCGAGTCTGCGCTCAGGCTGGCGGCGATCTCCAGGTGGACGGCTCTGGTAGTGAGACACGTGAACAGAGCCACGTATCGCTTCTGATGCTGTCGTCCGACGGTGATTGACACGGGGCCAAAGTAGTCCAGCCCTGTGTAGGTGAAAGGCCTCTGGTGATGAGCGAGGCGCGTCTTCGGATGATCACCGGTGGCTGGTTCTGGAGGTCGTGCCTTGCGTATTCGACACGGCAGACACTGGTTCACCACCCTTTTGGTAGTCGGTCGCAACTTTACGACCCAGTAGTGTTGTCGTACTTCGTTGATGGTGAGCTCTGTCCCGCTGTGTTGCAGGCTTCTGTGCGTCCAGTCTATGTACAACTGGGTGATGCGATGGTCTCCATCTAGTACGGGTGGACTCTTCATGTCTTCGGCGACTTGTTCTGCTGCGGCTATGCGACTTCTCAGTGTTATTGTTCCCTCTTGCAATTGCACTTGTAGGGGGCGTAGTCGGCTATCACTTTCTACACTTTTCTGTTTGCTGAGGTCGGCGATTTCCTTTCTGAATGCATCTTGCTGCACGACCCGCACGAGGGTCTTCTCAGCTTTCTTGAGAAATTCGGCTTCTAATATGACGAATTTCCTGGTTTCTGTATTTATTCGAATCGTTTTCTTGATCGGTGCAGGATGGCTATTTTTCTGTTTCCTCCAATCGGGATCATTTTCTTTGTTTTTCTTTGTTCTCTTGTACAACGTCGTTTCCTTAGGCCTTCGACATAACGCTATAAACTGTAAAACTCTCGCTGTTGCACGTAGAAGGCGTTCCCATCGTGAAAATCTCTCTGGATCAGGGACGGCTTCCCTATATTTCGATGTGCAGCATTTTCCTATAGCTGTAAGAGTTTTCTCCTCTGCAGTATTTTCTATGACTGCGAACTTCTCTGTAGGCCAATTCTGTGGGTCGTTGTAAAGGAATTTCGGTCCTGTGTACCACTCATGACGCGAATCGAAGCTGTGTGGTACGTCGCGTGTAGCTACATCTGCTATATTCATCTTTGTTGACACCCAGCGCCACTCGTCCACTTTACTGTTTTCTTCTATAGCGGCTAGACGATGTGCGACGAATGGCTTGTAGCTCCTCGAGCCTTTCTGTATCCACGTAAGTATAGTTCTGCTGTCCGACCAGTACGTCACTGCGTTGGGCGTGATCTTGTGCTCTCTGATAACAGCTGCAGCTAGTCTGGTGCCCATCACGGCGGCCTGTAGTTCTAGGCGAGGTATCGACTGTAGCTTTAGAGGGGCTACCTTCGCCTTAGCCGTGACGAGGCTCACGTAGACCTTCTTGTCTGGCGTAGTCACTCTCCAGTACACTGCCGCTGCGTATGCCACCTCACTGGCGTCCGTGAACACATGCACCTGCATGTCCTCTGCGTTGCTGTAGCCTGGGTAGCACCTCGGTATGCTGACGTGTCTGAGCTGTTCCAGATGCTGCACCCACTGTCGCCACTGCTGCGCCAAGTCGTCTTCTAAAAGCTGATCCCAGTCTATTGCTCGCCTCCAGGTTTCTTGTAATATCTGTTTCGCCCGAATCGTCACTGGGGAGGCGAGACCGAGTGGGTCGTAGAGTGACATCACTATTTTGAGTGCTTCTCTCTTGGTCGGTACTTCCTTCTGTAGCATTCCTGTAGGAAGCCTTGCTAGGTTGAGATTGAAGCTGAGTTCATCTGTGCTCGGTTTCCACATCAAGCCGAGTATCTTCTCTGTATCTTCTTTACCGCCTATATTTACTATTTCTGTACTATCTTGTTCTGAATCTATGTTTTCTATTACTTCTATCGAATTCGACACCCATTTCTTTAGTTCGAAGCGCGCTTGTTTGTGAATCTTCTGTACTATCCTAGCTGTGCGCGTCGCTTCTTCTATCGTTGTGAAGCTGTCCAGGTAATCATCCATATAATGATTTTCTATGATGGCTTCCACTGCCCTTGGGTGTTCCTCTATGTATTTCTTCGCGTTCCAGTTCTTCGCGAATATCGCTGTGCACGGTGAGCTGGCGGCGCCGAAAATGATGGACGTCATTCTGTACTCTACAGGCGCTCCCTCCCGCCGGTCTCCTCTCCACAGGTAGCGGAGAGCGTCTCTATCTTCCTGCCGCACCTTAATCTGCATGAACATCTCTGCTATGTCTCCAGAGACGGCGACAAGGTGACGACGGAAGCGCATCATCACCCCGGGTAAGGACTGCAGCAGATCTGGCCCGGTGAGCAAGAAGTCGTTGAGTGACTTTCCTCGCGTCTTGGCTGCTGCGTCGTGTACGATCCTTATCTTCTCTGGTTTCATGACATTGTGTACGTCGAAATGCGGCAAGTACCAGGTTCTTCCCGGAGTGCTGACCTGCGGTGCTCTCTCTGCGTATCCCTTCTGAACGAGAGATGCCATCTGCTCTTGGTATCTATTCTTGAGGACAGGGTTGCGATCCAGCTTCTTTTCTATTGAAACTAACCTCTTCATGGCTGTTTCATAACTATTTGGCATTTCTATGTCTTCACTTCTCCATAGTAAAGCTGTTTCTATATGCCCGCTCTGTTGCTGTACTGTATATCTGTTCAATATGTCTTCTGCTTTCTTTTCAGGGTCTGATTCCGGACGTCGTGGATTTATCATCAGTGATTCTAGCGCGAAGTATTCTCGTAGCCGAAGGTCGAGGCTGTCATCGCTTGTAGTCAGACGGTTGACGTAGTGCACCTGTTGCCCTAGTGTTCTGGTGTGCGCGCCATGCAGGACCCATCCGAGTGCGGTGAGCGAGGCTACTGGCTGGTGCTTAGGTCCTCTTCTGACTTCTGTCGCCAGGAGCAGGTGCCAATTATCTTGACCTATGAGTATCTTCGGTGCACCCGCGTCGTAGCTGAGTTGCTCTCTGAGGTCATCTAGGTGTCTGCACTCTTCTATGTCCTCTTCTCGAACTATTTGCGGCGCCAAGTCCAGCCTGGGTATGGTGCGAGCTTGAAACGGTATCTTCTTGTCCTTCTGACTGGCGAGTGTCACTGTTGTTCTTCTCGAGTAGGGAGCGTCGATGGTGACGCTTCCGATCGCTCCTATTTTGAGTGGTTCAGCGACTCCTTCCGCTCCGACTTGTCTTGCTATGTCTTCGTCCATCAGTGAGACGGTTGATCCGTCGTCCAGAAGTGCGTGCGCGTGGACCTCTCCCGCCGGTCCGATGACTCGCACCGGCACTATCTTGAGGTACACGTGGCTGGTGGACGTGCGCGAACTGGTCACTACTTCCTGTGGTTCTTTCTTGACGTCCGACTTCTTTTCGTAATGCAGCAGCGGATGGTGCGTAGCGGTGCATTCTCTCATGCCACATTTCCTCGGCTTGCACGTGTGTCCCTTGTATCTATACTTCAGGCAGCGGAAACACATGCCATGCTTCTTCGCTAGCTCCCATCGCTTGTTGCTGTCGGCGTCCTTGAACCTGTAACATTCAGACGTAAAGTGACCCTGTTTATTGCAGATGCGACATGATGTTGTGTGTTTGTCTGTAGCTGTGTGTGTTCTTTGAACGATACGCCTTACCCCCGCCGGTGTGTCACCTATATTCTCCGCAGGTGCGAAGACGCTGCAGTATCTCGCCTGCTCTGTCACGAAGTCACTGAAGAGGCTGAGGTCCGGAGTGGCTTGATACTTCTCGGTGTATATTCTGTACCACTGTACACGAAGGGAGTTCGGCAGCTTCTCTGTCAGGACGCGCAGTAGCTCGGCGTTGATCAGGTAGTGATCCTTCTTCAATGCGCGCAAGGTGACGATGCCACTTCTGACCTTGCTGGCGAAAGCGCATATGTCCTTCGGTGCTTCTCCACAGCGCGGCAGACTTCTCAATCTGTCCATCTCTGCCTGCGCGATTGAATCCGGGCGTCCAAATTGCAGCTCCAGTTCCTTCATGATGTCATCCGGTTTGGCGTTTCCTATGAGCTCCGAACTGACTGTGTCCAGCGCTCTTCCTCGCAGACTTCTTCTCAGTCTTGCTGTGTTCTCTACGTCATTGAAGAACTTCCTTGTGGTGTCGTAGATGGCACGGAACGACAGCCATTATGTGTGTGACCCGCTGAAGTTCGGCAACATCATGATGACTTTCGAAGCAGCAGGGTTGTGCGAGGCAGCTTCACTATTCTTCTTTCCGGCGAGCGATGCTATAGCAGAGGTCAGCTCAGCTATAAACGGGCGTAGTGAATCTTCACTAGTACTATTTTCTTTCTTCTGTAAAGACGCGATGTCCTTCTTCATCACTATCTCCTTGTTGGTCTCTTCTATATTGGAAGGTAACGATGGCTTCGATTGCTGTTGGAGTCCCGATTTGTCTATTTCCGCTGGGGGGGGGCTGGTGCGCAGTGCCTATTCTTCTATTGTCCCCCTCAACGGCAGTGTCCTCCCTCGTCGCAGGTTCCGGTGCTTCTTCTAGCCAGGAACGTACATACTCATCGTTCGAATTTCTATCTTCCAAATAATCATCGTCCGAATCTTCTTCGGCCCTCTGTAATTCAATCTGTGCGAGTTCCAACTTGATTTTCAAAAGGTCTTCACGTGCCCTTCTGATTTTCTTCGATGCTTTGTTCGATACTGTACGCGGTTTGCTATGTTCGGTACGGGCGTCACCCCGGGTAGTCATCGGTGCGGCGCGGCGATAAGTGTCTAAATTCTTCAAAGTCTGGTCCGAGTCCCCTTCTTCAGAGAGGGTCTTCATCCTGTCACTCGACGGCGCTATCTTCTCTGCAGGTGCCGGTGCGGAAGGTTCCCCCCCTCCCCCCCGGTGTGAGGGGCGCGGCGGCTCGGTTCCATCGACGGTCGACGGCGAGCGCGGCGGTTGCTGGTGACGTATTGCGGGCGCGCCGTGCTCCCCTCCGACCTCAACTGTCCATGCTTCAGCTGTTCTTCCATGCGAACGCGTGATCGGCATGCTTGAAGAATGTCTTGATGTTCTTGATTCACGATAAATCCGGCTCGACAGGACCAGACGATGTGCCGGACGGGCGTTAACCTCCCAGCTTACGATGGCGAATTCCTTCGATGAGCTCGGTTAGCTGGCGAGACGCTGACGTCCTACACACTATAGGCTCCAGAATATATCGTGGATCAAGTGTGTCTTCAGATGTTGAAAGATGCCGACGACGTAGGCGGGAAGAATGGGAGGCAAATAAAACGCACTGGTGCTATTCTAGGTGCTCCCAGTGGGCGGTGCGATCCTCTTCCTATTTTCCTAGTACAGTTCTTCCATGTAAAATTCGTTGCACCGATGACTACGATTTCCTATGTTTTCTAATTTACTAAGGTGGCACGAAACTTTACCTTATTGAGGACCGCGAACCGCTCACTGTTTGCACGATCGTTTATTCTATATTTGTTCTATCCTATTTACATATTTTGACCTATAATCATATGTTGCCTATAGTTTAGGCGCTTGTGTTACCTATGTCTGTGAAGGTTGTTTCATGCCCTAAATGCCTATACTATTTACCTTCCCCCCTCACTCATCCAGCCGAAACTATGCTGGTATGAAGTGGGGAGGCCTATCATTTTTAGGGCATGAAACAACTTTCCACACCTAAAACTATTTAAGTTATATAAATAAAACTACTACGAATAGATGGGGCATTTCCCCAGCTATCCGGCGATATATAATGCATTTATTTATCTTAGGTATTCTATGACCTATAAACCTAAATACATGTATCGGAAAAAACTTAACTTAAAAATTACTATAAATCATGTATTTGTGGTGTTTTACTTGTCGCCGACGTTGTGACGACGTAAGTACAGACCCAGGGCATCTAAACACACTATTTACGACATTATATGTTGATTCTATTATATTTAAAACACTAAACTATAGACCTGGGCTGTACTTACGGTTCACGCAGTCGTCGTTCACACTGATGATTTTATTTGCAGACTACCCGAAACTATTTTTATCAAACTATAAATACTTTTGCAACAAATTTTTACTATTTCAGTTCACTGAGAGCACTGAGTCTAGGTAGGTCACTGTCTGTACTATGTTACACTATCACAATTTTTATTGGTGACGCGTCGTCGCGAACAATTTATTTACTCAATATTCAACAAAAAAATTATGTCTTTACCATATAGGAAAGCCACAAATTCTCCATCTGGAACTACATAAGACTGCTCGCGTTTTTTTCCCGTAGAACGTCAATTTTCCGCACGATAACTCCGCGATTCGGTACTAATTTAAAACTTTCGCTGTGTTTTAGACGAGCCATTAGTTCCCCCACTCAGCTTGTATCCAGTCGGATTATGGTTGAATTTATGGGTTCATACAATTGTTACTTATGTACCCTCGACATTTTTGTTTCGATCATTGTTTCTAAGAATCACTTGGAAGGAGACTAACGTTTGTATTCAGAAACGACGCTAAGCATAAACTTACGCTTCCTTGTGTCAAATTGCAATACAAATTTGAAATACGGAAGCGTTACTTTACGCTTAGCGTCGTCTCTGAATATTAGCCTGAGAGCTCTTAGAATTTCTTCTTAGAACACGTCATCGGTTGCAATCCGTCATAGTCGGTCATACCTTGTCACCGACCCTGTGCCAATGATCCATGAGGATTTTACTCCTCTGAACGTAATAAATACATACTAGACTGTTGTTTTGCAACTCTAAGATTAAATTACAACTATTCTTCTTCCTAGCCTTTATCCAACCCTGCTGGGGTTGCCTCCAGTCTTACTAGATGCGGCTAAATATCAGTATTTAACACGAAGTCACTGCCATTAGACCTCCGCCACCCAATTTCTGGGCAATACCGATATTCGAAGGAGAGCCTTAAGTGTTCGTATGACAACCGGGACCGACGGCTTTACGTGCTCTTAGGCACTGAGGGGTCTTGATGTGTTAACCATGGTAATGGTCACCCATCCACAGACCAACCGGGGCAAGAAAATTTATTTAAAAAACATATCAGCGTAGTCATAACTTAGCCCTCATAGATCTTCTTCTTTGGATGCCTCTCTGGAAAGGTTGACCATCAACTCTGAATATTTTATCTATTTTTGGCAATAATTTTTTTATTTGTTTTTGTTTTTGTCCCTCATAGATAAGTTATAAAATTGACTCCAAAATGATGAATCATCAAATAATAAGCCACACATTTAATAATCGATTTAAATTGTGTTGTTAGTATAACAAACTATATTTACCTATTATCTAACCCCTCCCCTCTATTTAAAAAATAATTGTTTCCGTTTATTACGCCCTTTCCGCTCAACTTACTATCAATTCTCAATATATTTCTGACACGCAAACTTTTTATATTCTATCGCTATTGAGGTATTACATTATTTATGCTATCGTAACACAGTATCACGTCAAAGTTATGAATAAATTTCTAAACGGTTTTTCTTCTTCATAGCATAATGAAAAGCGAAAAACAACAAACTTTGTTTTTTTTACAGTTACAGTTTTTTAGTGCAGTGAGTTTTAGCGGCGTGCTTTTTCCGCCATTTTATTCTTCTGTTTTGGTACCAGACCTGTGGGAGAAGGAAACAATTCGTTTGTAATGTTTCATAATAATTTTATATATTCTTTTGCTTTTTTATATAATATTGTTACTGCACTCAATATCTCCCCAAAGTTTAATAGCTGTAGTCGGCTCAATGGGAAAATAGGTACATTACAGGAATACGAGACGAAAACCGTTTTTAGATAATTTTCCACTGTTTACCTATATTCCGTTTGCCAAGTTGTGTTTTAATATAGGATGAATGCGTTGTCAAAGTCTGCATTCGCAACTTAAGTTAAATGTGGCACTTACTCCACAACTCATGGAGAAACAACTTGCTTTGCGTTATGGTATCGTGTGTATTAATAACTCAATGGTTTCCTCCATAAAATATGTTGGTTTTGGGGTGTCGACGTTTCATTCGTATTAATAATTCCAACGTTAATTAAAGCAGTTATTTGTGTTAACATGTCCATTTTTTTAAATTACCGAGTTAGAAAGCGTTTATGCTTTAAAACCTTAACTTATACGTATCTAAAGAGATCTAAAAGGGTCTCTCCTGATCTATTAAAGAATGTGTTTGTAAATATCAAAATAATTTACATACTTATAAGTGTAGGCACTCGCTATAATTTTAATTCATCCCCATGTTTACCCTGGGGACGAGGAATCGGGGCAAGAGGGTAAGATGCCTCCTTTTTATATTTGCATTCAACTCCACAAACCCGACTTACGTTTTAAAGTAATTGCTAGCATTTTGTGTTGATATAAATACTCTAGAATTTGAATGAGTTGAATTATCTAAAGTTAATGCAACTTGTATTATGTTTTAAACTGATACAAAATGAACCTAATTACTAACTTAATAGGTAATTTAAATAATTTTTATTAGCCTTATCTCATCTATATCTTCTTCCTAGTCTTTTCCCAGTAATGTTGGGGTCGGTTCCCGTGGAACCAGATGCGTCTGAATGTCAGTATTTTACACGAAGTGACTTGTCATCCAGCCCCCGCAACCCAATTTCTGGTAAACATCGATATTAGAAGGATAGACTTTTTCAGCTTCTGATTGCAACTAAGGACTGTCATAGGTTTTCGTATGACAATCGGGACTGACGGCTTTACGTGCTCTCCGAGGCTTGATGTGTTAAGAATGCCAAATCACCCATCCACAGACTGATTATGACAAGCGTAGCTTAACCGGGCAGGTCGATTGATCAGCCCTAGATTACAATAAATAATTTATCTTACAACTATACAATTAGGGTTGACACTGGCGGCGCCACCCACGCCATTAGACAAACTGATCTACAGCTCAATGATTTCAACAAAAAATAAAAAAAAGTATTTGTACCGTACTCCAATCAATTACCATCGCGTTTTAAAGCTAACATCTGCCCAAAATGTACCAAAAAGTCGCTCGATTTTGTCAAATTAATGCCCAACACTAGAGCTCCCGCTGCGAACCTGGATTGCAAAATCAGGATAAGTATTCCCTTCTAGACTTGACGAGTGTGGTCTCGTGTTTTCCAAGTAAAAAAACTATAGTAGTAACACTGCTTAGTTTGGGATTACTTAGATGGTTCTATGTAAAATAAAATAAAAATATTTTATTTGACAGTTTATTACGTTAGTTTGTTGTATAATATACAATATGTTAAGAAAAGCCTGTTTGATCCGTGAAGGTATTATTAGGTATAGATATTAGATTACATTTAGGTATGTAATACTTTTCAGTTTTTAAGTGAAAAAATAAGATATAATTTTATAAAACAAGGAAACTTAGGTACATCGCTACACAGGCACTCTTCTCAGGTACCAAATTTACCGGCAGGTGATAGTGTTGTTACATTCAAGAAAATTGTTAGATAATGTTTTGGATAATTGGTAATTTTTGTACAAAAATCGTGCATTTGAAACTTCACTAACAATCTAACTTTAATGAATATTTTTTATTTAATTTGGTAATGTGATTGGGATACCTATCCTAATCACTTTACCAAATAAAATAAAAGGGTATCCCTTTCAGATCGGACAGGGTTTTTAACATATTGTATAGACCTTATGTGAAACATAATTATGTTTTTAGTTCAATCCATTATAATGTACCTACATTTGGACCATGCCAACGTCAACGTCACGTGTTGAAAACACCGGTTCTCGTCCGATCACCGAAGTTAAACAACATCGGGCGCGGTCAGTACTTGGATGGGTGACCGCCTGGGAACTCCGCGTGACATTGACTTTTTAACATTTTTAATAACATAAATATTTTTAATGTTATTGAATAATAGAAGCGCTCTTTTTTAAGGGGTAAGTATTTTCCTAATTTCGAAGTAAAAAAATGAACCAAAATTATAATTTTATTATTAGACTTTTAAAAATGATTTAAATTACTTTTCAGCTTGTAAAATTTCGTCATTACACTCGAATAAAAGTATTATGTGCCCAGTCTATTCCAGTATTCTTCAATCCCGGGGTGTGACCCTCCGAATGGCGCAAATAAAAACATTAGACATTTACACTTGATCAGTTCTGCGCCCTTTCGCCTAATGTATTTAGTTTAATGACCCTGAAAATGGTTAAAAAGGTCCACGCCAAACAAAGCCTTGGCCATATTAATGTGTTTGTTCCAATTGAAAGGAATCCCGTGACGTAATTTATTGTTCGATTTTAATAAAATACTCTTACATCTATTACTCTTATATCTTCCATATCGATCTAAGGAAACTATTTAAAAATTCACTATAAATAAATATGCACATGAATGAATATTTTTTTTAAAAGGCCATAATTGTATTACAGTTAATGTGTTGATACCCGAAACGAAGAATGCGTTTTATAAATCTATTTATTTAGCAAAAGTCAACGTCACGCGGTGTTCCCAGGCGGTCACCCATCCAAGTACTGACCGCGCCCGATGTTGCTTAACTTCGGTGATCGGACGAGAACCGGTGTTTTCAACATGGTATGGACGTTGACGAAAGCGTAAGCAAAATAACAATACTCATAAAGTCATGGTATCAGATGCTACTTACTAACTACCAATAGGTACCAATAGTACTTTGTCCGACCTTAGGCTCGTACCCAAAATCTCGAACATAGAAGTCGCGCTACGACCACCAAGCTCATGAGGCAATTTTACACGTTCATAATTAGTAATTTTCCTCCGTAACATAACTTTTTGTTACCTATGAAATTAATCACACACTTGTGTGATTACTTATGTATCTTGCTATAAGGAAATTGGTTGTTTATCGGCCTGAACGATGTAAAATTTCGATCTCTAGTAGGGAAAACAATCGAGAGATAGGTTGATTCTTAATTCCGGCCGTAGATTGACTTAACTAGGTCATTTGCTTGTAGAATACTGTAGTCGTACCTACATCGAATAAAAAATGGCGCCTAGTAATATTATTATAGCAACGAATCACACAAACTTGACTTGCCCTCTTGATTTTTCTAAATTTCGACAGCGTTACATACCTAAAAAATACTGACTATTACTTTATTACTAGTGGTACGCCGATCAAAGGCTTCGTTTGAAACTTAAAATGTTACTTAAATTTGATAAAGCGTAGATTTTTATTACCATTTTAGAATTATGGTTACGAGTATAATTAATCACTGGATGTGTCAGAATGTATTTACAATATTGAATAAGATTTTTGTCCATCAGCAAATCCATCCATCCAGTCATCCATCGAAAATAAGTTATGTTCAATTCCCGAGTGTGACACAGGTATCCAGCACGTTTTTTTATCACTTTCGTCTTGAAAACACCCAAATTTCAAGTCCCGGCGAACAAAGATTCCCGCAGAAAGATTCTGGCACTTCGTATACACCAAAGAAGTACTTCAAGAGTGCAAATTAAAGATTAAACGACTCTCATCAATTTAGGGTTCAAGATGACAACAGGGTATTGACTAGTGTTGTTTGCGTCTAAAAGTACGGTATCGTACTTGGCCATTTCCATTTATCCGCTATCCTCAACCATGTCTGGTTATTCCCTCAGGTGATTCGGATGCAGAGTAGCAGTAAGAACTTGTGTGCATGCTAGGGGAACTATTTCAAAATGTTGTGTACGCTACTTGTACACCTATAGGGGTGAAAAACCTTTTTCGCACAGTAAAAAATAACATAAAATACATGTTTATTTTAACCATTTTATTCTATCCTATCTTAAACAATTAAATGAGGAATATTTGTATACAACAATAATGATATTACTGTACCTAATATTTCTAAATTTCACGTTCTCAAAAATGGTTTCGAAAATTTCGATGAAAGTTGCAATATAGGGGTTTACTAGGGCGGAATATCGGTCTCGCTAGGTTTCATGTCTGGAAAAAATAGTTTTTTCTATTACCACAAGCTCATCCCATCCAGGTACTAAAATACTAATGCAAAACGGTCCATAGAACTCGAGGTAATCAGTGTACATATTAAATACACTTTGAGTTGAGAACGACTTCATATTTTAAAGTCGGTTAAACGCAATAGGTATTAACACACAACGTGATAACAAGACAGACTATTTGGAGACTAAAATGTCGCCAGTGAAATTACTGGGCAATTGGGACATAACAACAAAAGATGACACGCGCGAGTGATACTAATTTGATTTTAATTTTGTAATTGTATTTTTAATTTCGTGATTTTAATGTTAACATCTCAATTGAGACGCTCTCATTTTAATTATCAGAAAAACATAACACATCTAACAGTATCATCTGCAGTAAATGGTGTGTACATTTGTAATAGATATACCTACATTTAAGAACCCCTATCCCGATGCATGATTTGAAAAATGTATTGTGTGTATATTGTTAATGTACCTTAAAATAAATAAATAAATAAATACTATAATAGGTACTACTGGATACTATAAAAAATATAAATTCCTTACGGCGTATCCCACAGGTTTACCTTCCCTGGATTAAGAGACGCAGGAATTCTCGATACAGGGGTGTACACTGGAGTTAAAGATTTCCACGAATTGGGGTATCAGAAGGGTCGCATTCGAATGCAAGGCTTTGTTGGAATGCCTTTGTTGATTAATTAACCATTTTATTTGCATTTCGTTTGATAACCCTGTTTGTGTCTTGAGCGTAGGTAGGGGAGGAGATAATTGAGTAGTACAGTGTTATTTATAAGAATGTATTTCGCAATTATGTTAAAACTGTATTAAAGCCCAATACAAGATTGTGAATGAAAATTAAATAATAAGTAAATAATAAAAAATAACATTGTATGGAAAACTAGATAATTTCCTCTAGCAATTACTTGAAGTACATGGGTAACTCTTGAACGATACACACTTATTTTTCTTCTATGTACCACAAAAGTAGTTTTCTTTTGTTGATTTTTTTTATATTGGATAGGTTTGTCTTAGTCTCACCTATCCAATATTACAGATCGAAATTATCTTAACATCAGGCAGAGTCTGATGTTGAGTGATGATGCGATTGGGGACAAAATACGCTTGCCTGAAAATTATTCTGTTGTTATGACTTGCCAGTCGGTCATTTATCACTATATTTTACATTTTATTGTTATAGGACAATTTGGATATAATATGTCAATTTACCATGCTATCCGATTAAATTATAATTTCATTTGAAACGAAATCGTAAGCACTTGTTTAACTTAATCTAGAATTATACCTACTAGTCTTTCTATTGATCAAAGAGTGATCGCATTTATTTTCTTTGATGGCATTTAAAAGACACTTAAACCTTTATGTAAATGAAAATATCACAAAATATAAACTGATTCATTAAGATTCTCTAAGATCTGCAGATTTATCTTCGGATAAAATACCATTGTAGATAATTATTTGCTAGGTTTCAGTGTTGAATTAAATTATTTAAATAATTTTAGAAACAGAGCAATTAATATAAAGCGATTATTTGAAAGCATGAAAGTATCAAAGGATTTCAAACAATTTTTAAGATTGCATAGTCTTAATTCTCCTTCTTATCGTGTCAATGGCAAATAATTATATTCCATACTATCACCATCTATACTCAAAACTCAGCAACGCGGACTGCGTTTGTCGCCACGACCATCAGTATCTACCTCAACAATGAGTTTATGAGTCGTATTTGTATGGAAATCGCCTACAACGCCTCTAGCCGTCTAGCGGTAACGTAAGGAACTGAAATCGGTTATGACATTACAATAAAGCGTTTTGATGCGTAAAAAACCTATCGAAAGCAATAGGCAAAGCGACTAATTATTTTTTATGGCCTCATGAAAAAGTTGACCATAAATAGAGCTGGTTATCAAAAACAAAATTTTAATTGGTTAAAAAATAACGAAGTTAAAGGCATTTTAATTTTATGCTAGACAGACAGCGCACTATACTTACAAATGACGTCAAAAGTAGCGTGCGCCATACTAATTCTATACTAACACACGTTTTTCGGGAAAGGGACAGAGCATCCCCTCTCAATCCCCACCAAAAACTTTTAACGCATTTATCTCAGAATTTTCTTGGTCGATTTAATATTTATTTTCAATATACGAATTATGCTAATGATATTTTTCAATGAGCGTGTCATTATTAACAAATTCAACACCAGTCCTCTCCCCTATTCAAGGTTGAGGTACCTACAGATATTCGCGTGTGAAATTAACAGGACATATGGGGCAAGATGGAAGATGGGTCATTGTGTCAGTCTTAATTAATTTATTTAGTTATCTTATAGATAGGAGTTATCCTGAAACATAGTGTAATCACTTGCTTGGCGGCATAATTTCTATGGTTATAGAACCCTTTGGAAACACTAGAATGGACCCTTTCTGAATATACATGGCCAATTACCAACAAATATCAAAAAAAGGAAATATCGCAGACGCACTCAATCACAAAAGGCCCCAGAAGATTTACCCCATATTGGATTATATGGATAAAAAATCTATTTGTAAGCTCTCCAATTGGTGGGGGGCCCTTAAAGTGTCCAGTGCAACTTATAGGGGCAATTCACGACAGATAACTCAATGTCAAAAGGCAGGGATGTACTCGTGGTGTGTGAGAAAAAAATGTGAGTGATACTGATGAGTGGCCATAGGAGATGATGTGGGGTTTCCGTTTTTACCGGTGTTTATTTCAGGGTTGGGTTACATTTATAACTTACTAGCAGTTGCTCCTGGTTTTACTCGAACCTAAAAGAATTTTTTGAGATAAAAGGGTGCAATCTAAAGGTATCTAGAGGGGCTCGTGGCTAAGTAGAAGAAGTACTACTCGTACTCGTCGCAGCGTTGTAAAACTACGCTGATGAATAATTCAACATCGAGATCCCTCCGTGCCCCGGAGAGCACGTAAAGCAGTCGGCCCCGGTTGTCATACGAACACCTATGACAATCGTTACAAGTAGTCAGACGCCCAAAAAACCTGACAGCCAGTCTATCCTCCAAATATCGTATTGCCCAGAAATAGGGTTGCGGTGGAGGTCTGATGGCAGTCGCTTCGTTTAAAATACTGATATTCAGCCGCATCTGGTAAGACTGGAAGCCGACCCCAACATGGTTGGGAAAAGGCTAAAAGGATGACTATGACGCAATGCAGGTGAATAGATTTCAAATAATGTTGATAGAACATTTTAATGTAGATATACAGGTTTACAATATGAATGACTATGGTTTTTCGCCTAAGTAGTTTGGTATTTTTTTGCCCTCAATAAGCTTTGTATAGGCACAATTGGAAATCTGTTATTTAAACTCCGAAATCCGTACAAAAAGCAATAAATTAATTTAAGCTTTTTTAAACCTCAGTATGTGTCAGCCATTTGTTTACAATAAGAAACGCTATAACAACATAAGGTCATAAGTAACAAATTTACAAAATGTTGGAGAATTACTTTAAAATAACAAAATTATAATAATTTTAAACGGGCACAGCTTGAGATCTTGCTGAATTTGAATGTCAGATTATAGAATTACGTGTTTAAATTGTTTGTTCGAAATAAATGTATAAATTTACATAAATTGTAGCAGCCATTGAATTTATTATATACAGGGTGTTTGGTAGAACGTTGAACATACGAAAATGGTGGTTAGTTGGGGTCATCTGCTACCCACTTGGCCCAAATTATTTGACCTTGGCCGCACCGTTTTCATTTTTACTTTTTTTAATTTCACAGAAAATTACCAGTTCTTTTTACTTAAAATTCGAATATAATTAGACATTAATACAAAACAACATCCTGCCTGTTTTACCCATCACAAGTAAAGATATTCGAATTTAAATTGATAAAAAACTGATAATTTTCTGTGAAATTAAAAAAAAGTAAAAAAAAAACAGTGCGGCCAAGGTTAAATAATTTGGGCCCAGTGGGTAGCAGATGACCCCAACTAACCACCATTTTCGTATGTTCAACGTTCTACCAAACACCCTGTATAATAATTGTATAACATCTCTTAATTTGTTTCAAATGGTAGATGGTGACATATTCATTAATTTATTTTTAGAACAAATACTATTTATTTTACTATAACACCTGGTAAGCGAACTTCTTGTTCCCCAGAACCACTTAGGTACTTCATTAAGTTCTAAATTGATATCAATCAAAGCTTGTGAAGTAATAAAAGATTGATTTGAAAATGAATGTACCTACTTTGATAGTAGGTTAGTACCTTTATTAGCATTTTATTCAATAGGCAAAAAAAACATTGCGCATGGGTAGAAGGATGATGACGATGATTAGAAAAATCGTCACAAGCGCAGCTACTGTGAGGTCCTGTATTCAATTCCCATGTCAAGCAAAGCGTTATTGTGTTTTCCATTAGAATATTCTCAGGAGTATTACCTAGGAGTTTAGAATATGTAATATTTTATTTACTTATGTTCCATTTTATGTTCCATTTGAGTCCGGCCCACTCTATAAAAGACCGATGGTCTAGTTTTGAGTAAACTATCAATAAAGCCCCCTAGTAGTACGGAATGGAGTGAATTGACATAATAAAGGATTCGAACCGTATAATTTCGTCATTCTGTATGAACTGCGAATCATTCGGCTACTTGCTATCTGATAGGAAATCAAAAAAGATGAATTAACTTTTTTTGAGGGACTCGTGGTTAAGTTATAGCTACAATGGAGAGTACAGTTGCCGCGGTCAGTCTGTGGATGGGTGACCATCCAAACATAGGTAAAATAACAATTACTGCCGGGGCAAGAAACACAGGCTGTTTGCTGTACCCCCATGCCGTACCGTTGCACGTGCTAAGTCGTCAATTCCTCGCACCCTGGCCGCGCTAAACGATCTCTTGGATTCTAATCCAACAGGCGATCTGTTTGCGGGTGAGTGGACGAAGATTATATTGGTATGTCAGAAGTACTACTATTCCCTACAACATGGTTGAGTCAAACGGCGCCGATACACATGTCATGCTCGTGAACGGGTGCTGTCTGTCGGGACTGGTCAGCTCTTACTGCAATGGCTATGTTCTTTTGTTTGTTTTTTTGTGCATTTTTTTTTTTTGGTCATACACATCATACTGCATTATACTCACACTATTCAGCACAAAATTTTATTGTTACTCGCCTATATTTTTTTTAAAAGAGTAACTATGGAGTTTCTTGCCGGCTCTTCTCCATAAGTCCCACTTTTTGGAACCGTGCAACTAGTTTGACAATTCAAAAGTGCCTATTTATATGGTCTAATTGAAATAAAATATTTTGAATTTTGAATTTTTGAATTTTTACTGTGAGAGGAAGGTATGAAAGTGTTTTTACCTTCATTTATTTACTTTGATTTGTTTTGTAGATTTTAATAAATTTGTGGTGGTGTGGTTTAAATAAATAACATGCATCCGCCGGTCCGGGTTGTCATGCAAACACCTATGGTAATCGTTGACAATTACCATAGGTGACTAAAGCCAGTCAAAAACCAGTCTATCCTTCGAATATCGGCATTGCCCAGAAATTGGGCTGCGAACGTATAAAGACACAGGCAGTCACTGTGTAGAATATTGATATTCAGCTGCATCTGGTTAGACTGGAAGCCAATCCCAACATAGTTGGGTAAAACCTAGGTAGATGATAAGGCAGTGAAAAAGCGATTACCCGTTGCGTAGAGAAAACAAAAGAAAATTTAGACACGTATTTGTTTTTTGATACCCCATATTATTTTAATTGCTGTTGTTAGTAAAACAAAGTTTTGTACTTAAGTGTTGTATGTTTGTTGTTTTCAATAGTAATAGAAGTAGATGGGCGGAGTAGATACATTACGTAAACGATGTTTTGTGTTTTTAAACTTAGAACTTTCAAAGTTTTGTTCGAAGTTTTATAAACTTTTTTATATTTTTACCTTAAGGGATGAGCTACGTCAGAAATGAAATATTTTTTTAAATATAAGGTATGTATAATGGCCTATGTTTGTATAGGACAGCTGTCTATATATGAGATAAAATTAAATTATAAAAAAGAAAAAATATACAACAGAAGCCAAAATAATTATTTTTAATTTATTGTTTGTCTCTATGTGAGATTGTACGGGCATCACGCAATAAGGTGCAATATGTCAAGTATTCTAAGCGTTATTTAATTATAGAAAAAATATTTTGGTATGGTTCGATGAGTTAGCAGATAAAAATAAATATTGACTTATAAAATTCAGGAAGTTTTGGTATACTTACAACATGAAAAACCGCCGCTAAAATGAAATATTGAACACACCATCCATATCATTTATGAACATCGTTCCTACATGTTTACGGCCCAAACAAAACTTCCCCTAACAATGGCAAACACAGATGCAAGAGTACAAGTTGCATACACCATAGCTCCCATGAGACCACATAAAGAGCTTCCCTCCGGAGAAAATTCGGGAGAAATTTCCTCACTGTACCAACTTACCCTAACCTCCCCTTACAAATTTACATTTGCATTCACTAGGACCTTTATACCTTTAGCTTAAGGTTGATTTAACAATGGTCTTACTCCTCTAAAGTTGGTAAAACGAGAACATGTTCTGTTCGTCACAATAGGGGTACGTAATTTAATTGATGACGTGTTCGATTTAGGAAAATGGATGGTGCGTTTTGGAATTAAAAATGCGTTGTCCCCTTTGCAGACGTCTTTCAAGTAAAATTAACAAGATTGCGTCTATATTGAGGGCTGTCTATTTTTAAAGGAGTTTAGATGGGTTTTAAATTATTTTACTTGGAAAGAATATGTAGTATGTACCTACTGGATATCACGTAAGAATTGTAACATCCTTAAAGTACCTAACTATATCTGTCTGTTACGTCTAAACCGCTTAACTGATTTAGATGAGGTACAGAACAAAGTTGGACGTTGGTAAAAGACAGGCTACCGTTTGTCGCCAAAAAAGGCTTCTCTACCTTTTGTCGCGAGTTGCACTTTGCAGATTGAGTATGGGTTAACCAAACGTTTTAAAAAATTATACTATTCACGTTCTCATAATTATGACGTATGTTCTTCTTCCTAACCTTTCACCTCTGCCATCAGACCTCCACAACCCAATTTCTGGACAATACTGATATTCGAAGGATAGACTGGTTGTCAGGATTTTTGGGCTTCGGACTACCATTAACGATTGTCATAGGTGTTCGTATGGTAAACGGGACCGACAGCTTTACATTCTGTCCGAGGCACGGAGGGGTTTTGATGTGTTAAGAATACTCGCCACATCCACAGACTGATCGTGGCAAACGCAGCTTAATATTACAGATCGGTTGATCAGCGTAGTTATAACTTAGCAATGACGTCATAAGTAAAGAAACTATTTCGCCTATAAAAAAATAATCTACGCGACCCTCACAGCGCAATGCACGCACAGATGAAGAACACGGCGTGTGCTATAAACTCGTGCTATTTATCGTTCCCCGGGGCAATGGGCAAACGCCCCAACACGCGCCAGTCACGCAACTGTTTTACAACTGGTTGTAAAGCGCGATGAGTCACTGGGAATTTTAAATAGCATACATATGGAAGGGTAGGGAGGTATGTAGATAGATGGTGGTTACTGTAATATACCTTGTCATCGTGACGCGACGCAGATATTTTAAGAAAATATCGCCATCATAGGCAATGATCCGATCTGGTAGGACGCAGGTTTGAACCCCGTCTGAGACGAATTTTTATTTCGTCTATCTTTAAAAATGTTTATCATCCGAATTTACAGTTAGTTTAAGTAAAATTAATCTCCATCTAGATATCGTTTATTTATGTGTCTGCCTCATTAGCCTAGTGCCCCATTATACTGATTTCTGACACTTACGCGAATACTAGACATTGAAATAAAACTAATTTTTACGGATTTTATTGCCATCACCATGGACGCTGTAAAGGGTCCGAAACGTCGGGATTAAAATAATATCAATATAACGCGACAAAATTCTTAAAAAGTAGTTTTATTTTACCATTAAAAACATTTAATGTAAAAATCTAGCCAAGTCTCGTGCTTTTCTTCTCGTAAAAGGCCCATGGCTCTGTTCTTATTGAATTTAAAGCCACGAGTCATTTTAAATTCATAAATCATTACGGTATTGATACTGCACCAATACCCCACAATCAATCACGAATTCACGACGAACAAATATCACAACAGCGATAAAAACTGACGAAATACACCATTTTAGGGTATTCAGTCCACCATGTCATTCGTCATGCGACCCAACCCGTTAGCTTTCGCATTATAAAGGATTAAAAATCACTTCGCATAAATCTGCGCTATCGGTCTAAATGACCGGCGGTGGTATTGTGCGGGTTACACCTCAAAAATAAGCAGAAGTATAAGTCCCCGCAGCTTTCGAAAGCGTAGCTGAAATACAAACTCGATTTTTAAAATCGTATATTTGTTCTAGAATGTTTATTTTTACAATGTCCAAAAAGTTGGTCAAGTGCGAGTCAGACCCGCATATAAAGGGTTCCGTACCATTTTTAATTAGGATCAATAATATTAGTATTTGTCGTTATATTGACACTAGAAATAGGCTCTGTGAAAGTTTCAACTCTCTACCTATTACGGTTCATGAGATACAGCCCGCTGACAGCTTAGTAATGGGGTCCAGTTGGCATTCTTCGGGGACGGAACCCTACAAAGGCAGTTCATCAAAATTAGTTCCTGAAAATTATTGCTATTTTGCAACAATAAACCTTCTGAATGTTCTGTGGTACAACGTTATCTCAACTGTCAAATGTAGTTTTTCATAGCTGACTAATAGATGGCGTTGTTTGCAACTCAGTTGTTGCCAGTTCCGGTATTTAATCACGTTTGACAGGGGATAGATGTTTTAGTTTATCGTTTACTTCCGGGGAGGCAGAGGTGTAATGTTCGCATTTAGGCCGCATATTTTTAGATTCCATGTTACTTATTGCCAATAATCGGGCCCAAATCGAAGCTCCAAGCTACTACTGAGATTTTCATAGAAAAACCCAATAAGATAATAATAATAAGATATTAGGTAAGTATTGTTTTTCCATGACTTGTGAACTCATTATCCGCATCTACTCCACCCATGAGACAGTTATAAAAAGTAAACAAAATATGGATCTAAAACTAAAGGAGCTACCCAACTATGCTGTGTACGCGCTTTGATCATATTTTTCCCAAAATCCTTTCTAGGTGGATATTTAAGTTACAATAAACCTGTCCCAGAGCTTTTTAGACTTCTTCATAGCGTGTTGATGGCAAATAATTATATTTGACATTATGGGCTCACACTTGTCCGCCCCAAATCTCCACAACGCGGACTGAATTTGCTGACGCGACCTTCGCATGTGCAGTTAACGGGACATGGGGGGCAAGATGGAAGATGGGCCACTGTCTGCGGAAAGATGCCGCATGCACACTGCAGGGCAGAGGCGTCTGTGAACCCCCATTTGTGGAGGTTGTCTTTACTACAACCGACCTTTTTAGACTAAGTAGTTTTGGCTGTACCGTTGGTAGACCGTAACTTGTGACATTGCATTGGGAATTTTGGTATAGGAGTAAAATGGAGTGTGGTGGCCGTGGGATAGACACTTACCTACTTGAGATTTACTGTTACCTACTACTGGTTGTGAACTATTGTACTGCTCGTATTGCCACTAGACTGATAAAGAGAGAACAGAAATGGATCTTCTCACAGCCAAAAGGCAGCAATCAAAATCTCACAAAATGTTCAATTAAAAAAACACAAAAGGCAGAATTCAACTAGTTTCCCATTCAAGTGTAGTCATCCGATTTAAACGGCGCCCTCTGTCGTGGCAAATGAAAAACTAATCCCCATTTGCATCTATTAAGAATTCATTTAAAATCACAATGCTCCAATCTCTGCAGACGGGCGGCCATCTTGGTTTTCTGAAACAAATCGAGCCTGTCTCTCAACGGAAGTCGGTGGCTTTAATTTCCGACTTCGACTTTGTTTTTTGCAGCCTTTAAAGAGATTTGTTTTGTTTTGTTAAGACTTAACTGGGATTGAAAGGCTTCGAATTGCCAATAACCCGGCGATACAATTTTTAAACGCCTTTGATTGTTTCGCTTTTGTCTTGGTTGGTATTTGTATTCTTTGACCTACCTAAATGAGGCCAGGCGTACTACTGACAACTGTTGCGTAAGTATGGACGTGAAGGAAGCAAAAGTATAGAATTGTAGGAGATATCTAATCATGAATAGTTGGAGGCTACGCTACGTTTACGCCCTACGCTGCGCTTTACGGTGCGTGGTCTTCACTCAAATATATTTCATTTTTATTTTATCATAATGTATTGGATAATTAGGATTAAGATACCGGTGATAATACGTATGGACTTATACTAGAACTCCTTTCAAAACTTAATATAAAACCCATTCGCTATTCTGAAGTTATAAAAAACTTGATAGTTAAAACAATCAGAAGCCATGCCATTAAATCGTCCAATTAGCAAGACCTCCATCAAACCCATTGTTTCCCCTGCCTGTTCCAGTTTTAGCACAGGTGAAGAGGGGTGGTAAAGGTCTTGTGGAACTGGTTAGTTGGCTATAACTTTCGTCGCTCGAAGCCATCAAGATAATTGATTAATTAAAGCGCTGCAGCGTCCTCAAGCGGACTTTTCTTTTTGTTGTATAATTGCATTTTTATAGGAAAGACGCTTGGTCGCTCGATGTTGGTGAAATATTAATCATACTCTTATCTCGTATTTTTCTTTCAGAAGTGTTTGTTACCTCAGTATAAGGAACTCGATTCTAAGGGCCTGCTTCCCACCTCCCAAGTGCCCGTTAAATTATCTGGCAGATAATTTTTTACCTCATTATCATGTCAATCCACGAAATAGTGATGCGGTTCAAGTGGTATTTTACTCGAGTGTCACAAGTGAAATTGAAAAATATGGACGAGTGAAAACAATTTTTACTCAAAATTACAATTTCAACACACAGCTCAAACAACTGAATGGATTGGGCTGAAATTTGGCATACATACAGATATTATGGTCTAAGCTTCCACTAAGAAAGGATTTTAGGAATATCCCACGGAATTGGGAAAAATAGATGACCGCGGGGAACATTAAATAATAACCCTAAAATTTTCCTCCACCGATGATTTGGGATCGAGACTGCAGTTCTCGTCATTCGGTAGTCTTTTTATACAAATCTATTTAGGTGTATAGCATTTAGTACTGACATATTTGCTACTACAGATTAAATAAATAAACAAATATCTTGGGACATTTTTACACAGCACCATCTAGTCCCAAAATAAGCAGAGCTTGTACTATGGGTATAATATTGACAATGGATATAATATTTATATACTTTTTTTTGTAAATACTTATAATATATAACACAAACACCCAGACAAACACAAACACCTAAGTTCATTACATAAATGTTTGTCTTGTGGGAATCGAACCCATGACCTCGTGATCAGCAGTACGGTACTCGGACCACTAGACCACAGACGTCTTCAAACACCTTATGTACAGAACCTTATTAACACATTATGTACAGAATCGGGGGTCTGTTCCTATTTCATTATTATGTATAGATAGATTGTTATATTACCCAAGGAACCCTAATTTACTGGATCACGTGTCACACACACTGATATAACAAAAACATAAAATGTTTGCCATATCATTGGTTACTCCTAATTTTAGTTCAATTTGGTACAAGCGAAAAGCGGAGCGAGTCCTTAATTGTATCGACCGTTTATATTTAACAAAAAAAATTAAACCAAATTCAAAAAGTTTGTGGAATGCTAAATAAACATTATTTTGAGTCGACGGGGTAAATTTTTTTGGGTTTCTTTCCTCCTGTTTTTTAGGTAAAGAATGCCTTTGCCTAAATTTGCCTACCACTGACGTGTCACCACGACATCTTATATAGCCTTTTTAGGGGGGGTTGCGGAAAATCCTCATGGATCCACTACCTGGGGAGGCGGCAGAGTACCGATGTCAGACTCATATTGACTAAAAACAGCTCTTGTCATCAATTGTCCTATGCTTCATGGCGATAGGATCAGAACCATTCACCACGACCATGACGAGCAATCATAAATAATATATAGCCACCAACGTGGAATCTTTAGTGATCATTTCCCATCCGAGGAGATGCCAGGAGGGCACACAGTCCGACTCCTGCCTCCTCCTCCTTACCGATGTCTATGGATTTCACCATCATCCGTCCCGCTGCTCAGTAGCCTGCTGCACTGTGTAACCTTGAGATATCCCTAGGCTATCGCTGGTCCATCCACCCATCCATATTCTCTAACCCGCTGCCACTTACATTTTCGACGGGGCACCCTAACCTCGCACCGTCCATAACTCAGTGTTCCAAGCGATTAACCGGACTCAAATGTAGTGAGAGAAGGTTAATGAAGTACGTACGATAGCTTCCAACGTTACCTAGGACGGTGAACCTGACTGAACTACCGGGGTTGATTTGTGGAGTGACAGATCAGCTTGGAAATTTACAGGGTACTCCATTTTTTGTAGAGCTTTATCATGAAACATTAGTGTCATGCCTCGGTCCTGTTGACGATACTGTAGAGACCGAAGGAGGTTCATCCATGAGGTTGGCGAGGTTAGCTGTCATTCAGAAAATGTGTTCAATCACTTAAAAATCGATTCAAAGTGCAGTGGAGGATCAGACCTCCACAATACCATACCTTCTTTTTATCGCAAGGGCCACCCTTGTGGTATAAAAAAAACAGGTTGGATTCGAGTGCGGCCAAGAAACATGCATGCGGCCTGCTTACGCTTTGCCGACCCTGCAAAAACACCTTTACTCCCTCTTAAAAGGGAGGGGAAACACTTTTTGAAGAACCCCATGCTGTAGTTTCCAGAGAAAAATCGAACATGGGACCGTCCACTAACAAGCCATGATCACAATGCCATAATATAAACAGTTCCTAAAATGGCGTCAGTTGGCGAAGGCTGTATATTCAATCTTATTTAATATGCCATAGATGAATAATAAATTATACGGAGGCTTTCTCCAAATAGTATAATTTAAACAATTAAAATCCACGTAATCCTTTGTATCAAATTAAAATCGCAAATGTAAGCGCGATGTCAATTAAAACAAAAACAGTGTAGGGCATCGCTTATTCGCCGAAAGCCGACTGCCGACGGCCGAAAGCCGGCGATCCGATTAGTGCGTCCAATAAACAATGAGCACGGGCCGTTATTAATTTTCGATTGGTGCAGACGTCGAGAACGTTCCACGATTTAAATTTGAATTGGGAATCGGGGATTATGATTGTTTGGATTCAGAGGTGTGAAGATTATCTCAACGGTTGTTTATTTAAAGGGTTAAAAATAAAACAAACGTATTAACGGTAAGGTACCCTAGACGTGCCATAGTCTTTGGTAAACTTTTTGGCAACTGCTATGTTAAAGGTCCTAGAGTCCCATCCCGGGACGAAAAAAGTGTTGATGGGTACTTCTATGAAATTTACGTGTCGAAGTTTAAATTGGGTGGGAATACAGCAGTAGCCTCTGTTTATTTGGAAAATACAGATGTGATGATATGTTTTATAAATAAATCACTGTTTTGGTGTATTTTAAAATAACCTGAATTCTATTTTTATCTTATTAAAGGAATAAAATACAACTAAGTTTTGCTTTAACTGGAAAATGTTGGCGAGCCCTGACCAGGGGCGCTTCCTGGATGACGTAATTTCCTCTTTTATGCTTCTGTGTCACGTTTGCTTCGCTCCGCTTTTATTACCTGCACACGCAGGGTTAAAATTGTCTGAATAGACTGCACATGCTGCCAGATGTAGACATGTCTGTGTTGTTCATTTAGAAACGGTTGAACAATATTTTATTTACTCCTATAGGTAGCTAAGACTCTTAAATCTTTCTGCTCATAACATTGCGCTTGTTTTCCGCGTCGATAAAAGAGAGTAAGGCGACAAAAGAGATAAATATAGAAGCAATCTGTGTTTTGACAAAGATTGTGATATACTAAATAAAATTATGTCTACCAAAGGGTTTGGTATATTTATAGGCCGCTAACAACACCTGCGTTTTGACACATTTTTCCGTATTTTTACACGTTCTTTGTCAAAACAAATGTACCTAAAAGTCTGCCTGTATGTAATTTATATTTTTGTTAACTGTACCCACGGTGTAGTGCATGTAAGATTCTTTTTATACATCACTAGCTTTCCGCCAGAGGCTTCGACCGCGACAATTATTATCATTATTAATTTTAGTGTAAAAACCTTAAGAAATTATATTCGAAAACCACTCTATCCTTTGGTGAAAACGGCATGAAAATCGGTTTTTGAGTTTATCGCGAACAGACAGACAGACGCGGCAGTGGACTTTGTTTTATAATTATGTAATGATAGTGATAGACTTGTGTTTAAACCCTATCACACACACCTGATATTAAGTGACGATGTGGTGACATTTGTGTATGTAGAAACAAAAAAAAATAGTGATGGGAAAATTTTCTAAAATACAAGAACCACGGATATATTTTATCAAAACATCGGAACGCGAGTCCCCGAAGACATCGCGACTGCAAGCGACATGATTCGCTTTATCTAACGAACGCCGGAGGGTGTGTTGCCGTCTCATAATTAAATAATATGACACAAGACAGAACATGCCTCCGGATAAAAGGAAAAGATTAGAAAATAAACGTATGTTACGGGAGCCGTTCTACGGTTAAATACTATTTGCACAGATGTATTTATTTTTAAATAAGCTTTGAATGCTATGACCAGCTTTCTTTTCCCTGGCTGGCATAGCCCGCAACACTTCGACCCAATGGGATATTTTGTGTTGTTCTCAACATCATGAGAAATATAAACTATGTTTGTGTTATTTTAAAGAAGTAAAAAATAAGCCGGCGGGCAGGATTTTATCCTTCATAAAAATACCTTGTAATGTTAGCATGGATAATGCTTAAAAAAATACAAATAAAAGATATGTTGGTGTAGCCAACAATGACTAGTTTCACAGTTCCAAAAAAATTCCGGCAAGAAACACTGTTTTGGTAAAGGGACATTGACCTGAATGGCAATACCGAAGGAACATAGTTTTGTTATAAATAGGTTAGACAAGCGTACCTTCAACGGCGAGAGATACAGGTTTGATCCACGCGGGTTGAATGCTGTAAGGAATTATTATGATGATCAGGTGAAAGAAATGCACGCAAACCAAAATTTATCTTAAATAACCCTTCTTCAGCTCGTACGGCTACGTCATGCTCGTGAACGGGTGCTGTCTGTCCGGACTGGCCAGCTCTTACTGCTATGGCTATTTTCTTTTCTTTTCTATTTTATTAACAATTACACATCAAACTGCAATAAGACTCATATTATTCACAACAAAAAATGTTACTGTCTCACTATCTTTTTTTTAAAAGGGTGACTATGGAGTTTCTTGTCGGCTCTTCTCCATAAGTCCTACTTTTTTTGGAACCGAGCAACTAGTTTGACTGTCAAAAGTGCCTATTTATATGGTCTATTTGAAATAAAATATTTTGAATTTGAATTTGAATTCGGCAATCGAGTAAAAAAATGTGTATAGAAACTATTCTCCACTACTGGCACCGCCATGTTGGATTTCAATTAGAGAAATGTGTCAGCTGCAAGATGGCTGCAAGTTATATAAAAATCAACAAACGGGGAAATAGGTTAATGTGGTCGCAAGCAGGCGTCAATTGCTACTGTTAACTTGCCTCGTTCCAAGGTACTGTGTTTGTACAACACATTTATCTTCTTCTATATATATATATGTTAAGAAAACCCTCACCAATCCGTGAGGGTATTATTAGGTACCGATATTAGATTACATTTATGTAATGCTTTTCAGTTTACAAGTAAAAAAAATACTCCGATAAAAGACGTGACCATGGACGCTGTAAAGGGTCCAAAACGTCGGGATTAAAATAATATCAATATAATGCGATAAATATCTATACTTACATATTAAAGAGAGGAAAGATTTGATTGTTTGTTTGAATTGAATAAGCTCCGAAACTACTGGATCGATTCGAAAAAAAATTACACCGCTAGAAAACATTTTTGCCGAGTAACTTGTGCTATCCGTACTAGTCCTTACTTCCTTACTAATATTATAAATGCTAAAGTAACTCTGTCTGTCTGTTAGTCTCGCTTTCACGCCAAAACTACTGAACCGATTTAAATGAAATTTGGTACACAGATATTCTAGAACCTGAAAAAGGACATAGGCTACTTTTTAATGCGAAAAAGGGCTGTAAGGGGTTGAAATAGGTGATGAAAGAAATACCCAGACCACGCGGACGAAGCCGCTAGCGAAAAGCTATTATTATTATAAAGAGGAAAGATTGGATTATTTGAAAGAAAGTAAGAAAGAAAAATACATTTATTCAGACACACATCCGACAAACACAGAGCTATAAAAAGTAGTAATGAGTTACCAAGAAAAAAGGCACTACATTATGCTGTCGTTTTGTTTGCTTGAATTGAATAGACTCGGAAACTACTGGATCGATTCGAAAAAATCTTTCACCATTGGAAAGCTAAATCTTTGCCGAGTTACATAAGTTATAATTAATACCCAGACCACGCAAGCGGGTTTGTTAAACTGAATCGCCAAACACATTATAGTTTGAAAAAATTGGTTATAATATTTTAAAATATAAACTTCACTACCTACTACATTATCATTATGTAAAGATCAAGCTGCCTTTATTACAGGTTATCGCAGAAAATACTGTACGGATTTTCATAATGTTTTCACCAATAGAAATAATTATTGTCTAGAAAGGTTTAAAGATATAATAATATTATGCAGATAAATAATTATTGGTAACCTGTGTGAAGCCAAGTTTGAACGCTAGTAAAATATAAAATGCGATATAGAATTTGACAAGTTATGTTGCATATAAATAACTTAGAAGTAGGTAGGGCATGATGCACTCAACATACGTAGCTTAAGTTATTCAGGAGCGCGTTAAGTTGCATTTGATAATAAAATTACAGTGTTGCTATAGTAAACTGTAGTTGGTAGTGAATAAATAATAAACTGGCAATGTTTTGTTGAATACATTGTTATAAACACTTATAACATTCTGGTTTCTAGCACTTAGGGCCTGTTTGGCACTACTTACGGATAGCCGCTATCAGCTAGATAAAAAAATGGAACAAAATTTTTAGTAAATTTAATTATCTGTCAAATAATTTAACGGGACTATTATATACTATACTAGGACTTTTTTATTAAAAGTACTTTGTTTTTTATTAAAATAGTACCATAAGTAATTAGTATTCTCTCTCAATTTATTTATTTATTTATAAGGTTACGACTTTTTACTATATCATTACAAAATGAAGGTAATAACATATTTAAATCATATATCATTAGTGAATTCGTCACTAATAGTACACAGCACTTGCATAGAAAAAAATTACATGATCAAACACATTTAAATAGAATCAAGTGAAGACGCTAGCGAGTGTAATAAATTTGTTTTTGATAATTTATTAAAATAGAAATTGATAAAAAATGTATAAAAATTTCACCACACATCTGTCTCATTTTCTAACTGATAATATAAATGTATGAGCAATAATTTGCTACCACAACACTAATAAGGCGGTATAAGTAGAGATACTTTTCATTCATTGTAATCAATAACCATCACAAACGACCCGCTACTATTACCTAACCCCATTTGCTATCTTCACGTAATTCCTCCATTCCTCTCT
The DNA here is from genome assembly GCA_946251955.1 of Acronicta psi. Taxonomy (NCBI): domain Eukaryota; kingdom Metazoa; phylum Arthropoda; class Insecta; order Lepidoptera; family Noctuidae; genus Acronicta; species Acronicta psi. The sequence goes on along the minus strand of OX276470.1, from coordinate 15,098,770 downwards.
GACAGGAACACGACTACCACTTAAGTTGTGCAACATTCCTCTTAAACTCCGTTTTAAGTTTCGATACAAACATTAGACATGTAAAAGCTTTCACACTAAATAAATTCTGCAGAAATATTAGTCGTAACAAAACAAATTAACAAGTAACACAAACAAAACACAATAATGTTTTTGATGTACGCTATTAAGACGAGAACTTACTAAGTGGTCTAAACAACGTTGCCACCTTCCCAAAACAAAAAAAAAATGCAGATGATCCAGGATGATGATGATGAGGAGGTTCTCAATGCGACTATATTTTTTTTTATGTTTGTTACCTCATAACTTTCGACTGGGTGAACCGATTTTGATGATTCTTTTTTTATGCGAAAGCTGGTGCTTACAGATTGGTCCCATAACATTTTAATCGAAATCCGGTGAGCGGTTGTAAAAATATCGACGAAAATTAAAAAAAATGTATACATAGATGATAATTATTATGGTTCACTCCGAAACCTCGCTGTCTGTGCCGGTCAGTGAGTTTAGTTGCATAGTTTAGTAACATATTTACATTATGATTTTTAACTAATTTGGAGGCGGTGCCAAACTACTAATTTATTAATTATTATTAATTTATTAATTTTATTAATTTAAATTTAAATTATTAATTTAAATTTTTGGAGGCGGTTTGTTAGATTAGAATTTATTAGATTATATTGGTATGTCAGAAGTACTGTGAGAGGAAGGTATGAAAGTGTTTTTACCTTCTTTCATTTATTTTGCTTTGTTTTGTAGATTTTAATAAATTTCGTTTTTTTAGTTACTGTAATTGGTGGATCCGTAATAATTAATTAAATAAATAACCCTCCTTCAGCAGTCGGGTAAAAATATACATATTTTGGTTACTTTAAACCTTCTGTATTCACTTACCTAGTGTCCTCAGTACAACCCTACCACGTAGCAGAGACATCTCTATTTTCAATTATACCAACTAAGAATTTGATTACGAATCCTTTTTGGAGTTCGCGAGTTTGTTCTTTGTTGCCCTTTTAGTTGAAATTGAGTTGGAAGGTGGTTGAAATGTGTCTTTGAGCTTGCCGGCCTTCAGTTTGGTGTGAAGCGAGATTCAAGCCGAGCTACAGAAGTGGAATAACAAATTTTGGTGGTCCTTGGTAACATTGAGGAATGGGAATGAAAATAGTATCATCGATTTGATGAAACGGGCCAAAAGTGCCAATAGATATAAACAAAGCAATTATTAAAACTAAAATAAACGTTAAAGTTATGAGGATTTAATTTTCTGTTTAATAAAATTTTATTTTTACAAAAAATTACCTTTTTAACTGCATTCCACCAGAAATTTACTCAAAAAGACTTACCCCTTAAAGGTCTTGAAGTCCCTAGACTTTGATTGTTGGCTGTCTCGTGTCCTGGGACTTTGAAACTGTTGGGTATTCCCAAACCCTACACGCAACTCAATCTCTATCTCGTCTAAACATAACACGGCCCGCAACTCCTACGTTCGTTAGTAAGACAACTCGGGCTGAAGCCTTTAATTCAGTTAAACAGGAAGTTGTTCCAAACGCAACGGGAAGTGACGCCTTCGTTATTTATTCGTCATTCGCAACTCTACTCGCGACTACGTCACCGTTTCGCAAATGCGATTTAAATTTAAATTTGTTTAACCTTATTTCGAAGAATTTCGTTTAAGCTCGAAGGAGGGTAAAAGTCACTAGAAAAAGGTTATTATGTTTATAATACATTTCACGTATTTAAATGATGAATTAATTATGTTTATTTCTGGAACAAAATAATATCAAAGACAATTTTACAAGTGAACTCCAGGGTGATGATGATGACAATAATGGAGTAGGAGGCTTCTGACCTATTTATGTGGATCCCCAGAATAACCTTACACAAGTTAAATACATCTTTTAATATAATATGAAAGTTTATGAATAAATAAATAAATAAATATCCTGAGAAATTTTTTACACAGCACCATCTAGTCCCAAACTAAGCAGAGCTTGTACTATGGCTACTAGACAATGGATATAATACTTATATACTTTTTTTTGTAAATAAATACTTATAATACATAAGAAATACCCAGACAAACACAAACACTTAAGTTCATCACAATATTTTTTTGTGTCCTGTAGGTCGAACCCACGACCTCGTGATCAGCAGTCCGGAACTCGAACCACTAACCACTCGAATAAATAAATAATACTTCTATTGCAAATATTCTGCCTTTCAGTGATAGTGTGACAACATAGTGTGTTACGGTTTGACGCTTAATGTTGTCAGTGCAGTTGCGCTTAGGAGTACTAGATTAAAGAGGCAGTTTTCCTACACTACACTGTTTAATGTGATACTATCAAAACACATTGTTCAAGACACTATGTAAACCCCATAACATCACGCCTGTATTCCCCAATGGGTTGAGCAGAGGTGAACTAATGTACACCCATTGCTCAGACCTCAAGCTGCTACTGGGAATTTCACAGAAAACCCAACAACAATTTGCTCGACCCCGGATTTGAAACTAGGTCCGTTAGCGTAGCAATCGCGCCTGGGGCCAGTAGATTAACGGGGCAGTATAAGTATTCAATTATCGAAATTAAAGATAGAACAGGGGGGGCTAGACAAGTTGCATTTTGACATTCGAATCGACACACAAAATGTATGGAAATGACACAAGCTTTCGATAAATCAGGCTGTCACTAATGTCATTTACATACATTTTGTTTGTCGAGTCGAATGTCAAAATGCAACTTGTCTAGCCCCCCAGAATTTTTATTAATATACCTTTTATTTTGATAAGAACCTTGCTGTAATTGTTTTTTGATTTGTTTGGCTTGTGATGTTGGCTACATATCTTCCAATAACAAAGTTGATGCAAAGTGGAAACCAACAACATTAGGCCAAAATAACACCGTCAAATAAAACTTAAACAGCAATACCCGACAATTTTAAAATCACATCAACACGAACGATTGTAAGCGAACGGGTAATGTGATAAAGCTTGTCCGCAGTTGCATGCGATTGGCAATTTGCCACGAGCCCGCCACCTGCACGCCTGGAGGCTTGATCGTGTGCAAACACCCTAATTTGAGGTCTTTACGTCCCATTTGCATTATGATTTGAATGTCTGATTATGACATGAAGACAAAAAAACGTGAAATAAACAAAACCGGTCAAGTGTGTCGGACACGCACATAAAGGGTTCCGTACAATTTTTAATTAAAATTAGTATTTGTCGTTATAATAGCACTAGAAATAGAATCTGTGAACATAGCAAATCTTTATCTATTACGGTTCATGAAATACAGACCGCTGATAGACAGACGAACGGACGGGCAGCGGATGCTTAGTAATACACCCGAAGTGTCACCCAAAGTGTCATCTTGACGACGTCTGTGGTCTAGTGGTTTGAGTACCGGACGGCTGATCACGAGGTCGTGGGTTCGATTCCCACAAGACACAAATATTTATGTGATGAATATAAATGTTTGTGTTTGTCTGGGTGTTTCCTATGTATTATAGGTATGTATTTACAAAAAAAAGTATATAAGTATTGTATCCATTGTCTAGTACCCATAGTACAAGCTCTGCTTAGTTTGGGACTAGATGGTGCTGTGTAAAATGTCCCAGGATATTTATTTATTATCCGAAGTGTCAACTGAAGTGTCACCCAAAGTGCCATCCGAAGTGTCACCCGAAGTGTCGTGCCAACGGGGGTCCCGTTGGCACAACACTTCGAGGGGTCTTTTTCACCGCCTCCTAATAAGTTCCCTTTAAATTACCTGGCATATATTATTTCATGCAAATTTCGTTCCATTTTTTAATTTAGGAAGAGGTGCAAAGAACTCGTCTGGCTTTGGACCACTAGACCAGCGAGGCAGTCCGATAAGTATAGACAAAAAACAATACTGTCAACCATAAGCGTGCGGCTGCATGTATGTGAATACAATAATTTAATAATAATCAGAGAGAGTTAACAGCATATTGAGTCGTTGGTGCTGCCATCTGCCGTATTTCCGTTGTTTAATTGCAAACGTCTCGCAATTTGCCGCGGCGCAGATATGCAGCTAGCACGGAAATAGTCTTGATTTAGGAGTAATTATGCTATCTATTGAGAATTAGATTCGTAGATATGTGTAGTATTTTAAGTCCTGACAGTAATTTTATAAAATCTGTATAATATCTACCTATATGTACTTTAAAAGACTGTCGAGGTCCTAGGTTCGATTCCCAGTTCGAGCAATTTGTTGTTGGGTTTTTTTTTGTTGAGTCTGGATTTGTGCCCGGTTGGCAATAGCCTCGTCCCTTATTACATGTAACAAAATTGAAATGAATTAATATTACACAATAAACTAGCTTTCCGCCAGCGGTTTTGCCCGCGTGGACATTTATATTGCATACAAGAACTTGACAAATTATATTATAGTGAAACCTCCCTCGAGAACCACTCTATCCGTTGGTGAAAACAGCATGAAAATTGGTTCAGTAGTTTTTGAGTTTAACAGACAGACAGACAGACGCGGCAGAGGAGGAGGAATTGTTTTATAATATTTAGTGATTTTACGACCGGCAATCTGTGGGTGTACTTACCTACCACAGATAGGTAAGTACACCTACAGATTGCCGGAATAGTAAGTACGCTTGTGCTTAACCCTTCGGGGAATATAGGCGTGATAGCATACATGTAAATAGGTATAACGTAATGTTGTACAATTTTCTTTAATATCCCAAGCCTCATCACAATCACATATACTAGAAAATATAAAAATATTTTCATACACATAAAAGCGTATGAAAACCGCATTAAAATATTTATGCGGCAAAAATGTCATATTACGAGGTATTATTTCAAACAATTTTATTGTTATATCTCAAACAGAAATAAACATAAAACGATACGGTTGTCCGTAGACTATGAAAATGTTATATTTTCGCTTATTCGCTGTTCGGAGTATAAAATTGTTTATGATGCATTTATTATAATATGATGAATTACTCACCTATTATAAAATGCTACGAACTACGAATAAATATTTTAACAACTTTTCAGAAGGTCGATGGTACGACTTTTTTTAATTAAATTATATTATTTATTTTATTATTATTTATAGAGCTATGGAGCAAGCTATGCTCGGTGTTTCTCTACGCCATCCAATCAGAAATGAGGAGATCCGTAGAAGAACAAAAGTGACCAACATAGCCGAAAGGATTTGCAAGCTGAAGTGGCAGTGGGCGGGGCACATAGCTCGTAGAACTGATGGCCGCTGGGGCAGAGAGGTTCTCGAGTGGAGACCACGTGCCGGAAAACGCAGCTTGGGACGGTCTCCAACGAGATGAACCGATGGCCTGGTAAACGTCGCTGGAAGTCGTTGGATGCAGGTAGCATGCGTCCGGTCCTTGTGGGAGTCAATGTGGAAGGCCTTTGTTCAGCAGGGGACCTCTTTTGGCTGACATGATGATGATGACCAGATAATATCTTAAAGCTTTAAATCTTTGACTACTATCATTATATTGGAGGCGAGCTAATTAACGGCACAAATACAGACAGCGCGTTGCTCCTAGGAATTGCACAAAAAACCAATACTGCTCGACCCGATCGAACTTAGTACCTCTTGTAGATCTAGAGGATCGATTTACGAGACGACTATGAGAACAAGGTCTGCCATATTGTCAATAGGTACAAGAGTAACACATTTTTTTCAGACATTTTCCTAAAACACAGAACTCATCAGAGCTTTCAGCAATAATGTGAGTCAGTCTTCAAAGTGTCAAGTGTGAAACTTTTATTTATTCCAAAACTTGATTCATTTTTCTTTGCGCACATTTGAAAGAATAAAGCCAGTGGTACACCGCAAGAACACATAAATAACATCCCATAAAATATACATGAACAGAAGCCCACTTCAAGAATTATTTACTAGAGACCCGGCAAAGAATCTTGCGATATTTTCCCTTTCAAATAGTTTCGTGTGTCGTGTACGATTAAGGAAGGATAACTTTAAACTGTTTTCAGTAGATTTGCATGGTAATATACATACCATCACGCCTGTAATTCAAGAAGGGTTAGGCAGGTGTTTTAATAATGTAGGTAGGTAGAACCCACAGTTCGCTCGTTCGTTCCACGGTCCCATGTAATGGGAGGGGAACCTATTGCTATTAACCGGGCACAATTGAGCTGTTACTGCGAATTTCAAAGTAAACCCAATAAGTCTTCTAAGCCTGACCTGGGAATCAAATCTGGGACCTCTAGCAAAGCAGTCGCTCTTAGGAACGCTAGTTCGATTTTATAGTAAATTCTTTCTAAACATTTCTCTTTGCAAGATTTCATCGAAATCTGGTTAGCGCTTTATGCGTAAAAAGGTTACATACCGTTTTAATAATAATATAGAAGAATACACTAATTCACTTGTGTGAAAAGCACAGGAACTTAAATCTTAACAGTATCCACTATCGAGGCGTTATTTAAATTTTAATTGATTAGTTATTTTTATGAAGTGATAATGTGTATAAAATTCATTACAATTGGTTTAAGCATTGTAAATCTACTTTAACACTAAAACCATTAATCTTTCTAACACAAAATCTCAAGTTTCATTAAAAACAAATCTACATTGGAATTTAGAACGCTTACTTAACTTCTGAAGAAGTTGAAAAAAAACACAAGTTCCAGAAATCTTTGTGAGAAAAATTGAACTATTTCAATTAAGAGTCGCGTAGCGTTCCATTTTCGAAACTTTGTTTTAAATTGCAGCGCCAGAAGTCGAGTTCCGAAGTCATTCCGAACGGTCCCATTCGACGTTCCGCCGGTAATAAGGTTCCGACACGTCCCCGACCTTTTACGATCTTTAACGAAGTAATCGCTTCTGATCGGTGATAGGAAAAGTGTGCAATTAACTTAAAATGCCTTCCACTGGCTTTATAGCAATTCAAATATGCCTTCACTTACATATTTTTAACCGGTTCCTTGAACAATTAAATGAGTTAAAAACCCGACTGCGTAAAACCCGGCGGGATAAACTATTCATTCATAAACAAAATTGTTTCTTTGCTTGTCCCGCCTACAATATATTTTACAACATCCCAAATCTTGCTTTTTAATTTTTTGTTAGTATATTTTACGCACTCGGGTTTTTAATTGATTTTATTTCCTACTTTTTATTAGTTTATAAATCATCATAGAATCACTAGATAGATCCTAAATGGTAATTTAAAATAAAAATTGATACAACTAAAGATCATTTTCAAAATCAGCTCACACTTTAAAGCGTATAAAATCCGCCATTTTTTTTTTAAATTTCATGTATCATGTATTCATGTACACTCGTGGTATTAAGATGAATCTAATGAGGTTTCATTAATCTAAATCGGTTGAACCGTTGAGTAGTTACGAGCGGACATAGGAACGCACATACATACATACACCATATAACCAATAATAACCATCCTTCAGCAGTCGGGTAAAAATGAAATTTAAAAACATAATACGCTATCAGGCTGGATTCAAACATGCGTCTCTCCGGTTAAGCCAACGCGATATCTGTGATACTTATAGTTTTTTTTTTCACATTCTAAGTACGACTTGAAATGACCTTTTCTATAAAAACATGCTAAATTTACTGGACAAAATAAAAGAGACTAAGTCTCAATATGACTTTAATTAATTGATGACTTTCATAATGACTTAATCGCTTTCTGCAGTGGATCATTCCCAAAAAGTGTTTCAATATCGTTTCAGTGCAAAAAATCCTCCAAAATGTTTTAAAAACTAGACAAATAAATCTAAAATCTATATGACAAGGGACAGACAACAGAAAATATTTAAACAACATTGTATATATATCTAAATACCCATTCTTTTTGATGGCCGACAGCTTTCGTGAAAGTTATATTTTATGCAAAAACTTATTTCATATTTCTTATTCAAAGTTTCACGGTACAGAAAAAGTAAGCTATGTATGTGCTATCATTATAAAGTGGGAGTAAGTTAGGGCTATGTAAATGGAGAGTGGGTAGTTGAGCAAAAATCCTATTAAAAGTCCGGGATAGATAGATCAGCGTGTAACTTTTTGGCGGATATTTTTAGATTACTTGATACTTATAACTTGTCGTAGTTGAAAAAGTATGAGAAGTTAAAAGCTTACATTTTTTGAACTAATGTATCATTAAAATAAATAAATTAATATCCTTTGACATCACATTTGTGTACTATGGAAATTGAACCGACGACCTCGTGATCAGCAGTCCGGTACTTGAACCAATAGACCACAGACGTAGTCAATTTTATATGCGTCACGTCAACGCAAATAAATTCATTTTCTTTCTAGAATTTAGTACTTTCGGTGTATTCACTACTCCGACTAGGGTGGCAAAGCAAGTGTCTAATTTTACTGAGACTCCCTAAGTTTGTTCATTAACTTTAACAAGATTTTGTTGCGTCACCCTTTGAGGCTGCGCACTGCGCTGAAATATTAAGAGCAATTTTTTAAAAAGGTATATTTTGACGACGTAATTGCTTGCGCTACGAACATTATTTTTTTACAAGATCCTTTTATAGTGTAGGGTTTTGTTGCCGCTTTGTTACGGGTTTAAAGAGGTGGCCTTTTCCGGGTCTACTGGTCGGTGTAGTTTACAGATATTTTTTGTGTATTATGTTAGTAAAGAGGTATTTTGTTGACGGCGCGGCATGTAAAGTCTACCAAGCCGCAGAAAACTATCCTTGTGCTAAGCCTAAAACCAAGCCTAATTGTATACCTAATCTTATTTTAAACAAACAAACTGTATAGTTTTTATAAGAAAATAAATTCTCTAATCCGAAAGCCCTGAAAAGAGAATCGTGCCCAGCAGTGAGACGGTACAAATTAGTTGATGATGAGTCAAAGTATTGATTTGTGGGGCATCTAAAATGAGTAGTTTTGTTTGTTAAGGAAAGATTAGTTGGTTAATAAGAAAATACTTATCTACTAATATTATTTATATTTGCACTGTATACTTACTATGTTGTTTTACATAATTTATATTTGTAATTTTTTTTATTGTGTTTGTAATTTATTTATCTATATACTTATAGATAGTGTAAATAAAAAAAAAACCTGATCAGAAAATAATCATTAATTTCAATCTTATTTATGGAATATGAATATTACTGTGAAAATACATGCATACTATCTCCTGAAATGATATTAAACTTTCATAATCTCCAATTAAATCCGAAAACTTGCTTTAGTAACAGTGAATCACCTAGCTTTATTGTACAAATTCTAGATACACAGACTGACAAAGGCAGTAAAGAACGTAAAATTCAAACTATCGGCCGAACAATATCTTTGCGGCAGAACTCTTAAAAATATTGGGAGCGGAAATATTTAATTGCATTATTTCATAAGAAAAGTTTTGCAGGAAACGTCCCGCTAACGGTGGACTTTGTGGACGCCGTAACCGCTCAAAGAATGCAAACTTTTAGAAAAAAATTAATTGCTACGTCTCATAATTGGTGGCAATTTCATAATAATAAATACACTTTAATTTTGTTACTAAAAAGTAGTGACTATACACAACAACGCTGTGTATCTTCATCTGTAGAAATGAAAAGTACTTACTCGGTCCCTCAGAGGTCGACATCCGAGAAAAATATTTGCATGATCCACAGATTATAATAAACAAAATATCAAAACAATGATTAGTCCACGAGGTAGGTACGCCCTAAATAAATAAAAATATGCGGAACCCCTACTGAGCGTACCCTTCTGTAGGGTAAAATGGTATTGCATTCTGGCGCAACCATCTCAATATTATCTATCAATTATATACACTAAGCCACATAATGACTTACTTCTAAATCTTGAATGCGCAATTATCCAATCTGTTTGCTTTATCGAAGTCTACAAAAAAAACTTTAATAAACGCAAGTTCAATGAGTTGAAAATGATTATAAAAATTGCCTTTATTCGCTATATTGAAAAGTCTATCCAATCTTATGATGTCGGCAAACCGACCGTGAAAAATTGGTTTATGGCAACCCTGTAATTATTCTCAACTATCCACACATGTCTGGATGAAGACCACTTTTGTAATTTTAAAATGCAATGGAATTTCAACTTTGTACACAACTGTTTAGAGTTTGGTATGAGTTTGCGGCGTTTCAACCAAAAATTGGTTTCGGTGAATGGACAATACATCGAGGCTGCGAATTGTTCGAATATTAAAAATCATTGGAGCATTATTGAATTGCTCTTTGCTATTAATTCGATGTTGGTGTGCGGTCGGTACAGAGCGGAGCGGGTTGCCAGACTGAAGCGATTAATAAATTGCTCCGAGCAAACAATATCTAACAATAAATATTACCTGCTACCGCTAAGAAAATTATTTAGGACATTTTACACATCACCATCGTAACATACTTAGATTTCTTAATCCTTGTTGCGGCGGAACTCTTAAAAATATTAAGAGCGGAAATATTTAATTGCATTATTTCACATGAAAAGTTTTGCGGGAAACGTCCTGCTAACGATGGACTTTGTGGACACCGTAACAGCTCAAAGAATGCAAAATTGTATGAAAAAATAAATTGCTCCGTCTCATAATTGATGACATTTTCTAAACCATCGCAACATACTTACATTTTATAATCCACATACTACAAATAAATAATACTGATTCTATCCTTTTGTATTTTTTAAGCATTTTCCATGTAAGATTACCAGTTATTTTTAATGAACGAAAACATCTGGACGGGCGGGCAGTATTCGAACCAGAAGACGCAGGTTCGAATCCTGCATGCCAGTCAATTTTTTCCTTAATTAAAAAAAAACTAATACTGATCTGATAAATTTTCTTTAACTCCACAACGCTCCTCTGTTCCTACTTTATCTTTTAAAGTTACATACACCACATAGTTCCTAAGCTTTTCAAACTATTAATAATACCATTCTGTCCACGAAAATAATAAGCATAATTACAATTTACAACTCCGCTGCCAGTGTGACCCCACCCCTATGGCATTGTTTGCCGTGAAGTTTCGCATGGAGTGGCTCTGTTTGAACGATAATGGTTTTTAAAAGGGACTGGTCTGATGTCGGTTTGTTTTGCTAAAGTTCTGCATACCTTTTGTTCTAAAGAACCGATCGGATTTCATATCGACATCTGTATGTTAAATTTTGGTTATTGATTGTATTTTAGTATCTGACGTATTATGTATATAGGCGTAAGTCACATGTGTTGCTGGGCTTATCGACAAGTTGCAGTTTGACATTTGAATCGACAATTGAATGAAACAAAATTGTCGAAAGCTTGTGTCATTTCCATAAAATGACACAAGCTTTTGTTTCTATTCGGTTGTTATTCGAATGTTAAATTGCAACTTGTCTTGGCCCCCAATCCTAAAGAAAGAAAAGAATAAGTTATTTTAATGAAGGAACCTGCGTCTTCTCGTTCGGTACACCAGACGGTATGACCGCTAAGTCACCCCGAGCCCTACTCGCCAATCGAAATCTTCCTTTACATTCTAAATTTACGTCTTATGGTGACGTAAATTTAGAATGTGACTTAAACAAAAAGATAGAAGATAATAATTTATTTCTTTGTAGTCCTTAAAGGGATGGTATGTTTAGGTCCCTTATCATAGGGGCGAAATCCAAATCCAACACAAATATAATCTCTGAGTTGTGTGAGAACTGCGCGGAACACCTGTAGACAAGTTGCAATTTGACATTCGAATCGACAAACGAATAGAAACAAAATGTATGGAAATGACACAAGCTTTCGACAATTCGGGCTGTCACTAATGTCATTGAGGTGGCCAATAACGCCCACAACGCTTTATTCTGTCTGTGAGCTACAACACCGCATCATCACCAATACATGACTCATACACCGTATCTTCAGTCTTCACGCGCGAAGACGTAGTTGTAGCTATTAGAGTAGTACTTACCTAAATAAATTAAGAATACCTTCCCGCCAGCGGCTTGGCCCACGTGGTCTTATAAATTTTTCCCCCGTTTTTGCAACATTTTTCATTGCTACTGCGCTCCTATTAGTCGCAGCGTGGTGATAAATTGCATATTGTCTAGACCCCCAGTTGTCATCTACGTTTGTATGTATAGTTACTTGCTGGTTCTACTCCATGAAACCCACGTTTTGGATAATGACTTGTAGTTTATGAGATATAAATTTTAGCAAAAAAAAAATACGATCTCAAGTAGGGTTCGAACCTGCGTCCCGGTTAAGGAGACCCTAACCTTAACGGACGCTGGCACAATACAAAGATATACTGTGACATTGGTTGGAACTTGACTAAAAAAACGCATTTTGGTATGAGCCCGCAGTTGTGCGACGCGCTTTAATTGCAACGCTCATTATTAACTTTGTGCCACTGTGCGGCGCGCCTTTACGAGATTTAGTAAATTGCACTTCGGGGTATGATGTATCGTTAGTGTATGTATTTAGGATGAACATAGTTTATAGTTCTAGCCTTTTTGCGACTATGTTGCCGGTTTTTAAACATACCATCACGCCTGTATTCTCCCTAAGGTATAGGCAGTAGTGTACCTACTAGTGTATACCGACCTTTTCGTAGATTTTACCTATCGATGAATATGCTGTTTTGTAGAACAGAAGTAGAATTTATTAATAAAAAATATAAGTACACTGGTAATTTATTTAATAGGGCCATAGGACAAAGTAACAATTTACATAATCAGGATCTAATTAGCATTAACACACATAGCAAAATACACAACTATCGGACAATGATCGTACGACGATCGGACAGAGATTCGGTATCACTCACACAATTACCAGCGGCGAAGGTTCGGACATAGCACGTCTGTACTATCCGAGATCTCGAGCAGAAGTGAGTGAAGTGACGTTCCAGCAGGCCTTTTATACGTTCTAACACAGTGATTATGAAAATAGGCGGGTAGTCTTGAACATTATTTTTATAAAATCCCTAACAGCTGGTTAAATATAATTGACAACAGATGGCGCCACTAGTCCCTTTTTAATACTTTACGCAATTTTATTTATAACTATTGTAATGTTGGTATTTATTTATTTACGTAAGGTAGGAAAACCAACAGAAAATAGAATAGAATAAACATTAGGTAGCCAATTACAGGTTTTCACGGGTAGTAGTGGAGATTACTATCTACTGTAATTCATTGAACACTCAAGAGCAGACCTTTGAATTTGAAATTAGAGGAAGAAGGAGAAGGGGGGTTATGTATTTGACGCGTATGTATGTATTATATATGTATACGTCCGTTCCTATGTCTGGTGGGTCATTTTCACAAAAAGTGTACACTGTTTTAAATAATTATATCGAAATTTATTTTTTTGTTTAGTTAGTTTTTTTGTTATTACATTCACAAGTGGTATTCTTTGCGCTATATGAAAATAATAATAGAACATCTTATTCTTTAGTATTTAATTAAATATAAGTAATTTAGTGCCCGTGGGAAACAAATATTCTTCCATTCCGCAACTATAAGCTTGCGGTTATAGAAATAAAATAACACACGCTTGGATTTAAGCAACTGGTATTATTTATTAGTAATGGTTTGTACTTCAATATAAAATAAAGAAAGAATAAAATCACGAATAAAAAACATAAATTTTCATCAATTTATTTTCCATTACGTTACTCTTTGGACAAAATCAGTTAAATTCTTTTTGGTAATTTACTTAATTAGGAAACAATATAGGAACTCTTTTTTAATTTATATTCATCAAATTATTACCCTCTATAATATCAAAATTGGATGACAATCAGATGGGATTTCGCTCTAAAAAATATATTTAAATCTAAATATAAAATAGGACAGTCACGGAATTGACTGTTCCAGTAACGCAATAGAATTATTAAGATTATTGTACATTAACAAAAAGATTTGAAAATATTGCTTATTCAAAATTTTTGCAATATTTTGAATAAGCAATATTTTAAATTTTGTACATGTATGTACAATATGAACAATTTTTGCTACTAAAATATATGAAAACATTATTATTACCTACTCCAAAGCTATAATTGCACATCGTCAACTGTAATCAAATTATTAAAATAAGTATAAAAACATTTTTGACACAAAAAACAAGCAATATTATTATTACTTTCACTGCACCTTATACAAAAACATTGGCTTAAGAGCGTTTACGCCTTACGGCAGTTTTATACAAACTTTCACGTTCTTTTTTTTCGAAGTGACGGAACCGATTTTAATGAAACTTTATACACATAAGCAGGCTACATAGGTGTAACAAGTTATAAGGGAAAATTTAGGAAATGTCTTTTAAAAAAAATACTTGAAAAAAAATCTTATTCACAGTCACAAAGTGACATGAATATAATGTACCATCTTCCTAAGAATTCCATTCCGAAACTTTTTAGTTCCAATTCTACGTTACCTGCGTTTTGGTAACGGAACGGAAGTATCGGAAGTCTACCTTTAAACATTTTTGTTTAATTTATTTTTAAATAACACATCAGACCAACAAGCTTGGTATTAAATTGGGTTCACTGAAAGTTTATAAGGTATCAAAATAATTTATAAGGAATAAAATTGTAGTACTTACTTCGAAATTGGTTGCGGTTGTGGAATATCAAAAACGGACCGTTACTAAAGTGCGTGTTTCATCGTCCGCTGGTCGCCGTTATAATGGACGAATCATTGTGGTACAGCCTATGACAGCCTTACAAATGTTAGCAATCGACAAAAAATATATATAATTGGAAGTTTTAATTGCGATCTTTTGTAAAAAAATGGGTTTCGGAAGGGAATTTTCCACCTTAGCTAATTTATGTCCTCACTTAGAAACAATTATTTAAATATTTTGTGTAATGTTACACTGTTTCTGCAATTATGAAAAAAATCGTAAACAACTATACTTTCCGAAAAATCAATCACATTAGTATAAATAAGTCAACAAAATATATAAAAGTTATGTTATTTTACTGTAATTGGTAGTGGGACATCGTTAAAATAGGTACCTTCAACTAGTATTTTTTAAATTACGGTAATACGACTGTATTTTTATGTAGCAACAACATATAATATTGTTAAAAACTAACCATAGATCCATATTTTTAGTGTTGTTTTTCTTAAATGTGGGAATTATTCGTTAAATACTTATCAAAAGTTGTGGGACACCCCCAAAACCCGAATGTACACTTTTTGTGAAAATGACCCTGGTCGTAACTACTTAACGGCTCAACCGATTTAGATAAATGATACCTCATTAGATTCGTCTTGATGGCACGCTGTTCACGGCAAGTTTGTTCATAAAAAAAATTGTTTCTTTTCTTGTCCCGCCTGCAATACATTTTCCAACATCACAGAGCTTGTTTTTAGGTTTTTTGTTAGTACTTTTTAAGTTTTTACGCATTCGGGTTTTTTGTTTCATTTAATAATTAACATTGGCTGTCAAAAAGATTTCCATTTTCAAACCAAAGAAGTAGCTAAGCAATAAATGTATACCTAGTTTTAAATAAACATGCCATTCTGTAACTTATTATGACATTACCTTTTATTAAAATATTCAAAGACTGTTTAGTTTGCAAGACAAATGTCTGAATTCAGTCTAGACTTCCAAAAGGTATTATATTTCTTTGAAACCCTCCCCTCTGTAAATTCAATTGGTGCCTCTTTGAAATTATTAAATGACTGGTATTTAAATAAATATAGTAAGCAACACTTGAAATGCCTAAATTGTTACTAATTTAGTAACGTAGGGTTTATTTCAACTTGGATGAATGAATCGATTGCCTTTGCCAGACTTTACGTGGAATCAAACAATAATAAAAAGTAAGATTATACCCGTCTCCCGTGTGAATAGGTATCTAGTGCTGACACAATCATACAATATTATTTGAATTTAGAAATGAAAAGAAATTGACTAACGGCCGAAATTAATAACCTATCTTTCGATTTTTTTACCTACCTACCGATCACGTATCGAAACTTGACATTACTTGGGGGGCTAGACAAGTTGCATTTTGACATTCGAATCGACAAACAAAATGTATGTAAATGACATTAGTGACCGCCCGATTTGTTTACTTGTCAAAATGCAACTTGTCTAGCCCCCTAGTAGGGAAAACAATCTACAGACAGGTTATTAATTTCGGCCGAACCTAGGTATATCTATCATTAAGAGACTGACAGAGGAATTCTTGCTGTAAAGTAGGACTATGTATGTGTTCGTGTGTTTTATTCCCGGGTTTTAGAAGTTCATAAGTGCTAGGCTAATATTCGGAGACGACGCTATACGTAAAGTAGCGCTTCCGATGTGAAATTTGTATCACAATTTGACATACGAAAGCGTAAGTTTATGCTTAGCGTTGTCTTTGAATATAAGCCTTATTCACAGTGTATCAGAGTGTGCCTGGTAAATGACTCTTGTATGTGAACGTATATCAAATACACTTCTGCCCAACCCTTTGGAGAATATAAGCATGTTGTACATTACAGTAAAATTCCTCACAAATAAAATATTTGAGAAAAACACATGTTTTTGATGCAGTCCGTTCGAGTGTCCTTTGCGTAAAAAAAATTAAAGCGTACAACCAGTAGTTTTTTTTTTAACAAATGGTAGCCGGCTTATACAGCCACACATGTCAAACATAAATTCTTTAAAAACACGCATTAATAAAGGTGAAACTATAAAAGGGATGTCGCCCGCTGTTTTGTGTTTATTTTTTATTTTTAAATAATTTACGCTTTGGGAACATTCGTTATCTGTGGCGGGATCGGATTAGGATCGTGTAAATGTCACTTGGTATAAAACTTTTTGGACGAGTGAATTAAATTTAAAAAGTAATTGGACGTTAATTTTACGGTAATCTTTTTTAACTTGATGTGTGTTTCGAGGGAAGAATAATTATAAAAGGATTATGGGGATTGTAATAAATGTGTTTTATAGAGGATTCCGAGTGATTGGTTATAGTCTGCGCGGAACTAGTTGGCCGCGCCTTAGGTATGTGAGCGGCGGGACGGAGGGGTGGGGTCGCCTGCGTGCGGTGGGACGGAGGGGTGCGGGCGCTTGTTTTTGTTCACAGTAACCCGCCGCCTCACCCCTGTCCCCTACCTAAGGCGCGGTCAACTAATTCCGCGTGGACTATAAAACAATTAGTTATTATAGTATTGCCAAAGATCATCACGCGCATTCGCATCCCCGAAAGGAAAAGCAGAGGTGTACTAAATGTTTAGGTCGCGAGATTATTGCCATTAACTGAGCATAAATCCAAACTTCGAGCTGCTACAGAGAATTTCACGGAAATCCAAAAACACTGCTCGACCTGGGAATCGAACACAGGACTTCGTGCGTAGCAGTCGTGACCATTAGGCTAACAGTTGTTAGCTTTAGTCCTAAGCAGACGGTTAGTTGGGTTCCTGGGCGCTCTAATTAATTTAAAAACTGTTTATACCAAGTGAAAGTAATTTATTTTCGAAGGACACAGAAAAAAACTCGTATTGTCGAAAGCATCGGAAAAAGGAAGAGGAGGGGGTGCATGGCGCAATGACCAGAGATTATAAAAAATCGATATGTCTATAATTTGTTTTTAAAACTAAAAGCAGCGACATCTAGCAACATGACAATGACAACCGCTGCATGTCGAAGTCAAACTTGTACCTATAAGTTAATAGATGGCAGTATTGTCCACAAAGCAATAGTACATTAAGTATCTTACGTACCATCACGCCTGTATTCCCCGAGGGGGTAGGCAGAGGCGTACTAATGTATACCCACATATTGCCGGTATGTTTAAGGTCCCATATAATAGGGGGCGAGCTTATTGCCATTAACCGGGCATAAATCCAAACTTCGAGCTGCTACTGAGAATTTCACAGTAATCCAAAAACACTGCTCGACCTGGGAATCGAACCCAGGACCTCGTGTGTAGCAGTCGGGCCAGGCCAATGACCTCATTAGCCCAGTGGTCCTAAGCCTTGGTACCTAATACATACTTCATCATGACTCATATCACCCAAAAGAAGCCCACTGCTGAATAAAGGCCTCCCCCATTGACTTCCACAGGGACCGGACGCATGCTGCCTGCATCAAACGACTCTAGTTACTCTACGAATTATAGGTACATAGGTACTTAAAATAAATAAATAAATAAATAATCTACCCATATACTATCCCACTGCTGGGCACGGGTCTCCTCTTAGTATGAGAGGGATTAGGCTATAGTCCACCACGCTAGCCTAATGCGGGTTGGCAGACTTCACAATATGCCGTTGAAAAAATCTCTCTGACATGCAGGTTTCCTCACGATGTTTTCCTTCACCGTTAAAGCGAGTGATAATTACGCACATGATTTCGAAAAGTCAGAGGTGCGTGCCTTGGATTCGAACTCGAGACCTTTGACTTGGCAGTCCAGTGGTCACACCTCTAGGCTATCACTGCTCATATGCACATAGGTACTTACTGCACACTAAAACCAAAAACTAAAATCTGCAAAGCAGTTCATAGAGGCAGGTGGCACAAAAACCGGTCGCTCTTTGTTACCAAGTTATATAGGTAAAAACCTGGACACCGAACGCCATCTGCCGGTGACAATGGTAAGATTTATCGTCTACTTTCGACATAGAAGCGTCTGTGTTGATCTGTGCAAGGTATGGGCGGTAGCGGGTATAAATATTGCGAAGGTATTAGTGTTGCGGAATCATCGATAGTTTCATCATCGATAGTTGACTTCGAAAAATATTCAGGATATCGATAGTGATATCGACAGTATTGGCACGTGTTAATATTATCGATACTATCGAGAGTATTGATATCACTTTATTAACAATACTATTGATATTGGTAAATTTTTTGCTTGCTAAGTCCTTTTTTAACACCCCCCGGCGCCAGTGGTGCCACTCGGCGCCATACGATTAACACGATAATTGCCAGCCAGTGAAAATTCAAGTTCGAATGTTGTTAAAAATTAAATAAGCCCTTCCAAATATTTATAAAACGTTAAATGATTCTTGTTGCAGGGTTTCAAATAGCCTACCTACAAACCTCACTGGTGAGGTTCTTCTACAAGGTCAAGTGCGTAAAACTGGCGCGTGTTTAAGACAAGATGTTTGAATTGATATCTGTGATCTGCTGATCACGAGGTCGTGGGTTCGATTCCCACAGGACACAAACATTTATTGTGATGTACTTAACTGTTTGTGTTTGTCTGGGTGTTTCTTATCATCACTGTCTACATATTTTAAAACAAAGTCCTCCGCCGCGTCTGTCTGTCCCTATATATGCTTAGATCTTTAAAACTACGCAACAGATTTTGATGCGGTTTTTTTAATAGATAGAGTGATTAATGAGGAAGGTTTATATGTATAATAACATACCACGCGGGCGAAGCCGCTGGCGGGAAGCTAGTGTATTATAATTACCTATTTATTTACAAAAAACCTATATTAGTATTATATCCATTGTCTAGTACTCATAGTACAAGCAAGCTCTGCTTAGTTTGGGACTAGATGGTGCTGTGTAAAAATGTCCCAGAATATTATGAACGTGGATGAAGCGAAATAAGTATACAATAATCGTAGCAAGTCGCGGTCTCTAGTTCCTGCCTATCCCTATGGAAAATAGTCTTGAGTATATGTAGATACTTACCAATAAACTAACCTAAATTAAAAATTTTTGAAAACCACCGCCACGAAATGTAATTTGCCATTTTGTGGTGGCGGCCATCTTGGATTTGAAATTTATCACACACACTCACACATACACACATACACACACACACACACATACACACACACACACACACACACACACACACACACACAGACACGTCAAACATAACACTCCGTCGTTTTTTCGTCGGGGGTTAAAAATAATTTCTCCCGTGCATTAGAATTAAAATACAGTCTCGTATTCAGGTAGAGTTAAGTAACGTTTTCAAAATACACAGCAGCATAAGGCAGGCGAGACCTAGTTCCCGTGAAAGCACTAATGAACCCATTCAGAAGGTTCACAACCCGCTTAGATACCCCTATTTATTACAACGTGAAAAATAACTAT
Organism: Acronicta psi; assembly: GCA_946251955.1. Classification (NCBI taxonomy): domain Eukaryota; kingdom Metazoa; phylum Arthropoda; class Insecta; order Lepidoptera; family Noctuidae; genus Acronicta; species Acronicta psi. Next base: position 15,078,742 of record OX276470.1, on the reverse strand, counting down.
TTTATCGTGATGATTTTGTGGCTATATAGACCCTGTATTACTTGGTATATGGACTCTGTATTAGTGGCTTTGGGTGTTGAAATATAATGTGAGTGCGGGATTTCGTTAAGAGGTAGTATTTTATTATTTAGTGACAATAATAATAATAATAATATTTAACCCATATACTGTCCCACTGCTGGGCACGGGTCTCCTCTCAGTATGAGAGGGATTAGGCTATAGTCCACCACGCTAGCCTAATGCGGGTTGGCAGACTTCACATGCCGTCGAGAAAATCTCTCAGGCATGCGGGTTTCCTCACGATGGTTTTCTTCACGGTTAAAGCGAGTGATAATTACGCACATGATTTCGAAAAGTCAGAGGTGCGTGCCTTGGATTCGATCTCGAGACCTTTGACTTGGCAGTCCAGTGGTCATACCCCTAGGCAATCACTGCTTTAGTTTAGTTTTATGATTATAGATTTAGTGACAAGGAGTTTTATTATTTAGTAAGATCGTTATATTATTTTGTGAAATATATGCTAGTGGACTATTTATTTCTATATCTTACTAGCTTCCCGCCAGCGGCTTTGCCCGCGTGGTCTTGATATCCCCCTGTTTCTGCAAAATTTTTCATTGCAACTTCGCTCCTATTAGTCGTAGCGTGATGGTATATAGCGTGTAGCCTTCCCCGATAAATGGGCTATCTAACACTGAAAGAACTTCCAAATCGGTCCAGTAGTTTCGGAGCCTATTCAATACAAACAAACAATCAAATCTTTCCTCTTTATAATATTAGTATAGTCAGAAACGTTGACGTCGAATAGAGGTGATTGATAAATACAAATTAATATCAGTTACAAAATAACTAAGTTACAGGTATTTCCATTTTAACCCCCGACGCAAAAACGACGGGGTGTTATAAGTTTGACGTGTCTGTGAGTGTGTGTGTGTGTGTGTGTCTATCTGTGGCATCGTAGCTCCCGAACGAATGAACCGATTTTGATTTGGTTTTTCACACCTCCCTCAATATGGGTATTAAATGAAACAAGAATACTATACACAATGAAAAATTTCAAATCCAAGATGGCGGCCACCACAAAATAACAAAACACATTTCGTGTCGAGTGTAAATTTTTAATTTAGGTTATATGCTAGACAGAACGCACTTTACTAACAAAGTGACATCAAACTGTGTGTGTGCTATACAAATTCTTTATTAACGCTCGTTTTATATATTAGTTTATATAACATCACGCCAGCATTCCCCGAACCTAGGCAGAGGTATCCTAGTATCCACCTACATTTTGCCGAGTACCACTAATAGAGAACAAATCCAAACTTTAAGCTGCTACCAAGGATTTCATAGGAAAACAATAACACTGTTCGACCCGGGAATCAAACCCAGGACTTTTTGCGCATAGGACCACTAGGACAACGAGGCAGGCACTTTAGTAACAGAATACGAGCATAAAAATATACGGCACTTTTAAATAATATCTCGACTATAACCAATATGGCGTTCAAAAAGACTTAAAGCTACCGTAGTTTTAACCCCAGGACCATATCTCTGTCCTTTTTTTTTCAACAACGAAAGAAAGGGATGTGTATAGTTTATAGACTCACTAATTGGACCACCCGTTGATACGGCACTTTATAACTATCTTATTTGAAGTCGAGATAAGAGATTTTCTGATTAATTTAAATGGATACACATAAATCTGGATGCGTTTAATCGTTTTACACAGAAGTTTTTTATTACATCTGTCTCAAAAGGAACTTTTTATGAGATACTAGCTTCCCGCCAGCGGCTTCGCCCGCGTCGTCTTAATTATTCCCCCGTTTTTGCAACATTTTTATTTGCTACTCCGCTCCTATTCGTCGTAACGTGATGGTATATAGCCTATAGCATTCCCCGATAAATGGGCTATCTAACACTGAAAGAAATTTTCAAATCGGTTCAGTAGTTTCGGAGCCTATTCAATACAAACAAACAATCAAATCTTTCCTCCTTATAATATTAGTATAGAAGTTTATATAACTAGCTTTCCGCCAGCGGCTTCGCCCGCACTTTAATACCCGACGACACGGCAAAAAGCCGAAGAAAGAGTTTTATATTAGGCAGTCTATGTATCTTCCTATTTACGTATGTTCCACTACAGCGCCTAAAGTACTCATCTGATTTTGATGAATGAGGTGTCAATCGATTTGTTATTATGGTCCCGGTAACAATGGCTACATTTTATTACCCGACGACACGACAAAAAGCCAAAGAAAGGGTTTCATATTAGGCAGTCTATGTATCTTCCTATTTACGTATGTACTCATCTGATTTTGATGAATGAGGTGTCAATCCATTTCATATTATTTTTATCATCTTAACTTATCATCACTCGTCATCACTATGATTGTCATTATTGATCATCTCTGACGACCGTGGAGATCCTTACGATCGGCGCGGGCGCACGTAACCGTTATAAAATCGCTATAAAATACTTATTTAGTTCTAATCCTTTACTATTAGGCAGAACTAATGAGATAGTATGAATACTATCGATAGGTTATTTTAATATCGATATGTCCTTATTAAATTCTTGAACATGTTCGCAAGATTTATTTTTTTAGTCCCGAAGTATTTTTTCCTGGAACTAACTAGTGTGTTGTCGAAATTATGATAAGTACCGATGTCTATATTCATTTAAATAAGTATAAAAGTTATAAACTATAACCTACATTCTATTTTTAAATTAGTTTTGACAGTTTACAATAATTATGAGAGCTAGAAATTTTAAATTAAAACATGACAAAAAGTGACGCCCCCGGGTGGGCTCGAACCACCAACCTTTCGGTTAACAGCCGAACGCGCTAGCCAATTGCGCCACGGAGGCGATGATGGGATCAGCGAAATAGTCGTCTGCTATGTATAGATAACATGTACTGATGACGACATTGCACGGTGACTCAGGGTTATCAACAAAAGTAATTTAATGCAAAAATATTTTTGTGATAAGAAATGTTTACTTTGTATACTTTATTGATACAAGTGCGATTTATAAATCACCATATACTTACATAATTCAAATTGATTTTGCTATTTGTACAAAATGTAAGTAATATAATCAATATACGTACTGGTTTTTATTTTTAATTCATAAAAGAATATGATTGTGTGCCCAGAGGGTCACAACAATTACCCTTGACAGATTATATCATACACATTTGTGTAAGAAACACTAGCGTCATCTGGTGGCGAAAGATTAAAACTGTTAGTTATAAATGTGTCTTCAAATCAGAATATTTAGTACTCCTATTTAGACAATGTTTTTTATTGCTAAATTATAAGTAACTGGAATTACTTATTACATCAAGAAAAACTAATCTAATCTAAATTAAAAATAAAACTAGGTAGGTACTTACCTATTCAATAAAATATTTACACACTGTACAAAATAATAAAAACAATAAAAAATAAACCTTAGGGGATTCTTTTTAATTATTATTATTATTATTTACAATCTGTAAGCGTGGTGGAAATAAACATTTTTTATTATTATTTCTGGGAAAATTCGTTTCTATTTCACCAGAGCAGACCTGGGGGCTAAACATTGTCGAGCACCTTGCAACTTGTCTAGTTAAGTACTAGATACACATGACTACAGTATCTACACTGTCATCTATAAGTGTATGAACAGTAATGGGCGACCCAGTAGGTGAGTAGGGTTACTCTTGAAAACAATTTAGATTCATTGGCATTGGGATTATGAAGTTTCGTACTCTTGAAAGCAACACTAGCGCTATATTGACTCAATATTACGTGAAATAAATATGATTGACCAATGCCGCCAAAACCGTTTTTTTTTTATTTACAACAGAAATAGTAAAACAACTAGGTATTTCATCAATCCTGGGCACACCACTAGTAATACTACCACTAGTACTAGTACTAGTAGACAAGTTGTTATTTGACATTCGAATCGACAAAGATTGTGTCATTTCCATACATTTTGTTTCTATTCGTTTGTAGATTCGAATGTCAAATAACAACGTGTATACCAGGGGGGCTAGACAAGTTGCATTTTGACATTCGCACCGACAAACAAAATGTATGGAAATGACACAAGCTTTCGACAAATCGGGCTGTCACTACCATACATTTTGTTTGTCGATTCGAATGTCAAAATGCAACTTGTCTAGCCCCCAGCACATGACAATGACTATACCGCATTCTGTGTATCTAGTAAAATATGACTTTATTACTAGCATGCCCACGGGCAACAGCTGGCTATTATAATTAATGACGAAAATATTAGCGGCGTATTGTTACAAGAGCTAATTATAAAGTTTTAATGTGTGCAGTAAAATTCAACACCAGTGCCGTCATTATTAAATGTGCATCCTATTGCAGCATAGTTATCTGATGCTTTATTAAAATAAGTACATTTCAATGTTGGGTGTTTTAATAATTGATTTAATTTTCTGATTTTTAGTTTATAAATCATCATAGATCACTAGATAGATCCTAAACGATAATTTAAAATTGAAATTGATACAACGAAAGACCATTTTCAAAATCAGTTCGCACATAAAATCCGCCATTTTATTTTTTTTTCGATTTGGACCCAGTGACACTCGTGCCATCAAGACGAATCTAATGAGGTGTCATTTATCTAAATCGGTTGAGCCGTTGAGTAGTTACGACCGGACATAGGATCGGACATACATACGTACATACGCGTCAAACACATAACCCTCCTTCGGCAGTCGGGTAATAATGCTTACAACGGAAAAACAGTACAGTGTACCTACTAATTCATTAGTTTTTGAACCGGTATAATATTAAGGTCTCATGTAATACGGGGTGAGACTATTGCCATTCATCATCATCTTGACAGCCTAGACTGCCATCCACTGCTGAACGTAGGCCTCCCCCAAAGAACGCCAACCATCCCGGTCTTGGGCAGCTCGCATCCATTAACACTGCTTGACTTGAGAGTCGAACCTAAGACCTCAAGCGTAGCGTAGCACTAGGCTAAGGATATAGATAATAAAGTTTATTTTTACCTGTTTATGAATCATATGTCGCTATTTTCACTAACGTCTATGTATGAGACGTCCATGTTCCTAGAACTATAAACGCTGAATGACTGTACAATTTTATTTATCGCTTCGTGAATGAGCCTTAAATCATCTGTGACTAAGCACCTACATGGACGAGCGCTTAGATTTTAAGTGCTGGATAGGTATTCAACTTGTGTCCGCTTAGGAATGGGTGATGTCAGCAAAAGTGACTATAATGTTGTACTTTTCTTTGTTTACTGTCTCAAACTCGACTGATACGCTAGAGGTCCTGGGTTCGATGCCTGAATCATGCAGTGGCATAAAGACAGTGAACCCAACTCCTTAACGCCTGCAAATGTTTTAATATTGAACCGCTTAATAGCAATTTATTACAAAAATAATACATTTATTTTATTACCTTCTTGTGAGATTGTATACTAATTTTGGTCACAATCTTCACATATAAATTCAAACAATCAATATACTCCTTATCCGGTTTAAACATTCCAGGTTTGGTCCTTACCTGTGATTTGCGCAAATCATTCTCCGTTGATTTATTTGAAACACCCACGTCGATTGTTGATTCATAATTGTGTTTATTTAAACCTATATAAACTACTAAAAGACCCAAGACGGATACAAAAGAAAATTTATTTAGCTATTATAAAAAATAATGTGCACGACCCTATTATCATGAGTCTCTGCCCTACCCCAACTATGTTGAAGTCAGCTTCCACTCTCAAATGCTGCTAGATATCATTGTGTATAGTCATTTATCTCACAAAGTCCTGGAATATGATTTATATTTCACAGATATAACATTCAAATTTTATTAATTTTACGGACGACTTTACGGAGCATGGAGGTGTGTTGATGTGTTTAGAATAGTAACCGATCCATATTCAGATCGCGGTAACCATATTAACGTTGATCCAATTGATGCACGTAATTATTTCTTAGATCCTCACCCGTTTTTATTACCCGACGACACGGCAATAACCGAATGAAGGGTTTTATAAGAAACCTAAACATACCGACGAAATGTGGCTGTATATCTCTGCTTAATCTTTCCGGGAATCCAAGCGAGATGTTATGGCATAAGATAAGCAATCAGACACACAGTTCCTTTTACAAAATACGAAGGTTAATTTATTAATCACTAGCTTCCCGCCAGCGGCTTCGCCCGCGTGGTATGTTATTATACATACAAACCTTCCTCTTCAATCACTCTATCTATTAAAAAAAACTGCATCAAAATCCGTTGGGTACTTTAAAGATTTAAGCATACATCCCTATGTATGCTTAAATCTAGTCTAAACAAAGTCACTTTCTCTGTCCCTCTATGTCTATATAGGGACAGAGAAAGCGACTTTGTTTTATACTATGTAGTGATGATACCAATCATAGATACATTCTTTCACAGCCAGAATTAATATTTGAAACTATAAAAGTTGCCAGTCATATTCTCAATAATCTCCGCCTCATTCATCATTTCAAATCTTAGGTAGACCGCAAAAATATGTGTTCCAACAAATATTGCAAATTGAGCGAGAACCTTCGCAATCAAACCGGCTCCAAACTTGGATTGGTCCCAACTTGGCTGAGTTATAGCAAGCTTCCATTGGTCCCCAATAAAATAGTTGGAATCCCCTTCAAATCCGTTCACTCCAGACCTACATGATTCTCCAGTTTTTGACGTTTCCATACAACTTTATGGGCACATAAGCGCGCGATTTCAATTCGACTCACTTCGAATACAAGTTTCTAGTTGCAGAAGTAGTTTAGAAGCGGATTTTGATTGCTAGTTTTACTTTCGAGGAAGTTAAAAGCGTACATACCATCACGTCTCTATTCCCGAAAATGTTAGGCAGAGTTGTAGGTAAGTACTGCTATGCGCCAACAGTTCGCTCGGACGTAACTGGGGGCGAGTTTATTGCAATTAACTGGGCCCCGATTCAAACTCCGAGGTGCTACTAAGAATTGCATAGAAAAACCTAATAATACTTTGCTTGACCTGGGAATCGAATCCAGGATTATAGTATAGCATTCGAGCTTACAGCCACTAGGTCAATAAAGCCGTTTTGGTTTAAATATCACATTTTATTTATCTAGTTTCAGCAGCAGCTACCTACTAAAAAAATCAACTCCAAATCGACTCAACATTTATAAAGGTATTCCACTATAACAACAAAGTAGTCGATTAAAGCCATTCTTTCTCAGACGTCCGATAAAATAAATACGAACAATAATAAAAAAGGGGAAATATATTACGGCCTCGTTGAAGCCAATCGCGTTATGACAGGTGACGGGCCTCAAAGCCGAAAAACGGCCAGTCATCGCCAAATGATTATCGGCCTCTTTGAATGTCAGATCACTTTTCGTTATTGGCCGCGATTGAAAAAAGAATTTCTTTTTTAACTTTTTTTCTTTTCTATTTTATGAAGGTTTCTTGGTGACGTTGCCAGAATCTTCGTAATTTTTGCTTTGATTGTGAGAAAGTGGTAGGTTTTAGCGCATTTATATTAATTTCTTCAGTCCGTAATGACACAATGATTCAGTTTTATAAAGAGCGGCTCAATATTTTCTTCATCGTCATATTATTAATATTCTTTTTATTTATTAATAAATTAATAAATTCAATATAAGTCAAATACCTTATTAAACATTGAATTATAATACAAAACAATTAAAGTTCAATGTTTTACAAAGAAACACAATTAAGTTAATGATTATAACTGATTAAAACAAAATGATTACGCTTAATTAGAATCTGTTGGCCTTTCAAAATTTTCCTTTGTAGTCTTTATTTACACCTCAAGACGGCGTTATTAAGGCGCCTCGCTTCTCCGATAAAAGCTTTGTACAGATATAGGGGGTCGACAGTACAATAGACCCCCTATTGTACTGCCGACCCCCTAAATCTTTAGAGGCGTAATAGAAAATATTGTTCGCGAAATTAAGTTTTCAGTTTAAATAATTTTAAGAAACTTTTCGGTGTTGTATTAAAATTAATGTTTTTTTGCGCTCATAAAATTCAATATTGCAACCAGTTAACAAAAATAGGGGTTAATAGTTACGTGTAAAAGGGGATTAAAAAAAACTTAAAACTGTAACAGTTTATATTTTTTTCAGAAATAATGAATATTTTAGAGACGACATCTGTGGTCTAGTGGTTCAAGTACCGAATTGCTGATCACGAGGTCGTGGGTTGGATTCCCACAGGACACAAAAAATTCTTGTGATGTACTAAGTGTTTGTGTTTGTCTGGGTGTTTCTAATGTTTTATAAGAATGTACCTATTTACAAAAAAAAATACCCTATATAAGTATTTAGGTATTATATCCATCGTCTTGTACCCATAGAACAAGCAAGATCTGCTTAGTTTAGGACTAGATGGTGCTGTTTAAAAATGTCCTAGGATATTTATTTATTTATTTTTGTAAACATTAGATTTTTCTTCTGTATTGTGTTAATAAACGTGGGGTAGTTCTTACAGAAGTAATTAATAAAATGCTAAATGAATTTTCTTACACAAAAATCCAAGAGTAGCAATTCAGTAGTCAGTGAACTTCACTTCGGTTCCGTCGGGTTAGTTCGGACGAACCTTATTGGAAAACTTTTCGCCTTTAGCTGTGATCAGAACGAATCAGATATAATAGTAATGGTTCCTCTTGAATGTACTATGATTTTCATCTGATATTCAATATTAACTGTACCTTTAGTGCACATTATCTTGACTTTCGTCTACACTAAAAATCAAAATAGTTTTATTTTTAAATAAACCTTTTACAGGCACTAATGAATTGTCGAGTTTACGTTTCAAATTAGTTTCCTATGGAGAAGCACGGACAAGAAACTCCTAGTTACTCTTTTAATAAATAAATAAATAATAAATATTTTTGGTATTTTTTTTACGCAGCACCATCTAGTCCCAAACTATATAAGCATACCTTGTTGTAGTATGGGTACTAGACAATGGATATAATACTTATATACTCTTCTGTAAATACATACTTATACTTATGAAACACCCAGACAAACATAAATATTTGTGTCTTGTGGGAATCAAACCCACAACATCTTGATCAACAGTACGGTAACTGAACCAGTAGACCACAGACGTCATCAAAATTATACTTTAAAAATAAAAAGAAAGGCTAAAAGGGGCTTTCTCCGTGTTTGTTTCTGCATTTTTTCTCAGAGGTGAGCTACAAAATGTTGACGCCATCTACCCTATCTAAAAAGTTAAAATATTGACTTGTAAACGTGCCGTTAAAAAAAACATCTGTTTACAGAAATATTTATCATTTAGTGTAACAATTAAATTTCATCTCACCACTTATCGTTTGTAATATGGATTATTATAATTAAACAAATTCGAATCTGTATCCTTCTTGTAGTTTAGTACACGTAGCTATTTCTGCCTCGTACTGGAAGTGGTCTCGGTAGCTTAGTTGTCTAAAGCGTCTAGTGTACCCAAGAGGGACGCGGGTTCGAACTCCGCCTGAGATCGTATGTATTATTATTTCACAAAAATTTATATCTTTGTAGCAAAAATAAATAAAAAAGAAATCATTATGAAGCCTGCTTGCCCACCCTTCAGTATCAACAGGATAAAGATAAATGATGTTATAAGTTACAATGTTGAAAGTCATTCTCCTACCGGTGACATCTTGATGTACTAGAGATGGGGTCGGCTGACATTTTATTTTAATAGCGTTCCGTATGATTAATTTATTTTGGTAGATTTATGAATTGCAACTTTGAATAATCATGAGTATAGAATTCCTAACCATAAAGAAGAAAAATGGTTGCAGTCTAATATTTTCAAACACAATTGTAGTTGTTCTCAGGCACGTGCTGTTGCGGCTCATATTAATAATATAGATTTTTTGAAGATATAGAAATAGAACATTATTATAATACATAATTCTAAAAAAAACAAATAAATTCATTCGGCGGTTTCGGAGCACACAAATTCGGACAAACATTTTAAAACCGGGCATTGTAAATTATAATTCTGGTATTTATTTTAAACTCTTCAATATATACAGATTTTGGTAGGTAAAGTGTATTCCGTGTTGTCGAATAACAATTATAATAGTTTTTAAAACTATTCGAAGTAACACAAACTTGGTTATTGCAATTCGTGTTAGAACTGAAATTATTTCTATGAAATTCAGCTATACCTATCTAAGATCTAAACAACCTAAGCCAATTCGAATACTTATTATAAAAACTACTAACTAAAAATCTAAAAACAAGCTCTGTGATGTTGGAAAATGTATTGCAGGCGGGACAAGCAAAGAAACAATTTTGTTTATGAACGAACAGCTTGTCCCGCCTGCAATACATTTTCCAACATCACAGAGCTTGTTTTTAGATTTTTAGTTAGTAGTTTTTACGCAGTCGGGTTTTTTGTTTCTTTTAATAATTGATTTTATTTCCTTCTTTTTAGTTTATAAATCATCATAGAATCACTAGATAGATCCTAAATGATGATTTAAAACATAAATTGATACAACTAAAGATCATTTTCAAAATCAGTTCACACATTAAAGCGTATAAAATCCGCCATATTGATTTTTTTTAAATTTCATGTACCCAGTGACAGTCGTGCCATCAAGACGAATCTAATGAGGTGTCATTTATCTAAATCGGTTGAGCCGTTGAGTAGTTACGACCGGACATAGGAACGGACATACATACATACATACATACATACGCGTCAAACACATAACCCTCCTCCTTCGGCAGTCGGGTAAAAAATGAATATTCACCCTTTTATTATAATTCAAAATTATTTCCACGTCATATCCAAAATGACTTTAAAACCCCTCCAAAAGTTGCTGGAGATCCCCTTCGAGATAAGTGAGATACACCCACTGATAAGGTCCTGTACCCTACTGGCCCTACTTAATTGAGTACGTGAGTAGTCGAATTCTTTTATCGGACTAGATGCTTACATGATTGGGAGCCGGCCATTTTTAATAGAATTGTTTGAATAGGGCGATGGATGTAAAACGAATGAAGATATATGTATTTTCATTTGGCAGAAGTTATGTTATAAAATACTTACTGTATTTTATGAAGAATAGGACAGATAATTATGTGAACTTTACTGAAGATAGAAAGAGAGAGCTATTTACTTATGTTTTTTCGAAATACAAAGTACAGAAACCATAAACCAGTTCCTTAACAAAAAAGGTATTTCAGCGCACAAAAAAAGATAATAACTATTAAATAAAAATAGGGCTTCAAAAGGTTTCAGTGTCAAAAATCAGATTTGAAACAACCCCCAAGCAGCCACAAACAATGTTTAAATAAAACAAACACTGCGAAGTGGTGTATAAGCGACATCCCCATTGTCGCTCGACCAAGCCACAATGTGACTTAAGCGCTTGATGCTGCATAATCCCCTATGAAAGCAGGCTTCTTGGGTCTTTATTTTATTTGATACAATACAATTGTAAATGGTGGAGAAACATTTTATGTTATCGTGGTTTCTTGGATGATACATATAAACATACCAACACGCCAGTATTCCCCAAAGGTGTACTAATATACACCCACAGATTGCCGGTATTGTTACGTCCTAAATAATGAGGTGAGCCTCCACACCTTTTAATCGGGCATAAAACCAAACTCCGACTCCTATTCATTCACAGAGAATTTTACAGAAATTGTTAAGTGTTACTTGAAAAATTGTAATAAATAACGTTTATTGTTGAAGTACATACCAAACTTTTTCAAAGTCTGTTTTTCAATTTATTAACAAAATGTATTTATTCTGTATTTTTTAATATTAAATAATGAAAAAAAAAATGAAAACTGCATGCTAAATATATTTTCTCGACGGACGGCTGGCGTACATTTTTCTTCATTCATTTCCATTTCACTGTTAGGAGACCCGTGCCCAGGCCCCAGCAGTGGGTAGCATTAGAAAATACTTTGTTTGAATGTTTGACCTAATCCTACTCATTATTCTGTACTTAAACAACATTTTGATTTATTACCAAAAGTGCGAATCATTTTTCATTACTGCTTATTCCACAACATAGGGGTGCGATAATTGTCATTTATGAATATTAATATAAAGCATTATTCAAATAGGGTTTAATGTAGACATTGGGTATTAAGAGTGTCATTTCCTTTATACCGTATTCGTATTCGTTGGACGATAATTATGTTTTTTTAAATGTAATAAGATGTCTCGTTGGACTAATGGTCCCAAGTCCAGTCCAGTCCTAGGTTCGATGCCCAAGTCGAGCAGTGTTGTTGGGTTTTCCTGTGAAATTCTTAAAAGCAGCTTAGAGTCTGGATTTGTGCCCGGCTGATGGCAATAGGCTTGCCCGTATTACATGGGATCTTAACATACCGGCGAACAGTCGGTGTACAATTGTACGTTAGTAATTGTGGCATGTTAATAAGATGATAAACACGCCACAGACACCTGCAATGTCATAGATGTTGCTGATAAGTTGCCGGCCCCTACCAGCTAAAAAGCAATCGAGAAGGGCCATCTCTCTTCCCTCATAAAAGACGGAACACACAAACCACAGACTCCAACGTAAGAGGCCACTCAGACCTTTATTTTTCTTTCACTATTCTTACTGATTCTGTATGCTATGTCCCATAATTACCATATTTGTATCAAAAGCCATACATCACTAAGTATAGTAGTAGGTCCATTTGATGGAGCACTCTATTGTCCCGAAAGGTCCGTGCTCCGGATCGTTATTGCTCGTCAAAATCCACAATAGTGCTTCAAAAGCTGTCGACCTATTCTGAAGTCGATTATTGCTAACACACCATCACACAAGAATTTTTCAAATTCAAATATTTTTATTTTATTTAAATATTTTAATTATGTTCTTTAAGTATTAAGTATGTAAAGCTAATTTTTAAATTGAAAGATTTGGTTAAACGGCTTCACATCTTTACTATTCCAAATAAATTGTGTAGATAATACAAACCTTCTTACAAACTTCGTGATTTCTATATAAGTAAATAGGTAAGTACTTTTGAAACACACTAGTTGAACGGTTCCAAAAAAGTAGGACTTATAGAGAAGAGCCGGCAAGAAACTCCTCAGATACTCTTAAAAAAATATATGGTAGGGTTGCCTACCATATATTTTTTTATTTTATTATTGTTACTGTTAAGTAACAATAAAATTGTTATGAATCGTGTTGAGGATGATGCGGTTTGATGTGTGCCAATGTGTATGACTACCAAACTGTCCTTAGGGCCTATACAAGCAGCAATTTTTGGAACCGAGCATTTAGTTTGACTGTTCAAAAGTGCCTATTTATATGGTCTATTTTAAATAAAAAATATTTTGAATTTGAATTTGTCTTTCGAATCGACAAACGAATAGAAAGAAAATGTGGGTATGAAAATGACATTAGTGACAGCCCGATTTATCGAAAGATTGTGTCATTTCCATAAATTTTGTTTCTATTCGTTTGTCAATTCGAATTTCAAATTACGTCTTCTCTAGGCCCCCTTTAGATCATTCTATCATATCGACATCGCATCTATCTCGCCACAGTTATCCAGAATACTCAATTAGGTTTCTGTTTAGGATCTGGCCTGGCCCATGTCCGGCGTGTTGGCTCGAGGCATCGCATTTGCGGACAACACGCCAGTGTCGTTCCCGCAGATAATACAATACAGCATAAAGGAATTTGTGTTGACGATAACGATCGATAAAATGTTCTGTGTGAATATCATATTGTTAGGAATGCTTAGGAACGGTGATTTATAGACCTAGACGAGGCTATATTTAGGAGTGATTTGTGTATTTGGCTAAGCGTATATTTAGTGGTAATGCATCGTCATAATCTTGATGGTATAAGTTCATTTTAATATTCTTGATTTATACATTTATGTGATATTTATCTTTAATATTTATTATTATTTTCATGCGGGTATTTATTTATTTATATATGCTTTATTGCACACCAAAAATAAATACACGGATATCGTCCCAGTGCAGGGCCCATAGGCCCATATAGGCCTTCCTTACGGCCTTTTTTTTCGTCTTTTCTGTTGAGAGTTGTCTTACCTATTATTCTATAGGTAGGTATAATAGGTACTATTTATAACAGCCATATTTTTAGATTTGTTTGTAATTGCGTTTTCGAAAATAACTATTTCGATGAAATTTACATTGAGGGCGAACGAGCTCAGTATTATTTGGTTTCGGAAGGGTTAAGCAGAGAAGTATTAATGTACACCCACTGTTTGCTGGTATGTATAGGTCCCATGTTATATGGAGCGAGTCTATTGCAATAAACTGGGCACAGATACAGCGTCTGATTGCTACTTAGAATTTCATAGAAAAACCAACAACATTTTGCTTTGCAACACTTGCTGGGACCGGACCTCTAGCGTAGACTGGTAGACCAACCAGCCATTGATTTCAATCTATTTCGGACCAGCAAAATATGCAGTACACATTGCCATTTTGACGATGAATTTTGGCAAGATGTCAGTACCACTAATATTTTACCTGACATAAAATATCACAAGTTGCTCATTAAGTAATAATTACGATAATAATTAGCATTAGCATTCAATATAACAAAAGCCGTAAAATTATTAACAGTTGTTATTATTCATAGCCTTTGAACATTGTTTCAACCCCTTTCCCAATGTTTACTGTTAATATAATGTACAAGATGACTGACAGTCAATTTACTTTTACGTTGTACTTTAATATTTTACCGAAAATAATTGTTTCGAACTTCACAAAATAAGGAACCATTCATCATAAACAAAACCCCGAGGAAAGTGTTCAAAAGTTTGGATTGGGGCTCGAGTTTCGAAAAAAATAAAACTCAATAATAATTTTCCTCTAAATGACTTTGCAGCTACAGTGGGCGATTTTTTGTTAGTCCGTTTGCGTGTACTGGGAAATAGATTAAAATGGCCCCGGGCTGAGAGGCTACGTTGTGAAGGCATGCAGATTAAAACACAGTGGGATATACTATTTTTTTCTACAGAACAAAGTGTACAATCTGGTAGAGCACCTTTTAGATCCGTACCATACGCTTTTATCCTTTGAAACGCACAATGAGAATGCATATTTTGTCTAAAGAGTTTTTCATGTTATTCGGGAAATTTAAAAGGATGAAATTTCTAAATGAGATCGTTTATTTTTCTGTAAATATTTAAAGGGGTGGGTAATGTATTTTTTTTTAATTATTAGAAAAGATGGCTCTTGCAAAAAATAACCAGAAATGATTCTTACTTCTGGACTTTGCAAGACCATGATTCACAAAGTTTGTTTCGGCGTTTTTTCACAGGGGTCGACAGCTAAAACATGCAATGTAAAGTCATTTACCACCAGCTTCGACCTCGTGGTCTGGGTGTTTCTTATAACTTCCATCCCCTATTTCAACCCCTTACAGCCATTTTTTCGCATTAAATAGTAAAAATAGTAGCCTATGTCCTTTCTCAGATTTTAGACTATCTGTGTACAAAATTTCATTTAAATCGGTTCAGTAGTTTTGGCGTGAAAGTGAGACAAATAGACAGACAGACAGACCGACAGAGTTACTTTCGTATTTATAATATTGGTAAGGAAGTAAGGATTTACAGCAGACAATGCATCATATTTTATTTTATCAGGAATTCATTGCCTAATATATTTTAACCTAGGATCGCATCGAGATCGAGGATGAATTGGAGCCCTAACACAGTTAACCGGAAACGTGGCAGACAACGGAGGAGATGGCGAGACGACTTGGATGCCTTCCTGAATAACTGGACACAAATAGCCCAACAAAGAGATAAATGGAAGAAATGGGGAGAGGCCTTTGCTCAGAATTGGGACAATACGGGCTAGTTAAAAAAAAAGAGTCGCACCTGTATTCCCTGAAGAGTTAGACAGGGGTGTACCAATGTTCAGCCACAGTTTACCAGTGTGTTTAGGTCCCTTGTAACTAGGACTCAAAGCTGCTACAGAGAATTCTATAGAAAAACCCCAATAACACTGCTCAATCTCGGAATCAAATGACCTCGAACATAGCAGTATTTAACAACACCAACAACACAATATTTATGTGTACACAATACTTAAGCTGAGCATAATTCTCCGCATTCATCGTCACCCTTGCCATCACGATTTCATGGCACATTACCATAAAACCATCGAACAAGAATAATTCAAAACTTGCAACCCGCTGCACATCGATTTTCTAACTATCGATGCTACCAAATTGTCCACTGGGGTCAACCGGGCCATCGATTTCGCACCATCGCAGGGTTAACACGGGGTTAACCGAAACGCTACGTGGGAACAAGCGGACTGATCTCATTCTCACGACACTACGGCAATGCATTCATTTGCATTCGCCCTAACAATAATATCGGCTGATCTCCAGAATTATTCAAATTAAGCAACTGTTTCTGGTTTTACTCGGAAAAAGATTCCAAGCTTCTGAAACGGGAGGGTAATGAATTGGTGTCAACCGTATTGTGAAAGGAATATAGTTCGGCGGAGTATGAATCGATTATATAACACTTACGTCCTTTGGCTCAAAGTATAGAAATAGAAATATTTATTCGTCAATGTAGGTAATATTTACATTAGATGTTAAACCTTAGTTCGCTACATTTTATCCATAGGCATACAAATGTATTACTAAAATCTTAAAAGTAAAGACTTATTTTATTTAAATTATTACAAATTAACAACACAACAACAACTCGACTATTATGACTTGAGATCGAGAAACTCAGTCGTAGAATAAAAACATTTTCTAATTACATTTTTTAATTAGGATGTAAGTGTCATTATGAATAGTATGACTTTACACACTGACTGCTTCGTTGGTCTAGTGGTCCCAAGCGCGTCTACTAGAGGTCCTGGAATCGATTCCCAGGTCGCGCAGTGTTGTTGGGTTATTCTGTGAAATTCCCAGTAGAAGCTCCGAATCTGGATTCTGATTGATGGCAATATTACATGGGGCCTAAACATACCGGCAAAATGTGGGTGTACATTCGTACGCCTCTGCCTACCCTTCGTCGAATACAGGCGTGATGGTATGGTAAATATCCTAGGACATTTTACACAGCACCATCTAGTCCCAAACTAAGCAGAGATAAATCATTAACTGTCCCACTGCTGGGCACGAGTCTCCTCTCTGAATGAGAGGGTTTAGGCTATAAGTCCACCACGCTGGCCTAATGCGGACTCTCAGGCATGCAGGTTTCCGTACGATGTTTTCCTTCACCCTTGTAAGCGAGTGATAATTAATTATTAATACGCACATGAATACGAAATGTCAGAGGTGCGTGCCTTGGATTTGAACTAGATATACCTACGGTACGGCTGTGGTCTTGCCCCTAGGCTATCACTGCTTCAATAATAAAATATACTGTGGAGGGACGAGGTGTGTTGTCCCTCGCACCAAAGGGAGGATCCTCCGACCAGGCGGGAGTTATGCCTAGCGGGCCACTGCCCGACGGTTGATGTTGGGCGGTTGTATATATGCAAGTTGCACGGAAAATTTCACTTGCGCGATTTAGGATTTGTAGCTTCGTACAAGTTCTTATGTAGCGCGTTAGATGTCGCTACAATACGTTGAAATAAAATTACTTTTTACGGATTTTATCGCGTTATATTATAATCGTGACGTTTCGGACTCTTTAAAGCGTCTATATATAAATAAATAAATATCCTGGGACATTTTTACACAGCACCATCTAGTCCCAAACGTATAAAATATTTATATACTTTTTTTTGTAAATATATACTTATAATATATAAGAAACACCCAGACAAACACAAACACTTAAGTGCATCACATAAATATTTGTGTCCTGTGGGAATCGAACCCACGACCTCGTGATCAGCAGTCCGGTACTCGAACCACTAGACCACAGACGTCGTCAAATTATGATTATACCAAAGCAACTAGATATAATTCTAGCAAGAAATCTTCAAAACGTTCTAGAGCTTTCCTGTCAAAGGAGTATCCATTAGTTTCCATTCTCAATGTTAAAAAATCAAACTCGGCAACTGTCATCAGCAAGTGACCCGGGTAGCGAAGGACATTTGGTATTCATCCCGCGGGTTCGGCCGTGTCACCTTGCCCACTACTCTGAATACGACAAAGATTTATTGAGTGATCACAGACAGGACACTGGTATCATGTTTTATCTTTTAGTTATAAAAATCCTTACTTTTTTCAAATGCGAAAGTAACTGCCTGTTTGTCTGTCTGTCGCGCTGTCACGCCAAAACTAAAATTTAATACAGAGATAGACTAGACTATGGCGTGACAGCGCGACAGACAGACAGACAGGCAGTTACTATAGGTTAGGTAGGTAGGTAGGTTAGGTACAGTTACAGTTACGATTGGCGAGCGGGCGAGCGGTAGCTTAGTGGTCAAACCGTCTGGTGTACCGAACCAGAAGACGCAGGTTCGAATCCTGCCGATTTCATCCTTCATTAAAAAAAATAACTTATTAGACCTTTCAAAAGTACCTATTTATATATGATTAATTTATTAAACTTTTTTTAAGCCCAGTTCATCCCGCTGCTGGGTAAATGACTGTACTTATAACAATATAAACATTATTATAATTTAAACCTTAACTTAATCTAATTTTACCTGTCTAATGTGTTCTTATACCTCAAACGGATTACTTAATCTGTGAACTCAAAAGTAAGAATCTATCCAACGCCACAATATCTTTCCTTGAAATCCGTTTTCATCGCGACACTTGATAAGTTTGCGTCCTGGGGGCAAAGAAAGCCCTTCCTCAAACTTCTTACGAAATTATTTGAACAAGACTTCCTACCCGACCTTTTACGGCGACCGAACTATAAGATACCCCACACAAAACTGGCCCCTAGGGACCTACAGTTAACGTTTTCCTGTATTATGAATTACACATGATTGATAAAGCCGATTTCCGCGTGTATAAGATTAGAAGAATATAAAGTTGTATTGCCATCGGGGAGGGCAATTTAAAATATCTAGATGTTATTATTTTTTTAAACAGAATGTGGATTTCATAGAATAGGTAGGTTTATGAAACCAATTAAAATGTCTAAAAAAGGTTTATATTATTTGTTTCTTTTCGGTAAAAACCATCTTTAGGTAACTCCAAAAATATTTTTGCAATATGTATTTCATATTGCAAAAATATTTTGGGATTTATTACAGATAATTTGCTTTTTTGGTGGTGCATTATTCTAACAAAATTGTTTTTTTTTTCAGATACATCAAGACTGTGTAGTCGTCTAAGAAGAAAACGATTGGGTAAGTTTTCATAAACATTTTCATTGGGCGTTATTGCTAGCAAACAAACTCATTTTATTTAAAAAGAATAAATTCTTTGGTTCGGTACACCTTTATTGGTTACATAAAAAGACATAATTATATATTTATTAAACTGCATACATACACTAACTTGTCATGTATCCCTTCTAAAGATGCAGTATGAGTAGCATTCGTACCTACTTTCATTGAATTTGATGTCGAGAAATATAAAGTTAAACTTCATATCAAAATTCACCTTTCATAACACCGACAATATTACAACAATTTCAAAAATGATTTCACGTACAACACGTTTATAAAATTCATTTGATTCAAGATTAAACTGGAGTGAGGTACGTTTATCATATACTTGAAGCTCATATTATATTACATTGGACGTGTTGGGTTGAGAAATTGTCATACGTGAGCTTTTTTGGGTGCCGACGATGGTGGGTGAGATTAACCATGATACTGTAGGTGTAGGAGCTACAATACTGTGACGACAAGGTGTTTCACTATATAGTTTTGAAGCGTAGGAAGAATATTTTGATTTAATTTTATCACAATATAAAATAATTAAGATTCCGATCAACTTGAGAATGCTGTTAGATTTAATGTGAGATTATAAGTCACTGCTTCTTACTCACGAATAAGTTTGATTTGTATAATAAAATTGTAGTCATTAATCCACAATTTCTACCTACACATCTTTCAAATCTTTCTGTACCTATTTTATTTTTAATTGGTACAAGGACCTCACCGTGATAGACGTCAAACGTTACTCAGAACTTCTTTAACTTAACTCTTATCCAAATCATTTAAATATCTCTATCAGCCAACATCATCATTCTTTTCGTTTATAGCCGACATAATATCCGAAGTAATATTATATCGCCTAAAATAACCATACTAAGCTATAGGGTCATTATAAAATAACTACAAAATCTCTTAAGATTGGAAACTTACCTCCTCATTTATATTTATAATATTCAACCTAATCATACAATCAATGATCATTGAGGTAAAGAATCTTATTACAAACCAAAAATATATCATAACACCAATATACAACACCAATTACAAACGCCCAAACATGGTTAACTAAACATCTGATTATCGCTTAACCTTTCGATAAAGTGAAGCATAAACAAAAAGGACATACAAAAAAACCTCAGTAACAAATTCATTATGAGCACAACACGATACCAATTTCATTCACAGCTGGGCTATAACGAGGCTATTTACGTGCGTATATGTAAAAAGTCCCACCGTACGGTCCGGTGTCCCGCAGGGCTCTCTCCTCGGTCCCCTGTTTTTTAATGTGAAAATATGGAGTAATGACACATAATAAAATTCCTTTTAGACCGGACACGGGCTGGTCGGTTTTATAAATTGGTCTAAAATTTTAAGCGTGCACTCCATTCTTTTTTATTGTGTGTAATTTGTACGTTTTATTTAAGTGTATTTTTGAATGAGTTGAATAGGTTTGTTTAATTTTGGGGAATGACTCGTAATTATTTGTTTTGAGGCGAGATTAAAATTGCGGATTATATCCTTCTAACTTCTTATAACGATATTAATGAAGATATAAATATACATATCTAACTATTATAATGATAATAGTAATTGAGAATAAACTGAATTTTATGACAGCTGAAATAAAAAAGCTAGTGATAATTATTGAAGTAACAATCGGTAGTTTCTAGGAACTAATCACGCAAATAGATAGAGAATTATGAATGATGCCCCTCCTTTGTCATGTTTGCTCCCATGTGGTGTTAATTAGGCGTTGGGCATAAAAACACCGGTAGTATGCGTGTGAGTACTTATACTAGGAATATTATTTTATGCTCATATCTACAACATTTTAATATCTTTTTAAATTAATTTAACGCAGGGAGTGATAAACTAGCTGAATGGTTAGAACGATAAGCCAATTCATTTCTATTGGGTTTTAAAGTTTAAATTTCAAACAGATCAGAATAGAATAAATTGCCGAAATTGGACACATCCAGTAACTATAGGTATCTGGATTGTATGTATCAACTTACCTCAAAATTGAAAATTCATTCATATTTTTATTTTTTGTAACAGAATATGTTTTCTTTGTTTTTGTGGTGTAAATGGTAGAAAAAAGATGTCTCAATGATTTATCGTACAACATAATGTACTTTAAACAAGTGTTTTTATAAAAGACAATAAATTAAGTGACTGACATTTTAGGGCTTAAATGAAAATATGATTTATGCATGAAGACTAAGGAATTATTTATGAAACTTTTTTCTCTTCTTCTAAGTCGGGCACTCTTGTCAGAGTGGTCGTGGTAATAACGATGGTGTGCTCGCCGGGTTCTCGTCGGTATCGTTCTCTCTTCTGAGCGTCACGGCTTTTGAAATGCTTCGCCACTTTTGACGATTAGTGGCATTACGAGAGCACTGTACTATTGTAGTCTGGGTTGCTTTTATAATAAGGTCAGTCCAGCGCGTCGGAGATCGGCCACGAGCCCGTCTTCCTTCAACTTGGCCCTGAACAACCAGCCTTTCCATGGAGCCCTCGTTTCTGGTTATATGACCAAAGAACTTCAGTATTCGAAGTTGGATAATTGATGAAAGTCTATCCTTGATGCGAAGTTCCTTTAAAATCGAGTTATTTGTACGAAACGCTGTCCAAGGAATCTTTAAGAGGCGCCTCCAACACCACATCTCCAGGGCATCAATTTTGCGGCGATCTTGTAATCTTAATGACCAGGTTTCAGCTCCGTAGAGAAATATTGGAAAGACAAGGCATTTCATTAATCGAACCTTTGTTTTCTTGGTTATTCTTCTATCCTTCCAAATCTTTCTCAGCCTTTCCACTGCTGACCTGGTAATGGCGCACCGACGTCTAATCTCATCCTCACATCCACCAGTGTTAGAGATCATAGAACCGAGGTAGATGTAATTTTGTACTACTTTGCAGTTAGCAACACTGAGAATTTCTGGTTGGTTTTGTTCGGCCCGGTCTATTATCATCATCTTCGTCTTATCTCGATTAATAGCGAGTCCAAATTGAAGACTGGTACTTTCAAGACGAGATAGCAGATCTTCCATCTCTTCTTTTGTTTGAGCAAGAAGAGTTGTGTCGTCAGCATAACGTAAGTTATTGATCACCTTTCCCCCAATTGATACACCTTTATTCCATCCTTCCAAGACAATCCGCATTATATATTCTGTGTAGGTGTTGAACAGTAACGGAGACAATATACAACCTTGTCGGACACCAGACTGAGTTTTAAAATTATCTGAGAGGACGTTATCAACTCGCACTGCTCCTTCACCATCCTCATACAATCTCTTCATAATGCATATGAGGTGTAATGGTACACCCATTTCCGACAGCACATTCCAGAGGCGGTCCCATATGACGGTGTCAAATGCTTTGCGAAAATCGACAAAACATATGAAGAGGGGTGAATTGAACTCTCTGGCTTTCTCGATGATTTGCCGTAGTATGAGAATTTGTTCTCGCGTGCCTCGTCCCTTAACGAAGCCAGCTTGCTCTGGTGCAATTTGTCGTGAGAGGAATGCCTGTAATCGTGTGTTAAGGATATGAAGTAAAACCTTACTTGCATGCGATATGAGAGAAATCAGTCTATAGTTGTTACATTTTTTAGTTGATCCTTTTTTATGCAAGGGAATAAAAATAGACTGGGACCATTCATCTGGCCAGATAACGGTTTCCCATATTTTGCAACAGATGGTGTACAAGATATCAACTCCAAGATCACCCATGGCCTTAAACACTTCGACTGGAACCTCATCGACTCCCAAGGCTTTGTTCGGTTTTAAGTGTTTGATAGCTGCTCTTACTTCGTCCCGTAAGATAATTGGCTCCTGTTCACTTATTAATTCTGCAGTACATGTGGAATTCAGTGATGTGATTTTATTGTTGTTAAAGAGCGATTTACAGTAGTCTCTCCATACGTTCACTATGTCTTTTATATCCGTTACTGTGTTACCATCTGCGTTTTCTATTGCCCATGTCTTGGGTTTGAATTGCCGTGTAATATATCGCACCTTATTATGGAGGTCTTTGGTATGATATGTTTCTTTCTTTCTTTCTTTCTTTCTTTCTGAAACTTTTTTAGATTTTATTTATTATTTAATCTCTTTACTCTAATAACAGAGATATAAAGAGAGATGTCCTCTTGTGTCGTATTGAGATGATACAAAAAAACACATGCGCGAAAAGCCACATTTGCTGCAATTACTGCATAATATATAGGCAATACTAATATTCTTCCATGCGAGAATGTAATCCCTCCATTAAACTTACGAATAAAATAGCAATGTGATTCATACTCTGGACTCGTATTTTAAATACTCGCTCAGTCAAGTCAAATAAGTTATTAAACTTCCTTGAACCATAGCACAAACACTAACTACCTACATTATTTTAGTTCCTAGAAGATCATTAACTTAGTCTCCTACATCATCATCAAAATATATACCTTCATTTACATTACATATTTTCTACAATTAATAATCGGTTATTACAGATGTTCACTAGATCTGTCTAACTAAACTTTTGTTTTAAGGTATGTCGTGGTTTACACTCTAAATTTTTGTCGCAGTATTTTACAAAAATGTCATAACTTCCCACAGTCAGTGGTCGCCCAAACTTGTCAACATCTCAAATTAGATACCAACAAATAGCGGAGATATCCCGTCTCACTAATTAACGCTGCAGTGTTGATTAAGACGAAAAATATTTAATGAACACTCTATAGTTTTAAACAAAGGATTTTCGTGTCTCCGTTTGTTTATCTCAAGAGACTCCTTAAATATTTATACTTTGAGGGAAATTTTGAATGAGTTGACAGTTTACGCAAATAACTCATTACTTTTATTTTATTTGGAATGTCTTTATCTTATCATAAATTAAATCAATTTGTCTATTTAAATGGTATTTACTGTCTGAATGAGTCTGTCTCTTTAAGTGTTAATCCTATAAATATAAACTTATTTCAGAAAGACTGAAAGACTTACTTGCGTTTTCTTCTTTCTCTAGAGCAATTACTGTTTCCTATCCTTTAGATTCGGTTGCATGAACTGATACCACATCCACTTAGTTCTTATTCTTACGCAACAATAAGACTCGCGTGCGTTCTATTCTGGTACTATGTAGTTCTAACTCGGCTTGTTCTAGTTCCAAAATTTCATCTAAGCCCCAAACTGACGACATTTGCGTCTTGAAATAATATAGATTGTCTTATAAACAATTAGGTATCTGCTAAAGAGGTCTGTCTTTATTTATTATGATACATATTCCATACATACCCTCCCCTGTACTCCTTCCAGAGTTTTACTGATGTATACTCACATTTCACCAGTATGCTTAGCATCCATGTAGAAGGGCGAGTTTATTGTCTTTAACCAGGCCCAAAACCTAACTCCGAACTGCTACAGACAATTTCTTTGAAAAACCCAATAAAACTGCTTCTCCCGGATATCAACCCCAGGACCTTTGACTCAGCAGTCACATTAAAGACCACTACACTAATGAAACAGTCAAAGACACATATTTATAGTTACTATTATGCAATCTCTGTCAAATAACCGTATGCCTGTAGTTGTCAATCTTTAGTCTTAAGTTTTGAACGGCATAAATACTCCTTACATCGCTTTTCACATTATAACTTCATACAATCCCCTACATATAAATCATAGCTGTCTCCAACAGTAACCGCTTGTCAACTAAGTTATCTGTCTGAACAGTTTTAATTAGCTGGCAAAGGACTTACCACGTTCAGCCGAGATACGTTCTGTAGCCAGTTGTCTGGTAATAACGCATGATTGATGATGTACTGACACTGTTTACTTGGATCTACGGAAGTCCGAATTAAGGAATTGTAATAAGGCTGAGATTCAAGGCTGACGACGTCTGTGGTCTAGTCGTTTGAGGTCTGAACTGCTTATCATGAGGTCGTGGGTTCGATTCCCACAGGACACAAACATTTACGTGATGAATATAAATGTGTAATTTAATTTAAAAATTCTTAGGTATTATAAGTACGTATTTACAAAAAAAAAGTAATAAGTATTAGATCCATTCTGATTTCTAACACTTACGCGAATACTAGACATTGAAATAAAACTACTTTTTACGGATTTTATCGCTTTATATTGATATTATTTGAATCCCGACGTTTCGGACCCTTTACAGCGTCCAATATCAATATAACGCGATAAAATCCGTAAAAAGTAGTTTTATTTCAATATTAGATCCATTGTCTAGTACCCATAGTACAAGCTCTGATTAGTTTGGGACTAGATGGTGCTGTGTAAAAAATTACCCAAAATATTTATGTATTATTATTTATGCTTCCATTTTTTGTATAAGTAATAAGATGGCCAACAAACACACGGGCATCCCGGGCCCAGACGACATCACTAACGCGTTGTCATCTTGAGACCTCAGTTGTCAAAGTATCATTTGCCCAGTAATTTCATCGGCTGAGTGTTCCAGTTTTAAGGGAAATTTTAAACTGGAACATAATAATTTTAGAAATTAGTTGGTCATAATAATCACATAATATTTAGTACAACACAAATCCAAGCTTAGAGCTGCCAGTGAGAATTTCATAGAAGAATCAAATTACACTTTAGCTCGGGGAATTGAAACTATAACCCCTAGCTCAGTAGTCGTGCGTACCACTCCTACACTTATAGGGAAGTTAATCTATTATAGTATTCCTTTTTATCCCTTTCGCCGTAATCAGTACAAAAATTCAACATTCCTAATTTTAGAAATGGTCGGTCGGCTCGTGGCGGCACCCCGTTGTGCTCCCCGCCTTATTTACGGCGCATCACTCGACTACCAGATGTATATCTGTGAATAAATTAAGCCACGGACACATTGCCGGGATGACTTTCTAATGTGGAACTGATTAAGTGGAATTTGTCGAGGTGTTGGATACCCCCTTTTTCGTAAAATGACCTAGAAATTATTTTTAATGAAGTAAAAATCGGCGGGCGGGCAGGATTCGACTGGCGAGCAGGGCGAGCGGTGGCTTAGTGGTCAGAGCGTCTGGTGTACCGAACCAGAAGGCGCAGGTTCGAATCCTGCCCGCCCGCCGATTTTTCCTTCATTAAAAATAACTTGTAATCTTAGCATGGAAAATGCTTAAAAAATACAAAAAGAGATAGTTAATAGGTAAGGCGGTATCATACGACATCGAACTAGCTGTAAAGTTAGTCGTGTCGGTTGTGAAGCATTCACAATAGATATCGCTACGTCACCTTTAAGACGTAAATTAGAATGTGAAGGAAGATTTCGACTGGCGAGCAGGGCGAGCGGTGGCTTAGTGGTCAGAGCGTCTGGTGTACCGAACCAGAAGGCGCAGGTTCGAATCCTGCCCGCCCGCCGATTTTTTCCTTCATTAAAAATAACTTGTAATCTTAGCATGGAAAATGCTTAAAAAATACAAAAAGAGATGACCTAGAAAGTTTTCTTATTCGATTTCTGATAGAAAAATTGCACTGGTGAGTATGGTCTTGTCAAGTGTTATAGAGGTATAGTTACTGCAAATTGTTTCCCTTGGAGCGCACCAAAAAAAAAACATAAAATACTGTCTACTTTATAACTAAAATTGATTATGATGTTGGTTTTTTTAACCCCCGAGAGTTTGACGTGTCTGTTTGTTTGTGTGTTTGTGTGTGTGTGTGTGTGTGTGTCTGTCTGTGGCATCGTAGCTCCCGAACGGATGAACCGATTTTTCAATTTTGTTTTTTTAATTTTAAAGGTGAATTAGTCGGGAGTGTTCTTAGCTATGTTTGATGAAAATCGGTCCAAGATGGCCGCCGCTACAAAATAGCGAATTACATATTTTTTCACAACTCCCTCAATATGGGTATCAAATGAAAGGGCTTGACTAGTAGAATACTATGCACTGTGATAAATTTCAAATCAAAGATGGCCGCCACCACAAAATGGCAAATTACATTTCTTGTCGTGAGTTTTCTAAATTTTTAATTTAGGTTAGGTTATTTCTATGTTATTATATTACCACGCACCATATTTGCTCAGTTAGGTACTTATTTGTTATATAAATTTTCATAGATAAATCCCATTTAAAAAGTATATAATAATGCCCATTTTGTAGTCGATTTGGTAAACTTACACATCACAAACGTGCGGTAATTTCAACTCTATATCAATCATAGTATCATCCACCTTAGTTTGTCATACAATATCATATCATCGTATCAACCGTAGAGGTATGATAATACACCGTGTATTAACAAGACACCATCATTTGTAAGCTGCGTTAGTATCACATTAGTCTCATTATACTTTTTGTGAGAGAAATCGATATAAGAATCGAGCTTGGATCGAGTTAGTTTTTTTTTTTTAATCGGCATTGATATCGGAATCAAGGAGTGTGTTTGCTACAAAGACGACTTATGTGTGAAAAAAAAATACCCAAAAATGATAAGAGGAACTACCTATTAGATACTGTGATTTTCCTAAATTTTGTTTTTTTTTTAAAGAAAAGAAAAAGCTTTTGTTCTAGATTTTTTTGAAATAGGTACGTTTTAAATAATCTAAGTAGTTTGTAAATCAGAACCGGACGAAATAAAATTTAATTTTTTGTACAGAATATATGGCCTAGGTCCTCTCCCAGGATATAATCTATCCAATTGCCCAATTTTATTGTAATCTGTTTAGCAGTTTAGGCGAAAAATTTAACAGGTGAATAGACATAGTTGTAGACATTTATAATACTAGTATAGTATGGATATGGATTTTGCTCTTATTCCATCAGACATTAGCATAATTGTGTTTGTTTTATAAAGACAATAGCATGTCCACACTAAGCTATATTCAAGCGACTCGCTACATTTTTTATTGCCCCCATAAAGCTTTAAGGAGGTTTTACACTTCCAACACAACATTGTATAGAGTACATTGTAACAATTGTGTAACATAAAATTACAATGTCGGCCATGTTAATGACTTTACGCTCTTTAAAAGCGTTATGAAAATATTGCTGACGGCAGTTTTATTATGGATTAAAGTGTAATAGGATTTTAGGACTTTTGTCAGTTTTTATGGATGTCGTTCTTGTTATATGACATCAAAGTAGCTTTATGGGCAGGTAAAGGAGTTATGTAACATAGATTTTGAGTTATATTGGGGTCAATAGTGGCCCAAAATGACTCGTGTAGATAATATAAAATATTTACACCCAATTTCTGATAGGCTTGTCAAATCATTGTTCAACTATAGTAGCGCGGAACTAGTTGACCACGCCTTAGGTAGGGACGGGGGTGAGGCAACTGGTTTCTGTGAACAAAAGCAAGCGCCCTCGCCCCTCCGTCACACCGCGCGCAGACGACCCCGCCTCGCCGTCCCACCGCTCACATACCTAAGGCACGGCCAACTAGTTCCGCGCGAACTATAGCACCACTGTTAATTTAACATTGCCATTGTAAAAATTTATAAAAAAAGTTACGGAAAATTTCAACGCAGGGGGGTCCAGAATCATGTACTGATCTCATGGTATTCGGATGTGCGTGGATGTCCCTTCCACCTTGTATATATACGCGGCTCCACATCAGGCTAGAAGTCCAGTATAAGCGGATCTCGCAAAGTATAAGTGTTCCGTAAAATGAAAGGTCCGTTTATACTAGACATATATAGCTTTTTGTGTACCCGTGTCTACATGTATATCCGCGATATTGCTGCGTTTCGTTACCGCTCGCACAGAACACTTGATAGCAATTAAATTCAGAAAAATCCCGCTATCCAATCCTTTTTTATTTCGAATGCGTGGACAAATATAAAGCAATCAAATAAAAAGCCATTTCGCCATGCAACAACGGAACGTATTTCGTTTCGTTTACCATTGAGTTAATATGTGCTAGAGAAGAATCGGTATTTTTTGCTAAAGGTATTCAGTTTTCGCAGACTTATTAACCGGACATAAATCCAAACTGCTAACACTTTCTCGACAGGAATCGAAACAAGAATCTCACGTACAGCAGCCATGTTAAAGAACTATTATAGACGTTTGAGACACAGTAGATATTTTCAAGTATACCTATAGGTACGATACTACCATATTACCTATTTAGAAATTCTAGAAAAATATGACGTGTACGTAAATGACAAAATATATGTTTACGAAAGAAAATGACGCGCAAAAGAAAACAGTTTTCTTTTAATTAAGATTCTTGGAGCCCTTTGCTTTGTCGCCATATTTTTCGTACAAAATTTGACAATGCTGCTCTAGTACGGAGTGCCTGATTACCTCAATGTAGTTTACAAGTTAATGTAATTTTAGTAAAAATTGTGTCGCCTGGAATAATAGCGCAATTGTTAAATTGATTTAAATAGTTATGATTGTTTTAATTTTCTGTGTATTTTTGTTTTGTTGATTGTAGCGAAAACATTTTTAACAGGATAACTCTATTTAAAAATTACGGCTATATTTTTGACATTGGTTAAATATGATTATAACTTGTGAACGTTTAAAAAAGTTAACATTGTACATGGTCCATCGAGCTGAAGGACGGTTTTTGAGTGAAAGCCATTGTGTAGAGGGCACTACTAGTAGGTTGTGCAAAGTGTTGTGCAACTTATAGAAGGTCATGTATATTCTCATATACCTATTTATCATCACCAACATGTCAGTCAAAAGAAGTCCACTACTGAACAAAGGCCTCCCCCATTGACTTCCACAGGGACCGGACGCATGCTACCTGCATCCAACGACTTCCAGCGACCTTTACCAGGTCATCGGTCCATCACTACTTATAACTATCTATAATTAACTAACTTTCTCCCTCCCCGTCCCTTGCTCGAGCCGGCCCGCGCCGAGCCAGTAGTTTTAAATTCGTCCCTAAATAATTTCAACCCAGATCCAGCTGTCCCTAGCTGTCCCCCCAGCAACGCCCTAAGCCGAGGTCCGAGTCCCGTTAGGGGACGCCCTTAGCTGCGGTTGCTTAGTTTATAAGTGTCCATGGCTGGAGGCACAAAAGGTGCCTCGCCACCAAGCCCGGTTAAGATTCTAAAGCTCCTGAGCTAGAATCTACATCCGTCATAAAAAAAAAAAAAAAAAAAAAAAAAAAATAACTTTCAAGTTCAAGCAAGCAATTACTTACCATCACGTTTGTATACTCAGGTGGATTAAGCAGAACTGTACTGGCTGCACACTCACAGTTTGCTAATACGAGTTATTCGCCTTGATAACTCGCTGCCATTAGAAATCGCTTGGAGCAGTTAGAAATAAAAATAAAATAATTGTAATTCTAATATGATACTGACATTCCATTTATATTATTATTGTTTTTATTTTATTATTTTGACAAGTTTAATTATTAATTATTAAGTAATGTAATATAATGTATGTATGTATATAGTTATATTATTCTTATTTTATTTTAGTTATATTTAGGAATAGATTTTTAATTTAGTACCTACTTAGATACATTGTAATATATGATTTTAGTGAATATCAGAAATAAATAACTTATTAAGATTGAAAAAAAAAATGTAGGTAATATTAATTTTGTAATTTGTATAACTTTTATTGTTAATTTAATTGTCTGAAATAAATGTTTTATTATTATATTATTATTATATTAATCGAGAAAAAAATGCAAATTCCGAGCTGCTACTAAAAATTCTCAAACCTAATAACACTTTACCCGACCTGGGAACAGATTCCGAGGCGCCTCACTCAGCTCACTGCTGAATAAGCGCTTGCAACCACTAGACCAATAAGTCAGAGTACTCCTACTTCATCATCAACACATTAATTGTCCCACTGCTGGGCACGGGTCTCAACCGAAGATGTTTTGTAAATTACAGCCTACTGCCGCTGTTTTAGTTTAAAGAGTGGTGGACCGTTATATCGCTCTACCGCTGCCTTCAGTCGCAGTGTCGCTATGCATAACAATGTGGCCCATTGCGGAGCCTCCCATACGATACCGGAACCTTCAGTAACCGCTCCAACGCAGGCCTCCTAGTCAATCCCGTAGGAGCAACCCCTCCAAGGGCTCTACTTAGCTTCACCTTCAATCCACGGTTAATAATTCTCCCCGCCGTAACAAGGTGAGAACCCCTTGCAGGGGGACTGTGTTGCTTACTTACCTACCCATTTTGTCCAAAATATGTAAGTAAAACTCATAATACAAGCTAAACAAATTAAAAATTCACTCTATACCCCCAATTACACATTAGAAATTCAAAATATAATATAACTAAATTCGTGGCAGACGACTCAATTAAACACAGTTGTCCCGTGTGCGCTGGCCCTAACCGCTGCCATTCGGCCGAAACGGATGGCTCCCTGGGGCATAGATCTATTTGCGCAGTGTACACTGCCCTTGTCGTGAGACGTAAGAACAAATATACTTTGCTATAGTAGAATACGGCATGCGATATTCTATTAGGCGTGTTTTCACGCCTGGGGGGCTAGACAAGTTGCATTTTGTCATTCAAATCGACAAACAAAATGTATCGAAATGACACAAGCTTTCGACAAATCGGGCTGTCACTACTGATAAGATTCTGATATAACCAGAAACGAGGGCTCCTTGGAAAGGCTGGTTGTTCAGGGCCAAGTTTAAGGAAGACGGGCTCGTGGCCGATCTCCAACGCGTGGACTGACCTTATTATAAAAGCTACCCAGACTATAATAGTACAGTGCTCTCGTAATGCCACTAATCGTCAAAAGTGGCGAAGCATTTCAAAAGCCGTGACGCTCAGAAGAGAGAACGATACCGACGAGAACCCAGCGAGCACACCATCGTTATTACCACAACCACTCTGACAAGAGTGCCCGACTTAGAAGAAGAAAGTTTGTGAGTTTGCTACTGAACAATAACCTAACCTAAATTAAAAAAGAAAACCCCCGACACTAAGTGTAATTTGCCATTTTGTGGTGGCGGCCATCTTGCATTTGAAATTTATTATAGTGTATAGTATTTTCCTAGTTAAGTCCTTTCATTTGATACCCATATTGAGGGTGTTGTGAAAAAATATGACGTAATTCGCTATTTTGTGGCGCTGGCCATTTTGGATTTTCATCAAACATACACACACTCCCGACTAATTCACCTTTCAAATAAAAAAAACACAAAATCAAAATCAGTTCATCCGTTCGGGAGCTACGATGCCACAGACAGACACACACACAGCACACACACACAGACACGTCAAACTTATAACATCCCGTCGTTTTTGCGTCGAGGGTTAAAAACGGCGATAAGTGTTATTATTGTTTGTAATTAATTATAATATTTATAATAACAAATTGCATTAATTTTGATAAATCCCTTTGTGAATTGACGCGGCTGTTGTATACCGATTGTCATTTCATTACCGACCAATTATTTGTATGTATGAAATTAATTAATTCGGAAATTCATTGCCATTTCGGTTTGGGCAATTGATGGGATTTCAATTTTACATTACTGGCGAGCTCTTACTGTTTAAGTAGAATTGATTTTACAGGCGTTAATCTGCCTACCGCAAACTGCCTACTATTGATAGCCTAGAGAAATGTCCACCGACACGGGTCTTCTCTCAGTATGAGAGGGATAGGCTATAGTCCACCATGCTGGCCTAATGCGGGTTGGCAGATATCATATTCTGTCGAGAAAATCTCTTAGGCATGCCGGTTTCTGCCTCGCTGGTCTAGTGGTCCCAAGCGCGACGGCTACGCTAGAGGTCCTGAGTTCGATTCCCGGGTCGAGCAGTGTTGGATTTTCTGTGAAATTCCCAATAACAGTTTGGAGTCTGGATTTGTGCCCGGTTGATGGCAATAGGCTCGCCCCCTATTACATGGGACCTAAAACATACCGGCAAAATGTCGGTGTACATAAGTACGCCTCTGCCTACCCCTTCGGGGAATACAGGCGTGATGGTATGTATGTATGCTGGTTTCCTCACGATGTTTTCATTCACCGTAAAAGCGAGTGATAATGACCCTCATGATTTCGAAATGTCAGGTGCCTTGGATTCGAACTCCAGACCTTTGACTTTGCAGTGCAGTGGTCATTCTTTTAGGCTCTCACTGCTACAAAAATTAGTGCTAGTCGGGTAATATGGGACAACGTTATCATATAGCAGTATTCTCTAAAAATATAAGGACAGCTTCAGACTAACGACCAATAAAAACGTAGTCATAGCAGAAATAGGCGAAAATGTCTATTTAATATTCAGGAGGCGTCCACAAGATGAGTGTGCACTCATATTCCTACTGCTATGCTGAAGGTAATTTGCAGTAAATTATAGAACATATAAAACAAAATAACTACTTATTATTTATGAAGTAATTTCGCGGATGTATTAATTTATTGTTTATGTTTTTTTCTTTTTCAAAATTCAAAATATTTTTATTTACATTAGACCATATAAATAGGTACTTTTAAAACGTTAAACTAGTTGCATGGTTCCAAAAAAAGTGGGTCTTATGGAGAAGAGCCGGCAAGAAACTCCTTAGATACTCTTTTTATTTTAAAAAAAATGTGTGGTAACAGTAACAATTGTTGTGAATAGTAATGAGGATGATGCAGCTTGATGTGTAGATTCAGAGATTCAAGAGTACGTAAGTACTAATTGAAATTAGTGCCATAGCAGTTAGAGCTGACAGGTCCCGACAGACAGCACTCGTTCACGAGCATGACGTGTTTATCGGCGCCGTTTGACTCAACCATGTTGTAGGGAATAAAACGACCCGACACACAACGCCACCATCAGCAGGACATTTAAGTGAGAATGACAGGCTCAGACTGCGGGGCTAGTTATATTTATGTAACATGTTTCTATCTTAGATAGGCTTGCGCTTGACCACAACTCGCCTTATGTTAAGCAACGATGTGGCCTACGATGGAGCGCGCCTGCCTAGAAGAAACCAATTCACTCTCGTCTTGAACTTACACAATTTAAATCTGTAAAGAGAGCGCACTGTAGACAATTAAGAGAGGTAGGGCACAGCCATTTATGGCTCAAATCTGGAGCAGCCCATCTGGGGAAGTACCTCCACCTTACAGAAAACTGCAGCCAAATAACACACTTTATTGTGTGTTGTGTTCCTGCAGTGAGTAAGGCTGACAGAGCTCCTTCTAAGGCTGCGCTGTGCTGGCAGCAAGAGGAATATTGCCTCAAACTGTAGGCGCAGTGAATCCTCCATAAACCCCTGAGAGGTTTTTAGGGTCGGCAACGTGCGAGTGATACCCCTGGTATTGCCAGCGTCCATAGGCTACGGTAACCGCCGACCATCAGGCGGGCCGTATGGCGGTTACCACTTACCATCAGGTGGGCCACCTGCACGTCTGTGACTGGCAGGCAATAAAAATAAATAAATAAAAAGCTTGCTTGTCAAATTCGAAGTCTGTCTACTGCTGTATTTAGCCATCAGGAATACAATATTATTATATACATAAATACACCAGTTCATTGTATTCAGGTCCATAAAAATTTAATATTAATTTGGAAAAGCAAACATTCATGACCCTTAGGAACAATGTTTCAACCCTTTGCAAGGGGCGGCCGGTATCATTTTTGTGTTGCCGTTCAATTTAAATATTATATCACCCCAGATTATAATATATTAATTACTTGGCAATGTATTATCATCGATAAACCCTATCGATGATAATACATTGTCAAATTAATAATATAATAATAATAACTTTAATTAATTGTAAAGACTAGCTGATGCTCGCGGTTTCATTCGCATCCTTCTTTCCTCGGTTCCTAAAAGACGTATTGTGATGTAAAATACCCTTGCCTTCCTCAACGACGTCTGTGGTCTAGTGGTTTGAGTACCGGACTGCTGATCACGAGGTCGTGGGTTCGATTCCCACAAGACACAAACATTTATGTGATGAACTTAGGTATTTGTGTTTGTCTGGGTGTTTCTTATATATTATAAGTATGTATTTACAAAAAAAAGTATATAAGTATTATATCCATTATCTAGTACCCATATTACAAGCTCTGCTTAGTTTGGGACTGCATGGTGCTGTGTAAAAAATGTCCCAAGAGGTTTTTTTTTACAAATCCCATTGGTAGTTATTACCCTGAACATCCAAACTCACATAATTTACCTATTTTAAAATATTAATATAGAAGTTAGATTACATAGTATGCGCAGGCTTGAAAGAACCACCAAAAACTAACAGTGAAGTATCAGTATATCTCTGCCTAAGTTGTCATGGATGCAAGCGTGATGTTATTCGTGACAATTGAAGACAAAAATAATTACTCTACCATCACTCTGGATATAATAAAACCTAAAAACCCTTTAAACTCGTGCAAACACAGCTATACTTTGAAACAACAACATAAAAAGCGCTCCCACACTTTCTTCTGCGCTTTAAACTTTTTTAATCATTCCGCTGAAGATGGGCGGCAATCGTCACAGTGGGCGGCACAAAAAGTTTAATTGCAATGGCGAGGCGGCACAATTACATGGTTTTTGCTCATCGGACGCTTTGTTTCAGTTGCTATTAAGTAGAGTGTTTTAGATCTTTTTGAGCTATCTCATGTAATTGTATTTTGTAAAGTAGCTGGTTCCCGCGGTGTTGTTCAAATGCACGCACCTAGTTTAAAATATTATCATTTTACATAGCATTTGATACTATTATGATACATTAATTCTTTTTTTTTCAAATTCAAATATTTATTTGCTTACAAATATGGTTACAAAAGGTCTTACATAATATTTATAGTATAGTCCATCATATTTTGTCATAATTTAGATAATGACATGCAAATATTTAATAGTAAGTACCTTATCGTGAAAGCAAAAACTGTCATGCATTATCTACTACCAATACGTTAATATTTTAATTGGAAATATTCTTTCAATGAATAGAAACACTTTTCAGTTAACTATTTGCGTAATGCCCTTTTGAAGGGTGTCATCGGTAAGGTTTTAATCTCCATTTGATCTGTTGAAGCGTAATTTTTTGAGCTTATTAGTTAATAAACGTCATTTAGTATTAAACAATAACTTGTAAAGGTGTCTTTAAAAGATAGAGATTTAATTAGGCAGTCACAATAAAAAACTGGACCAATAAATAAAATGGCTTCAAAAAAGAAGAAGAGAATGCATAGAAATTCCCTACATTACATTTCAAATTTGTATTAATTCGGGAATCGAATACCTATGAGTAGAGTAACTAGAGTTTGCAGGCAAGAAATAGAACACATTTCCAAAGAGATACCTGCCGGGCTAACATGCGCGCCACGACAAAATTTTGTCTACTCTTTTGTCTCGCTTGTTCTTGTGCGAAAACGAAACAAAAACACGACATAAGCGTAGACAAAATTTTCTCGCGGCGTGCATGTTAGCCCGGCTGGACGTAAGATAAATCAATATTTCAAGCTTAATTTATAATACCTACTGCTAAAAGACTCGTACCGAATCGAAATCTCACCCGTTTAATGTAGCGTTGGCATACAAAGTATACAAACTTTTTTACAAAATATTAAACCGAAGAAAAAATAACTGAAAAGCACAAATACTTAAATCTTTTTTAGTAACTTATTTTGACTTCTGACGACGTCTGTGGTCTAGTGGTTCGAGTACCGTACTGCTGATCACGAGGTCGTCGGTTCGATTCCCACAGGACACAAACATTTATGTGATGAACTTAAGTGTTTGTGTTTGTCTGGGTGTTTCTTATATATTATAAGAAGAAAAATATAAGTATTATATCCATTGTCCAGTACCCAGTACAGTAAACAAGCTCTGCTTAGTTTGGGACTAGATGGTGCTGTGTAAAATGTCTCAGGATATTTATTTATTTATTTATTTTAAGTCAATAGGCAAACAATCAACGAATATGATTTTAATTAGAACGACACTTGCAACGATTCTTACATAGGTATCTTTTTCTTAATCTACGTACAGTAAGAGGCCATAAGTCCATTATCATGTCGCGACATCACAGCACTGAATGATCATTACATCGCTTTCTTTCCGACTAGATTATTATAAAAGAGAACGACACACGAGATTGTCTATGAATACAATATGTTTGTTATAGAAAAAAGTCGTAAGTGAAACTTGTTTCATGCGATAGATTTGTAAAAATGGTAATGGAATTATGACCGCAACCGTACTATAAGTACATCTCGGCATACACACGCGCTTCTTGCGAGTGGGTACAATATGCGCCTGGATTTTTCGAAAGACCTCATAATAAGGTCGGTGTATGTCTTGGGGATTGATTGATATTCGCCTTAAATATTTTTTTTACTTTTCATCTATTCTGTCTTGTTCTTCTATCTCTACTAATATACGTGAAGACGGCGTTATTCAATTTTATCAGAGTGATATTAAGTGTCACGACACCTAGACACCATCCCTATTCACAGCACGTCTTCGGTATCTAAGTTTTCTTTTTAAAATTTATGTTCTAAAAGAAAGAGGTTTTATAACCAAAAAATACGAACTATAAAAACTAACGTGTCTGATAAATATAAATTTTGGATTTGGAATAAAAATATTTGTGTAATTTTTGCATCCAGATGTTGCTTGACGGATTATACAATTTTTTTAGTGTTAATAAAAAGATTGAAAGCTGTATTTTTAAGAAAAGAAGCTGTTATTGCTTTGCATGCTTAATTTATTGCATTTTGGACTTATAAAATATATTTTCTCAGATAATTTTACTTTGTATTTTCGCGACACGATTGGCGTAGTGGTATTCAGTTTCCACACGAGTTGCGGATTCGATTCTTGCACGGAAAATCGTAATGGGACCATGTTTTTAATAAAGAAATATTATTTATCACAAATCTAAAGAAATAATTAAACTTTAGATTTTTTTTTAAGGTCAAACTTTAGATTAAAACTTGTAAATTATACCTACCTATGAGCAAAACATAATAATGATATTACACCAAGTAAAATAATCTACAACACTAAAACAGCACTTTAAAAAAGTGAGCCAGCATTAACCCTGCGTCTGCCGCCTCGCTTTTAATTTGTACCACGAATGTTAAAACGTAGTTACGTTTTCCCTGGCAAACGATACAAATAAAAAAGTAGCAGAGGAGAGCAATATACGACTGCGAGTAATTAAATTAATTAAAGTCGACGCGACTGACGGACGCATCGTGTGTCCTTTTCTTGTTTTAAGACGTCATTTTATTTAATTGGTGGGGACTTTTGACCCACGGCCACGGGGGGTTGACGGCTAATTGGTAGTCCCAGGAAGATTTTATCTGCTAATGTAATTAAATTAGATGGTTTTCTCTATTTACATGACGGTCAAAAGTATCGTATTTTGGTTTAGCTCAGGGGCCTAATACTGTATACTACGGGTTACATTTAGCAATACCTCTCTGTAATAAATTTAATAATTGCAATTTTCTATTTTGAAACATATTTTGATTAATTAAAAAGGCAGCTTATAAACTCAACTTTTTAGTCTTTACTCAATGTTTAAATATAATTTGTAACAGTATCAAATCAGCTTTGATATTATATAACTGTTTTTTTGTTTTTTAATAAAAAACCTCCTACTTGTTTTTGATAAAAATTATTTATTATAATTATAATTTAAAATGTGTTAAGTACAGGAAAATATAAAGTACTGTTTTTTTATTTATATGTAACAAATATGAAACACACGGTAATTTCAATAACTATAGCATAATAATTATAATTAAAAACGCCGTATGTACGAAGAATGTTTCCGAAATTCTGAAGTGTAAAGCAACACTTAAAAAGTAAAAAATATGGTACTGTATCAGGCGTTTATATAATAACTAATAATCTGTTTCTGCTGTCCCCTATACAATATTTCACGCTTCTCGAACGGGGTACAATTTGCGGTTTTAAATCATTTGTAACTGAACAGATGCGCCAGCACACCTGCTGCAGTGAGAGGGTTAATTCCAATGCCAGATGACTAATACTTAATATTGCATAAAAGCACTTATTAGAGAGTTAATAAATAAATGCTTGTTTTCTCCTTACTTTTATATTTAACTAGCTTCCCGCCAGCGGCTTCGCCCGCATGGTCTTATAATTTTTTCCCCCATTTTCGCAACATTTTTCATTACTACTCCGCTCCTATTTGTCGTAGCGTGATGATATATAGCCTATAGCCTTCCCCGATAAATGGGCTATCTAACATGGATTTTTTTCAAATCGGTCCAGTACTTTTTGAGTTTATTCGTTACATACAAAAATACTAATCTTTCCTCTTTATAATATTAGTGTAGATAGTGTAGATGTAGATGTAGATTTAAAGATCACACGAATTACTTGCATAAAATATTGTCAACCTGAAAATAGCTGTGATACCTAATTACCAACCTAATTACTGTGTCACTGCTGTATATGGGTCTTCTATAAGAATTACTGGGATGGCACCACGCTAGTCTAGTACGGGTTAGTGGTATACTTGACACTCAATAGGGAAAATCCTTACTTCCTTATTATTATTTTAAATGTGAATGTTACCCTGTGTGTCTGTCTCACAAGTACCGAAGCGATTTATATGAAATTTGGTACATATATAGTTCAGAGCCTGAGAAAGGACATACTTTTTAATGCGAAAAAAGGGCTGTAAGGGGTAGAAATACCCAGACAATATGGGCGAAGCTGCTGCCGGAAAGCTAATATTACATAATATTAATAAAGGCCCAAGTAGGTATATAAAAATTTAGTATTTTTTTTTTTTACTAGCCCACTTTGTCCCACTGCTGGGCAAAGGCCTCCCTTCCCTCCTTCCATGCCGCTCTATCTTAAAAAAATATTAGCCTTTATAAAATATCTTGCTAGGTAGTAATATAATAAGATCTTACATAATAATATTACCTTTAAGTTCCCAACGTAGCACAACCCTAAAATGTAGCGCCAACCATCTGTCGGTCGAAAACGGCACAAAGCGTTTTTTGAATGTCAACGTCTTATTTGCATTAATATTGGACTCCTTTGAGTGAGTTATTTTTGGTTGTGCGGTTTGTAAGCTATTGTATTAAAGGAGCTCAAATAAGCAGCTCCGAATGGGAGCTTCAGGTTTGCATCACATGTTATTTTGTGACATGTCATGTCGTGTTTTGTATGATAGATTCTGTGATCAAATTACGGTAATTTGTATAAATATCCTGCTTTTCTGAATTTTGTTCACTATTGTATCGATATTAATAAAATTATGTCTTATTTCTCTCTTGACGACATCTGTGGTCTAGTGGTACGAGGTCGTGGGTTCGATTACCACAAGACACAAATATTTATGTGATGAACTTAAGTGTTTGTGTTTGTCTGGGTGTTTTTTTTTTGTATTATAAGTATATATTATAAGCTTGTGTACCTACATTATTTGATACACCCCTCCCTTCGTGACCCCCCTCCCCCAGGTTAAGAAACAATGCGCTAAACGAACAGCACTCTTGTGTGCTATAATGTAGGTAGGTATAAGGTCGGGGATCACTCTCCGAGGAGTTCGGGTGCCCATAAACAAGTGGTGGTTGTAGGGGATTTGAAGGTTTGAAGCTATTTATAGCGCGGTCAGGTTAAAAAGTGTACCAGTAGTGCTTCCAGGTCTTTAGAAAGATTACATAAAACGCTTGACCCATATACTAGAACATTTCTTATTCCATTTTTTATTTGTAAAATTTGGACACAGCAGTTCCTTTTGTTGTTGATTTCAATTCAATCAATTGTTTCTTAGAAAGGTGACATACGAATTATCTTCATGATGTACCGAAGGTACACTTATTGGAAAAAATACCTCGATTACGCTGGTTTATAAATCGACGTACATTTTTATTTTTCTTTTCTATGCTTACTAGGGGGATGAGAAAAAATACTTTTAATTTGAAAAAGGCCATGCCAGTTTGCCTCACTATTATCAGTTTCATAATGTTTTATAGTATAAAAACTGACAACTTGACAGCTATTTGCTGTCATGTCAGTTTAGGAATGTCAAACAGACGCTATGAAGGCACTTTATTAACAGTTTCATAGTGATTTCATAATAAAAACTGTCAACTTGACAGCTGTCGTGTACCTCTGGTACCTCCTTTCTGCCTACCACTAAGGATTCTCGATGGGACTAACGAATGTGTCCAAAAATCAACCAAATTCGTGCATTATCCAAACGTTTAGTGATGTAATAAATTCAGTTTATTGTTTAATGACTATATTGCCCAGGTTTGTGGTGTTATGTGACCCTAATCGGTTTTTACTGCCCAGTTTTATGGTTTAATTTGAACTAGTTTTAGTGAAAGGGTTGAATGATTGATAAATGTATTTATTTGTCATTTATTAGGAGGTACAATGAAATAGAATAATATGGTTATATAAAACAACCCTTATTTGTTATCTTTTTGTATTTTTTAAGCATTTTCCATGCTAAGATTATAGGTTATTTTTAATGAAGGGAAAAACGTCGTCACCTTAAAGACGTAAGTTTGGAATGTGAAGGAAGATTTCGAGGCTCTGTCGCAAAATGACCACTTCTCAAAATGACTACAGGTAGCAAAATGTCCCTTTCTCAGAATGTCCCTTTCGCAAAATGTCCCTTTCTCAGAATGTCCCTTTCGCAAAATGTCCCTTTCTCAGAATGTACCTTTCGTAAAATGTCCCTTTAGCAAAATGTCCCCTTCCTCAAACAGGCATTAAATTACTTTCATCAGTAAAAAAACTGGTCAAGAGCCA
The DNA here is from genome assembly GCA_946251955.1 of Acronicta psi. Taxonomy (NCBI): domain Eukaryota; kingdom Metazoa; phylum Arthropoda; class Insecta; order Lepidoptera; family Noctuidae; genus Acronicta; species Acronicta psi. The sequence goes on along the minus strand of OX276470.1, from coordinate 15,036,744 downwards.
GTGTACAACACAGAGGGGTACTGTATTAATGTTCAATCATTAAAATATGGGTAGGTAGGTGCATGCACATAAACTAAAATAAAATAATAGAAATCGAATTTTGACAGATTTACTGTCAATCAAAAGATCAATTTACACAAACAAACAATCAACTTATTAAACTTATTAAACTTGACAGGCGAGCGGGGCTCGCGATAGCTTAGCGGTTAAAGCGTCTGGTGTACCGAACCAGAAGACGCAGGTTCGAATCCTGCTCGCCAGCCGATTTTTTCCTTCATTAAAAATAACCCTTATTTGGTTGGAAGAGCAGCCTTTGATTAAATTCGAGACAATTTGGGCTGAAATAATAAAAATAAATAATAGCACTGTGTTAAGTAGGTAGTGTGTAGTTTGCTAAATTTCCACTCTCCCTATTTTGTCTTTGAAACAATATTTTTAGTACAACTTACAAGACTTCACATGCCATTGGAAATATTTCGGAGGCTTTAGAGTGCTTTTTCTTTGCCGTTTAAATTAATTCATGTGTCCCATACAAATAAAGATCCTATGACGGAACAACCCATGGTCCTATTACTAGGCTGTATATGCATATCTAATATATAAAATTCTCGTGTCACAGTTTTAGTTGCCATACTCCTCCGAAACGGCTGGACCGATTTGTATGAAATTTTGTGTGCATATCGGGTAGGTCTGAGAATCGGCCAACATCTATTTTTCATACCCCTAAATGTTAGGGGTAGTCCACCCCTATATGGCAAAACAACGTTTGCTGGGTCAGCTAGTATACTATAATATTATGACTGCAAAACTAACTCTTTCTGTTAGCTTCTCAAGAATAAACTTCTTAACAGATTTTGATCGGCAAGGTGATAGATGGTATTCTGGGGAACGATATATGATACCGTTTGTCTCAAAAACTCATTTTACAAAAGCAAAAAAAAATTAGTTAGTAAGTAGTTTTCTTTTGTATTTTTTTTTCTTATTTGCACATAATTATGCCAAATAAGAGCCTGTTTACCACCTCTGAATAGACACTAACTGCCGTAAAAATTAAAAAAGGAATAAATTGTATGAAATTTTCTGCCAGCTAATTTAACTGGAACTTATCAGTGAGCTGTGATACAGGCTATTAATTTATTTTAAAATTATTATAATAAAAAAAATATATCTTAATAAAATAAATAAGATTTACTTGAATCATGCACTTTCTCACTTTCCTTTGGTTTGCGAGTGAAACCAGCTAATACATATAAATAATATCTAATAAAGTTACCAACCGAAGCGAGACCGGCAATGCAACGTATTTTAATAATACTACAATAAATCTTGAGCTAATAATAACTGCTTTACAATGCGTTGAGTAGTGGCGGTTAGTCGACACGGTTAAGAAATTTGCCCCTAAGGAATGCGCAACTAAGGACCGCCCTAGGACTTAAGGGGGCGACTATTGAAATGCATGTTCTTCATATTAAAACTCATTGGTTTCATGCTATTAGTTACTATACCCTGGTGACAAATATTGCCGGTTGCTTTATATACCTAATATATTTTTTATATTAGCTTCACGCTTTGTAAATGGGAGAACTCTCTAGACATGTATTTCAAGCCTAGCTGTATCCTATTTATATTTTAAAATATAATCTGTAATATATTTCGCAAACATTTCTAGATTGTTTTCTCATATTGTAAGTATCCATATATTATTGTAGCAGATATTGTAAAAAACCAAAATTTAAAAGAGTAGATAACCATGGAGTTTCTTGCCGGTTCTTCTCCATACGAAAAGAATAGACTTTGGAACCGTGCACCTAGTTTCGACATTTCATAAGTGCCTGCATAAGGTCTATGTGAAAATAAAACTATTTTGATTTTGATATAACTATATATTTACCTAATACAGTTGCTTTCACTTTGCGGCGGTTAATCGCCGACGTTTTCCGATTTATTATCAAGTAAATTTCAATTTTGTGGGCCCAACTGCTCTTACAGTTTTTTAAAAAGCGCTAAATGTTTACTTCCCCTTAAATTTCAACTTAGTTCTGGACCCAGTCTTCTGCAACCGTCTATTTATGGCACACAAAATAGGGTAATTACACCAATAATTGTCCTCCAGTGGGAACGGTCGAGCTCAAGTGCCTCTTTTGTTTTTTTCGCAAGACTGTCGGCGAAAATTGCCGATAATTGTACAGACACCCTAAGATTAACAATCTATCAAATCTATGGAATTCAACAGCTCGCTGCGGTCAATATTACGATTTATTAAATTTGGTAGAAAGACTGAGTCTATCAACGCTCTTCGACTGGATTTTTTTTCTTTATCGAGTGATTGTAATGCCTGCCTTAACCTCGTCTCATATCCCTTTCTTCTATCGTGCATGACGCGTTATCCCATAATTATTATTTCTCCTTTTCTTGTACTTAATAATCTTTTACTCCTTCGTTCTACTACGCCATTATAAATATTATTTTATTAATACTATTTTACCTATGTCTTTTTTTGTATCTTAAGTTGATTTTTGAATCTTAAGTTGATTTTTGAATTTCTAGCAATGGCGTATAAATTTTGTCCCGTTGTGTGCTCTAAGTGTTTAATTCAAAAACTGAATTTGAAGTGGGTTCGAGTGTAGATAAACAATAGGTAAATAATTATTTTATTAATCAATGTAAACTACGACAATATATCATCCAAAATTAAACTTCCACTCGAAAGAGGAATCACCGTTCAAATTTGAATTTCGAACGCTGATAAAAACAAAATGGCCGCTAGCAACCGGCATTTATTAACCCTTCCAGATCCCGTGTCCACGGTGATAAATACGGGGTGCTTCCCTTAACTTTTGCCCGTGACTCATTATGGCATTTAAATAATTCGTGGCAGAGTTGGTTTTGATTTATGATACGGCCTGTGACATGGGTGTAATCTGTGCGTTAACTTCTATGACAGTTGTGTGCGTAGATATTATCTTGATAGCAAATGCGCTTGAAGGGTTGGTTTTTGTCGCGAATTGCTATTGTAATAGAACGTTATATTTTGTTTGTAATATTATATAGTTGAAGTCAAGTAGTTGTGATTTTTAAGACAAAGCAAGTGTCATTCAGCTATTATTATCCTTATCCCTACTAATATTATAAATGCGAAAGTAACTCTGTCTGTCTGTCTGTTTGTCTGTCTCGCGTTCAGGCCAAAACTACTGAACCCATTTAAATGAAACAATTGGTACAATTCTAGAGCCCGAGAAAGGACATAGGTAACTTTAATGTGAAATAGGGGCTGTAAGGGGCTGAAACCGTTGGCGGAAAGCTAGTCTGTTATAACTTAATCGAGAGATAAAAGCTACATGAGTTACACCACAATAATACTAATAACTACAACACAATATACTTACATATCATTGCGAAATCACAATAAATCTCAGTAGTGGTAACACTAGGCAAGACTACAACACTTAACATTTTTAAAATTATTAAAAAAACAACAGAAAAACTAGAACACAACTTTTTGGAAAGATTAAATATTTTACTACAGAATTATTTTTTTGACATATCTTCTTTAACAGTAATTGTACAATTTGTACTTACCTCCTTATTACCTCAATGCGAATAGTTGACTTTGTGCGGTCGCGTGTGATTAATATTCTGTGCGGTTTAATGACCCTCAGATACGCAGAAAATACTTTTAAATTAGAAGATAAATCTAACTTCGAACAACGCTAAAACAAATGTGAATTGGTCTTGAAGATATTTTGGAAGGATTATTCAGGTCTTAAAGGCAAATTAATAGCTACATTAGACATGCACTTGAATCACCAGCTATCTACTGTTAAAACAAATTGCCCATTTTTAGATCAATCTTATTTAAACTGTTGCCAGCTGTCATACTGTCTAAACCCGCTTTATAAAAAGCTAAAGCTAAAACTTTAATTGCTGTGTACTCCTGTAATTGACAAATTCACCCTGTCTTCACTGATTTTTAATGCTATGTGCACATGTATTAATAAATAAGTCGTTGGAGTACCATAACAATAAATAAACAATAAATAAAACAATCTTTGGCATTTTCATTTGTCTATCTGTCTATGTTTGTAGGCTCATCATGCGAAAACTGCTGCACGAAATTGGATCCAGTTTTAACATCTGTATTCCTGGAAGTACTTCAACTTGTAAATAAATAAATATCCTGGGACATTTTACACAGCACCATCTAGCCCCAAACTAAGCAGAGCTTGTACTGTGGGTACTAGACAATGGATCTAATACTTATATAGTTTTTTTTGTAAATACATACAATATCTAAGAAACATCCAGACAAACACAAACATTTAAGTTCATCACATAAACATTTGTGTCTTGTCGTAAATAAGCTTGCCCCCTATTACATTGAACCTATAAGTCCTCACCACACCTCTGCCTGCTAATCCTTCGGAATATGCGTGATGACGTATGTTATGCCTCGACTGCCTCGTTGGTCTTGTGGTCAACGTGCGTACGTGCGTACCCAGGACCGTGGGTTTTTCTCTGAAATTTCCAGCAACAGGTCAGAGTCAGGATTTGTGCCGGGTTAATGGCAATAGGCTCGCCCCCTATTACATTGGACCTAAACATACCGGTGAACTGTAAGTGTACATAAACACCTCTGCCTAACCCTTCGGGGAATACAGGCGTGATGGTATGTTATGTGATGTTATGTTATATTTATTTGTTCTTGAAATTTCTGTTTTTCTTTTAGAACAGTGGTTCTTAATCGGTGGTCTGCGGACCATTGGTGGTCGTAAGAAGCACTCAAATTGGTTTACGAAGACTTCATAAAAAGTTTATCATCATATTAAGTTCATTTAATGTATGTTGCCTCCAAACAGTCGATGGTCCGTGGTAATTCAATTTTCTTTTTTTTTTCAATGGCTCCTTCATCCCTAAAAGGTAAGCTAAGAACTAGATACTGTTTTAGAAGAAGAGTATAGAACACTAGAACCTTCCCTTAGCACGTAAAACATCCAGTAAACAGTTTCCATTGACATCTCCTGCCGGGCTAACATGCACGCTGCGAGAACATTTTGTCTACGCTTATATCGTGCTTTTGTTTCATTTTCACACAAGAAAGAGCGAGACAAAAGAGTAGACAAAATTTTGTCGTGGCGCGCATGTTAGCCTAGCTGGTCATAAGCTCCCACGTCACGTCGCCACAGATGTGTGGTGTACGACACCTTGCACAGAGCGACACTATTTTTATTTTTACCTAACAGTTGGTAGTACACCGGCGGTATGCACTGAATCTATTCGCAACGGCGATGCCTTCGTGTGCTTTGGACATAGAGAGGGGTGGAGTCGATGTGGAATATTTTTTTTACTGATTTCTGACACTTACGCGAATACTAGACATTGAAATAAAACATGAAACGTCCATGGTCACGGGTGAGTCAATACCATGGACGCTCTAAAGGGTCCGAAACGTCGGGATTAAAATAATATCAATATAACGCGATAAAATCCGTAAGAAGTAGTTTTATTCCAATTTTTTTTTTATTAGTTTTTTCTGCCAACCCGTAGCTTTAGGCCAGCGTGGTGGACTTGGCAGCGGGTTGGCTATAGCCTCATCCTTCTCATACTGAGAGGAGACCCGTGCCTAGCAGTGGGACAGTATGGGTTGATGGTGATGATTAATTTGGAAAAGATTGTTTTAATCATCATCAGCAAGTATTCCACTGCTGGACGGCCTTTTTTAGTGAACGCTACAGAGCCCGAACTTCAGCTGTTCTTTTAAGATTAAAAAAAAAGTTGACAATAGAATATTATTATACGTTTGAAAAACATTATTATTTATTGCAGAATAACTGCTAATGATAGTTTTGGCCATGCTTTTGTTTTTTTTTTACAAATCTTTATTATCCTTTTAAAGGTCGAAACATCTGAAAAACTAGTGTTAAAACCAATGAAGGCTTATTCTATGACGACCTAAAATACAATCCTTCGTACATATTTGAACAACAACACATTGTCAGCTCCACGATTTCGGCGCGCACTCGGATGCACTGCAAAGGACTGCGGCGGGACGTGACCGCCATGTCTATTGCACTTATTTACCCGATACTTCTCGATTCCGCTTCTCGATTATAGATGTTCGGCGAAAGTGGGCGTGGTACAACACTAGAGGTCAGATTAAATTTGGTTGCAATTTGTTGTTAAATATTTCTAATGTAACACATTATCTATCTTTATGTATTTTTTAAGCATTTTCCATGCTAAGAATACAAGTTATTTTTAATGAAAAAAATAAATAAAAAAAATAACTTGTACCACATTAATACCTATACTACTAAGAATTTTATAGAAACACCCAATATCACTTTGCTCGACCTCGGAATCAAACTCCTCAAGCGCAGCAGTCGCGCTTAAAGTCCTAGATCAATGAGCAGTTAAAAATTATACTTTCTATTTTTTTAGATGATTTTTACATAATCAGAAGTCCACCACCAGTAGTCAATAAGTGCCTTCTTCTTCTTCTTTCTTTATTTTATGCTGTGCCCGACAGGGTCCATAATTGATCCCTAGATATAAGTTTACCATCTGTATATAAATAATAATAATAATAAATAATAAATATCCTGGGACATTTACATTACTATTATTATTACATTACATTACATTTACATTTTTACACAGCACCATCTAGTCCCAAACTAAGCAGAGCTTGTACTATGGGTACTAGACAATGGATATAATACTTAAATACTTTTTTTTTGTAAATACATACTTATAATACATAAGAAACACCCAGACAAACACAAACACTTAAGTTCATGACAATAAATGTTTGTATCCTGTGGGAATCGAACCCACGACCTCATGATCAGCAGTCCGGTACTCGAACCACTAGACCACAGACGTCGTCTTATATACATTATGGAAAGCAATAAATTTGATTATAATTTGCGCTTCTATAAATATCAGATGTTTTCTTATAAGTTTGTTTCTAAAATCCTTAATACTTTATATATTATACATACATAATGTACAAATTCAATAAAAAAATAAAAAAACAAAATTTCCGCACCTAGGCGTCAAAGTACTAATTTGATTTGATTTGAATTGATTTCATTACCTTAGTGCAGTAATTAATAGTAAGTACTTTTATGGTTACTTTATACCTAAAATAACAGTAAAATGTCTGAAATAGTTTTTAGTTAATGACCACAATTGTAACAATCATCACATAGATTTTATTTCAATAATGCGTAGTTCAAAAACTTTGTCACATAAAACCAAGGTGGCACCCGAGTAATGCACAAACTTTGTGCTTAAAAAATAAAATTGTTCACAAGCTGTGAACAGATAAATTTGCCTGACACACACAAAATTTTGTGGGGAGCATTAAAATTTTTTATTCCCCAAATAAACTTTATAACACGACCTAACCAAACAGAACTCTAAACACAATTTATAAATCAAACACAGGACAATCGAATGGGTTTAAAAAAACCTTGGAAAAAATATTTGTGGAGCGGTTCGAACTGGTTTGTAACCCTCAAACGCTGGGCTTATTGAGATATCAAATAAAAAATCAGCAATCTCGCGCGTGCGGCTAACAACTAACAAGGCCCCTTCTTCAACAATGCTTCTTGATTTAGCTCAAGTTTATTGTGCAACTTTATTTATACGTCTGTGTTCCCTACTAGAAGCTATCCGATATTACTTTCCCCAATTTCAACAACCTAAATCACAACTCCACTTCAAAGTTAAATTTAACTTTATCAGTATGTTGTAGAGTTCGATTTTCCTTGATCATGCTGGGAGACTTAAGTCAGAATTTTCACCAGCTGAAATTTACCAACGCATTTTAATAAGAATTGTGAATGTGTATGTCGGTTTGTGTGCAGTTTGATTGGAAATATGCTTATGGTTTTCGGAGGACGGCCATTGGATTACATGTGCACAGGCTGATTGCAGACGAACATCGTTTATGAAGTCGCTTTGAGGCAGGAGAAATGTACTAGGGAGGGGATTTCCGAAGTGGGTAATGCAATCGCCTGATTGTTTTATTTGTATATCAATATTTTTGAGCAAATAATTCGTTATAGTGAGTTGGAGCTGCAGTTACAATAGTAATGAAGATTGTGTGATAGTAAGATTATGTTGTACGGTGAGTGGTTAAGAAGCAATGATAGCCTAGGGGAATGACCACTGGACTGCCAAGTCAAAGGTCTCGAATTCGATTCCAAGGTATGCACTTCTGACTTTTTGAAATCATGTGCGTAATTATCACTCGCTTTAACGGTGAAGGAAAACATCTTGAGGAAACCTGCATGCCTGACAGGTTTTCTCGCATGTGAAGTCTACCAACCCGCATTAGGCCAGCGTGGTGGACTATAGCCTAATCCCTCTCATACTGAGAGGAGACCCGTGCCCGGTGACGGTGAGAGATGACGAGATAACTGATGTAACACCAAGAAGAAGTGTGGCCTGATGGTACATTAAAATTGTCAAGTGCACTAGCACTTGACAATTTTAATGTACCATCAGGCTTGTATTTTTTCGAAGGGTAGGCAGAGATTTTTATATATATAAATAGATAATAGATCCGAATCCTGAGCCTATTCATATTTTATTGTGTTTTAAGTAATTTTATCCTAACCGTATAATATTCTTACAAATACCTTAAGTTAGGTATGCTTCATATTACGCCCTTACATCTACAAAAGTGCATGGGACTCGAACTCATGTACAGTTCTCGCCAAATTTATTGTCCGGGTTGAAGTTGGCTCGAGCTAACTTTAAATCAGCCGTAAAAATCGGAGAAAGAAAAATATTGGATTGTAATAAATAAAAACGAAAGCTCAACTCATAGGCTGTCGTTTTAAATCATTTTAATCCAATATATTTCTTTCTTAGATTTTTACGGCCGAGTTAAAGTTAGCTCGTGCCAACTTCAACCCGGACAGTAAGTTTGGCGAGAACTGTAACACAGTACGCTGCCATCATTAACCAACAGTATCCATCAGTCAAATTGAAACAGTGGACAGCAGAACGAAATCAAATTAACAGCTTTTATGATATTTAAAAGCAACGAGTGACAAGGGTTATCACCTTATAGTATTTTTATAGTAAAAGTAAAATTCTTTCGATCGTTGAAAGAAGACATAGTTTGCATATTGTTTACTGTATTGAAAATATTGGTTAAATATTACATATTGCATTGCATTAAATATTGGTTGGAATTTTAAAAATAAAATAAAAGTAAGTTTTGCCTTTACCTGTAATGTTTTGTATTAAACACTGTACGGAGTTTAAAACTATTGGACTAAAATAAATCTGTAAAAAAATCACTAGGTATCAAATTTACAAAATGGGTCCCAATGTTTTTTATCCTCTATTCTAAGCAGTTTACACAGCAAAACCAACGCCATAGTTCGATTTTAAACCTTTTAAATATTTAATATAAATTCATGACAACCCTGAGCTCTCGCAACTTTTTGCAAACAGCACTGTCTGTGTCTGTACTGTCACAAACAAGAGTGCGCACTGGCTCTGTGTCTATTATTAATTAAAAACCAAAAACGTTTCAGTTAAGCCTGTGAGTGTACCAAAATCGAATCAAAGGAGTAATTCGAATGGAATCGCTGAATGAATTGATCGAATCGGCGGCAGTGCAACACTGTTCATACACACGTAGATGGTTATCTGATTTTACACCCTATGATTTAGAATGTAGAGTTTCTTTTAAGTGAGCTACATTAACAAAATTGGTGTGACGAAGTTTATTCTTTATTCTTATGAAAGTAGAGTTTAGTTTTGGTTTATTTGTAAATGTTGTAAATTTTGATGTAGCAAACGCAGTTACGTGTGTAAAAGAGTCATTTGCAGGATTGTCGATCGAGATAATTCGGTTAAGAGGTGGTTTAGATATAACGTGGTATATGGCCACAGTTCTAATCCAAGGCAGCTCTGCCTTTTCGAAATCAGGTGCTTATTCAAAATAATACAACACAATCATTTGATTAAATCGGTGAAGGAAAACATCATGAGGAAATCTGCATTACTAAGAGGTTTTAGATTGCAAGAAATAATCATGTTATGTTTCACAAAAAGTTTCATAACTTTCTATACTGAGTAAGTAAGATTTTAGAAATTTTTGACAAATAGAATATTGCTCATATTGATACAGTCATTAAATATCATCCAGACTCTTTGATTAGAGTGACATTGGATAAAGAAATTTGACAGGTGGCATACCAACCTAACAAAAATACTATACAAACTTTTTCCACTACCAATCCATAACAAATACTTCTTGGACAAAAACTCTTTGGTTTTTTTCTACCCAACGTTATCATGGTATGTCTGTTGAGTTTTCGATTGGTATTCATGAACAGCAAATCTGTGAAGATACGTTCAGAATCTTATTTCGGCTTCGGATTTTTGTATAAAATCCGCGAGGTACGCGAAAATATTATGCGCATCTCTATAGTTTTGCCTTTTTATTGTTTTTGGGGGGAGAGAATGGATGTTTCCCGAAAGTGGGAACACTAGTGCAAATATGATGGAAATTGTCAAGGGGGTTTGTGCAAACAAGCGTGGATTTAGAGAAGTACGTACAATATAAAATATTGACATCATTTTCGTTTCTGATAAAGAGTAAGGTAAAATACAAATAGTTACTAAATGATTATTATTGTAGCTTTAATATTAAGAAAGTGAGTTTGTGGTTAGCAGGAATAGTTGCAAGCCATCCCAGCTATCTAAACGGGACTTATAGAACCTGGGTCGATTCCTGAGTCGAGCAGTGTTATGTTTTTAGCAATAGGCTCGCCCACTATTAAATGAGACCCAAACTTATCGGCGAATTGTAAGTGTACATTAGCAGGTACAACACTGTATAACACCACGAGGAATACAGGCGTGATGTCATAGTATAGTATGTTTATTCAGGTAAAGAAAATAAGCCTAGTACATATTATATGTTTAGTACATATATATATATGTACTTGCAATGTATATATAAGTTTTTGCCTTTGAGGAGCTGCGTCGGTCTGAGCTTGATTCTAGGCGAGACGAACTGAAAGCCCGACCATCCGTGGTAATCAGTTATAATTACAATAATGGTGTGCTCACATGCCCGCAATGCTCGCGGACCTTCTCAAAGAAGATTGGCTACTGCAGTCATATGAGAGCACACCAGCGACAACTATCCACACGGAGTTGAAGTAGTCGCTGTGACCGAAATCGGTCTGGAGGTCATCATCATCATCATATATTATATGTACTAGAGTCCCGCCAGCGGCTTCGCCCGCGTGGTCTTATAATTTTTTCCCCCGTTTTTGCAACATTTTTCATTACTACTCCGCTCCTATTAGTCGTAGCGTGATGATATATAGCCTATAGTCTTCCCCGATAAATGGGCTATCTAACATGAAAATAATTTTTCAAATCGGTCCAGTACTTTTTGAGTTTATTCGTTACATACAAAAATACAAATCTTTCCTCTTTATAATATTATTATTATATTATTATATATAGTATAGAAGTATAGATATAGATAGGTAGGTAGGTATACAGTTAAAATGTAACTATATATACAACGTGCAGGCATAATGACCCCTAAACTAGGTGTTAACCTGTACTTTAGAGGTCAGTGTCCTTCTGTTCAGGTCAAAATAACCTAGTAAACTATGTTATGTCAAAAAATTCAATGAAATGCGTTATATTCGAGCCATCTTACCATTTACATGGGTCGCATTTTGGAACTAAGTTGCTTATCCCAACTTAAGTACCTAACAAGTAACTGGAAGTTGTCAACAACATCCCGGTTGAAAGTTGTTTCGGTACCCACTTCGTTCAATTAACAATTTAACAGATTAATTACATCAGATGTTGACCTGTGATTCACTGGAACTTGTAACTCCACCGCTTTAAAATCAAACTAGCTTGTTCCCGGCGGTGTTACTCGAGTTGGGGTGAACTGGTTCTCACGAGCAAAAGTCGGAACACACGAGTGTGCATTAACGTAGACTCTGACATCAGGTTGGTCGCCAGTCATTCAAACCCTTATTATGTCACCCGGGGATAGTGTAGCTTTTTTTTTATACCACTAAGGTGGCAAACAACCATACGGCCCGCCTGATGGTAAGCGGTTACCATAGCCTATGGACGCTTGCAACACCAGGGGTATCACTCGCGCGTTGCCGACCCGAAAAACCTCTTAGAGGTTTATGGAGGATTCACTGCGCCGACAGTTTGAGGGAATATTCCTCTTACTGCCAGCGCAGCGCATCCTTAGAAGGAGCTCTGGCGACCTTACTCACTGCAGGAACACAACACACAATAAAGTGTGTTATTTGGCTGCAGTTTCCTGTAAGCTGGAGGTACTTCCCCATATGGGCTGCTCCAGATTTGAGCCATAAATGGCTGTACCCTACCTCTCTTCTTAGCTTCCCTCATCCTCCTAGCCTTTCTCCCAATTACTCTGGGGTCGGCTTCCAGTCTAACCAGATGCGGCTGAATATCAGTATTTTACACGAAGGGACTGCCATCAGACCTCCGCAACCCTATTTCTGGGCAATACCGATATTCGAAGGATAGACTGGTTGTCAGACTTTTTGGGCTTCTGTCTACCACTAACGATTGTCATAGGTGTTTGTATGACAACCGGGACCGATGGCTTTACGTGCTTTCCAAGGCACGGAGGGGTTTCGATGTGTTATCCACGGACTGACCTCGGCAAGCGTAGCTTAGTCTTGCAGATCGGTTGATCAGCGTTGCTATAACTTAGCCACGAGCCTCTCTCAACGGTAGAATTTTTCAAATCAGTCCAGTAGTTTCGGAGCCTATTCAATTCAAACACAAAATCTAATCTTATCGATTGGTGACTAAGAGCGGTTACGCACTACGTCTGATCCGAATCCGTGAATTCGGATTCGGATCGGATCTTATCGTTTTTATATAGAGAAACCGGATGACGAACATTGGATCTAATGCGTAACCTACCATACAAATAGTTCTACGACTACACCGGACCGTATTTTCACGGATTCGGATCGGACCGCTCTAAACCTCAGCATACTGACGTCATCCGTTTTTTTTCGCAAATGTTCGGGCTATACAGTGTTAGTTGGATGTATAAATAGCGTGAAGATGTATTTCATGGAGCAGGAAACGAGGCATGTTCCTGCCACACCGTGCCGCCCACAAGGTTTGTTATGTTCTACTTGGTACCGTTGAAAATGCTCCAATATTCATCGTATAATTAGTCTATATTAATATTATAAAGAGGAAAGATTTGATTGTTTGTTTGTATTGAATAGGCTCCGAAATTACTGGACCGATTTGAAAATTCTTTCAGTGTTAGATAGCCCATTTATCGGGGAAGGCTAAAGAAATCACGCTACGACTAATAGGAGCGGAGTAACAATGAATAATGTAGCAAAAACTTTATAAGACCACGCGGGTGAAGCCGCTGGCGGAAAGCTAGTAATTTATAAAAACGGCCTAATTTGTCTTGTGTCCTAAGCACTACTGCTGCGTGATCCTTTGTTCGATTTTTGTGGTATAATTTATTAGCATCGTTATCGCAATATATTTAGTTTTAGCTTAAGCCTCATTAAAAAAAAGTACTAAAGATTTCTGGACAAGTTATAGAACATTGTTGTTCTTTACATTAAAAGTGTGGATAAAAACAATCGTATAAACAAAAGTTTTACTAGAAAAACATTTTTTAATTAAAACATCGTCACTTCAGTGCATCTGGAGCAAATCCTCAAAAATCGTAAGTGGACTCTACCTAAGAATCTTGGTGCGGCAAGCTTTTAAATATTTCCCCGTCCTTGATTTATCGTTCGCCTTATAAAAGCCTCCCGCAGGGCGATATAGCCTTCCACGGCGCGCTTTTCGGCATTTTTTGCTTTAATAAAATCGCGTCTTCAGCTCGCTATAGGGGAATTTTAATTTTTTTGTCTAATATTCTTGTTAGAACATTTTCATTTGGCCGATCGGCCAGTGTGAAATTGAGGCGAAGGAGCGATTATGGTGGTTCTAAGCGGAATATATCAAAAGACGTTGATGATTTATTAAAAATTGCGTTAAATTTTATTTTATTACTAGCAACTTTATTGGTTTAGTTAGTTACTTAAATCAGTATCATTTACTATGAAGGAATTTTTGGGGGAAGGCTATATAGGCTGTATACCATCACGCTACGACTAGTAGGAGCGGAGTAGCAATGAAAAATGTTGCAATAAACGGGGGAAAGTTATCAAGACCACGTTATACCTAGCTATATTTAATATGTTCGTATTTACAAAAAAAAATACGTTTTTGTTATAAATATTTATTCCTTTTTTTATAGTGTAAAGACCAAAATTTAACTGAAAACTCGTATTTATTCTTCCCTCAACATCTAATACATTAATGAACATCATTAAAATAGACTGTTAGGCGACCAGAGACAAAGAGTTGTTGCGATAGAGCTGTCGTCTGTGCTGAACAACCCTCGTCTTGCGCTACACTATTTATCACCGTTTATTAGTAGGTTGACACGAAGTATAATCGCGATGGATGTGGTATATTGCTAGTAGATAGTAAGAACGCCCGACACAAAATGAAAAAATATGTACTTAGTTCGCCATTTTGTGGTGGAAGCCATTTTGGATTCGAAATGTATCACAGTGTACAGTATTCTAATAGTCACGCCCTTTCACGTGATACAAATATTAAGGGGGTTGTGAAAAAATGTATTATGTTATCCGTCATTTTATAAGAACAAAAGAAACATCAAAATCGGTTCATTCGTTCGGGAGCTACGATAGCCACAGACATACACACACACACATAGACACGTCAAACTTATAACACCCATCGTTTTTGCGTCGGGCCTTAATAAATACAGGAAATCTAAACCAACTTCTGACCAAAAATATAACTTTTAATAATATCTACCGGCTACCTCCTTAATTTATTGTTTGTAGGACCCGTAATTATGACTGCTACGCTAGAGATCCTGAGTTCGATTCCCAGGTTGAGCAGTGTTAGTGAGTTTTATTTTATACGCAGCTCGGAGTTTAGATTTGTGCCCGTTTCGAATGCTATACAAATCTGAATAATATTATGTCTCCTCCAATTAATTTAATTAGTAAATCCGTGTCAAGCCCAAACTTAAGGGTACTTACACACTTATTTAAGTTACTTAACACTCGGTGAATTACGAGTTGACTACACATTTATAGAAATAAAGCTATCTGTATCTCGCCAATTCTTATTTTGGTTTAAATGTAAGTAATTGATGTTTGTGAAGTTCCTGTTCAATATGTGTGATAATTAGTTACTTTAAAGTGCTTTGGGTGTTACAGAACAAGGTTAAATGATACTTAACCTTAATATAACACAATATAAGATTGATTTTTATATGCTTGTTACCAAGTTGTACCTAATAATTGTGTTAATCCAAGTTGTTACCATCTTATTCTTAAGATAAAGACTTTAAACCATCTTCCTAATATTATAAAGGTTTGGATGTATGAGAAAGCGACTTTTTGAGAAAGAGTCATTTTGCGAAAGCGACGTTTTGCGACTAAGCCGTTTGGTGTTGCTCTTTTACGGCAAAACGGCTGCACCGATTTGGCTGAAAGTTGAAATGGTGATGGCTTATTGGATTAAGACAAAGGCTACATTTTAACCCAGAAAAATTCAAAGGTTCAACGGAAAGCGGGTTCAAAGTTCCTAACTTCACGAGGGCAAAGCTGCGGGTAGAAGCTACAAAATAAAACAAAAAACCCGACTATATCTATAGGCTTTATACTAATATTATAAAGACGTAATATTTGATTGTTTGTTTATTTGTTTGTATTGAATAAGCTCCAAAACTACTGGTTCGATTAGAAAAATTTTTTCAGTGTTAGATAGCCCATTAATCGGGGAAGGCTATAGGCTATATATACCATCACGATACGACTAATAGGAGCGGAGTAGCAATGAAAAATGTTGCAAAAACGGGGAAAAAATTTATAAGACCACGCGGGCGAAGCCGCTGGCGTAGCAAAGCTAGTAAACAATAAATTCGATACAGAATACCATTTCGATTTCCCTCAATTCGGAATTCAGGAACCCTTAACCAATACCTTTGGTACATAAGCTTATTGTACTCAGATAATGTGCGTCGGCTGAGCCTGTTTACGGCACAGTTAAGGCGACCCATTCACGTTGCGACCGTGCGGCGTGTCGTGCGGTCTAAGATCAACCACACAATGACGTCACCACACACCATGTTCAGGCATGTACAATTAGATAATCCGACGCAGTAGTGTGTTATATGAATATGTATTCATGTAGGTTACAAAGTCAAACTATTGTAATAAAAAATCTGAATTCTGAAACTTTGGAAATTGAATAATCTCGGTGAAATGTGTTAAGAAATCCGTAAAAAGTAGTAATTAAATAACACAAAGAAGATTTTTAAGAATAGAATAATAATATAAAGAATAAAATCAATATAGGTTAGTCAATCAGGACAACCAGGTCAATCATTGTGTGTGTGTGGTTTCCTCACGAACTTCACCATTTAAGAAAATAATTTGAAGAAGATTTCGAAAAGACAGGTCAGTTGGATTGAGGAGGCCTGGTGGTAACCGTTTGTATAAAATATTGACATTTAGCCGCATCTGGTTAGACTAGACAATATTGACCCCAATATTGGATAAAGCTTAGTTAATACTGAGACTAATACTCAGAGACGACACTAAGACACTAACTTCCTTATGTCAAATTTTAATACCAATTTATCATACGAAAGCGTTACTTTACGCTTAGCGTTGTCTCTGAATATAAGCCGTTAGACATAATGGCCTTAACTAACACAAAACGCGTATGAATCCCATTTTCATTAAGGCATATTACCTACTATTGTGGTGTCTGTTACTTTGCCCCATAAACATACCGACACATCTGCAACACTTCCTATAATTAGTCGTGTCACAAATGGGCCGTCGAGTTGAATATTTCATAAACCTTTGAATTCCTAAACATAAACTTTGATAGTTGCTTTGTATTTATGAAGGGTTATTAGGGTTTCATTAAAATGTTATACGTAAAGGCCTGTTTAGATATATACCTATGCCATATTAGCTACCGCTGGTAGGTACCATAATGACTACCGCGCTGGCCTAGAGTAGGTCTTCACACAATCACAAGCTGTTGTCAAAATATTTCATGCACGTGATAACAAATTTATTATATACATACAATTTCAAAAAGTCAGAGGTAGGTACGTCTCTTGGATTCTGTGAACTCAATGCCTTTGACTTGGTGGTCCAATGATCAAATCACTAGATTATCACTGTTATCGCAGCTTTTCAAACCGAGTACTATACAGTACTTCTATTGTTCATATACTACCGCTATAAGCTGCTAAATATTTTCGTCCGTCTAGTCAAATACACTATTTGACGATTGCGATTACGATTTGTTTCTCAAAGCAAGCGAAAATATCGTCTTGGGCGATGCGGGGCGTAATTCTCGGAACTTCATACAAATAATTGGCAAAATACCTATATTTTTGGCTACCTACAGCGGTAGTAAATATCGCGTATATTTGAATAGACCCTAATGGTGACTTGAAATGCTGTGAGTGTCGCCATGTGACTTTGTCTGTGCATATTTGATGCTAATGTATGTTTTCACGCTTGGTCTCGCTTCTGAGGGAAAACGGGTCCTATTATGGTAGCAATTACTTCTGGGCTTATTACGAATATGACGTCACGCCCCAGGTTGTGTCATACTGCATGTTATCCCTAAAAAGTATATTCAAACTCAAGTACTCGTGTAGCAATCACGCTAACGACTACTAAGCTAAGGATAATTATGTTTCAACAGTTATTAACTTGTTTTTATCCATAACTAGATGATTCCCGCAACTTCGCTCGCGTTTGAATCCCGTTACACCAATCTTTTTTAGTTATTCTGTTATTCGAGGTGGTGACAAATCCAACAAATCAAAAACCGTGAAAATCGGTCCAGCAGTTCTCGAGTTATAAGTGTTGTAACAAACCCGACTTTGTTTTATATAATAAGATTGTAAATATAGTGCAAAAACAAAGATCAATTCCGACTGACACATTTATAAGTAAGCATAGTCGAAGGACGAACACTGAAAAATAAATAACGATAACCATTAAATTGCTCCTTCAATGACGTCATAACTCATATAATTTTCAGAAGTTACATCAAACCAAAACCGATATTAGGTCGTAAATAACAAGATTTTTAAAGTCCATAAAACCTCTTTGTTAAAGCATTAAAGATGTTTGAAGTCGTGAAAATTTTTAATTCTCGTCTATTTGAATGATGTATGGGCTAATTAGTGGGTGGTGCTATTATTTATGGTTGCCTTTGAAACCCCGAAGGCGACACGATTGTCCTGGGACGTTGGATACATGTTTGTACTATGACAGTGGCGTTCAAACTTTGGTTCCCACTCTTTAGGAAGCTTGAATAGTCGTTTGAGATGACAATAATCTGTCGCAAGAGAATGGTATTTATCGAATTTAATCGTTTTAATCTGTCAAGAAGAGAAGTGTTGTGAAGAGAATTGGCTCAAATTTTATCGTTACTCGTCGACATTTTATATTATTGTTTAGCTTAGAATCTTGCAGGCTATTTTTACTAATTAAATGTTAATTTTCTAATATATAAAATTCTCGTGTCACAGTTTTAGTTGCCATACTCCTCCGAAACGGCTGGACCGATTTGTATGAAATTTTGTGTGCATATCGGGTAGGTCTGAGAATCGGCCAACATCTATTTTTCATACCCCTAAATGGTATGGGGTAGTCCACCCCTATATGGCAAAACAACGTTTGCTAGGTCAGCTAGTAATTTATATAAAAAGAATATTTACTTTATTATTTATAAGATATATCCTTAATTATTTTTTTAAAGATCAAGAGGTTTCTGACACTTACGCGAATAGTAGAAATTTTGAAATAAAACTATTAATAAACGCGATAGAATCCGTAAGAAATAGTTTTATTTCAAAATATCAGAAATATCAGTAATATCAGGATACCATTTAGTACTGAGTGATAAATAGATACATGAATTCCGAAGTTACATCCTGCCGTTCACGATAAAATTATCTAAATTTGTCCTATCGATACATATTTATAACAATTTGTTCGGTAGGCTCAGCCCCTATTAAGCTGAAGAATTTGTTTGGTTGAACGTGCTAATCTAAGGAACAACTGGTCTGATTCGAAAAATTCTTTCAGTGTTAGATAGCCCCTTTATCGAGGAAGGCTATAGGCTATATAATTATCATCACGCTACGACCAATAAGAGCCAAGTATAAGTTAAAAATTTTGCAAAAACGGGGGAAAAATTCAACTTCTACCAGAACGAACTCGCGGGCAGAGGCAGTAGTCTATACTAATATTATAAAGAGGAAAGATTTGTTTGTTTGTTTGTTTGTTTGTTTGTTTGTAATGAATAGGCTCCGAAACTACTGGACCGATTTCAAAAATTCTTTCACCTTTGGAAAGCTACATTATCCCCGAGTAACATAGGCTATATATCATCACGCTACGACTAATAGGAGCGGAGTAGTAATGAAAAATGTAGCAAAAACGGGCAAAAAATTATAAGACCACGCGGGCGAAGCCGCTGGCGGGAAGCTAGTAATTTATAAGACCCCGCGGGCGAAGCCGCTGGCAGAAAGCTAGTGTACCTATAAAAGCGAAATGTGGATGTAGGTTCATTAAATCCCTCTGCCTAACCCTTTTGTGAATACTGGGTTATTCTTATTCTCCCACAATCGGCTTTGAGAAACACTGACCATCTAGACAAGGATAAATGGGTATCAAAACACTATGATAGAAAAGGACAGATGATACCGGCATGTTTATCGGTTGTGACGCGGCGCAGATTAGGCTTAGGGCAGACAGGAGCGGGGCTTAAATTAGATCACGTTCTTCCTTACATGTAAACGCGGTTTAGTAACGATGAAATATTACTTTATTTTCTGTTATGTTTTGGTATTCGTGAAGAATGAGGTTAAAGGAAGGCTATGAAATGTTTACACGTTTTTTTTTCATGGTGTGGTAAAAAGCGGTTTTATAAGCAAATGCGTCATATTTTTAACCTAAGGTAAGGTTCTAAGTTTGACTGTAAGTATGTATTTTTTTCTATGTTCACCGATTTCTCTGAGAATGTGGTTCGATTTTTAAATGCTTTTTTTTTGTTTTCGAAGTGGTCCCAAATTATATTCTAAGGGTAAAAAAATAGGGGTGATTCATTTTTATACATGAATTTTCACTGTGGTGAAACTTGGAACACAATATGTGGTTCTGATGACCCTATAACAGAACACGTAGAGTTGATCTGATGACGGAGACAGAACAAACTCGAAAGAAACCCTCAACCGTTGACTGGCGACAGCAACGACTGCGAGAAACTCACAAAACATTCTCCCCCTTAAATACGTAACTGTTACGTGAGTCAATACAATACTATCTTCTTATTTATTTCATAACATTTGTCGTCATAGAGTAGTTACCTAGTAGAGAGAACACTCGTATATATGAAATATTGCTTCTATGTGACACAATATTATCTTATTCATATTCGTGTGTCATACCGTCTATTTCTCCGTGTCGTCCATAGATTTATGTGTTTAGGTACGTGTTGAATTGAAGACTTCTATGGCATGTATAACAATACTTATAAATAAGATTAATATAACATTAGTCCTTACTATATCAGGCAGTGTTCGAACCTGCATCTCTCTGGTTTAGTACACCGAGACCACCTATCATTGTCATCTTCCTGCGGTTCGCGTGAAACTTTGAAAACCGAAGGACTCCTTTTGAATCGCTTGAGTAACGAACACTACATTACCTAACTTTCTTTACAAAGTGAAGTGATAAATCGATATACGGTCGTTATCGTCATCTCAACACAAAATTACGTCAAGTTGGAAGCTCATTGATTGCTGGTCGCAGTCTAAGGTACGTACGTTGCACATATCTTACTGTTGTCTGCCTAGATACTGTGTGAACATCGTTTATTTATTTAATGCGACAGAATTCCCGTCAGACCCTCACTGGGTCTTCCCAGAGTAGCAGAACGCCATTCTTAGTTCTATATCGGTGGATGCGCATGCTACATCGTTTTGATATTCTTCACCTCCTCATTCACTCCCTTTTCCATCATATTGACCTGAACAAAATCCATCTACCCTTTCTATGGCCTTCCTCTATACCTCCGTCCTTCAAAATTCAATGTCATCACCTTTTTTCAGTCACAATCATGCGTATCATCCCTCCTCATCACGCCCCGATACCAAAATAAACGATTCCCTTATAACTTATCGGTCACTTTGCGCTACTGTCAAACTCCCTCTATTATGAAACAATGTCGAGCTCAATACTCGGATATTCCTAAAGTATAAGGAAAAAATTGATGAACGCGAAGAACGGCTAGTTAGACCATAGAGTAATAAATAGTTAACCTAAATTTTCACAAAATACTATGCATCACCGCCGTGCATTGACTTACGCGGCAGCGGATGCGCGCACTTTATGTACTCGTATTTTATTTCTAGATGGATAAATACCTAGTATAGCTACAATGATAGCCTAAGCAGTGATAGGATAGGGGTATGACCACTGGACTGTCAAGTCAAAGGTCTCGAGTTCGAATCCAAGGCACGCACCTCTGACTTTTCGAAATCATGTGCGTAATTATCACTCGCTTAAACGGTGAAGGAAAACATCGTGAGGAAACCTGCATGCCTGAGAGATTTCCTCGACGGCATGTGAAGTCTGCCAACCCGCATTGGGCTAGCGTGGTGTACTATAGCCTAATCCCTCTCATACTGAGAGGAGACCCGTGCCCAGCAGTGGGACAGTATATGGGTTGATTATTAGATTATTATAGCTACAATAAGTTCAACGTCCGCGCTATATCTCTGCATACAAAATTAAATTGTGAAAATAAAAAATTAAGTTATGTTTTTATTGATAAGGGTACTATATCGTGGTCTGATTAAACTGCTTGAAGTAAGCAGTTAATTAAATTGCATCCCTGTATAATTATGTCCTCAAGAATCAGGATGCAATGACAAGCCCATCATCGTGATGAATGTTCCTGGCCCCATGGCCACGACGCATACGCAAGTGATGACGAATGCGGTATTTAATCGGTAAATTTTCAGCGGTTTACACGTAAAAGATAACAGTTGCTTTTGCATTAATAAATAAGTATGAATTAAACGACGTCTGTGGTCTAGTGGTTCGAGTACCGGACTGCTGATCACGAGGTCGTGGGTTCGATTCCCACAAGACACAAATGTTTATGTGATGAACTTAAATGTTTGTGTTTGTCTGGGTGTTTCTTATATATTATAAGTATGTATTTACAAAAAAAAGTATATAAGTATTATATCCATTGTCTAGTACCCATAGTACAAGCTCTGCTTAGTTTGGGGCTAGTTGGTGACGTGTAAAATGTCCCAGGATATAAAAAAAATAAATTAAGTGCAGCTTTTTTTCAATTTTAACATTCTAATGCGCCATTGGACCACCCCTTAAAGCTTCCAAAATTATAGGACTCCCGTGGAGATATTGTTACAGTGTCATACTATGCAATAATATGCGTCACTTAGTAAAGTAAATGGGGCACAGAGGGCATTAAAAAGGAGGAGGGGAGGGGTTAAATTATTCAATGGGCTACTTACAATCAATTCTAATAAATCTTTTATATTTCAAATTAACGTTGGTACATTTTTTAGCTTTAATTGTTAGTGTGGAATAATAACTTCATTATACTTAGGGTTCTGTACCTTATAAAAAAGGAGTCGTAAGAAGTCTGTCTGTCCATCTGTAATGACCCTTTCTCCCAGGAAGACGTAAGGTATCAATATCAAATATATATTAATGTCTTGTAGCGTAAAAAAATCAAGCTTCTAAGTCAACAACAATTTTTAAACCCGTCATCTTTGGAAAGTAACAAAGTTTAGTAAATTTGACGACGTCTGTGGTCTAGTGGTTCGAGTCCCGGACTGCTGATCACGAGGTCGTGGGTTCGATTCCCACAAGACACAAATATTTATGTGATGAATATAAGTATTTGTCTTTGTCTGGTTGTTTCCTATGTATAATAAGTATGTATTTACAAAAAAAAAGTATATAAGTATTATATCCATTGTCTAGTACCCATAGTACAAGCTCTGCTTAGTTTGGGACTAGATGGTGCTGTGTAAAATGTCCAAAGATATTAAAAAAAAAAACGCTTGTATTCCCGATTAGGGTAGGGTTACGCAGAGTTCTATGTTATAACATAGAACCTAAACATACCGGCAAACTGAGAGTGAGGCTATTGCCAGTGATCGGGCACAAATCTAAAATTCTAAACGTCTTTAAAATTTTGATGACAGAAAGACAGAGTCCCTTCCATCATCGTTATCATCATATCAGTCAAAAGAACCCAGGCTTCCACATGGAGCGATCGTATGCCGCCTGTATCCAACGATTTGACCGACCTTTACCAGGTCATCGGTCCATTTCGTTGGAGGCCGTCCCACGCTGCGCTTTCCGGTGCGTGGTCTTCACTTAAGAACCTTTCTGCCATCAGTTTTACGACCTATGTGCCCCGCCCACCACTATTCCTTTCGACTATGTCGGTCACTTTGGTTCTTCTACGGATCTCCTCATTTCTGATTTGGTCACGTAGAGTCACTTTCGCATTGACTATATTAGTATGGATACACATTCGTGATTACTAGAGTACCTAGTACTAACATAATATTGTCCAACGTACATTTATCTCAATGTATTTATCGAGCAGTGAGGACACGGTGAAAACTGGAAAGTGTGGACGGAACACCATTAAGCTGGGTCTGGTGCAAAGCAAAGCCTTTTTTTCCGCATTCCGCACTTTATTATGTGTATAAATGCTACTGGTTTGACATTACAACATTACTAGCTGTGTCCTGCGATGCTGTCTGCGTTTATCTCGTTTTTTCCAATCCCAATATAAATCCAGACTCCGAGGGAATTTTAAAGAAAAACCTAAAAACACTGCTGATCCTGTACCTTGTTGGTCTACTGGTCAGTAGGCCAACAAGGTATTTACCTCGATGGATAAATTGGACGTAGTTATATGGTTATTGAGAAAATTGACCTCAAAGTTCATCATTTCTAGGTGTAAAAAAAATACATAATATACAAAAATGTTCCAATCCACAACTAGTTCAAACCAATATAAATACATTTTTGTGTTTTGACTCGGCATTTTTTTGTTTGAACAAGGATAATTCAATACTGTAGATTTTATTCAAGTACCTACCTAAAACTGTTACTTGAGGACTGAAACAGATTAATGAAAGAAGAAGTAGATGTAAAAATACGCAGATCTATCTGTATATTTAACTCATTTTAGCATGACATGTGGATTGGAACATTTTTGTATAACTACGTCCAATTGTCAAAACGTCGGGTAGAAGTTCGCTCACGCTTGCAACTTGCCCCGTACCGTCCTCGCATAGCAAAGTCCGCTCCGTTGAATGCGTATTGTAGTCAACAATAGATAGAGCCAGTCGCCATTATGCCATTAATCCATCGGTTAAGTCACCAGGCGGCGCACTAAATCAATCTAGTAGGTTTACTTTAAATAAAGTAAGAATAATATGGGAAAATAGAGTGACATGTACGTAGAAATAAAGATTTAAATTAAAAGGTTAAAAGGAATTAAAAGGTATCCTTTTTATATAGTTTTTTTTTATACCACTAAGGTGGCAAACAAGCTTGTAAACGGCCCGCCTGATTGTAAGTGGTTACCGTAGCCTATGGACGCTTGCAACACCAGGGGTATCACTCGCGCGTTGCCGACCCTATTTTGCGACAATCTATACATCTATACAAGTAAATAAAATTGGAGTGTAAGCTGTTTGTAATTTCAAATTAACAGCTTTTCACGTTTTAAATGCATATTATTATGTAAGTCGGTATATACGTTACTTACATCACAAAAATATTGACTGTCTGTCTGTCTGTTTGTTCTGGCTAGTCTGTCAAACGGCTGGACCAATTTTGACGGGACTTTTACTCACAGATAACTAATGTTATTAAGAGTAACTTACGCTACTTTTATTTTAAAAATTGCAGGAACGCCAGTAACACCACGGTAAAACAACAAGTACCTATAATAATATATTATACAGTATGTACATTGATACAGAAACGATAATTGATCGTGCATCGATATCGATATAATGTTGCTGACGTCATTTAAGACGTCAGAAGGTAAAGAAGCAAAATGAATGAATGAGAAATGGTTTATACAGCTCATTTTTTTACCTTTAAAACTAAAATCGACTGCACGGGCAGTGTTCTCGGTATTTGTCTTAAGCGGCCGGTGTACTGGACCGAATCTTACATTAAAAAGTTTATAATATGATTTATAAGACGTATGTAGGGAGAAGGAATCGACAGATATTGACAACAACAAGACGCGACTGCTACGCCCGAGGCCTTGGGTTCGATTCCCGAGTCGAGTAGTACTATTGCTTTTAGTAGAGCAGCTTAGTTTGGACTTGTGAGAAAATAATCATAGTATTACGGTTTAAAACGTAGGTACAAAAAGTATTATATCACCAGTAAAAATCGTACCATAAGTCACACAACAAAAGGAACACCAACTACTCAAGCAATCGTAACCCCTCGCATTTTATCGTGAACTTTCTGTCCCTAAAAGGTCGGCGGAAACACTCGTGGCTGACCATTAACCATTAGCTGTTAGAAGGGTTAACTCGTTCGCAACTCCGCATCTGGAATGACAAAAAAAATATTATGAAAGAGGTTTTATGCACTCCCTCGTTTTGAATGAATACTTACATAAATTATTACGTGCACAAACATTGGCAACATTCAAGAAAATGGTCAAAGAACATTACTTAGGTTCATAGATTGTACAGTTCTCGCCAAACTTATTGTCCGGGTTGAAGTTGGGACGAGCTAACTTTAACCCAGCCGTAAAAATTGGAGGAAGAAAAATATTGGACTAAAATGATTAAAAACGACAGCCTTGAACTTTCATTTTTATTTATTACAGTCTAATATATATTTTTAGCTATAGCCCATTAATTGAGGAAGGCTATAGGCTATATACCATCACGCTACGACTAATAGGAGCGGAGTAGTAATGAAAAACAGGGAAAAATGATAAGACCACGCGGGCAAAGCCGCTGGCGGTAATAATTATATATTTACATACCTACTTCAACAAAACATAATACTATAAAAACTATCCAGTATAAGCTGATCTCGCATTATATATGCGTTCCGTACAATGAGAGGTCAGCTTATACTAGAAATACATAGAAAAGGGTAACAAATCTAATACTAGTGTTATATATAATAGATTAACATACAAAAATAGGACAACGGCATCCGTCAGTGCTCTTGACCCGTACCCTTGTCAAGGCACAGGTGCTGCTGAGCCCCTTCGCTTATGAAACAATGTACAAGGAAATTTTAATCTTCCTACCATCTGTTTAAGAGTGGAAGTTGTAAGCGTTTAGCGATTTTTTCATCAAACGACAGGCGAAGGCGATATTGTATTGCTTAGACAACTTGCAATTTGACATTTCAGTCAACATAGATAGACAGAAAATGTATGGAAATGACACAAGCTTTCGACAAATCAGGCTGTCACTAATGTCATTGAGGTGGCCAATAACGCCCACAACGCTTTCATTCCGTCTGTGAGCTACAACACCGCATCATCACCATCATATCATCATACATGACTCATATACCATATCTTCAGTCTTCACGCGCGAAGACGTAGTTGTAGCTATTAGAGTAGTACTTACCTAAATAAATTAAGAATACCTTCCCGCCAGCGGCTTGGCCCACGTGGTCTTATAAATTTTTCCCCCGTTTTTGCAACATTTTTCATTGCTACTGCGCTCCTGTTAGTCGCAGCGTGGTGATATAGCCTATAACCTTCCCCGATAAATAGGCTATCTAACACTAAAAGAATATTTCAAATCAGTCTAGAAGTTTCAGAGCCTATTCAATATAAACAAACAAAAAAACAATCAAATCTTACGTCTTTATAATATTAGTATAGATAACTCATATCGTTTTCATCAAATGGAACCAGGTTTTTCATTTTAAAATTATAAATTAATATGGTCGTCAGCTAGTACTAGATGTCGTCAAAAGCCGCACCAAATTTTGTGACAGCTTTCAGTGGCTTCAGTTATGAGACTCAGGATTCTAGACATATGAGAAATGTCTGCAAAGAATTTAATATCCAACGTTTGCCGTACATACCGCGTATTGATTTCGTGAAATTGTGCATTTTAAGATTTTTGAACGACTTTAAATAATGTTGCGTTTCTTACAAAACACAAACACACAAAGATTGTGTGTTGATTTCGTGAAATTGTGTATTTTAGGATTGTTGAACTACTTTAAATAATGTTGCGTTTCTTACAAGTTAAGTTTTTTTATTATTTACCTACTAGCTTTCCGATAGTGGCTTCGCCCGCGTGGTCTTGGTATTTCATATAAGTTCCATCCCATCCCATGCATTAAAAAGCCTACGTCCTTTCTCAGGCTCTAGACTATCTGTGTACCAAATTTCGTATAAATCGGTTCAGTAGTTTTGGCGTGAAAGCGAGACAGACAGACAGAGTTACTTTCGCATTTATAATATTAGTAAAGATTGTTTAATTAAGTATGTTCAGTCATGTCCTATAGTAAAAGTTGTTTATGGTGATAAGTACAAACCCCTTTAATTTTGTCTGGTGACTAAATTATGACACTGTAAAGCAATATTTTTGCCTGGGTTGCCATTTCAATAAAGCACCAATTTACAACATGCAAATCCTTTGTATGTAACAAATGTGTGCCTATATTTTATTCAGGACGGTGACCGTAAATCTGGTAGACCCAGATTGGAGACGAAGGTGCATTAAAGATACCCGCACATTTGTTTGATAACGACAAGGTGTGATTAGAATCACCCTGTTTTGTGGCTTGAGGGTTGCGAGACGATATACGGGGTGTTTGGCGCATGGAGCGACACAATTTTTTAGGAGATAGGGGGGATCATTTGCTATGTTTCAGCCCAAGAAGCTAAGTCATAAGTATCATGGTTATTGAGATATGATTTTAAGTATCATCGTTATTGCGATATGATATGATGAGAGAAACAAAAAAGTTGTGATGACCTAAAGGTAAAATTTTAGGTGACTAACAAAGAAAACTTAAAAAAATCATATCTCAATAACCATGACACTTAGGACTAAGGCTAATATTCAGAGACGATGCTAAGCGTAAAGTAATGCTTCCGTATGTCAAATTTGTATGACACTTTGACATACAGAAGCCTAAGTTTATGCTTAGCATCGTCCCTGAATATTAGCCTTAGCTTCTTTGGATGAAACCTAGTAAATGACCCCCCTAGCAAATGACCCCCCCTATCTCCTAAATAATTGTGGTGGGGACTATCACCGTAACACTGCTCACTTAACAAACACTTCATACTATAGGCATTACAGATAGCCACTTGTGCAGGGCGTGCATGATGGCTGAGGAAACGGTAGCACACGCGCTGCTTGAATGCACAGGCGTCACCCAGATACGGGAAAGTCCCTAGGATCACCAAGATCTGTAGCGGACACACTGAGGAGGCCGGGAAGACTAATCTGCTTCTGGAGGGATTTGGGCTGGCTAGAATAACAGCCCCTCGGCTCACGTACAATGGTCCACTGCAGGACTACCGGAAACCGAACCCACACAGGAGTGGGTTCTTAATGATGATGATGGTGATGATGAAGACCTCTATATGAAATTTCTCTTATCTCTATGAAATTTGCCCAATAATTTTACCATTTGATTCCAACATAATATTCTTACCGGGATCACACTAAAATACAATCGAGAACTACCGAATACCTCCATTAACAACTAACAAACATTAACAACCTGATGTGTATCTCTTAGCAAAACTTTTTTCGGTGCCATTCTTTCCCAGTCTTATTTCTTTCTTTCTTTCATTCCTTTAAACGGGTGACAGGCCACTAATGGAACGATACTTCGGATCCGCTCGTACTTACATTCAGAAATGAAATAGTGGAGTGCTTTTGTTTTTCTTTGTTTGTGCTTATTCAGAGAGGTTTTTTGTTTTTTAGAAAACATCAAGTAGACTGTACGTTTGTGGTCAGGTCACCACTATACCGTCGTTTGTGCGTGTCCTGGGTTCAGTCCCAGCGGAGGCAAATATAATGTGCTTTTCGCGGATATTTGTTTCGAGTTTGACTGTTATTTGTGTACGAAACAAACATACAATCGTTGTGTGTTATTAAGAAAAAGAAGAAAAGTAGAAGAAAAAACAAACATCACAAATACTTACATCCGAAACAAATACCTGCCCCTCAACCATGAGTTCTATCGAATGACTTTCGATAGGTTTTATACTAATCTTAACATGGAAAATGCTTAAAAAAATACAAAAAGATAGGTTTTATACTATTGCATATAACCTTCTTTCTCCATTTCGCGTTTCGTTACAAATAAAAACAATAATTTCAAGACTTTTCCCTTTGCAATTTGCAAGTGCAAATCAAAACAGTCAGTCCATACCCGCCCGCCCTACAGTGCGCACGTTGGGCGGGAACATAACTAAGTAAAGTGCAACGTAAACGTTTACGTTTCGACAAGTTTAACTTTGCGAGTGTTGTGCAGTGTATGGACTGAGATTGTGAAGATTTTGAACGTATGTATTTCAGTAAATAACATACCATACCATCATGCCTGTATTCCCCGAAGGGGTAGGCAGAGGCGTACTAATGTACACCCACATTTCGCCGGTATGTTTAGGTCCCATGTAATAGGGGGCGAGTCTATTGCCATCAACCGGGCACAAATCTAGACTCCGAGCTGCTACTGAGAATTTCACAGAAAAACCCAACAACATTTTGCTCGACCCGGGGATTGAACCCAGGACCTCTAGCGTAGCAGTCGCGCTTGGAATCACTAGGCCAACGAGGCAGTTTCAGTAAATAAGCAGTAGAGATCCATGTTTTTATGCTTTTATGAATTGTTTAAAAAAACGGTTTTAGGGGCATCCTACCTCGTACGCTTAGAATGTGGAATGAACTTCCTGCGGAGACTACAGCGTAGGGTTCTTCAAATATTTTTAAACAGAAAACATACCATCTATCTTTTTGTATTTTTTTAAGCATTTTCCATGCTAAGATTACAAGTTTTTTTAATGAAGGCAAAAAAAAAAAATGTCCTGGGACATTTTACACAGCATCATCTAGTCCCAAACTAAGCACAGCTTGTACTATGGGTACTAGACAATGGATATAATACTTATATACTTTTTTTTTGTAAATTCATACTTATAATATATAAGAAACACCCAGACAAACACAAACACTTAAGTTCATCACATAAATATTTGTGTCTTGTGGGAATCGAACCCACGACCTCGTGATCAGCAGTCCGATACTCGAACCACTAGACCACAGACGTCGTCAAAAAATCGGCTGGCGGGCAGGATCGAACCTGCGTCTTCTGGTTCGGTACACCAGACGCTTTGACCACTAAGCCACCGCTCGCTCTGCTCGCTAGTCGAAATCTTCCTTGATATTCTAATTTACGTCTTAAAGGTGACGTTGCGACATCTATTGTGAATGCATATATACATAAATACCATACATACATACCATCTCCAAAAACACCTAGGAAAACACCTAAACTGCAAAAAAAAACAGGTTCATATTTACATTATGATTTCTAACTAATTTGGAGGCGGTGCCAAACTACAAATTTAATTTAAATATGACTTTCGTTGATTGTCAGTTTGGCACGGACTCCAAATTAGTTGTAGGCGGTTCGTTTCAAGTAATAATTAAGTGGGTACATGATATGGATGACGTAGTAAGTGTGATAATCCGGTGCTGACTTGACGCTACCTAATTACCGAAGCCCTTTAATAGCGTCCTATACATAAAGAAAATAAGACTCAATTTACTAATAGCCTTGAATGGAAAGATTAATAAGAGAAAGAGTATTCCGGAGAGATGGTAACTCTTTCATAAATCTCTAAAATATATACCTTCACATACATACCATCACGCCTGTATTCCTCAAAGGGATAGGCAGAGGTGTTCATCATCAACCCATAAAATGCCACATTGCTGGGCACAGACCGGGCACAGAAAATCTCTCAGGCATGCAGGTCTCCTCATGATGTTTTCCTACACCGTTAAAGTGAGTGATAATTACGCACATGATTTTGAAAAGTCAGAGGTGCGTGCCTTGGATTCGAATTCGAGACCTTTTACTTGGCAGTCCAGTGGTCATACCCCTAAGCTATCACTGGTTTTTTAGGCAGAGGTGTTTGTGCACACTTCGCCCGTATGTATAGGTTCCATGTAATAAGGACGCCAGCCGGAACAGATCCAAAGTTCGAGCAACTACTGAGAATTTCATAGAAAAACCCAAATAACACTTTCAATCTGGGAATCGAGTAGTTCCGTCTACTTTACTACTTTGGAATATTTTTTGTGTGTCTGTATGTTCGCGCATCACGCAAAAATTACTGCACGAAATTGGATGCGACTTACAGCGTTTGTAATGTTGATAGGTGATATATTAATTCAACACTTTTTCTTTAGTCAACTTCCACCCCAAGTCACGTAAGAACTTCGGTCCAAAAATATTTAATAATAATAAAACAAGGTCGTCCATCGTCGTGGAAATCTATAGTCTCTGCCTACCCGTATGGGAAATGGCGTGAAGTTATGTATGTATGTGAAGGTTGTCCATAGCTTTCGACAAGGTCCGGTTATGATTTCACAAGTGAACAGCGTTTTGTCTGATAACCAGTCTGTCTGTCTGTCCAGTAACACAATTACCAACGCCAATGCCCAATGATTGGGCCCAAGAGGCCTGTTCACACTTCCAGTAGCCATCTGAATTCCAGTTTGAGGGAAACGATACGAGAATTTCATGGAAATTTTGACTCGAATGATTATTTCGCAATTGACTGGTGTGAAAAAATAAAAAAGATGTCCGTTTAATCTACATTAAAAAAGCTATTGCTGTCGAATAACCCATGATTGTTAAGTGTTATTGTTTCAAAAGTCCTTAATATTGATTATTTTTTATCGGAAAAACTTTGATTTATTTATTAATTTATTAATGAATTCCTTCTGTAATCTTTTAAATGTTTTTTAACTCGAAGAAATCGAAGAAGGTTGCTTATTATATTAATAATGAATTTTCTTTTTTTTAGATATCAAGTCAAGCAAGAATTGGATTTTGGTAAGTTTTTTATATTTTTTTTTTCGGTTGTGAACTTGTGATTGATGTACTTGTGTATTTTTCAGCTGTGTAAACCAGTAAAAATCCAACATTTGAAAAAAAAACACTGTTAGCTAAATAGCAAAACATATATAAAAAAAACAATAGATTGATGAAAATGATTATTAAAAAAAAAACAAAACAACTCTACAAAAAATACTGTACCAGTACTTTAACTGTTTATTTTTTAAGAAAACAAGACTCATGCCAAAATTCGAAGTCACCACATTGTTTTTGGTACAATAATGAAATTATACAATTTTAGTAACGAGGTCGCAAACATCGTTAAAACAAATTCAAATCATTTGGCAGTAAGTATTGAGTTTCGTCATTAAATTGATGTAAACAATATTTTCCTATTGACCTAATTCGAAGAATTTCGTTTTAAATTCGTTGTCCAGTGTGAAGCTATAATATAGAATGATTTTTTTTAACAATGTTTTAAAAATTAGTAATGTTTTTTTTTTCTATTTTAGTATCACTGATTGAGCATTATTGCCATAATTATTATTATGACAAATTTATATCCGACACTGTTTGGATTTTGAGTGGCACATTTTTTTTATTGTTAAATTTATTGTATTGATCCAGCAATTGAAATGTGTAAATAAGTCTTTGCTGACTTTTGTAATGTGGAATTTTGAAAAAAAAATACACTAAAAAACACGTGCAAAGCAATATTTTTGGACCAATTTCTGTTTTTCACAAAGACGGAATCCGATAGGCTTGACTTTGTATTATATTGCATCTGATATCCTATCATTATAATATTTGAATCAAATACCTCCCGAACATTATTTTTAGCTTTTAGTGGACTGCTAGTATTATATTGTAATAATTTACGTAAAAAGCTTTAGAAATTGATTTCGTAGATACGACGTACCTAACTTGATTACGACGTTGTTTATAATTATATTAAGTACTCAGTTCATATACTTGACTGTGTATCGTTTATCCATAAAAAAATCCAATACAAACTTATTTATAATCCACCGGCCAGTTAGCTCGTTACAGGGTACATGCACCAGTTGTCATGTAACGCCAGATTGGCACCGAGGCGGCGGCATTTGTCACACGTCAAACTTGATGTACGAGCCGAATAAAATATAGGCGGTGGGTGTGACGGAAAAGGTGACGTCATTCGTCAATGGACTGTCACTTTTTGTGGCCGCTACCCTAGTTGTTCCATTTTCAAAATTGTTTTTTGAACAGTTTACTTTTTTCCGTTTTGTTTCCGTGCAATTTTTCAGCTATTGGTTGATTGTAGACTTCTTAATTTGAAAATTGGCATGTTGGCAGTGTGTCAACGTCAAACTGTCAACTTGAATTTTGAATTTGGAATGTCTAAATTAGATGCTGTGTGTTTATATAAAGAGAAAAGTTAGTGTTTGATTATGGAATCAGTGTAACAGCCAATCAACCAATCGCATTTACATAATACAAATCAAACCTAACCAATGGTTCGATAACCAATGTGTCGATTTATCTTTAAATTAATTAAAGTGACTAATTCAAATTAGTCGTAAGTATCTAAAGTATGAATTTAATCGGAATTTAATTCAGTAATCCAAAACACTATTATGCCAAGTGCTTTTTAAAATGACTAAACTATTTTGGTCCTTCTAGCCGCGATATCCGAATCGATAGTAAAAAGTATTTGTAATATTCTTTCACACACTGTACAAAGGACCATTGAATTGGCAATTCGTTTTCTCGAGTTCGTATACAAGGCACGCACTGATGAAATCATACAATGTGCGTATTCCATAATTAATTATTTAGTGATCTTCAAACGGTGAATGAAAAAAGAAACATTTTGAGGAAACTTGCACCCTAGAGAGATTTTCTCATGAATGTATGATATCTGCCTACCTGCATTAGATCAGCGTGGTGGTGATGGGGGATACCCATGTTCAGCAGTGAGACGGACCCTGTCTGCCCGTATTTAGCCGTAAGTCAGAAAAGGCGGTTTCGAGAAAACACCGCGCAAAGATTCACAATTTTCAAGTTTGTGATAAAACTATACACCCGATTTTTATGTTTTATATATCAAAAGAAACGGAAAATTGTGTCTTTTACAAAAGAATAACATGGACCTTTTACTGTCCCACGGCTTGGCAGGTAATGATTAAAGTAAATATCAAAGCGCAAAAATTTAATTCTCGCTCTGCGTTTTTACTAACCCTTTCTTGCTGCATAGGGTATAAATTAACCCCAGTCTTAATAAAACGTTAATCCTACAAGTTTAATCACGGTGATAAAAAAATTACAGAAATATATTTCCAAGCTCACTTTAAGCGTTCTGTCGTCATAATGGCCGCATAAAAAAATATTGTTGCTCATTAATAATTAGGGGAACAACAATTTATTACGTAATTGCAGATATAAATTAGACTTGTTTCTCAAGGATGGCTGTTTACTCTTTCTTCTGTTGGTGTTCTTATATTTTTAGGTATATCAAGGGAAAGTTACTCCTAATTTGTCTCGGAGGCTGGGCAGTGGGCACAATATCGGCAAATTATTAGGCTAAACACATAAACAGTTTAATTAATTATTTGAGTTGCTATTATTATTGTTTATTTATTGAATTGATTCTATACTTTAATATTGATTGATTATTAACATAGTTGTAAGTATTCGTTTTACTTGGAAGATCTATAGATAACTTGGTCCGAACTAAAAATATTATTATTAATATAAAGTAAATACCTTCACACTTGCTCAGAAAAGGTACCTCAGTAGAAAAATTTAATATTTGGAGTTAGTTTTACCACCTCCAATTAAGTTTTCGTTGAATTACTTGGTTAGAGGTACCAAGTAATTCATAATAAAAATTTTGTTTCATTTTCAATTTATCCGGTTGCTATTGGTCTATCAATGGTGAAAAAAAACCTTTAAACTCTTACTTAAAAGTTGTGAAATCAGCAATTTTTTTACATACTAGATAGGTAGATGTTTAAATTAACACTTAGATCACATCTTGCTTAGCTAATTATTCTTTAATGTAACATGAAATAAACAAATTCAATTACACGTCACCACATGAAGAGAGCACAAGAAATGACAAACTTCCACAGCACTAAAATGTAACTACAAAGTTACTGCTAAAGTATTCGCTGCAAGGGTTAAATTTTATTACATTGCCCTAACTGTAACTTTATTCCCGTGTTAGTTAAACTTAATCTAATCCCTGCATTTGAGGGTTGAACGTGTGTGTTTTGTTTATCGATTCGTGGTAGATTAAGATACTGAAAAAAATCTAGTTCAAAATAGTTGAATGTTTGTTACAAAACTATTTTGGTCCTTTTAGCCGAAGTATAAGAATCGATACCCTTGTGATGACAATTGACGCCATTGAGCGTAGCTCTTGAGTTTGAATCCAAGGAAATATTTGACTTTTCGCAATCATGTGCGTATAATATGTAATTATGACTCACTGACAACGGTGAAGGAAAACATCGTGAAGAAACCTGCATGCCTGAGAGATTTCCTCGAGGGCGGCAAACCCACACTAGACTAGTGTAAATCGGGGTCTAGGAATTGGACGATTAATGGATTGATGTTGATGATGACGCATCATCTTATAATTTCCCCTTTAAGTGATCATTGTTTACTACTGAACTTACACAAAATAGAGTTAATCTTAACACCAGTTTACATAGCACAGTTAATCAGCCCGTTTACTTAATGAAAAAGAAATATCTAAAACAACTCTATTAAAACGTTATGGAAGCACGCTTCAATTACACTTCCAGTATTCCATACGGGAATGTAAATAAGTTGAAATATCGACCTAATACTCGTAGAAATAAGGTATTGTATTGTATATATGGTTATCCGTAAAAAGAGGCAAGTAATGAGTCACTTTAGTTTCAAATTGACTCCGGTGGGGAATGGAGGAAATTTTTGATTGCATTTTTTTATTAATGCGTTATATTTTCATGCATGAATTAGCTGCTGCTGTATTAATTACTGATCTCATACTTAATAATAATAATAATTATTATTATTAATAAGCCGATGCCGGTGGGCTACTATTTTTTATATTTTTAAATGTTATTATATTTTCTGTTTTTTATAAAAATATTTAAAAATACAAATAATGTGTATGAAAATAAATAAAGAGAATAATAATAATACGTTAATTTGAGGATTTTTTACAAAGAGAGCTTACATAATAATAATACATACGTATAATTATAGTTGTAATCCTTAGTATTAATAAAAGTTTATGTAAGTAGGTACAGCATCGTTTTGTGTGTGTGTGCGCGTGTGTGTGTGTATGTGTATGTGTGTGTGTTCGAGTGTGTGAGATTGTGTGCGTGTACGTGTGCACGCAAGTGTGTAGTTCAATGTGTGTGTGCGCTTGTTTTAGGTGAGGGTGATGATTTGGTAACCCATGTCTAACAGCCAGTTAGTAACAAGTTTTTTACAAACCTATCTGGACTTGCAAAGAATGTTGGGTTTTTTATTGATTTTAGAGTATAAGTCCTTCAGAACTTCATGTACATTTACCACGTGTGGGGTTAGAATATAATTCCTCCTAAATCTCGTAAGAGGCGAGAAAAGACTGGCTGGCGATCAACCTTACGTCGGAGTCTGTCGTGAAGGACTGTATTTCTGAACTTCGAAGTTCAAAATATCGATGTACGGTATTCATAAAGTTCATAAGTGCGAATTACGTGAGTTAGAAAGTACGTTATTTATTTATTTCGGGAAAAACAAACAGTTACACACTTATATTGCTTAAAAAAAATTAAATATTATAAACATTAACTTATGTGAAACCCACAGAGTTTTCCACGTATTTTACATAAATGATTATTATATTCTAAAAAAAAGATAGTTATGCCGAATTAGTGAATATCGAAAGTTCATAATCTCGATGTACGGAACATCGAAAGCTTACTTATTCCAAATAACCTTATTGCGAATGTTCACAAGCATCTTTGTGTGTATTCTAACGTTTGCGCGTAAGAGCCATTCTTCCTTTCAATTGCGTTGCAGTAGGGTTTTTAAAGATCGGCAACGCATCAGCAACTCCTATGATGCTGCAGGTGTATATGGCGATGATACTTACCATCATATGGTTCGTCTGCTTGTTTTCATAAAAACACATAAACAAAATCTCTAGATTTCTGTCAAGTAACTTAGAGAAGTGGTTTAACTTTTTATAAATTACAGCCTATTATGTTACTCGATAAAAATGTAGCTTTCTAATTGTGAAAGAATTTTTCATATCGGCCCAGAAGTTTCGGAGCCTATTCTTGATCAAATCTTTCCTCTTTATAATATTATTACAGATGTAAATTATTAAGCACCATTATGGCAAATATTATGGTGTCTACAACTATTCACAACTGCATAATTTATTCTTAACACATAAAACATTAATTGAATTTTTCAACACCCCCACATTTATTTAAACAAACACGTTGCACTCAAACAAAACACGTGTAGGTACTAATTTGAAATTCAGTCATTCCATTAACCAGCATATTTACAAAGAGCAAGAGAAACAATAAAGGACCACTTAGAGACGGACCGCGCGGACCCACGTTCAACTTGTCGATTTAAAGGGTTCCGAATTATTCCGCAATCTACATAAGACAAAACAAAGGCAGGTTGTGATAACGGAAAACGCCTATTTCCTATTAGACGAAGGGACTCGGCCGCAAAATTTTGGAACGGACCAATTTGCATGTTAACTCTGGCCTCGACAATGCGATAATTGAATGCTCAGGGTACTCGGGTTTTCAATGTAATCTGTTCTCGTGTGACGATCCTTCGTCTGTTTTTAATTTAATCAAGTACCTATACAGGCTGCAAGGTCGAGGGCTCGTGGCTAAGTTATAACTACGCTGATCAGCCGATCTGCAAGATAGGTGACCTTTCTTAACACATCGAGATCCCTCCGTGCGTCGGAGAATACGTAAAGGTGCCGGTTGTCATACGAACACCTATGACAATCATCAGAAGCCCAAAAAGCCTGACAACCAGTGTATCCTTAGAATTATTGCCCAGAAATTGGGTTGCGGAGGTCTGATGGCAGTCGCTTCGTGTTCAATACTGATATTCAGCCGCATCTGGTTAGACTAGAAGACCCCAACATGGGCAACAAGTTTGGGAAAAGGCTAGAACGAAGAAGACGAAGAGATTTATACAGGCTATGTGTGTGACCGGTACCCGGTGCCTTGGGCAATAG
The DNA here is from genome assembly GCA_946251955.1 of Acronicta psi. Taxonomy (NCBI): domain Eukaryota; kingdom Metazoa; phylum Arthropoda; class Insecta; order Lepidoptera; family Noctuidae; genus Acronicta; species Acronicta psi. The sequence continues at coordinate 14,998,179 of OX276470.1, read as the reverse complement.
GAGCAACGGAGTTGGACGGAACAGCTATAAGCAGTGAGTTGGTTAAGTTCGTATCCGTAAACGGCTAAAAGTCACCGACATTGCGCGAAGAATAAGCATGCTGAAGTAGAAGTACGTCGTCCATGTCTGCAGACAGACAGACGGTACATGGAGCAGATCAGTGTTAGAGTGGAGACCGCGTTTGGGCAAGCGCAGTGTGGGACACGATCGACCGACGATTTGAAGAAGGTGGATGGCAGTGGATGGATGCGAACTGCCCAAGACCGGGATGGTTGATGCTCTTTAGGGGAGGCCTACGTTCAGCTGTGGTAGGGAACATGAACTAAAACTACTTTTTACGGATTTTATCGCTGACCCTTTACAGCGTCCATGGTCACGGGTGACTCTATACGATGGACGCTGTAAGGGGTCCGAAACGTCGGGATTAAAATAATATCAATATAACGCGATAAAATCCATAAAAAATAGTTTTATTTCAATGTCTCGTATTCGCGTAAGTGTCAGAAATCAGTATGCTGATGTTTATTCAAATGGAAAACGAGCGTAATGATTTAATCATAGAACTGTGTCACAACAAAACAAAGCGTTACAAACATTTCATATAATCTAACATAATCAAAATGAAAACACGCAAACTCAAAATATACTTCTCCAAGTTTGGACGTGTCGAGGAATGTTCACAAGCTGCGCACTGATTTATTGGCGCTCGCAGACATTGCGCGGGACGCCCGAGGGGTGTAGCATGGAATTCATTATAGAAAAGAATTCTGGACTACTGTAGGTGGGTACCCAAACCCTGCCTGAGACTATGTTCAAAACTGTAATTGGAAAGTTCGTCATATTGGTAGAATGACTTGTCTTCAGTCTGAAGAAAGTGAAAGAAAAAAAGACTTTTTTTCTTTCTGACAGGCAGAGATGCGCGATGCGAACACTACGCTGAGAGGTTCATAATTCGATTCCCAGGTAGAGCAAAGCTATCGGGATTTTTGATAAAATTTTCAGTAACAACTCAGAGCTTGGATTAGTTTGGATTTATGCCCGGTTAATGGAAACACACTTGCCCACTATGGGGATCACATGGGATATAACATACTTCTCTCATTCACGCTTTTTTTGAAGAGCCCCATGCTGTAGTTCCTTAGAAAACCAATTCAATTTCCATTTGTTATATACTTACTTTTGTATGAACTGCGGATTGAAAATAAAGTGATTTGATTTGATTAGCACGCGCCAAAGTGCGGCTTGTATTTGACGTTAAGGAGGGGCGGAAAGTAGCTATTCTGTTCGTGGTATTAGTATTTACGGTAAACTAGCTTTTCGCCAGCGTGGTAAAATTCTTCCCTCGTTTTTCCAATGCTACTAAGCTCCTTTTAGTCGTAGGGTGATGGTATATAGCATATAGCCTTCCCCGATTAATGGGCTATCTACTACTGAAAGAATTTTTCAAAACGGTCCAGTAGTTGCGGAGCCTATTCAATACAAACAAACAAACAAACAATCAAATCTTTCCTCTTTATAATATTAGTATACTATAGATCAGATATATGGGATAGAGGTGTGAAATTCTCGCACGTACCTGCTCTATGCTACTTAGAGTATAAAAGTTGGTTTGGAGGGGTCGATGCGCATAACTTTCTCTTGAAGACAAACTACCCGTGTTTAAGGGGATGCTGCTATTGAACTACAGGAAATTTGATTCCATTTTTCTTTTTAGACAAGTTTTTCAATAATAAACACAAAAAAAAAAATATGGCCAAAAGTAGTTACAAACTGGGCTTATATTATAATCAATAAGTACCTAATCTAGTGTAATCTTAAGAAAAATAAGCGGTTTTTCAAGCTGCAACAATAAAATGTAACTAATAATTATCACAGAATAAAGTATTTTCCTCTTTGAATGGTAGCAATTTGTTATTAGAAAATGTTGGTTTATAATATTGTAAAATTCCTTCCATTGCCTCTTCACACAAAATTGACGATACCATGTTGAGTTTAGGGATATTTTTCTTATCTATCTATACTAATCTTATAAAGAGCAAAGATTTGATTGTTTGTTTGTATTGAATAGGCTCCGAAACTACTGGACCGATTTGATGAACTGAAAAATTATTTAAGTGTTAGATAGCTCATTTATCGGGGAAGGCTATAGGCTATATAGCATCACGCCAGGATTAATAGGGGCGGAGTAGCAATGAAAAATGTGCGAAGTCGTGTGCCGTCAACCGGGTCATTTAAAGAAAAAGCAGTGAAGTTTATGATAAAAAAACTTCTATTAGGTATATAAATACGAAACGTTGTACATAAACAGGTTTGTCACATTATTTCTTCAATATATTCTACGAATTTATTGTGGTTTTATACACAAATAAAAAAAACACGTTTAATAATTAACAATGTCAATAAAAAACAAGCGATCTGCAAGTTTCTTGATCTCTATTCAGTGCTACTTTTTCTGTGTCCATTCATGTCTGATACCCCGGTATTTCGAAGCAACTCTTTTTACTACGCTTCGAGCATGCATGCCTATTTACCTGGTCCTAGGGGGCTAGACAAGTGGCATTTTGACATTCGAATCGACTAACAAAATGTATGTAAGTAAATGACACAAGCTTTCGACAAATCGGGCTGTCACTAATGTCATTTCCATACATTTTGTTTGTCGATTCAAATGTCAAAATGCAACTTGTCTAGCCCCCCTGGTCCCTACTAAAGAACTTTGATTTTCAATTCGGGACAATTTGCATATGCGTAGGACACTGGGACCCCGTGGTTCAAACCGGGACATGTCCCGGCGTACCGGGACGTATGGCAACCCTATACTAGGTAGGTACACTACGTACTGATAACAGGTAATTCCAAGAACTTAAGAGCTTACCCTTAAGCGAAGAATTTTAGAGCTTCTAAACTATGCTTTGATATGGGGCTGTAGGATGATTAATTTCCTAACACATAAGCCGTCAACAAATCGCCCACTTGTAATATTAATTGAATTTCTCCAAGATTCTGCAAGCTTCTCCACAATCGTATGAATTCCATTGTATTCTAGAAACATAGATTCGTAATTAGTTCGGTAGTTTTTGGAACAGTCCATTATTTTTCTAGATTTCTTCTGTTGAAATTGGTTTCGCGTGAGTAGTTTTTACTAAGTCCATTTTGTGATTGTTGATGAATTTGTTTCAGTCGATGTTGTTTATATGAAGTATACAAATTGATTGAGTATTTTTATTACAAGTAATGGCAGAGGAAAAACATAATGTTGGTATTTAGTCGATTTTATATTACAAAAAATATTTATCGATTATTTTCTTTTTAAATTTTAAATTATATTATATAATTAAATTTTAATAGCAACACTGTCACTAAGTTATTATAAAAGCCCGTGTCATTATTTTATTCTATCCATTCCGTTTCCCCAGTTAGGTACGGGTGTAGTATACAACGATATCTCCCGTCTTCACCCGCTCAGTAATCGGCGGAGTCAACGCTCGCTCTCGTAGTCCCAGGGGTGCGCTACATCACTACAAACCCCGCTGTCTGCCTCTTATTAGCATCCAAATGAATTGTATTTCATTTTAATATAATCTAAGTAATATATTTATTATTCAGCCGCAAAATTCAGCTGCATCTGGTTAGACTGGAAGCCGATCCCAATATGGTTGGGAAAAGGCTAGAAAGAAGAAGATTATGTTAATATTAGCATTGCGGGGCAAGTTCGCCCCCTATTACATTGGGCCTAATCATACCACCAAACTGTGGCTGTACATTGGTATACCACTGCCTAACCTTCCGCAGAATACAGACGTAATAGTTGGTTATATTATATTAAAGAGTAAACCGGTTTGATCGATGTAGATACGCAAAGTAATCAATCAGTAAAGTAGGAATTCTTTAATAGGATTAAATAAAAAGCAAAACTGTACAACAAGACCAAATTATTTTAAAATTGTTCTTTTTTTTTATCCCAAATCTAATTTATTATCAACTCGCAAATCTGGCCTAATCTAAAAAAATACGAACCTACGCAACGAAACTGGAATCCGGAAAATTATTGGTAAAAATAATAAGTTCATTTCTTACACCTGTTAATTTGGCAGAAGGTAAGAACTTTGGCAAATAAAATGAATGTTTGCCGATAAAGATAAGACGAAACTACTTTGTTTTATAACCTTTATTTAAAATGAAATGTATGGCTTCTATAAAAGATTGCACTATATCTCTTAAACTTATTAGCTTGTAGGTTTTCTCGGTGTACAGAAGTGGTGAAAATTATATATACATATTTATTTATTTTGACAAGGCACTTCAACGACATTCACTAAATACAGTTTATTTATATAAAATACAGTTTTTACAGGGTGAATTTGTCACTTATGGAAGTGCACAGCACTGGCATACATTTCACTAGACTGACACTGTGCACCTGTATCAAGAAGCAAGAAACGGAACACCGGTGATCTTTACTTATTTAGGGTGTAAAGGCTAAAAATTATAAGAGATAAATAATAATAATAATGAAATGGAATAGAACTAATTAAAAGGAAGACGTTGGGGAAGCAACTGGAGACATGCTAGTAAATGCAACTCCTGATGCAATATTGCGCAACTTGTGTAAGTTTATTCTGGGGATCCACATAAATAGGTCGGGAGCCTCCTACGGAATTGCTGCCAATGCTAATTCCTGTACAATACAATCCTCTGCGAGTTGAATATAACAACGCCTTTAGTGTAGGGTAGCCCCAACACGGTGGTACTTACTCCTTCTTTTATTAAATGGGGAAATGCTCAGTAAGCACGCCGTCTCGCTCGGGATTGCAGGACGATTATGTCTTGCTCTCCAGCCAGGTGGCGAGCATCCCGACTAAAACCATCACCACTACCTCCTTCCGCTTAGTGGTGGGATCACGGGAATCGCTCTCGTATGCTCTGCGACCCCACCGCGGGCTGACGACCTCGAGTCCACTGCCTAAGGCCCTCTTTGCAGCGGGACAGATGCCTGACCCTGCCGCCGACCACACTTCGGCCGCAGAGAGCAGGGAGAGCGGCGCATTGCAATATCGACACTTCTCTTCTTCGCCGTGGAAGGCAGTCTAATAATAAAGTTATTTAATTTGCTTTAATATCTAAATATAAGCTTACCCGTAGTTATTAATCTTTGAACTAAGATAAAGAGGCTCCAGATAATCTTTGACTAAATTAATATTAATATAGAAGATGGCAGTCACTGAGATATTGTGTATGACAGTGAAATATTAAAGGCTTAGGGATTCGGAAGTCATGTTATGGGCGAGAGTAATAAGGAATAACTTCTGTAATTCCTTTGGGCAAGACACAGATGGATTACCACTTTTTTTTTTCTTTCTAGAAATAGATAAACTATTGGAAATGGATAATGAGCAACAAGCCTTATGACGCGGAACTTTACAAAGATACAATTAACTGATAAAGTACAAACATATAAGGAACGATTATCCGTGGATCACATACATTTTTGCTTTGGGTGGGAATCAAACCCATAATACAAGGTCAAGGTGACCACAACAACTGCTAAACCTGTATGTAGTCTTGTAGTTAGCAGCCTGCTTTTATGCTATTTAAAAACTAATTCTTGAATATAGTTTCATAACTTGAGGGGCTCGTGGCCAATTTGTAACTACGCTGATCAACCGATCTGCATGGTTAAGCTACACTTGCCGCGGTCAGTCTGTGGATGTTCACCCATCCTTAACATATCGAGACCACTCCGTGCCTCAAAGAGCACGTAAAGCCGTCGGTCCCGGTTGTCATACGAACACCTATGACAATCGTTAATGGTGGTCAGAAACCTAAAAAGCCTGACAACCAGTCTTTCCTTCGAATATCGGTATTGCCCAGAAATTGGGTTGCGGAGGTCTGATGGCCGTCGCTTCGTGTAAAATACTGATATTCAGCCGCATCCTGGTTAGACTGGCAGCCGACTGATTTTAAGATTTAAAATTTTCTAACGCTCATAACTCAATTTGAAGTTTTTGTTAGTTAACACCTTTGTCCACTTAGCCCTTCAATTAACATTGATATCTTGACGACCAGCTAATTAGATCTCCCAAGTTCCTTTTATAAACCGTACAGAATCACAAACAGAGATCCAATAACACTGGTGCCAATGAACTTCGAGATACCATCGCCTTTAGAATATGCAAACAATGAGCACTTGAGAGACCCGTTCGATAAACTGAAATCTCGCCTGTTTTGAATACACTGCTGATTAAATGGCAACTCTTAAATGATGTGTATAATAAAACGGGCAATGGTATTAAAGTATGTTAAATGAATGAGCGAGATAATGATGCATTATTATAATAAGTAGTAGAGGTTGAAATTGTAAATCTCTACCAGTATTTTAAATGTGGAAGTAGCTCTGTCTGTCTAAACCACTAAATCAATTTTGATAAAATTTGTTAGAGAGATACCATTGAGCATGAAGAAGGACATAGTTTACCTTTTCACGCGAAAAAGGCTTGAGGGGGTTGAAATTGGGATCAAAGATTGTTATTGTTAAAACAATGAAACTTGGTATTTTGGCACAATTCCAAACAAATCCATCTATGCTTATTATATTTATCGGAGAGATGTGGATTTATCGGAAGATAAGATTCTGCATCGAACGTATGGAAAACGGAATCTATGAAACTGTAGAGTCTGTTTGGTTCAACGCGCTAATGTCAGGAACTGCAGATCCAATTTGAAAAATTATTTCCGTGTTAGATAGCCAATTTATCGAGGAAGGTTATAGGTTAAGAACCATCCCGCTACGATTTAAAGGAGCTGAGTATCACTAAAAAATATTTTAAAAACGGGGGAAAATTAAGAGCTTCCAAAGAGCTTTTGTTCTAAAATAATGCATTATTTGCGAAGGTGTTTTTTTATTAATCGTTATCCAAATAAATATTAATATTCATATAATATAAATATTCATATTCATATATTAATAGGAAATGAGGAAACTTCGTGAACCATCGTGAGGAAACCTGCATGCCTGTGAGATATTCTCTACGGCATGTGAAGTCTACCAACCCGCATTAGGCCAGCGTGGTGGACTATGGCCTAATCCCTCTCATACTGAGAGGAGACCCGTGCCCAGCAGTGGGACAATTAATGGGTTGATGATGATGATGATGATATATTAATAAATATTAATATTCATCAGGCAAAAGCTAGTTTTAAAATAATTGGACAATAATGTGAATTCACGTGTCGCAGTCAGTAAAGAAAATCACGCTGCTATATTTTTATTATTGTTAAAACATAATTGACATTTGACGACGTCTGTGGTCTAGTGGTTCGAGTACCGGACTGCTGATCACGAGGTCGTGGGTTCGATTCCCACAAAACACAAACATTTATGTGATGAACTTAGGTGTTTGTGTGTGTCTGGGTGTTTCTTATATATTATCAGTATGTATTTACAAAAAAAAACGTATATAAGTATTGTACCCATAATACAAGCTTTGCTTTGTTTGGGACTAGATGGTGTTGTGTAAAATGCCCCAGGATATATATTTTTTATTAATTAAAAGTTTGAGGGTGCTATAATTTCAACAATTGACCTACTTTTCAGTGTTACATTAGTACTTGCTAGTAATATTTCACGTTTTTACATACATGTGGTACGTGACTCGTATGGCAAGTACTTACTTGTAGAATTTTTCCTCAATATTACTAGCTTTCCGCCAGTGGCCTCGCCCGCGTGCTCTTATAAATTTATCCCCCATTTTTGCAACATTTTTCATTGCTACTCCGCTCATTTTAGTCATACCGTGATGGTATATAGGCTAGGTTAATCATGTCTCGTGACGCACTTAGCCCGATGACATTAATGACCATTGAGCCTATCGAGACGTGTCTGCCCGTGTGACGTCACTGACAGCTGCATTGGAAACCAGCCCGAGAATATTCTTAGGCATAAGGGCTGTAATTGTATGAACATAGTAGATACGTCCGTGCACTGGGGCGTTCCACACTGCGCTTGGTTAGACGCGGTCTCCACTCAAACTTAGGTTTTATAAAACGAAAGTGTGAAAACTACGAATGCTTGCACTTATTTTTTTTATCTAGCCTATATTGTTCCAATCCTGAGCAAAGGCCTCCCCCCATTTCTTCCACTTATCTCTTCCTGGACAATTGGACACAAATAGCCCAACCGAAAAATCAACGCTTTTTATTTTTTATTAGAACATGGGCCTGTTTCCTGTACGTACAAGATTTGGTAATTTTTTTAATTTGTCCTCCGGTTAGGCGCCCCTATCAGCCGAACAGATAGTGAAACAGGCAAAAAGGGTGTCTAGTATTTTTTGACAAAAGTTTTGACTGTAAATATTTAGAAAGAAAACCGCCTTTGAAAAAACACACCTAGGAACTAAAACGAAAAAAATAACAGGTAAATATTTACTTTATGATTTCTAACAAATTTGGAGCCGGTGCCAAACAGACAATCAACGAGTCATATTTAAATTAAATTAGTAGTTTGGCACCGCCTCAAATTTTTTGTTTTTTAGTTTTTTGTAGGCGGTTAGTTTTTTGTTTAAAATTAATTTAGTGGAAGTAGTTTGTTTTATTGGAATATAGATGTATTTTGTTTTGTACTTATTATAATTATATGGGGCGGCCAACAAAACCTACTGCACTAATAAGACAGCGAGGTTTCGGAGAAAACCAATTTATCATCTATGTATATACATATTTTTTTAATTTTCAACGATTTTATAAAAACCGCTCGACCGATTTCCATAAAATGTATATGGCACTCTATGGGTATACTTACTAAGAACTCTTTACTACGAAAGTAAACTACGAAATCGCGTAACATACATACAAAAAAATACATACAGTCGAATTGAGAACCTCCTTCTTTGTTGAAGTCGGTTAAAAAGGTAAATGAAGACCAACAAATGCTTGCTTTTTTGGTGTTGCAGAACGGTAAGTCAGGCACCGACCAAATTGATATGTAAAGGTTGTGTGGTAAAGAATGCCTCAAGACCGCCTTTGAACATTAAGAATAAATACCTAAATAAACTATAGGTCCAACTTGGAGATACATTCTATTTAATAAAAAGGTGAACCAATATATATATGTACTAGCTTTCCGCCAGCGGCTTCGCCCGCGTGGTCTTATAATTTTTTCCCCGTTTTTGCTACATTTTTCATTACTACTCCGCTCCTATTAGTCGTAGCGTGATGATATATAGCCTATGTTACTCGGGGATAATGTAGCTTTCCAAAGGTGAAAGAATTTTTGAAATCGGTCCAGTAGTTTCGGAGCCTATTCATTACAAACAAACAAACAAACAAATCTTTCCTCTTTATAATATTAGTATAGATATTGCGTAACAGATACAAACAAAAACATATATATCATCGAACTGAAATCGTCCTTGTTTTTGAAGTCGGGTAAAAAAACACTAAGTACAAGATACAGTACCTTTGTACAAAGTTAATATAGTACACAGGAAGGTACGTTGCACTGGCATGAATCTACAATAGGGGCGGAAAGTAGCTGGCTCGAGGTGAACGCAGCATCGGCGGCCGCACAAGAAACAAGCGACCAGCGGTTATCTATACATATAAAATGCTTTGTCCTGAATTACTCACTGACTGACTGACGGATCAACGCACAGCCTAAACCGCTGATCGTAGAGACCTGAAACTTGAAGGGGTGTCTTCTTTGTATGACGTAGGCATCCGAAAAGAAAGGATTTTCCGAAATTATATCCCTAAGGGGGTGAAAAAGCCTGTTGATTCTAGCATCCGAAGAATAAACTAAAAAATATTGTTACAAAGAAATACTGTGGCCGGGAGTATTTTTATTTCGTTGTAAAAAGATAATAGATAATAACCCAAGTAACTTACACCAGATCAAAGACCGAGCTTCATGTTCATAAAATATATAATGTATCAAATTTTTATTTTATTGTCATGCTTTTTTAACCTTTTAATCCCTACAGCATAGTAAAGATTGTTATATTTTATAAGTATTCAAACATTTTCACATATTTATCAAGTCTTTGGTTAGGTTCGGGGCGATGTGCAATGAAACTATTGTTCTGATAACAATAAAAATTATATAATAAACTTAAATCATTTACAAGAACACTTATTTAACTTTGGAAACGGATGCGCATCCGTTTCCATAATAATAATCTCCCTCTGCCGTGTTGTAAGACAGAGACGGCACCATGTCTGATTTGAAAAATTCTTTTAGTGTTTGATAGCCTGTTTAATGAGGAAGGCTTTATGCTATACATCATCACGCTGTAACCAATAGAAGCTGAGTATAAATGAAAAAAGGTTGCAAAAACAGGGGGAAATAGACAAAGATAAAGATTAAACCATAATAATATTATAAAATAATATGACAGATGGGGCCACAGGGGTTCGTGGCTAAGTTATCACTGATCTACCGATCTGCAAGATTAAGCTACCCTTGCCGTGGTCATTCTGTGGATGTTAACCATTCTCAACACTGTTATTTAGATCCCTCCAGGCGTCGGAAGGCACGTAAGCTTTATAGTCCGTGCGGAACTAGTTGGCCGCGCCTTAGGTATGTGAGCGGTGGGACGGAGGGGCGGGGGCGGTTGCTTTCATTCACGGTAACCCGCCGCCTCCCTCTCGTCCTCCCGTTGGCGCGGCCAACTAGTTCCGCGCGGACTATACGTACCTTGCGTGCTACATCTATGACAATCGTTGGTGGTAGTCAGAAGCTCCCCAAAAAGCCTGACAACCAGTCTATCATTAGAATATCGGTATTACCCAGATTTACTGATTACTGGCGTGATGGTATGTTGAAAGTTAAGAATAATAGAAGCTACGCGACATATCTTCCACTCTTTTAACTTGCAACAACCACCCAAGTAGCCTCCGGAGGCCAAGATAACCATTTAGCAGTTGCAACAAACCTGCCTATTACGCCTGTGGACTCGCCATTGTTTTCCAGCTAAAATAATAACCCGGCAAAAATTGCTCGCGTATGCCCCGAGCGCAAAAAGCGAAGACTTTATGAAACAAATTATGAATTACGAGAAGAAATCTCTTGAATTCAGAATTAATAAAAAACATTCTGGGTTTGTGCTTATTTCATTCACTATCAGGATGCTTAGACTCTAAGTATGTATGTATATCTAAATGCAAAACCATTTTTTTTATTTCACAGCCTAATTGTGAAAAACAGATCCGTGTTTTCGGTAAGATGGGCTCTCATATTTGTTCGCAAATTGGTTGGTTATTACTGACTAAATCAGTAAGGGTTTGAAGATAAGAAGCCACTACCTACCAGAGCTAACTAATTATCCAGATTGTGACCTATGTGCCAATGTAAAATTCACAACGCTTGTTTCAGCGTTATTTCGTGCATTCGCAATTTTACATTATCTCATAAACTGTACAGCCAAATGGTATGCCAAATGGTTTTTGTAGATATAGATGCTTTTATGTTTTGTATTGGTATCGCGGACTTTTTTGTAGAACTATTAGGGGCCTATATTTTTGCAGTACATTATTTTCACTTATGTACAACCGTATAGGCAGAGTACGCGAAGAATGCTGTTCTAAACTGCATATTATTCCAACAACTACAAATAAACCGTGATATCTCGGCTTAAAAATACAATAGGTATATAATTTATAGCTTATAGTACTCGGAGATAATGCAATTATTTTCAGAATCGCAACATTAATTTCAAATATTACCCCCCTATATATCCACTCAAAACCTCGAAAAATTACAAACTAACAAACTGAAAAATTTTACCATTTCACTATATTAGTATAGGTATTTCTAAACTCAGAATTTTTTCCTCTTTCGTTTGATATATGACTTGATAGGGTAGCAAAAAAATAAAAATAAAACGCTCTTTTTTTTGCATGTACCTAACATTCGTCGTATTGATTTTGTTTATGTAATATGTAGCCATTGTTACCGAGACCATAATAACGAATCGATTGACATTTCATTCATCAAAATCAGATGAGTACTTTAGGCGCTGTAGTGGAACATACGTAAATAGGAAGATACATAGACTCCCTAATATAAAACCCTTTCTTCGGCTTTTTGCCGTGTCGTCGGGTAAAAATGTTGAGTTACAATAAATAAATATCTTGGGACATTTTTACACAGCACCATCTAGTCCCAAACTAAGCAGAGCTTGTACTATGGGTACTAGACAATTGATATAATACTTATATACTTTTTTTTTGTAAATACATTCTTATAATATATAAGAAACACCCAGATAAACACAAACACCTAAGTTCATCACATAAAATGTTTGTGTCTTGTGGGAATCGAACCCACGACCTCGTGATCAGCAGTCCGGTAATCGAACCACTAGACCACAGACGTCGTCAGTAATTGTTTTAAACTTATTGTGGTTTTATTTGCTAACTAGAACCAGAATATGTTGTACCGATTACCTATTATGTGCCTATTATTTTAACCTAGGCCTTTTACTTGTAAAATGTAAAAGAAATCTGCTTATTAAATTAGCAAGTGTTGCATAAGTCACATTTCAATACGCTTCGGTATGTGTTTGTTTGTGTGCGTTTCTATCCTGGCAGCATTTGATGATGAATTCTCAAATGTTATAAACAAACAAAATGTTGTTATAAAAGCCAAGTTATCTTCAGATTCACTCATTCAGTTATTAACCAGTGTGCGTGAAAATTCACAAATGTAAGTACCTACAACTTTTTTAACATAACACCACCACGCCTGTATTCCCCTAAACTAAGGGTTTAAGAGAGGTGTATGCACTAGTACCAACATTTCGCCGGTATCTTTCGGTCCTATGGTAATAATATGGTCCAATTGTAATAAGGGCAGAGACTATTGCCATCAACAGGGCACAAATCCAGGGGGGCGATCGCGCTATTTGCAACGGTTGAGGTTTGGAAATGGTTAAAATTAGGTACCTAGATTGCATCTTGATGAGGAAGATTTTTAGGGTTCATATGAGTTATTTTCCTTTTGCAATACCTACGGTACTTACTTCCTACTATACCTACTAGAATAAACGAATGATTGTTGATCTTTTTGACCAAATCTGATGCGAACCATTTCCAAACCTCAACCGTTGCAAATAGCGCGATCGCCCTCCTGATCTGCTACCGGGAATTTTACAGAAAATCCCAACAACACTGCTCGACCCGGGATTCGAATCCCAGCCCTCTAGCGTAGCAGTCGCGCTTGAGGCCACTAGACCAACGAGGAACTTATACTTATTAAACCTCATAGTATACTGATTTCTGACACTTACGTGAATACTAGACATTGAAATAAAACTACTACTACTTTTTAGGGATTTTATCTCGTTATATTGATATCATTTTAATCCCGACGTTTCGGACCCCTTACAGCGTCCATGGTCATGGGTGACTAAGGTGGTAGGCGTCTTGACGTTTTAATTACTAACAGCTACCCTACATTTTTGTTAATTGTTGGCAATCCGATTCACGCAGAACGAGCTAACGGTATCCTTCAGTCTTGCAGTTTTAGGCTTGGATTTAGATTTAATTGAATCTATAATAGGGTTCCAAGCAGGTGGTTAGGACCCAGCCATCTTCTCTATTGAAATTTGGATGTTTTTTAATTTCAATGGCCTCACGAATCATCCTGGGTAGGAATCGGTTTTCTGTTGCGAGGACTTGTGGTTGATCAAATCTGATGTAATGCCGGGCCTTGTCAAGGGTGTGTTTACAAAATGCAGACTTTCCGGAACGGCAGTGTTTGACATCAGCGATGTGTTCTTTTACGCGGTTCCCTATGCTTCGTTTAGTTTGGCCTATGTAAGAGAGACCACAGTCACAACCAAGCTTGTATACTCCCGCATCTTGTAGAGGTATATGACACTTTATAGGTGGTAAAAACTGACTGATCTTCTTCAGCGACTTGAATTAAGTTTTAATTGAAGCACGCTTCAAGTTGTATTGTAGCTAATCTTGTCAGTGACTCCTCTCACATAAGGTAGTACGCGCTCGACTGTGGCACGTATCACGCGGTTTCTGTGACGAAGGCGCGGTATTCAGAGCTTGTTGTCGTGCAGTACTTGCTTGACACGTTGAAGCTCTGCAGCCAGGTGTTGCTCGTCACAGATCCCACCTGTTCTCTGAAACAATGATTTACCAACGGTAGATAACTGTGTTGGGTGGTGGTGTGATTCACCATTTGGGTATTTGTATGTATGGGTTTTCTTTCGACACACAGTGTGACTTAAGGTGTTATTATGATTACATATAACCAAATAATAACCAAAACATCTAAGAAAGCTAAAGAGTTATTTGCCTCCGACTCCATAGTAAATTGAATTTTAGAATTTAAGGATTTAAGATGAAAGGACGGAGAAATACTGTCACTTTGTTAGATGGAAGTATAGTGAAAGTATCGTCTACGTACCGCTTGTAGAACTTTGGTGTTGCAGGAGCAGATTGTAGGGCTATCTCCTCAAAATCTTCCATGAAGATATCAGCAATTATGGGGAGATACAGCAGAGCCCATTGCTACTCCGTCTACTTGCGTGTAGAATTGATTATTCCACAACAGATAGCCAGATGTTAAGCAATGTTTTATTAGTTCAGCATACTCGATAGGCATGTTGTTCTCTAATAATTTCTTAGATACAATTCTGATGCAGTTTTCCACAGGTGAGCATGTAAATAATGACTGAACATCAAAACTGACCATAGTTTCATCATCAGTGAGTTGTAGGTGTTTTATTTCACTGACAAAATGGTATGAGTCCTTCACATATGCTGCTGTGTTTCCTCTTAGTGGTGAGAGTGCCTAGACATTGTGCCAATCTGTAAGTTGGGGAGTCGATTTGGCTTACTATTGGTCGCAGCGGAGCATTAGGTTTGTGTATCTTAGGTAACCCATACAGTCTTGGTGGTTTTGCACAACTAGGAATTAGGTATTTTACATCGAGTTTTAATGTGTCGGAGTGCTTTTTTATCAAATCACTAGTTAATTGGATCGGTCTTCAGTAGTTTGTATGATAAAAGCTCTTGTATTTTGTTATTGTAATCTGACGTATCCATTACCACCGTGGCATTTCCTTTATCTGCACACTTAGGAATGATGTTGGTGTCTCTGCATCTCTTCAAGAACTTTAAGGATGTTGTAAGTCTTGCACGCTTAGTCTTGAGATCCTCCAACCGGCGTATTTTATTAGATCCGTAAAAAGTAGTTCTATTTAAAACCTCATAGTATTTATAAAAGACTGTCTTGCGTTAGTAGACCAGGGTCGATAATTTTAAAACCAAAAAAAAATAATAGTAGGATGAAACCCATTGGAAAAGGAAGAGAATATAACAAAAATATAAAAACATTACCAAAGTAATGTGTATTTTTTTACCCCATCAGAAAGTAGAGATTTCAACAAACAAAAAGCACACCGACATTTTTAAAAAAGCTGATTTTTTTACGGGAGAATTTTCGATTGAAAATGAAGGTGTTTTTCCAATATTAAGTCAATAAAAGGTAGAAAAATAAATATTTTAAATAAATAAAAAATACAGTTTGTTTGGGACATAAGAGGGTAAGTTTTCACCAAATTTCGTGAAAAAATATTTTCTTTTCGAGAAGATAAAAATCAAAAATCAAAAACTTGGTTATTTCAATTTCTACATACATTTTGAGGTTTTGTGAAAAATATGTAATTATAAAAGTTGTAGATCTTTTTATTACCTACAACTTTGTTATTTAACTTTTCTCCATAGGACTTGTACTTTTGCCGGAAATCGAAATAAACCAGATTTTACCCTTAAAAACTCACCCCCATCCACTTCCCGACCTCAGATCGCCCGTAAATTGTTTTCCTTTAATTTTTGTTCTCTTCCTTTTCCAATGGGTTTCATCCTACTATATTTTATTTTCACTTTTTAGTATTTTAAAAAGTTTCAGCCCTGGTCTAAGCAATGCAACGTGCATTGCTTTCTTAATTACCTACATAAAAAAAACATTTTAACCTCCTTTATCCCCTCTACTGCCCCTTAAAGACAACGAAAAATCATAAAATCGAGCTATTTTTAAAATATCATACATTAATTATCAAACATTTATTGTACTGTTATTGTAGCTCCAAATATCGATAATCTATACATATAAAATGCTTTGTCCTGAATGACTCACTGACTGACTGACTGACTGACTGACTGACTGACTGACGGATCAACGCACAGCCTAAACCGCTGATCGTAGAGACCTGAAACTTAGAGGGGGTGTTCTTTGTATGACGTAGGCATCCGATAAGAAAGGATTTTCCGAAATTCCACCCCTAAGGGCGTGAAAAAGGGGGGCAAAGTTTGTATGGGACAACGTGATTCCTTGGTCCAATCTACTTCAAATTTTGCATAAAAATTCTTTAACAGAATTGATGGAAGACGTGTTTCGTATTTTATTGAAATTCATCCCCCAACGGGGTTAAAAAGGGGTAGAAAGTAATTTTGCTTCGAAAATGATATCAATGCTCCTTAGTGTTTTTTATTTAAATTAGATTAAAATAAAAATTTTGACACATGAGACGTCAATTCCTCAGCAGTAAATAATGTCAAGTAGTGAAGGCTCTTTATTCAATAAACAAAGATTTAATAAATTCCAGTATAATAATACGTAGTGATATCTTTTTTTGAGTGCTCCTGGTGTAACAGGCAAGAGTTTTATTAAGTTTAACATCGGCCAAAGTCAGAAGCAATCGTGATATCCGACAGACTATACGAGTAGAGCTCAGAAGTAAAAGCGCGTGAAGCGATCTCATTTTGTGGATAGTTCTGAGACCCGTTGCTTAAAATAGGAAACGGTGGAACACATTAAAATTGAGAGTTGGCGCCCCAATTATGTTGCTGCGGAATATAAATCCACCAAAATTATGCAATGGCACCAGATTTCAAGTGAAAACATGCATCGCAATGTAATCGAGTCAACTATATTGACCAGTTGGTCTCGAGGAGAGTATGTATTTATTCATAGGATTCCACTAGCAACATCAAATTACCACTTAGAATTCAAGAGAGCGCAGTTCCCCATCAAAGTCTGCTTTACAATGACCATAAACAAAGCTGATGGTCAAACTCTTGGTAGCGGGAGTAGATTTGAGGGAAAGCTGCTTCTCCCGCGGGCAGAGTATGTGGCATTCTCCAGAGTAAGCGCACAGAGTAGCCTATTGATTCTAGGATCCGAAGAAAAAACAAAAAAATATTGTTACAAAGAAATACTGTGGCAGGTGTAGAATTTCTATTTCGCTGTAAAAAGATAATAGATGTAACTTACACCAGATCAAAGACCGAGCTTAATGTTCATAAAATATATAATGTTTTAACGTTTTATTTTCATGCTTTTTTAACCTTTAAATCCCTACAACATATTAAAGATTGGTATATTTTATAAGTATTCAAACTTAGCAGTGGTAGCCAAGGGGTATGACCACTGGACTGCCAAGTCAATGGTCTCGAGTTCGAATCCAAGGCACGCACCTCTGACTTTTCGAAATCATGTGCGTAATTATCACTCGCTTTAACGGTGAAGGAAAACATCGTGAGAAAACCTGCATGCCTGAGAGATTTTCTCGACGGCGTGTGAGTCTGCCAACCTGCATTAGGCTAGCGTGGTGGATTATAGCCTAATCCCTCTCATACTGAGAGGAGGGCCGTGCCCAGCAGTGGGACAGTATAAAGGTTGATTATTATTATTATATTCAAACATTTTCACATATTAATTTAAGTTTTATCAAAATTAATAACGAAAAAAAATTAATTATTTTTAAATTAAAAATCCTATTAGAACCATTTTCGACTTCTACGCGAACGAAGTTGCGGGCATAAGCTAGTTTTCTATAAAAAAGTTAAATTTACTGATAAATGCAAAGTTAATAATGGGTAGTTCTCGCGTTTTGTGCAAAACACGTATCAGTAAGAATAAAAGCAAAACTAAGTAAGCCTACGTAACCACATATTTTTTATATTGTAGGTATATTGCATATGTATTATATATCTGCCACTAGAAAAAAATTGTGGCAGGTACTTGGAAAAAAAGATAAAAATAAAATATATGCCCAAATATCACTACCATCACTGGTCAGAAATCGATTTTAGGTAGTTGGAAGCAAATAACACAAATAATTATTAGTGGATTACTGTGTATTATTGTTTTGGTGTGTATAAAGTAACTACTAAGCAATAAAAAATCGTTTACGATTGTTCTGTACATTTGCTGTGTCGAAATAAGTTTGTCCCAAAAAATCATCATTACCGTCTACTGAACTGGAAATAAAATAAATATCCTGTAGAGATGCGCTAGTATGTTCCCTGTCCCTTTCCCCTTTGCACGATCCTCGCCCAGTTGACCTATGAATAGAGAACAGGCGGACGTCTTGCGGTTTGTTGACAAAACACCGACGAAGACGAGATTATTAGGCGTGGTAAGTTTTTTTTCATTACCATTAATGGTATTTTGAGATAGAGATTAATTGTTTTTTTTGGGTGATGGCTGTTAACATGATAATCCTTTGAGTTTATGTAGTTTTTTATTTATTTATTTATTTATTTATTTGCCTACAATTGTTACACATTTTTATAGAAAGGTTACATGCACAATAGTTAAATATCTGTTGTGTACAATATCAATCGGCAAACACAGCATTCAAAAATAAGATACAATCAGATGACAAATTAATCTAAGTAATACAATTTTTACCTATGATATTACCTATTATAGGTAAAAACTGTACTAGTATACTTATACTATTCCATATTGATCCTGTGAACTTGGTTCCTATATTTATTAAGAGTGCAGCCAAAAATATTTAACTTACTGTCAAATCTATTAAAGAGCCTACACATTCTGGGAACTGGGGAGTTAAAGCCTAAAACTGTTTTCCGATGGGGTGGGTAAAATAACTTAATAGGTTTCCGTGGGTATTTTTGAGGAATATTAAAATTAATTCTAGCAACAAGTTGTGTACAGTCGACAATATTATTTAAAATCTTATAGAAGAACAAGAGGTCGAGGGAGTCCCTACGAGTTTCAAGCGTTTTGATATTGAAAAAATCTAAACGCTTAGCATAACTACGTACTCTTTTAGCAATGCCTTTCGAGTAGGCCAGATGATTTAAAAACCGCTTTTGAATTCGTTCTATTCTAAGAGTGTGTGTCGCATAGTGAGGACGCCAAACAACCGAGCAGTACTCTAACACACTGCGCACGAAGGAATTGAACAACAATATTTTAGTTTTGTGTTGGGAAAATGGTTTAGCGTTACGGATGATGAAACCAGTGGCTTTTGCAGCTTTTTTTACTATGGCGTCTACGTGGGGAATAAATGTAAGTTTTGATCTTAGTGCCTTATATTTTTCTGTTATTGAAGGAGCAAAAGTCCTAGAATATCATTACCATTCCTTTGATTACCATAATTTACCATCAGCTATTTGGAAAACAGTAATGATCATAAAATGATGGTAATGAAGATTTGTGTAACAATAGATTTTACTTGTTCTTAGCACAATTGTATTTGTTTTCCTAATGGCCCTTTAAGTAATTGTTATAGAGCCATTAAATATATGTGCTTGATTGCTTGTCATGTCTACAAGTTGTTCTCAAGGGTCATCACAAATCGTCTCGAGTGCAGGTTTGATGACTTCCAGCCTCTCGCCGGTTTCTGAAAAAGTTAGTTAGTTAGTTAGTTAGTACCATGGACCACACCCATACGCTTCGGTAGATTATACAGAAGGCCGAGGATTAAGTATAATCTGCCACTTTGCTTAGCGTTTGTGGACTATGAGAAAGCCTTCGATTCGATTGAAACTTGGGCGGTGCTACAATCTTTGCAATGCAATATTGACTATCGGTATATCGAAGCCTTAAAGTGTCTATACAAAAACACCACTATGTTGATCTTAGGTTGGGGGATATCATCTCCCCAAAACTATTTACCACTGCAATGGAAGATGCCTTCAAGCTACTGAAGTGGAAAGGATTCGGCATCAAAATCAATGGCCACGATATCGTCGGCAAATCTAAGATGGTCTTAGATTTAGTGATATGATCTTAGATTTGCCGACGATATCGTGGCCATGACAGAATTGCTGCAAGAGTTCAGCAAAATGCTGAACCTGCCTCTGTAATGGCATCATACGACATCGAACTACCTGTAAAGTTAATGGTGTCGGTTGTGAAGCATTCACAATAGATGTCGCTACGTCACCTTTAAGACGTAAATTAGAATGTGAAGGAAGATTTCGACTTTCGACCGAACGGAGCTTGCGGTAGCTTAGTGGTTAAAGCGTCTGGTGTATCGAACCAGAAGACGCAGGTTCGAATCCTGCCCGCCAGCCGATTTTTTCCTTCATTAAAATAACTTGTAATTTTAGCATGGAAAATGCTTAAAAAAATACAAAAAGATTATTTGTTTAAATTACGGGATTTATCACGACTTTGCCTCTTTTTGGCTTTCAAATTCATGATTCAAATTTTCATGTTTATCCTAAATGGATATTTTATTTTATAAAATGAGTGTTTTATTGATACCTGTATGTAATCTTCTTTTAGGAGGGCCATATTCGCCAAAACGTAGCGCGGGACGGCCTCCAAGGAGATGGACCAATGACCTGGTAAAGGGTCTCTGTGGAAGTCTATGGGGGAGGCTTTTGTTCAGCAGTGGACCTCGGTTGACTGATATGACGATATTCGAGTAATGCACTTCGTGCAGAGGGCGTTCTCAGGGACCTGAATTAGTCCTCAAGAGTATATCTTCCAAATCGCAGAGCACATCGGCCTCCTGAAATACATAGTTTATACATGGGCGAGCCTTATCTAGAAATATAGCATTTGTTTCAGGGCGACCGGGGTCCATTTCTGGTTGTCCACCTTTAACGTCTTAGAAACATGATTCTTAATCGCTTCGTGTTATCATGGTCACGCTCTCGTGTCATGTTAACGGCGAGTACGCATTTACACAACTGGTTAGGCCGAGTTGCACTAATGTATACCTACCCACACTTCACCGGTATGTTTAAGTTCGATGTAATAGGAGCGAGCCTTTTGCTATTATTAACCGGGCACAAATCTAAACTTATTCTCGAACTAGGAATCGCCCTGTGAACGAATTTTTTTTTAAATTTTATAATGTGCTTTTGTATATTTCAGGTTTACAGCTACGCTTTCGTTTTTCGTATTACATATATTAAGCCATTGTCAAACAAAAATAACTACATTATCTGGAATGAATTGGCCACACTGGCCAATGAGATATGTAGATTATGAACATAGCATGGATTTTTTTCTTGACAGAGTCGTGTGCATAACTCTTGATATACCCAAGTATCAAGGATTTTCAATGAGAATGAGAGTAATTACAATAGGATTCCTCATAGACAATCAACGTGTCCTCACTTCATACAATCCTTTCAGAGAACTATCACGCTTCGAAAACTTTACAAGAAAAATTGTGGTTTCTATAATGACACATAGAAAAAACAATGTCAACAGAGGCTTTTACACTGGAGAAATGTATAACATAACATGCGGCCGCCCAATAGCGTATTTCCCAGAAGAACTTCCTCAAGACCTGTGGCACGGCATGGATCGGAAGCACAGTCCTGTTCATGATTTAATGGTATTAAGACTTGACAGTAAAGTGGAAAATATCTCTAATTGGAAACCACACGAATATACGTTCGATAAAATATTTCCATCAACATTAGCGTATAACAGTTTTGCAAAAGTTGGCCCTGCTCTAACAGAACTAGCGAAGCCCGGCAACATTTTGCAAAAAAAATTTAAATTTGCTTCTGTAGGCTACAGAAATACAAGTCATATATATTATTATAGATCTTTAGACAAGTGTGAGTATGACGACGTTGATAATGTAATAGTGAATTGCGACGAATGGATTCCGCGAGCATGGGGGCATTTTATATGCATATTAAATAAAGACCACTTCCCTGCTTTGGGTTCCGGCGCTGCATTAATATCGGACAACAAGCTGTACGGAGTCGGTAGTTTTGCTTTATTTAAAAACAAGAAAAGCATTCTGGTCTTCACTGACGTGCGAAAGTATAACGAACTCATCATGAATACGTGCACCAAGTTCGATACACAGTAATCTAGCATTCCATCTATACTTAATAATATTAATATTAATGTTGCTCCGCATCGGTGTCACCGTGGCGAAGCTGTCGGCAGTCTCGAACATCACGGCCTGTCCTGTTGCAGGAGTGCAGGCCGCATAGCTTGCCACCGCCGGCGTACCAGCTGTTTTAGAAACTAATGGTTTGGTACGTGACGATGGTAAGAGACCAGATGATATGACGCTTTTGCCATAGAAAATAGGTAGGCCTCTGGTGTGGGATGCAACTTGTGTTGACACCCTTGCTCCATCCCATCTTCCAAGCTCAGTTGGTTGCACTGGTGCTGCTGCTGCGGAGACTCCCAAACGGCGCAATTATACTATCTTATCTAGTAATTATGTATTTGAGCCGTTTGGGGTGGAAAAACTCGGTACGTGGGGTCCGAGTGCTCGTCTCTAGACGTTGCCAGACGACAGTGATGCGGAGGAATTCTTCGATAAGGCCTTAGCAACAGTGAAATGCCTAAATTCTTGGATATTCAATTAAGCTTGTCTCAATAGCTGTTCATTTAATCGGTATAGAAAATCCTTATTTGGTGATAGATAGGATTCTATAATTTTTTTAACTTGAAAAAATTGTATTTCACCCAACCACTTAAAAAAAAAAATATCCGCAGACTAACTATTTTTGTCAAAATTTTTCAAATTCACTGCTAAACGGCTGAAGCTACTTACTTCGCTTTTACAAACAAAAATATTTAAATAATAGTCTATCCACGCGAGCGTGCCCTGCTCCTTTATCCGCGCGACGTCTTCGAGGGTGGATCGCGCGTCGGTGTTTGAGCAACTAACCTTTTCACAATCTCAAAAAAAACACATATGCGTCAATTGTAAAGGAAATTAAGGGTATCAAATACTAAGGTTCCTTAGGGAATTGGGATTACGAAAATTACATTATGTCTTTAATCCAATACGGCGGCGGACATAATATATTTAGAATTATGATAGGTATGGGTATTAAATTCGAGGTTTCTTGGGGTGCTGATTATGAAAATAACCTTTGTTTTTAAATTCAAGATGGCGGACAGTTTTTTTAATTTTTGTGATATGCCGTATTATATTATATTGTGTGATATTTCGTGATATTTTTATTTTTAAAACCAATATGGCGGTTATTTTTTTATAGTTTAGTTGTATGTTATGGGTATCAAATTCGAGGTTGTTTAGGGCGCTGATTACGAAAATGCCATTATTTTGTTAATTCAATACGGCGGTCTTTTTTATAATTTAGATATATGATGTGGGTATCAAATTCGAGGTTATTTCAATTGAATTTAATTCAATCGTTTATTGGTTTAGGTCAATTAGATGGTAAATACATAAGTTAGCCATACGAAAACATGGCATGGTTTCATCAGCGCCCTAAAGAATCTCAAAATTGATATCTGTATCATAAATATGTCCGCCTTCTTGAATTAAGGCCGGCTAGCCACTGAAGAGTGTTCCATTATCCATCTCCTGGCTCCATCCTAATAAGATAACTTACTTACATCATACACCGTGCACGTGTCGTGCGTGACTCAGTGATTCGTAAACATAATAGGCAGTATTCCAACTAATACCACTTATTCTCTCTGCGACTTTATTTTTTGAAATATTCAAAGCGGTATCTAACCAGTACGGGGTGTATACGCTAGATGGCGATTTTTTCAATTTAACTCCATTTCCTCTAGGTCATTCACGTGAGTTAAGGCCTTAACGTTTTTTTTTTGTGTAAGTGTATAAATTATATTATTTTATGTAAATGTAATTATGTTATTTAAGTATAAATGACCCATCAATTAGTATGCGTTGAATTGCACTTTAAAAAAATATATTATAAAGAGAATAGATTTTATTGTTTGTTTGAATTGGATAGGGTCCGAAACTACTGGACCGAATTGAAACATTATTTCGCTATCCCCGGGTGATATAATAAAAGAAAGTCGTGTTAGTTACACTATTATAACTCAAGAACGGCTGAACCGATTTAGATTTAGGAGATGGACACAGTATACTTGTTATCTTTTTTTTTACTTTGACATAAAGCGTTTTAAGTTGCCTGGCTGGCTTATTGTGCCGATATTATCATTAACAATGCCGCGACCAAAACGATCGAAACTTTCCCGACAAAGCCTACACATTGCGAAAGAAAGGACTGAAGAAAAACAAGACATTGACACACACGTGAAGAGCGCCGTGTTAGTATGGCTCGACTTCGTGCTTCTCAATCACAAGAGCAAAGTGAGGCAGCCCGTGAAACGGCTCGGTTGGCAATGCGAAATCATCGAGCAAACCTCAGAGACCAACAACTAAATAATTTTCGACGCACACGAAGAAATTTACCAATCATCATCAGCCCGATGCTGTCCACTGCTGGACCAGGGCCTCTTCATGTATCTTCCATTCGTACTTGGGCTACTCGTGACCATTTCTTTCCCGCTGCCTTTACTATGTCGTCGCACCGACGTCTACCGACATTTCTACGTCCGGTCCTGGGTTGCCAATTGAGTATCTTACGACTCCACCTCCCGTCCTCTCTACGACATACGTGACCCGCCCATCTCCACTTGAGAGTGGCATTTCTACGAGTAATGTCGGTTACTTTAGTTCGCCTTCAGATTTCCTCGTTGGTAACACGATCTCTAAAGGAAATACACCATTCACGCAAGTATAACTCTCTCCAGGGCAACTTGTAGTTGGTGTGCAGTTTGCTTGGTAGGAGTCCAGGTCTGTGCTGCATATATCATAGTCGCCAACGAGTTGTTTGCGAGTATTATGGCGCATTGAAGTTTACCGGAGACACCAGGATTGTTGTGTGTTATTAACAACGCCACCTGAGCCATTGCATTCATTGCTTCGTGGCGAAACACCCGAGTCACGATATCTTCTAACATACACTCAAACTCAACTCGCTTCCAAATGACCTCATTTGGGGCATATATTATTGAAAAACGAGGTTTTAATCGGACATTCAAGGTATTTAGTTTTTTACTCACACACAATACAGTAGAAAAACAACATACTATACTCTTATTCCTATCTATTATGTATGCTGATTCTAAAAAAAAGTGTTTTTAAATCAGTAATACTAACTTTGATTTGATTTCGTAGATACAAGGGCAGATTCAATTTTGTTTTAGATAAGGCCTACTATAACATTAATGAATATCTTAATGAGATAACCTAACCTAAATTAAAAATTTAGAAAACCCCTGACACGAAATGTAATTTTCCATTTTGTGGTGGCGGCCATCTTGGATTTGAAATTTATCATAGTGTATATAGTATTCTCCTAACTAAGCCCTTTCATTTGATACCCATATTGAGGGATTTGTGATAAAATATGTCATTCGCTATTTTGTGGCGGCGGCCATCTTGGACCGATTTTCATCAAACATAGCTAAGAACACTCCCGACTAATTCACCTTTCAAATAAAAAAATTAAAATCAAAATCGGTTCATCCGTTCGGGAGCTACGATGCTACAGACAGACACATACATACACACACACAGACACGTCAAACTTATAACACCCCGTCGTTTTTGCATCGGGGGTTAAAAATATAACTACGTATGACATTGTACTCATTTATTTAACAGTAATAATATCTAACGCACACGCAATTATATTAGGCAAAACATAGCGCACTAAGTAGGTATTACTAATATTAAGACCAATATTGTATCACCTATGTTACACAAATAAATATTATGATTATGATTATGATTATTATGATTTCCATGTACCTACTCCTATGATGAGATGTCCGAACGAGTCAGAGGAGAAGTCTATACCTCGTGTTGCGTTATGATTACATTTATGAAAACACTTCATATTTGTAACCCTCACGTGTAAAGAAACATCCGAGTCCATCTGAACGGTTTATTATATGTTAAGGGTCCGTCCTACAAATCGACCCATTTTGATACATTTTGATCATCGATTGCAAGGAACCGAATAGGGGAAAATAAAAACTGAGCCATGAATTGAAAAGAACAGTTCCTTTTATGTTAGAGAGCCAAAGTGGATTTTTTAAATTATTTCCATATTAGTGGTAAATCACGAATATTGACAACTCTTTTTCCGAAAAGTTGCGTTCGAGTGACGTTTGATCGTCGCTAGCCAAGAAACTATAAGTAATTATGAATGTAAAAAATATGTATTAAATACAGTACATACTCTTCTTTTAGAAAGCCAGGTTACTTTTTTCAAGTTTTATACAAAATATACCAGAAAAAAAATGATGAAATAATGTTATTTTTGGAAAACTTCCAGTCAAATATGTATTTTTTTCTATTGTTTAGAGGCACTTTTACGAAATTTAAAAAATAGTGTATTAAACTTAAGTTATCCTTTAAATAGAACGTAAATTTATATTTTCAAAAAAGTAATATTTTCACTGTGAAAATAATAGATACATTGAGCTATATTATCGAGCGCAAAAACTCGATCGCGCCAGTAACCATCGGGCCATCATTTATTTGTGATATTTATTATTGAAAAGATCAAAATTGTTTATACGATACTACGCCCAACCTCGAGCCGAAACATAGAACTCGATTGAATCAAATTTTGAAAAATTTAGTCAAATTTGTGCACGGCCTCTTAATTCCCATATATTTATGTGTTTCGGAACGTTTTATTAACGCTTCGTATATTTTGCAAGTGTCTTATCCGCATCCGTCTGCATTGGCGGAATAGGGTTAAGTCTGTCGGTCAGTGTATGTTTATATGAATAAAGTTATGGATATTTAAAGGAAGCCAATATTATCTCAAATTGCGAAGCAGTAAAATCTTTTATGGCTCATTAAAAGAGGCGAATGAATTATGTAGAATTTCTGATGTTACATAGGTAGTTAGGTACAGTGCTATGAGTTTTTTTGTATTTTGCATTAAAATGCAATCATGATAATGAGTCATGATAGTGTAATTTTACTGAACCTACTATTTCTACCGTTTATTATTTTTAAATGAAAGAAAATACTTATACGTTTTTTTTTTACAAAATATTTTCTTAATTTGTTTTTCTGAGCAAAAATATTTTTGAATCTTGTCAAATTTAATAATACTGATAGATTTCTGTAAATAGGTTTTTTGTATCAACGTAATTTTTCTTACCTTTACTGCGGTACTAATAGATTTGCTGACATCACATTAAAGACGCAAAAATGTGGAAGCAAAATTCTACATCATAGGCCATGGTCTCAGTATCTCAGTTACTAAAGCGACTGGTGTACTAAACCATAGGGATGCAGGTTCGCACCGTATTTTTCTTTCAATAAATAATCTACGGAAAATAGCAGGTTCAATAAAACTATTCATGACTCATTTGCCAACAAATATAGGTAATATTTTTATTTATTTAAGGATCCCTAAAAAAGGACATAGGTACGTAGGTACACAATTTGTCAAAATATATAAGGAAACAGTCAAGTCAGTGCACATGCCTTAAACACTAACCACACACACCAATTTCACATGCTTTAAAGAAATACCTAAACACATTTTTAACAATAACAATCTTTAGGATCTCTACTGAAAATGTAGGGAAAGGTTACAAAAACATATAATAATATAGCTAAAATATCGAAAGCAGTTAAATAAATGCCTTACCTACCTAAACCATACCATAATAATTTCATTATGTACAATTCCATCAAACAAACAATAAAGTACCTAAAGTAATCGGTAGTAAACTAAAAGTTAAACACGGTGCTACTAAAAAATTCATAGTATCATTCATATTTCAATATCACCTACTGCACAGTGAGCTAGAGTTCCACAGAATGGAAAAAGTATAATAGAAAATTACAGTTTGTCAAATGGAAACGCCTCGAGCCCAATAATTATAGTCAAATGTCTGTAATAGTGTGTCATAAGTTGGAATGGTATTAGGGTATGGCACCAGTATAAGTTTGTTTTTATAACCAAGTCTTAAACTGGATTGTTTTTAATAAAAGAAACTAGATATTAATTGAGTTGCTTGCTTACTTGTTTATGCTACATTATGTACGAGTGTATCGTTTATTCAAATTGATAATTGATATTCATTTTGTAGTCTTGGTCAAAACCGTTTTGTTAGTAGCTTCGCCTGCGTTTAATGATGAAAAAAAATGAAAAAAAGAAACTGCTAGGGTGATGATTTTCATCCGTGCGGAATATGATTTTTATTTTATTTACATACTCACAGATGACTGATCATGGCAAAAATAAATGTTCGCTAATTCCGCGCTCTCTTTCACTGTGGACCTACCCTGCCGGCTACGAAGTACACTTTGTGATTAAGTTGTCCTGTTTGACAGAGCACATGTACGATTGATGGCAGTTTTAATTTCAAATGATAGTCCATATTTATCATATTCCTGAGAAATGGACCGACAATATATTCTATATAGTCAGTGCAAGGAAAAGAAGGAATATTAAATAGTATATCTAACTTTTGCCTTAACGTTACGGTAAAAGGGAATATCAAACGAGAAAACACTCACTTGAGTGTTTTATAGTACAATAAAGTACGTTTATAAAAAAGTAAAAATAGAATAAATAAGTAATAAATACTGACACTAAATTATGAAGACACAGAAGACGTAATAATACCACCTTACAGGTAACCTAAACAATCACAAACGCGCGCACACACACACACACACACACACACACACACCCACACCCACACACACACACACACACACACACACACACACACACACACACACACACACACACACACACACACACACACACACACACCCACACCCACACACACCATACTTTAGTCCTGTCGTATAAATTGCACAGAGAAATGTAAAGAAAAAGAAAAAATATATATATATATATATGTATATATATATATATATATATATATAATGTAGTCACTATCTAAGACGGAAGGATGTCCCCCGCAACACAGGAATCTCCTAGTGCGGGAGCCATTATTCTATAGTAATTGTATCCATACCAAACAAAAAATCTGTACTAATAGTCATGTAAGGCAATGTATACAACCCTGTACCTTATTTCGTGCCAATAAATTATTATTATTATTATTATTATTATTATTATTATAGAATTATCCTGGTATTCGAATCGTATGTGACTATCTTTGCACCTAAGCTTTGCGCTATTATTAGATAGTATAACAGGACCATTCGCAACTCCGTTGCCAACAAAAACAATAGCATAATAAGAGATTGTCACTCCTCCGGTTCTTCCGAGAGCAACACTTTTACAGGTATTTCTGAAACTTGAAAAGTTCCTGTTCCTTTTGTTATAATTCGTGTAGTATTTGCAACAGTTTGGATGGTTTACCGGTCATTGCTGGCGAAACTTTAGCCGGATTCTTTTGTTCTAAACAGGAGATATCTTCAACAAATTGCTTGCTATTTGCATAGGAAATTTGTGTACAAGATAACTTTTGCTCAAATGTGGGGTTTTGGCGCTTCCACTTCTTTTTCTTCGTGTCGATGGTACGATAAAATTTTTTAAATTAGATTTCGTGTGCCCAAAATTTCGCCACTTCCACAGCATCGTCAGTGGCAGCGCAGAGGTCGCTTAGATTGCAGGTTGCGGGGCACATAGGACAGGATAGGAGGTGCACCATTGTTTGCGGCACAGTTCCACAACCACACCATGCAGCCGTTTCATCGAGATATCCCCACTTCACCAGGTTTGAATTACACCTCCCCACCTGGGTTCGGAGTTGGTTTAGTGACTTCCAAATGTGCCAAGGAAGATTACATCCTGGGGGGAGATGCTCGCTTGGTGGTAGGTAATGAGTCGGTGGGGGGGATATCTCCAGCCACAGTTTGCGGCGGGCCTTGGTCGGACAACCCGATAAGGCCTCCACTAACATTCACCTTAAATGCCCCTTTTGTCAATCGCCGTTCATCCATTTTCTTGACATTTCGAAATAATCTCAACATATTTTTTTTCAAAACGAGTAACTACATCGTCTTTTAAACCACCACGTGCCCTTATTACACTGTTTCTCAATCTATCATTACGATTCGAGATTATAAACTACACAAAGGTATACAAAAATCTCTTCCATGTCACTTAGACAATTTACAGAGTGTATCTCTATAAAAATATTTTTAACAATTTTAATTTCATTTTGCAATTGCTACCATTCCTTTTTTTGTTCGTATTCAAACATAAACCAACTGAAAAGAATTAATAGAAACATTAAAAACGGAATGAAAAACGCCAACGTTTTCTTTTTGTGATTCCGGTAATTGTCATTTAATTACCGACTGGGCGGAGGGGGGATAAAAAAATAAAGCTTAGAGCCTCTTAATGGCCCCCAATTTTCCGGTCTGTGGTCTCAAACCCCTTTTAGTCTGGGCCATTATTTTAGCGATTCGTTTGAAAAAAGTCTAAATAAAAATATTTATTTGTCTAACAAAATAATATTTGCGAGCACTGGGCTGAGCTAGGTTGAAAATTGTGTATTTTTTTGCTGATTCTGTTAATTGTTTGCGTACTTTACGCATTTTACCGATGTGTTTTTAGGTCCTAGGGGTGAGCCTATTGCCAATAATCCAAACTCTGAGGAAATTCATAGTGTGACTTCAAATTTTCTCTAAATGTTCTAAGAATGGCAGGCTTTTTTCTAGGCTCCAGTATGCTAACCATCTATGTCTCTATGGCAATCGTTAGTTGTAGTTAAAAGCCCTAAAAGCCTGACAGTCAGTTTATCCGCAACATATCCAGATATTGGGTTGTTATTATTACTTATTAGACAAAGGTCTGAAAGATGATTAATCTTATCTTATCTTATCTTACTAATATTATAAATGTGAAAGTTTGTGAGGATGGATGGATGGATGGATGTTTGTTACTCTTTCACGCGAAAACTACTGAACGGATCTGGTTGAAATTTGGCACAGAGATAGATTTTAGTCTGGAATAAACACATAGGCTACTTTTTATCCCGGTAAAATGTATGGTTCCCGTGGGATAGCGGGTGAAGCCGCTGGCGGAAAGCTAGTAATTATTATTTCTGTAAAGAGATATCCTGAAGAAACTGTTACAAGACATTTTTTTCACTTTTTTAATATAGATTGCGCTGGAATTTCTTAGCTGACGATCTTTGAGAAAAAAATGCCGAAACAAACCCAAGGAATCATGGCCTTTATATCTCAGACAGTGTTTGAACCCGTTTACTTTCGCTAAAGTTGATATCTTAAAAAATGTTGCTCCTTATAGTTGAGACTAAATTACTCAACCGCCGGTTTTAATTATACCTCTACCTAACTATCATATAAAACAATATGAGCTTTATAAAACTAAGCATAAAAATAAAGTATAGTCATTAAACTTAATATTGAGTTTCTCTTAAAATTAAAACATTTCAATATGGCTTGACGACGCCGACGCATTTATGGTTCACAAGCGGTTTGAATGGCATCATAAAATGCATACGATTATATATCGTATGCAGTATTTTTTAAAATTATTGTATTTTATGTTAAAACTTTCGCGTTATGGAGGTACTGGGATCACGTTAGGGTCACCAGTGTGGAGGGACAAGGTGTGTTGCCCCTCCAACCAAAGGGAGGATCCTCCGACCAGGCAGGTATTATGTCTGGTGGGCCACTGCCCGAAGTTGATGTCGGGCGGTTGTATATAATATGCAAGTTGCACGGTAAATTTCATTAGCGCGATTCAGGATTTGTCCGAACAAGTTCAAAAGTCAAAGTCAAAGTCAAATGTTTTATTTCAATTAGACCATAACAATAGGTACTTTCGAAAAGTCAAACTAGTTGCACGGTTACAAAAAGTGGATCTTATGGAGAAGAGCCGGCAAGAAACTCCATAGACACTCCTTTCAAAATATGTTGGTTACAATATTATTATTTTATTTACAATCTTGTTTTGGATAGCTACTGAGAATAGAATAGAGAGTTCATAATATGTAGCTCGATAGATTTCGCTACAGCGTAGATAGAAAATGCTTATAGCCAAGCGCTTCAAATCTATAGACTAGTGTGTTAGCGATTTGTCGTCGCTTTGCCACGGGTACTATTATTATAATCGAACCTATATTTTAATTTAGAACTCTAGCAATACATCGGTGAAAACTACATTCAATTCCATGCGGTACTATTTGCGTGATGCGGGTAGAAACATACACAGAAACAGATCAAAAATCTTGTTCTGTACGGGGATCGAACCCACAACCCGTGGTGCAGAAAGAAGCTGGTCGCACAACCAAGTTAAACGTGATGCAAATCAGCGTTGTGGTACCGTTTCGGGGTCTTCGCGACGGGCCTCGCCGGCGAGGACGGTAAATCGGATGGCAAAGAGCGAAGTGACGTTCCGGCAAGCCTTTTATACATTCGGACACAGTCATTATGAAAATAGGCGGGTAGTCATTATTGAACATTATTTTTATAAAATCCCTAACAATATTATTATTAGTGTTATCTCAAAATTTCGATCGTTCATTCGTGAAAAAATTGCTTTAGCACTTCTGTAAGTGTTTATATATCTTTACTCGTGACTGTCCCTACCTCCAAATAATTTGAGTTGGATAAGTGTTTCTTTCTTTCCATGATTGAGAAAAAAACTATATTTATTTATTTATTTAACTCTTTATTGTACACTTAAACTACACAATGAATATAAAAAGAAATACAATGAGTTACTTATGTACAATGGGCGGCCGCTTAAAGCGATTTCTTCCAGGCAACCAAAGTTATATATGAACCATGGAAAAAGATAACGGGCATCGTGTAGGTACAATCAGTGTACTAAAAAGGAACTGAAAAACTACAGTTAAACTCTTTATACTATAAACACATACATACATAATATATACATGAAATAAAAAAACTATACATTGTATCAAAATATTCTTGCATCTTTAGATAGAACGAACAAGGTTGACGCGCGTTGTATCTGCACTTTAACCCTGACGCTGCGACTGATGGGCTGAAATGGAGAAATATTTACAAAATAATAAGTTGGAAATGTAAATCAGTGAGCAGATGTTCGCGGCAGTTGGTGGGTTGATTTTAAGCTTTTTACTTAGAGCAAATTGTTTTTGTGTAATTATGAATCTGTCTAGCGGGGAAATTGATTTATTCCCTCGAAAAGAGTTGCAAAGTCTTTTCATTGTTTGGGAAGTTAACGATTTGGATGTATTGTGATGAAGGAAGGAGGGGCTTGTGGCTAAGTAATAACGACGCCGATTAATCCACTGTTACGCTCCAGGGCCTCGATTTTTTTTTATACCACTAAGGTGGCAAACAAGCATAGGACCCGCCGGATGGTAAGCGGTTACCATAGCCTATGGACGCTTGCAACACCAGGGGTATCACTCGCGCGTTGCCGACCCGAAAAACCTCTTAGAGGTTTATGGAGGATTCACTGCGCCGACAGTTTGAGGGAATATTTCTCTTACTGCCAGCGCAGCGCATCCTTAGAAGGAGCTCTGGCGACCTTACTCACTGCAGGAACACAACACACAATAAAGTGTGTTATTTCAAATCTGGAGCAGCCCATCTGTGGAAGTACCGCCAGCTTACAGAAAACAGCAGCCAAATAACACACTTTATTGTGTGTTGTGTTCCTGCAGTGAGTAAAGTCGCCAGAGCTCCTTCTAAGGATGCGCTGCGCTGGCAGTAAGAGGAATATTCCCTCAAACTGTCGGCACAGTGAATCCTCCATAAACCTCTAAGAGGTTTTTCGGGTCGGCAACGCGCGAGTGATACCCCTGGTGTAGCAAGCGTCCATAGGCTATGGTAACCGCTTACCATCAGGCGGGCTTTATGCTTGTTTGCCACCTTAGTGGTATAAAAAAAACATTCTGCTTATAACAATAGTCGCATTTCTCTGCATACGTAAATCTAAATACAAAAGTGTTCACCGTCTACACATTCCAAGTACGATATGTTTGAAACAATGTGGCTGCCTGTGTGACGTCACAGACATGTGCTTGAGCTAATGAGGGGGTAAGCAGACAAAGCAATGTAACACAAAACCCGACAACTGTTTACAAATGAGACACTTGGTAAAACGCATACAATATGTTTGTGTACATACTTTAGAAGTTTGACGAAAAATAAGGTATTTTTTTAAAGCGTAATGAAGTAACATTAGTTTTTCTAAGCACTGCTACGATAGAGGTCCCGGTTTCGATTCCCAGGGGGCTAGACAAGTTGCATTTTGACATTCGAATCGACAAACAAAATGTATGGAAATGACACAAGCTTTCGACAAATCGGACAAATCAAAAAAAATTTTTTTTTTTTTTTTTTAGGACGGATGTAGATTCTAGCTCAGGAGCTTTAGAATCTTAACCGGGCTTGGTGGCGAGGCACCTTTTGTGCCTCCAGCCATGGACACTTATAAACTAAGCAACCGCAGCTAAGGGCGTCCCCTAACGGGACTCGGACCTCGGCTTAGGGCGTTGCTGGGGGGACAGCTAGGGACAGCTGGATCTGGGTTGAAATTATTTAGGGACGAATTTAAAACTACTGGCTCGGCGCGGGCGGGCTCGAGCAAGGGACGGGGAGGGGTACCGTTTCGGGGACTTCGCGACGGGCCTCGCCGGCGAGGACGGTAAATCGGATGGCGTCGAGTCTGTTTGAGTGCTTCTTGTGCTACGGTAATCGGGTCGTCAGGGTAAGTGAGTGCGTACCTTGGGCGGCGCACTCTACTTATCAGAGAGGGTTTGTAGTCTACGCTACTGACTACTAGGCGGTTTGGGTGGAGGGGGGCCTGATCGAAATAACGCTTGGAGGCGCGTTTCATGTACTGCTTGATGGTAGGCAGTTTTAGGTCGAGGTGGAGGTCCCTATTGCGCACGAACCACGGGGCGCCCGTGGCTTTGCGCATAAAACGGTTTTGGAGGGTCTGCATCCTATGGATTGCGGGACTTTCAATGTGAGCGAATACGACGCTCGCATAGGTCATGATGGGGCGAATACACATCAAGTAAATTCTCACCTTGTAATTAAGGGAGAGTTTACTGCGCGCATTGAGTATGCCGTGCAGGCGGCCGAGAGCGAAAGCAGCGCGCGAGCGCACCGTCTTTATGTGCTCTCGGAACGAGAGTCAGTGATCGAGAATCACGCCCAGGTATTTGGCTTTCGGTTCCCAAGGGATCCGTTGGCCGAATAGGGAGATGGGTTGGACTTGAGTGGAAAGATTGGAACTCTTGTGGAAGAGAACCGCTGCACTCTTGGAGGGATTCACCTCAATTCTCCATTTCCTGAACCACTTTCCGAGGGCAGTGACCGAGGCTTGGAGGACTTTGGTGATATTTGTTAGGCTAATGCCGGAATAATAGATGGCCGTATCGTCAGCGAATAGGGCCAGCTGTGACTTTGAGCTCTTGGGAATATCGCTGGTGTACAGCGTGAAAAGGAGCGGAGAGAGCACGGAGCCCTGAGGGACCCCGGCTCGGATAGGATGAGGGGACGTTAGTGTACCACCCTCAATGCGATAGCGAAAGGTGCGGTTTGACAAGAAGTCTCGAATGATGAGCACGAGACGATCCGGTACATTGAAGGAATACAGCTTGTATATCAAGCCATTGTGCCAGACTTTGTCAAAGGCTTTCGCCACGTCGAAGAAAAGCATGCCAGTCGTCATACCGCGTTGGAAACCAGCGCTGATATGTTCGACTATGCGATGCACTTGGTGGATGCAAGAGTGTTTGGTTCGAAAGCCAAACTGCTCGTCAGGAATGAGATTGTGGGATTCGGCAAAGTCCTTTAGTCGGGCATAGATTAGACGCTCATAAATCTTCCCTAGGACATTAAGAAGACTTATGGGGCGATAACTGGACGGCTCAGTCCTGGGTTTGCCGGGCTTGGGGATACCGATGACGGTGGCTTCTTTCCACGATTGTGGGAAGATGTTATTTTTTAGAGCCGCATTGAAAATGGCGGTCATTAGAATAATGAGGTGGGCGGGGAAGAGCTTTACCACCTTGTTGGTGATGCCGTCCGATCCGGGGGCTTTCCTGGGTCGTAAATTCTTAATGATTTTCTGGACTTCGTCCACAGTGACAGGGGGGACGGAGTCGTCTGGGTCGGGGTCAGGGCGGGAGGAGGGGGCGGGACTTACTGGGGCCGTAAGATTATCGGGGGATAGAGAGAGGGTGACTCTACGTTCGACTTCGGCGTTCACCTCGTCTAGGTGGGCCTGGTCTACAGGTAGAGAACAAATCGGGCTGTCACTAATGTCATTTACATACATTTTGTTTGTCGATTCGAATGTCAAAATGCAACTTGTCTAGTCCCCCAGGTCGAGCATGGTTATTCTATGCAATTTTGCAGTAACAGATCGGCATTTAGATTTATGCCCGGTTAATGGCAATAGGCTTTGGCAATTCACCAAAATAGACTAAAATATTGATAATTGCCATTCGTGGAATACGTCAATTGCTATTCGGATCATTGCTATTCAAATAATTGCTATTTCTGGAATACATCGCACGGCTCTCCTCTTAGTATAATGGCTATTGTCTGCCACGGTGGCCAAATGCGGGTTGGCAGACTCCACATGCCGTTGAGAAAATTTCTCAAGTATGCAGGTTTCCTCACGATGTTTTTCTTGACCGTTAAAGCGAGTGATTATTATGCACATGATTTCGAAAAGTCAGACCTTTGACTTGGAAGTCCAATGTATATTGTGTACAAATTGAAGGACATCTCTGCCAAACCCTTTGAA
Source organism: Acronicta psi (assembly GCA_946251955.1). Taxonomy (NCBI): domain Eukaryota; kingdom Metazoa; phylum Arthropoda; class Insecta; order Lepidoptera; family Noctuidae; genus Acronicta; species Acronicta psi. Next base: position 14,961,369 of record OX276470.1, on the reverse strand, counting down.
GAATACAGGCGTGATTAAATAATAATAGAATAATGCTCTCCAAGGGACCTCTATGCGTTAGACCTATGTCCCCGCGTAAGCCTTCCAAAGGACCGGATGTCTTTCTTACAGGAGGCATGTCGTGAGATCCAAAAGGAGATACAAATAATAATAATAAAAAATACAGGTAAGTTATATTACGCAAGGTAAAAGTATTGTAAGTAGCATATATCGCGCTTCCTTATTGCAAGGGGGCTGGTCAGGGAGCCATGAATATGCCTGAAGGATCTGATAAATTCAGTTCACAATGCAAGGCGTCCGTGACCGACTGGAAACGATAGGATTAACAATTAATGATTAAACGAACTTACCTAAGTGAAGTTCTATCATAATTATACGAAGCACCTCGTCCGAAAAGATAAGTATCCTGAAATAAATATATTATTTAACACTTGTAGTAACGCTAGGAACTACCGCTCATTCACTTCGGTTGAGAGAAGAAAAGAATGAATGAATGAATGGTTCCACGTTGACAGCAGCTCAGTCGCTCCGTTGTATAGTCATTTAGTTCAGAGTGTTTGTTAGCTGACTGCTGTGATGTTGCCGAAGTACTGGTACGGGTAGTACCGGGGTTGGGAGTTTGGGAGGGTGATACTTATCTTTTCGGACGAGGTGCTTCGTATAATTATGATAGAACTTCACTTAGGTAAGTTCGTTTAATCATTAATTATACTTGCACCTCGTCCTCAAGATAAGTATCCTGAAATAAATATATTATTTAACACTTGTAGAGGTTGAGAGTTAACTTCGGAAACATCCCAATTATTATCTAAATGCAATTTTGTAATAATGGTGAGAAAAAAATAATTATATAATTATGTATGATGATTTTTTAATTACTGGTTGTAAATACAAGCAAATAAATGGGTTTCTCTCTTAATTATATTAATCTATAATCAGTAGGAAATCACATTATATGAACCATAATCAAAGTTTTGTAAGTAGCTTAATTAGGTCTTTTTTTTTTTTTTTTTTTAAATATAGGATTAATTGTGGTCTAGAACTGCCCTGGCTAAAGCAGTTTGATCATCCCAGTTAATTATTGATCTGTGATAAAATTTGCCAAAGGTTGTGGATGTGCCGCTCCACCCGGCAGTCTTCCTTATTACGTCAATATTGACGCCCAGTTGGTGTGCTTTTGAGGTGGACGCGTGGCGTGTGCTATGTGCCGTAAACGTGGAGACGTCAATACCACAATCTTTTAAGGTTGTTTTGATCCATCTGCTGATAGATTGTGTGCTAACAATATTATGGGGTTTTTTATAAGCTATAAATAGATTGTCTCTGCCATTTTGGCGAAGAGGGGTAGTTAGGTTAATGTATGAAAGCAGGGTGGTAGCTGGGCATATCTCAGGTTTTTCAGCGAAGAAGGGGATACAGAGTATGGGTTGGTTATTTCCTGCCTTTGATGTTTTTATTAAATCGGGTATTTTAATATTAATTTGGGAAGTTTGGGATTCTATGTTACATAATTTAATTTTATGTAGTGTTTGCACTCTATGTGCTGTTGTGAGGGCCAATAGGGTGACACATTTCTTAGTTAATTGTTCCAACGATAGGTTTTCATTAGGAAACCATAGACTGAGATGATCTAATACCTTAGATGTATCCCATGTGACGTTGTACTTTGGTTTGGGAGGGCGAAGTCTGAAGACTCCTTTGAAAAACCTTTTTATTCGATCATCTGAGGATATGTGTGACCCTATTATGAGAGATAACGCCCCTCTATAACTATTAAGTGTACCGTATTGAATGCCTGAGTGATATAATTGGGTTAGGAAGTATATGACTGTAGGAACCGAGGCCTCGAATATATCCCGGTCTGTGCGAACGCAGAAACTGTGCCATCGTTTCAAGCATACTTCATATTGTTTGATGGAGTTGTCGCTAAGCGACGCCAGCATGATGTTTATGGCTGATGGGGGCACACTTCGTCTCAGCAACGCCGCCCGCACAAGATTCCGGCAGCCAGGGAAAGGTTGTCGTGAATCTTGCTCTTGCTAAAATGGGAAATAATGACATTTTCGTTAGGTTTGAAAATAATTAGTTCAGATATGAGTAGCTGTCTAAAAATCGGATACCACGGCTGTGTAGGCCACATAGGAATCACTACGATGCCTCTAGCCTGATCGGTAATTATTTTACGAAGAGTTTTTAAAATAATAGAGAATGGGGGAAATGCATAAAAGAAATATGGTGACCAGTTAAGAGTGAAAGCGTCAATAGTGAAGGCCTCTGGGTCTTTTCGCCATGCTACGTACAAACTACATTTTTTGTTTATACGACTGGCAAATAGGTCTATTTGCGGGGTTCCAAATTTATTTTGTATTATGCTGAAAGTGGAGTCTTTCAGTTCCCATTCAATGTCGGGATGTGAGCGTCGTGACTCCGCGTCTGCTACGTCATTGTCTGAGGACTTTATATAAGAGGCAACTATGAAGATACCTCGTTGTTCACACCACTGCCAGATAGTTTTAGCAATTTCTGTTAAATGTGGAAATTGTATACCGCCCATTCGGTTTATATAGCTAATGGCGGTGGAGTTATCTATTCGCATTAATATTTGACAATTTGTATAATTTTTAGCGAATATTTTGAGAGCAATGAACGCTGCTAGGAGTTCTAGGTGGTTTATGTGTAATTCACGCTCTTTATTGGACCACGGTCCACTAGCCGTCTCTTGACCACAGGCCGCCCCCCACCCCGTTGTTGAGGCGTCAGAATAAATTTCTAGACTGTAGTTGTTGTCTCTTATACGTTTTACAGAGTGAGGGATGGCCTGCAGCCACCATTCTAGGTCATGCTGTAATGATGAAGGAATCTGCATTATGGCATCATAGTTGTCGTGACCTTGAAGACTCAAAAATTTTTCTCGTTCTAGCTGCTTTGTATAAAGCCATCCGTACTCGATAGCTGGACAAGCAGAGACCAGTAGACCAACAATTTGAGCAAAGTACCTGATTTTGCATTTTCTTAACTTCATGAGTTTTTTAATTTCGTGTACGATACGAGATTTTTTATCAGGGGGTAGTTGGACGGTAAATTTATGAGTGTTAATTATATAGCCTAAATATTTACATTTGGTAGAGGGCGTCAGGACGCTCTTGTCCAGGTTTATTATGAAACCTAAGCTTGTTAGAAACCGTTTGGTTATATCTACGTTTTCCAAACAGTTGTTGTACGAGTCAGATATCAGGCATAGGTCGTCGAGATATATAGACGACACGTATCCTGCTGATCTCAATAGCTTTACTATAGGTTTCATTAATTTTGTAAATATGTATGGAGCCGTATTTAGACCAAATGGCAAGGCGTTAAATTCGTATAGAGTATTGTTAAAGATAAATCGCAGATATTTTCTCGAGTTTTTATTTATTTTAATTAAGAAATATGCATCTTTTAGGTCTAGAGTCGCTATTAAACAATCCTTAGAGACAAGTTTCAGAACTGTGCGTAAATCTTCTAGTTTGAAATGACTAGTTGTGATGAATTTATTTAGGTTTTTTAAGTTCAATATGAAACGCATCTTGCCATTTGGTTTTGGCCTTAAAAAGGTAGAGGAAATAAATTGATTTCGACATGGTTTGCATATCGAAATTGCTCCAATGTCTAAAAGGCCCGTTACAGCTGCCTCGAAGTGTGAGAATTCCTCAGCCGAGTAGCGGGGAGCTACGGGAATTGAGAGTTGTTTCACAGTGTCAGAAAATATGAGTTTATAGCCACGAATCCATGATAGAATCGTTTTATCGTTAGTGATACGTGACCATTGATTATAGAAATTAGATAAGCGACCTGCGTACTTCACCTCTTCTATCGACGACGGTTGCTGGCTTTCTGCGACTGCGATGACGTCCGCGATGATCTGGCGTGCTGACTCTGGTGAGTGGGCTGTCGGGTCTTCTGTGTGGTCGCCGGCGGTCTCCGGGTTGAAGCCGCCGGAGCCTTCGAGTTTAAATTACTCGCTTTGGAGGTCGACGGCTGAGGCTTTTTGTTGCGGTTAGCTGTGTTCTTTATTTCGGCGCTGGATTTGGACACGGCCTTTGCGGTTTTTAAGGCATCTGGCAGATTTTCGCCGAACAAAAATTTGTCAATTTTAGAATTGAGTATCTGTGATTTAACATCCTTTTTCAGTACTGATGTACTAAACATCCTTCTAGTAACGGAATCGGAGTGTTGAATATCACAAAGTATTTTATTTGTGTCCATTAACTTTTTTAACAAGTCTTTGTTTTTGTCTTGAGAACTCAATAATTGTGTGGTGGCCGTTGCAACGCAAGATATGGCAGAGGCTAAAAGTTTTTGCTTTGTTTCTAATGCCTTATCTCGATTGACCAGTGTCTCAGGCAAGGCAGCTTTAATTTCAGGATTCATCGCAGGTGCGCCCAGGAGGACCCCATTTGCAGGTAAGAGATACTTGTTTTGTAGTTCTTTCCTCGCTTCCTTGGTGAGGCCGGTCGTTGCAATATGTTGCAGCCGGCTAGATAATTCCTTATGGATTTCCTGGCCATATTGGATTTCACTGGTAGGGTCTTCGCCAAGGATCTCCAAGAGGTCTTTGTCTAGGCCATGGTCATCGCTTTCCGCGTTAGCTAGCACGGATGCGGTTGGGTCCAGGTTATTAACAGAATCGGAGGCAATCTGAGTGTTTGTTAACACTGGGACTGTTTCTTGTTGAGTGTCGTCACATATTTCCGGCTCTGTGATTAAATCTTCTAGCAGTCCGTGTTCTGAAATAGTACGGGAATAGTAATACGGGATGTAGGAATTTACTACAATGATGCTTCATATAACGTTTGACATTGCTAGGTCTTGTTTGCAGAATGTGGTGAGACAGTCCAAAGAGCAGCTCGATTACATTCTTTAGCAATCGTATAAGTTTAAATGCGGTGAGACAGTCCATAGATCAGCTCGAGGTGCATTAATTGATTTAACGCCATCAGCGTTATACGTGATACATATTTGTGGGTAAGCACAAATATTATTGTTAAACAGCAGTGAGGCAGCCCAAAGGTCAGCTCGAGGTGCGTATATATATATATATATATATATATATATATTTTTTTTTTTGTGGGTAGGTACCCTGCGTCGGTATGTTAAATGCGGTGAGGCAGTCCAAAGATCAGCTCGAGGTGCATTTATTTTTGACGCAATAAGCGTTGTTGGTAAAAATATGTCGTATTATTGTAATGTGGGTAGATGCGGAATGCGTGAGACAGTCCAAAGATACAGCCCGATTGCATTGCATCGTATTTGGGAACAAACGAAGCGAGTGTATTAAGATAAGTACGTACCTGTGTAACTGTCCGTATCGCTCGCAGATGATGTCTCATCTTGCTTGCGAGCTTGTTTTAGTTTCTTTTTCAACTTTTTTATTTGGTCACTAATATATTCGTAATCCTTATTATGCTTTCTTTTCGGCATAATAACAGTATGAAATATAATGAATATTAGTACGTGTTGAGCGGTTGAACACTAAAAAGCGAATGGCTATACAACGGAGCGACTGAGCTGCTGTCAACGTGGAACCATTCATTCATTCATTCTTTTCTTCTCTCAACCGAAGTGAATGAGCGGTAGTTCCTAGCGTTACTACAAGTGTTAAATAATATATTTATTTCAGGATACTTATCTTGAGGACGAGGTGCAAGTATAATATGCAATAAACTATACGAAGAATTGATTCAAATTATAGATTGTAGCATCCGTTTTGCTATAGAATAGGATTTAACTCAGATTGCTGGGTATTTTGACTGCTATTCTATTTTATACTAACTTATCCAATATTTAGCAATATGTTAATACCTACATAATATCTCTGTTACTTTTAATTTTGTTAGCGTATAAATATTCGTTGGACGTTGAGAATACGTAATATCTAGTACTACATATCAACGACGTCTGTGGTCTAGTGGTTCGAGTATCGGACTGCTGATCACGAGGTCGTGGGTTCGGTTCCCACAAGACACAAATATTTATGTGATGAATATAAATGTTTGTGTTTGTCTGGGTGTTTCCTATGTATTATAAGTAATTATTTACAAAAAAAAGTACCTATATAAGTATTATATCCATTATCTAGTACCCATAGTACAAGCTCTGCTTAGTTTGGGACTAGATGGTGCTGTGTAAAATGTCCCAAGATATTTAATAAATACCCGTTGTTAGGAAATAATTAAATGTAACATGAAGCTGGAAAAAGTTATTAAGGAATTGATGAATTCTTAATAGCTCTTTTCTTCTGAATTTTTTAGATTATTAGAATAGTATAGAATGTAGGATTTTATTTAGAATTGTTAAAAGAACGCAACGGGTAAATATGCAATTAGAGTAGAATGATGGGTACCTATTTTAAAACAAAAAATGGTGTCTAGTTGCGTCTAGGAAATGTAATATCACCAATAGGTGCCAAGATTTATGAGTATTGAAACTTTTCTCAATACCTTTAAAACTTCACGAAAAATTATTTGTGATCAAACCGCGATCTCTTCCAGGTTCCAGGCAACCTTAGAATAGACATATTTTATTTAATCGGTATGTCGGTCTCTCAAGCTCTACAATTGCCTTCCCTAGCTCTACAAATCATAGCCATGGGATCAGTAATATTCTCCACGACTCCTCATCATCCTCCTGCCCTTATCCCAATTCACTTGGGGTCGGCGGAGTATGTCTTTTTCTTCCATCTCTATTTGCCGTCATCTCATCATTCACTTCCTTTGGTCATATCCTTTCTCACACAGTCCGTCCATCTTTTCTTTGGTCTTCCTCTTCCCTTATATCCCTCCACATTCATGCTCAAAACCTTTTTGGTAACATGCTCTTCACTTCTACGCATCACATGTCCATACCACGCTAAGCGGTTACTGCACAACTTTTCAGTAACCGGTGCACTTTCAAACTACCTCTTATATACTCATTCCTGACCCTGTCCATTCTTGTAACTTCACCACGATTCCTACTACCGTAAAATTATGGGATACCCATTTCAAAATCCTCGAACACATAATATTACCAATGTATACTGACAATACTTCTAGAAATACAGTAGAAGTTTTATTCCAACTATAAAATTCACAGAGAAAAGGAAGCCCCAGTATTAAGCCGTGACATACGCGGGGAACGAAAGTCCTGGTAGTCATGTGAGAAACATGTGATTATTGAGAAACTATAGTCACTTAAGGGGAATCCTAGGAACATTCAGCTGGACTTTTCCATTTACTTCTTGTCATTAGGCTGATACATCTCAATGAATGCCAATTTAGACCAGTTGGACTGAACCCATCAGCTCAGCTCCGTCTGGCTAAACAGGAAGCCCTAGGAATCATCATGATCACCCAAAGAGGTCAAAGTTGAACAAAGGCCTCCCCCATAGACTTCTACCGGGACCGGTCGCACGCACGCACTATGCGGGGTAGGATTCCGGAGCTATTGCATATTGAGGTTGCAGATCAGATGACCCACATAGTTGGGGAAATCCTAGATATATTCTGTGCATGCGTTTGCATGAATTTAAAAAATGACAGAACGTAACAGAGACTCATAATATGGGCTCAACAATACGTTAGAAATATCATCATTTCGTCTCCAAACTAGCTGTTAAGAGCTCCCCCACACCTGCACAGAGCTCTCGAGGGAACACCGCATGTACAACTGAATTTAAGAACTTCTATCTATACTACATTTTAGACTCAAATAAGTACTTTGTTGAGACCCGAACTACTGCGCTATGTTTTCTGAAAATGTCTCGGTTTGGTTATAATTTTTCCGTTTATATTTTATCGTCATCAATCCATGTATTGTATTACTGCTGGGCATCGGTCTCATCTCATTATGAGAGGGATAAGGACTTCACATGCCGTCAAGAAAATCATTCAGGCATGCAAGTTTTCTCACGATGTTTCGTTCACCGTTAAAGCGGGTGATAATAGGCACGATGACTGATTTTCAAAAACTGTCCTATGATATTATCTAATATATCAGAAAAAATGTTTTTTCGACAGGAAAAGAAAGTATTTACACGTCCAATCTATCCTATTATGGAATGCTTTCCCACCTGTGATCAGGATGGCTAACACTCGGCTCTCGTTTAAATATAATCTACGAAGACACCTCCAAGGTCCAAGCCCGGTTAAGATTCTAAAGCTCCTGAGCTAGAATCTACATCCGTCCTAAAAAATAAAAAAAAAACACCTCCAAGGTAGCTCCTCGGCAGATTCATTATCTCGACATTGCCCTATCTATTTTCTTCTTATATTTATGTATATATTTATATAAGTATGTATTGTATATATTATTATTTTTATTTATATCATTTATTTACATGAAAATACAATATCAGGTCAAACCCATTTAGCAATTATAAATAGCAAGCAAATTATACTTAAAAACTATTAGGAATTATTGCCAAATATTAATACATTTTCAAAAATCCAGGAACTTAAGATACATTCAGGCAACGAGGTTACGCTTGCAATATAATACATCTCATAATACTACTCCGAATAATTTAAAAACTCTTTGATTCACACATTCTTTGAACATTCTTTTACACAATATATTTCAACCAAATTGAACTCCCCGTCCATTTTAAAAGCCACAACCAACTCCAAAAATAGTTTAAGAGCTATCAACAATAACATACCAATTTTCACGACCAAATGTAGTACATTGCCAAGTTTCAAATGTACAAAAAGTGTAATCTGCGACCTGCCAAACCGCACTAACCGTTCCCGGCAGCTGCCACGACGCCAATTCTTTTGTGAGACCAGTGTATTAAAGTTTGGTATTAAGTTCTGCAGTACTTTCTGGAGTAATCGAGACGTGAGGGTCCGTAGGCTGTTAAGTTGTGATGGAAGTATGGTACCTACTTTTAGAAGAATAAATAGTTATCAACAATATTCTCAACAATTTTGTTAGTCCGTCATATATTTTTTTACCCGACTGCCGAAGGAGGAGGGTTATGTGTTTGACGCGTATGTATGTATGTATGTATGTATGTATGTCCGTTCCTATGTCCGGTCGTAACTACTCAACGGCTCAACCGATTTAGATAAATGACACCTCATTAGATTCGTCTTAATAGCATTTAAAAATAAACAATTAATAATTTTAAAAATAAACAATATGGCGGATTTTATACGCTTTAATGTGCGAACTGATTTTGAAAATTATCTTTAGTTGTATTAATTTATTATATTTTAAATCATCATTTAGGATTGAACCTTGTGATTCTATGATGATTTATGAACTAAAAAGAAGGAAATAAAATCAATCCTTAAAAGAAACAAAAAACCCGACTGCGTAAAAAGTACTAACTAAAAATCTAATAAAAACAAGCTCTGTGATGTTGGAAAATGTATTGCAGGCGGACAAGCTGTTCGTTTATAAACAAAATTGTTACTTTGCTTGTCCCGCCTGCAATACATTTTCCAACATCACAGAGCTTGTTTTTATTAGATTTTTAGTTAGTACTTTTTATTAATGAATTAAAACACCCGACTGCCTTAAAAGTACTAACAAAAATCTAAAAACATAATATGTGATGTCGTCGTCCGTAATGTTGGAAAAATCGGTTGAGAATTTGAGTAGTTACTAGCGGACATAGGAACGGACATACATACCATACATACAGTATACACGTCAAACACATAACTCTCCTTCGGCAGGCTGGTAAAAAAGGGTATAAGTACTTACCTTGTATCGTATAATGTCCTATCATTATCATCGGATGTTTATTGAAGTTTGGAGGTTAATAATAGACCTAATTAATTAACCCCCGACGCAAAAACGACGGGGTGTTATAAGTTTGACGTGTCTGTGTGTGTGTGTGTGTGGCTTCGCTCTCCGTGGATGAAGAAACAAAATTGAAAGAAATCGATCCCGAATAAGATAAAAAGCAGCTCACTATAACAGTTTCATCATCCTCCTAGGATCCTAGCCTATGCCGAAAATTATGTTAAGCTCCGGTTTCCTTCCTTCCTTCCTGCCCTAAAATAAATAATCTTCCTGTGGTAAAATACCTGGGTGTAATGATTGACCATAACTTAAATTTTCAGTACCATACTTCCCAGCTTACTACCCGAGCTAGAAAACTTTTGGTTGTATTTAAAAATTTGCGACATATATCGGATTTCAAAATTATAAAACTGGTTTACTACTCAATGTGCCAATCAATATTCACATACTGCATTACAACCTGGGGTGGATGATCCACCCCAGGTTGGAGGCCAGGCGGGACAAGCAAAGTAACAATTTTGTTTATAAACGAACAGCTTGTCCGCCTGCAATACATTTTCCAACATCACAGAGCTTGTTTTTATTAGATTTTTAGTTAGTACTTTTTATTAATGAATTAAAACACCCGACTGCCTTAAAAGTACTAACAACGGGGTGTTATAAGTTTGACGTGTCTGTGTGTGTGTGTGTGTGGCTTCGCTCTCCGTGGATGAAGAAACAAAATTGAAAGAAATCGATCCCGAATAAGATAAAAAGCAGCTCACTATAACAGTTTCATCATCCTCCTAGGATCCTAGCCTATGCCGAAAATTATGTTAAGCTCCGGTTTCAATCGAAACAGATGTGGTTAAATATAAATATCTTACACAAAGCAATAGCGTTCAGACAGGTTAAAACCGATAGGTATCCTAACTTTAAATTGATCGTCTGGTTTTTTGGCCTTCTGACTACGATTAACGATTTTCATAGGTTTTCGTATGGGGTCTACTATGCCAAAACAATTGCCATTTCTTAACGTGCTATATAAGGTACAGAGGGTCTCGATGTCTTAAGAATGGTCACCCATCCATAGTCTAACCGCAGAAACCGCTGCTTAACCTATCGCTCAGCGTAGTTATTACTTCGTCATAGTTTTTAGCTCGGTTTGAGCAACTGTTACTGGTACTGGGGTACTCTATGAGGTACTAAGGTGATACTGTTTGTGAAACTGTGTTATTCAAAATCACTCCAAAGGAAAATTGAAACTTCAGTTAGTCGTAATAACTCGTAATTCTAACCAAACTTTACAACTATTGTTTAATTAAGTCTATACCACTTTAAACGTTTATAACTAATCAACAATCACGATTTCTGCGCATATGACAACTTAATTAAAGAACCAACAATAATGATCCCTTATATCAATAGGAATACATACTACAGAGAGGTCAAGCGCTATCTCAGCATCTACGCAACCGAGTGGAATGAGATATACCTCATTTTTTCAGTTGAACGATGGACTTTTAAATAGAACATCAAAAAATAAAAACCAACAATGATGATCTCTTCTTTCTATGGGCTTGCATACAACAGAGAGGTCAAGCTGTATCTGAGGTTCTATACAAATAATTGAAAAAAGCTTTACATCAGTTTTTAAGTTGGAAATTATGCTTTACAACAGTTAACACAAAATTCAAATGTATTCAGTAGGTTTAGCGCCAACCCCTAACAAACAGACAAACAGACAAACAGACAAACAGACAAGAATTCTAAAAATTACATTTTTGGGTTCGCGATCGTTTATATACTCTAACCCAATTGTTTTTTTTTAAATATCTTCAATGTACAGAAACGACTTCTTTACAATTTTATAATAGTACTAGCTTTTGCCCGCGGCTTCGCTTACGTGGATGTGGAAACAAAATTAGGATTAGAAAGTAGTGTTTTAGAGGTTTGTAAAAAGGGCCTCGTGACTAAGTTATAACGACGCTAAGCTCAATGAATATTGTGGGTTCGATTCCGGTCAACAATTAGTCTCGGTACTGAGGTACTCTATGAGGTACTGAGGTGATGCTGTTTGTGAAAATATGTCCAAAAGAAAACGGAAGCTTCAGTTAGTCGTAATAACTCGTAATTCTAACCAAACTTTACAACTATTGTTTAATTTAAGTCTATACGACTTTAAACGTTTATAACTAATCAACAATCACGATTTCTGCGCATATGACAACTTAATTAAAGAACCAACAATAATGATCCCTTATATCAATAGGAATACATACTACAGAGAGGTCAAGCTCTATCTCAGCATCTACGCAACCGAGTGGAATGAGATATACCTCATTTTTTTAGTTGAACGATGGACTTTTAAATAGAAAATCAAAAATCATAAACCAACAATGATGATCTCTTCTTTCTATGGGCTTGCATACAACAGAGAGGTCAAGCTGTATCTGAGGTTCTATACAAATAATTGAAAAAAGCTTTACATCAGTTTTTAAGTTGGAAATTATGCTTTACAACAGTTAACACAAAATTCAAATCTATTCAGTAGGTTTGGCGCCAACCCCTAACAAACAGACAAACAGACAAACAGACAAGAATTCTAAAAATCACATTTTTGGGTTCGCGATCGTTTATATACTCTAACCCAATTGTTTTTTTTTAAATATCTTCAATGTACAGAAACGACTTTTTTACAATTTTATAATAGTATAGATATAGATGAAAATTTTCAAATCCAAGATGGCCGCCACCACAAAATGGCAAATTACATGTCGTGTCGGGGGTTTTCTAAATTTTTAATTTAGGTTAGGTTAGGTTTTTTTAATCCCACCCGCTGCAATTTATATCTTGACACTGTTTTATGTTTGAGACTATCCCAAATCACAGCATTGCTTGCTTTATCTCTTTTAAAATCGGTTTTTCTTATGTATATAGTAGAGTCGTTTGTTGTTGATTACTGAAGATGTTCAAACATTCAGCATTTAGCATTAGATTCGTAATTTTGTGTCCCACCAGGATTTTTTATACACCAAGACGTTTTATCTATCCTGACCTTCATGGAAAATTGACGACGTCTGTGGTCTAGTGGTTCGAGTACCGGACTGCTGATCACGAAGTCGTGGGTTCGATTTCCACAGGACACAAATATTTATGTGGTGAATATAAGTATTTGTATTCGTCTGGGTGTTTCTTATGTATAAATGTTTAATAATAATAATAATAAATGTTTATTTATTGCTCCACAATACTGATATTTTAATACTCACAAACTACAATTTACAAAAATATATTGTGGAGACTGGTGCCCGAGATAAGGTGGGAACCTTGTGTTACGGGTCACCAGGTCTCCACCCTCAGTTAACAAAATTATGAATTTGCGTGTGCAAGTTTGTTGTGTGTGGGTGCGAGTGTGTGAGGGTGTGTGTATGTGAGTGTGTGTGTGTGTGTGTGTGTGTGTGTGTGTGTGTGTGTGTGTGTGTGTGTGTGTGTGTGTGTGTTGTGTGTACGAGTACGTGTCCTTTATGTGTTACATTCATGTCGTAACTTGAAGTAGATCTTCTGTCTCCTTATGGTTCAGTTTTAAGAGCCAAGCTGTGACCATTAACTTACATTTGTAGTAGTTTAGAGCGTAAATGTTGTTTTCTTTATTGCATTTATTGTAAAGGTAACTCCCCATGAAACAGAAGAATCTTTTAGTAAATTTTATCTTTGTTGTAGGGTTACTGCACACAATGTCAAATCTTCTCTTATTGAAAATGTTATTGTCCAAAGGTGTCATGGTGTGTTTTTTTAATACAACGTGTAAAATGAATAATTGTCGTATTGTTAGGACTTGCCACGATTTATACAACTCAGTCGTAGGAAATAGCATTGGAAGGAAGGTGGCAACTTTTAAGATTGCTCGCTGTGCTATTTCCAGGTTCATAATACATCTCTTTGATGATCCACCCCAGGTTGTAATGCAGTATGTGAATATTGATTGGCACATTGAGTAGTAAACCAGTTTTATAATTTTGAAATCCGATATATGTCGCAAATTTTTAAATACAACCAAAAGTTTTCTAGCTCGGGTAGTAAGCTGGGAAGTATGGTACTGAAAATTTAAGTTATGGTCAATCATTACACCCAGGTATTTTACCACAGGAAGATTATTTATTTTAGGGCAGGAACACTGGGTAGCACCTTGAGTCGGACAAGAGTGTGCTGTAATGGACAGTGCATTTTGCATGAGAGTTGGTGAGTTTCGGACGGTAAACATAACAAAATTAGTTTTTTCCGAATTTATTGTCAGGAGATTTGATTTTAGCCATTGCATAACTACGTTTAGTCCGTTTTGAGCATAATAGAAGGCTTCTTCCCAATTTTTATAATAAGTATTTATTTATAAAAAAGTATCTAATTATTATATCCATTGTCTAGTGCCCATAATACAAGCTCTGCTTAGTTTGGGACTAGATAGTGCTGTGTAAAAATGTCCTCAAAAATAAAAAAAATATTTAAAAAAATATCTACTGGTTTCCGACACTTACGCGAAAATTTGACATTAAAATTAATCTATACTAATATTATAAAGAGAAAAGATTTGTTTGTTTGTTTGTTTGTTTGTTTGTTTGTTTGTTTGTAATGAATAGGCTCCGAAACTACTGGACCGATTTCAAAAATTCTTTCACCTTTGGAAAGCTACATTATCCCCGAGTAACATAGGCTATATATCATCACGCTACGACTAATAGGAGCGGAGTAGAAATGAAAAATGTAGCAAAAACGGGGAAAAAATTATAAGACCATGCGGGCGAAGCCGCTGGCGGGAAGCTAGTTACAAATAAAAACAAAAAGAATTATAATAATAAAACGCGATAAAATCCGTAAAAAGTAGTTTTATTTCACTGGTAATACTTAAAATTCTTATGAAAATAAAGGCTTTCATCACTGCAATTATATTATGTAACAGTAATTTGTGTAAGTTGTTTGTCGAAGCGATAGGAACAGGTACACAGGCAGTGGTATTAAATCCAGGATCTTGAAATCCGCTTAGCCAAGCATTTCACCCGCCGCTATGGGCAGTCATTAAACACTAAATTCCTTCCGATGTATTGTGACCGTGATTTTGTGGAACTGGTTTCTTTCTTAGAAAATAATATAGTTTTTCGTAATAAATTAAACTTGCGCTTTGTCACTACCTCGTTACTCTAATACTTATCGCATCAACAGCAAATAGAAAGTAAAGAGAGATAAGAGAAATCCTGCGGTAGTTGGGTAAAAATAAATTAATATGTAACTGTTACCAACCAGGGGGTCTAGACAAGTTGCATTTTGACATTCGAATCGACAAACAAAATGTATGTAAATGACATTAGTGACAGCCCGGTTTGTCGAAAGCTTGTGTCATTTCCATACATTTTGTTTGTCGATTCGAATGTCAAAATGCAACTTGTCTAGCCCCGCTATTCATTTGTCAATTGTATTAAAATTAAATAGGTATAAATTAATTGAAATTTCTTTCTTCGTTAATATTTTCTTGACTTCTCGTCCTTTCTTCTCCATTTATCTCGAACTAATAACTGTTTGAGCCCTTTGCCCAGCAGTGGGACAAAGTGGGCTAGTAAAAAGAAACTGTTTTCCTGAAAACCCATTTGGACTTGTTAAAATACTGGTGACGTACACTGAAGTATCATCTGAACACTGAAGTACTAATACTTTTAATAATAATTATTAAAAGAGGAAAGATTTATTTGTTTGTTTGTATTGAATAGGCTCCGAAACTACTAAGACGATTTGATAAAATCTTTCAGTGTTAGATAGCCTATTTATCGGGAAAGGCTTATAGGCTTTACCCCATCACGCTACGACTAATAGGAGCGGAGTAGCAATGAAAAATGTTGCAAATACGGAGGAAAAATTTATAAGTCTAGAAAACTAGTCATAAATATATGGATATCCTATCTTTAATAATAAAAACCCAAAAACAATTTTAACGCGCTTTTAAATCAGAGTAGAAACATTTCCTTCAGTTATTTGTCCCCAGATTCCGGAACTTGTGGACTCCCTACGCACGGCCTCGCCTGCCTCGGAGAGGCCCTTTGAGTCCGTCTCTCGGATGCACTGAATACCCACTACCCGGACCCACCTCAAGTCTCCTTAAAACGCTCTCGTTGCAAAGCTTCAAGTAATAAACTTTAAGTAAAAGGCATTTCAATACCCCTGCGTTTCGAGAACTTTTGGTTGCAAAAAATATCCTAAATAAAAGTTTAAATTTTCGAACGGGCATGAAACAATCGTTTGAGTTTGATTTTTGAGCGAAAAAGTTATTGCTATGCTTGAAAATGTATTCGATAAAAGGTAAATATTATTTAAAGTCGGCGTACTGTTTACAATGCACTGCAGAAGCAAATACACGGCATAGTTATTTATACCGCATTTTCGCTAGTACACCGACGCTTTTATTTGTGTTTGTAGACCCACAAATAGTAAATAGCGACATGGTTTAAAAGAAACGTACATTAAAATACTTCCACATATGTATACTTCCACAAAAGGTTTTGTGAAAAATATGCCAGAAAACGTTACCCAAGGACGGCTTCAATGAAACACAAGAGGTAGAAGGTTGCAGCAATGCACTATTCTGTTTCTATCTATTGGTGATTATAGAATAGAATAGAAATACTCTTTATTGTACACCAAAAACATTAACATAATTTTAAAACATACAAAGGGCGGCCTTATCGCGATAAAGAGTCACCAAAATTTTTTAGGCTATAAATTAGATACTAAGGTTCCTTTCGTTACTGATTTCAAACGCGTGCGTGCGTGCGTGTGTGTGTCTGTGTGTGTGTGTGTGATAGCGCCCGAACGGATGAACCGATTTTGATTTTGTTTTTTTTGAAAGGTGAATTAGGAAGTGTTTTTAGCTATATTTGATGAAAATCGGTCCAAGATGGCCACCGCCACAAAATAGTGAATTATATATTTTTTCACAACTCCCTCAATATGGGTATCAAAGGAAAGGGCTTAACTAGGAAAATACTATACACTATGATAAATTTCAAATCCAAAATGGCCACCACAAAATGGCAAACAATCAAATCTTTCCTCTTTATAATATTATTATAGATTTCTATCTTTAGCTTTTAACTGGTTTCTTTTTCTAATTTCGTTCACCCGTGTAAAAATCCGAGGTTTATATACTTTACCTTACCTTTAAATCTTTCAATCTAGAACACTATTGGATAGTACTATTAACTAAACTATTCAGATTTGGTTGTGAAAGAGAAATTAAATGAATAATATTTGTCTTACAATATACGATATCAAATAACTTCGAATACATCATTGATTGCCCAATTACGAACGAGACCCTACGGTCCACGACAATGGACAATAACGCCATGACATATCGCTTGCTTTGTCACGCATTCTGAAAGTACCTTGATAAGGCATTTGAAAGCTGATATTAGATACTTTGGAGATCCCTTGGTATTATTTAATGAAACTATAAATGAAATATGTTTAATTTCTTTTGTATGAGGCTCGCGGCAGCTTGGCGGTCAAAACGCCTGGTATACCGAACCAGAAGACGCAGGTTCGAATCCTGCCCGCCAGCCGATGTTTTCCTTCATTAAAAATAACTTGTAATCGTAGCATGGAAAATGCTTAAAAAATACAAAAAGTACTTCTCTTGCATATTCGTCGGTTTACCCTAAACCGATGAACTTTCTTAATTCTAGCTTTTTACCTAGATTCAAGACTAAGAAGAAGAAAAACACTATTATGTACGGAACCCTCGGTAAAATTTAAAGATAACGAAACACAATATACCTACTTCATTGTCACATCTTCGACATGACGTATTACGCAGATAAACAAAGTATTGAGAATTTTACTGCCGCGTTTGAACTCTATAACACCGTAATATTTGTGTGTTTGTACGGTAGAGGTGGGTAACTCATCAAAAATACGCGAGCTCATGACTCAGGTGAGTGAGCTGATTCAATGAATCAGCTCGCAGATCAGCTCAATTTGAATCGGTTCAGTTTACGACTCGCGAGCCAATGCGAGCCGCGCGCCGAATCGAGCCGAATGAGCTGCCGAGCTGCAACAGTTCGTTTAACTCTGCGAGCTAGTCAAAGCCGTACGCCGAATCGAGCTGAATGAGCTGCTGAGCTGCAACAGGTCGTTGAACTCTGCGAGCTAGACATTTTATAGTATTTCTTTTATTTTATTGAATTTATATTACATATCAATAAATTAATATTTTATTGCATTAGAACAAAATAATAATTCGTTCTAGGAGAATGGGATTGGAGGGATTCACAAGTACAACAGGAGCTGAATTGAGACGTGAGCTAGTCATTTTGTTGCTGAGCTATAGCTCAACGGCTCAAACCCGTGCGATCTGACTCAGAGCTGAGTTACACACCTCTATTGTACGGTAGCAGTGACAAATTAGTGTTTATATATAACAAATGTACCTGCCCGCTGCTGTATCAAGCCATCTGCATTCTGTATTCTCACAGTTCACCAATAGGTACTTCTTCTTCGAAGTGCCTCTCCAATTACTGGAGGTTTGTTGTCATTTCGGAAAACTTCAGTCTGTCCTGCGCGAGACGGAACAGTTCAGCGGCGCTGTTGATGCCGGTCCACTCGCGAATATTACGCAGCCACAACTTTCTTCTTGGGCCTACTGATCTTTCAGGTACTATGTGTCTTATCAATGCATATAAAATGCTTTGTCCTGAATGACTGACTGACTCACTGACGGATCAACGCACAGCCTAAACTACTGATCGTAGAGACCTGAAACTCTGAAGGTGTGTTCTTTGTATGACGTAGGCATCCGACAAGAAAGGATTTTCCGAAATTCTATGGGACAACTTGCCACAGTCCTCCGAGCTGCTGAGAATTTTACTGAAAAATTTAGTAGCACTTTGTTTAACTTCGGAATCGGTTGCTGGATGGTGCAAAAAGACCTACGGCTTCTACGAGCTGTGGCTTGCGGCCGCCCGACTACAGAGTACAGCCGCCTCCCCAGTGGTAAGAATCCATGAGGATTTTCCACGTCAAAAAAAGGGGCCCTCTATTACATGGGGCCCAGTTTGTTTGACCCAGGGCCATTTCGACCAATGAAGTCATGAAGATACAAAGCTATTCAAGAACACTCGTAAATAACTTAAGGAGTTCGTGAAAGTTTTTACAAATATATGCAAATAAATACCTACGCGGGTAGTGATACCACAATTTTGTCTTAATTTTTTGAGACAGGTCCCCATTGTTAGACGTCTATAATGTTAGCTCAGCAATACCAAGAGATCCGTGACTCATAGTAGCCAGTCGTCTGTGACCTAGTGTCCGAAATGTCGAACTGATCACAAGGTTCGATTTCCATAGAACACAAATGTTTACGTGATGAACATAATGAAGAGAGAGAAAAAGTAAATAAGTATAATATTTTTGTTTTTTATTTTTTTTATTTTCAAAAGGCAATTATAACAGGTATCAGTCTTAACATAGGCATAAGTAATAAAATGACAGTGGGTATTGCACTGAATGATACCCTTTAACGTAATCGCACAGCATGATATACAGCGTAATCTACTATATAAAAATAGGTCGGGTTTTCCTTCCTGACGCTATAACTCCAGAACGCACGAACCGATTTCCACGGTTTTGCATTCGTTGGAAAGATTTCGGGCTCTGTGAGGTTTATAGCAAAGAAAATTCAGGAAAAATTTCAACAGAAAAGCGGGTTAAAAATGTTATCAAGACCACGCGGGCGAAGCCGCTGGCGGAAAGCTAGTTAATAATAAAAGTTTAAAGGAAAAATCTCAACACACAATCCTGATAGATACAAGTATCCAATCCATAGGTACTATAAAAAATAGCAAATTGAACAATAAGCATGACTGTTCCCGAACATCCATCCAAACAGGAAATGTAGCAGAGAACAACCACACAACAGACGTATGCAAAATTTAATTATCTATAGTACCCATAATACAAGCTTTGCTTAGATTAACACTAGATGGCGTAGTGTAAATATCCCAGAATATTTATTTATTTCAGTCACACCCACAACACACACTACACCTCCTTACTAACTACTCACACATCAATCACACTCTGAACACTGAACACTCAAAAACCGCATTTATTTTAATTTTACCTGCCTAGTTGTAAAACTAAATTACTACAGTTTGTATTTAATGTAAATGTGTGTAATGTAAAAAGTTGGTTATGAAAAACAATTGGCTGTGATGTGAAACCAACTTTTAAAACGAAGCGA
Organism: Acronicta psi; assembly: GCA_946251955.1. Classification (NCBI taxonomy): domain Eukaryota; kingdom Metazoa; phylum Arthropoda; class Insecta; order Lepidoptera; family Noctuidae; genus Acronicta; species Acronicta psi. Next base: position 14,941,334 of record OX276470.1, on the reverse strand, counting down.
CAATGTTTCAGTCTCTTTATCTTCGTCAAAATCATATCTTAAAGTCGACCCAGCATGGCGACCCTAGCCCCACCCCATCTGAAAGACAAAAGGAACACAGATAAACTTGTTAATTTATAGCTAAAGAACAAGTGGGTTCTAAAAAAGTTTGCACAATGAGTTTAAGTTCGCTTTACTCTTACAAGTTATTCATAAAATAAAATATGGGGTATGTTGTTCGTTTCTTATCTTCCGAAAGGCTACTGTGCAAATAAAAATGACAGCTGCCTTTTTTATGATACCACAAGGGTGACAGTTCTCGCCAAACTTATTGTCCGGCTTGAAGTTGGCACGAGCTAACTTTAACCGAAACAACTAATTTGGAACCGCACCTAGATTCGACATTCAAAAGTGCCTGTATAAGGTATATAATATATGAAAATAAAACTATTTTGATATTGAAAGAGAAAATTATTTGATTAAAATGATTTGAACGACGAGCTTTCGTTTTTATTCATTATAGTCCAATATTTTTCTATCACCGATTTTTTACGGCTGGTTGAAGTTGGCAAGCAGGTCAACAAGTTTGGCGAGAACTGAATACGGCCTGCTTGATGGTAGGCGGTTACCGCAGCCGCAGACCTTTACTACACCAAAGCATACCCTGCGAAAACCGTCTTGAATGATGATGATGCTGTTTTAACATCATCCGCCCGCAACCCGATTACACCCACCGCTGGAAATAGGCCTTTTGTGGTCTCATCTTCTCCGTCTTGTGTTAAACTCATCCATGTTCAATATTAAGGCCCTATGATCCAGCCGAATACAAAATCCATGAAGATTTTTTACACTAGAAACAATAAATAGGGATGGGAGAACAATGATAGAATCGCAAAATCGCGAAACACTAGTTTAAAGACCAAATGCTCAAGGGCCTATGTAATACCCATAGCGAAGTAGTATAGAACTAACTCGTAGTATTAATACCGGCTCCATATACTGGACCCCACGTTGGTGGACCTAAACCAATCCTAAACATCTACCAGCTAAAAGGGTGCTGGTTCCAACACTATTTTACTTGCTGACACTATTGGCCGAAGCATTGGCGGTATTGTTGGACCCAACGTGCCAACAAAAGAACATCCCGAGAAAGCAAAAATCACCTTTTTCAAAAACAGAAATACCAACATAATCAAAATAAAAAATCACAATATGTTTATCGCCACGATAAGCACTCTTTATCTATTTTTGGACAAAAACAAAAAGGGATGTGTTTTTTGTGGTGGCACCCTTAACAGGTAACGGTCGAACGATTTTGAATTAAAACGCGATAATTTGCTTTACGTTTAGATACGGCGGGAGTTTTTGTTACCTTTGTTTGGAGGTAGGATAATATTTAAGGACGTTAATAGCTACTATTAGACGTGACTGATGTTTTGATTAGGGGTCGGGGGCGCCGTATTTTTATTAATGATAGTTTTAAAACTTACAACGACGTCTGTGGTCTAGTGGTTCGAGTACCGGACTGCTGATCACGAGGACGTGGGTTCGATTCCCACAAGACACAAATATTTATGTGATGATGAATATAAGTATTTGTGTTTGTCTGGGTGTTTCCTATGTATAATAAGTAGGTATTTACAAAAAAATTATATAAGTATTATATTCATTGTCTAGTACTCATAGTACAAGCTCTGCTTAGTTTGGGACTAGATGGTGCTGTAAAATGTCCAAAGATATTTATTTATTTTATTTATTATTATACTATAAAATACATATAAATATTATATTATATTATATTGACTTCAACCCGGCACAAATCTAAATAGGTACTGGTAATTTCACAGAAAAACCCAACAACACTTTGCTTAACCCGGAAATCAAAGCTCTAGCTTAGCATTCGCACTTATAACCAACGAGGCAGATAATTTTAATCTTTCTCAAAAGATATTAAGTAGTAGAAATGTCGAATATCGATATTAGCTTTCTTGGATATTGTGTGTTCTTTTTATACTGGTACAAAATACCTGTAAGGCGGGCTACGAAATGAGCGGATACCTGTAACCGCTTGCTTATCTTAACGTCTACAATATCTATCATCAACCCATTATATGTCCCTCTGCTGGGCACGGGTTTCCTCTCAGTGTGGGAAGGGTTAGGCCATAGTCCACCACGCTGGCCTAATGCGGGTTGGCAGACTTCACATACCGTCGAGAAAATCTTTTAGGCATACAGGTTCCCTCACGATGTTTTCCTCCACCGTTAAAGCGAGTAATAATTACGCACATGATTACGAAAAGTCAGAGGTGCGTGCCTTAGATTCGAACTTGAGACCTTTGACTTGGCATTCCAGTGGTCATTCCACTACGTACTACATTCGTTTGTCGATTATAATATCAAATTGCGTATTACTCAATGTAGTTACTTACTAATGTCTTGATGTTAAATATATATTTTTTTATGCCACTAAAGTGGCAAACAAGCATACGGCCCGCCTGATGGTAAGCGGTTACCGTAGCCTATGGACGCTTGCAGCATCAGAGGTAACATTCGCGCGTTGCCGACCCGAAAAACCTCTTAGAGGTTTATGGAGAATTCACTGCGCCGATAGTTTGAGGGAATATACCTCTTGCTGCCAGCGCAGCGCATCCTTAGAAGGAGCTCTGGCGACCTTACTCACTGCAGGAACACAAAACACAATAAAGTGTGTTATTTGGCTGCAGTTTTCTGTAAGTGGAGGTACTTCCCCAGGTGCTCCAGATTTGAGCCATAAATGGATGTGCCTTACCTTTCTTAAAATATTCTAATCGTTATGGCCCCAACCGAAAACTGTGTCACTCACCGACGCAAAGCCTTTCTGCAAGATTACTTTCAGCGATATCTTGATACTGCGTACAAACAGCAATGCAATAGGGCTGCCAAGTGCTCGATATTTTTACAGGTAAAAAATATACAAAAAATTAATAGGTATAAAAATCGTGTTGATGCTAATATTGCAATCGTTTATGTTGTAAAGCAGTAAAAACCTAGGGGTATGACCACTAGACTGCCAAGTCAAAGGTCACCAGTATGAATCCAAGGCACGCACCTCTGACGTTCCGAAATCATGTGCGTAATTATCACTCGCTTTAACGGTGAAGGAAAACATGGTGAGGAAACCTGCATGTCTGAGAGATTTCACGACGGCATGTGAAGTCTGCCAACCCGCATTAGGCCAGCGTGGTGACTATAGCCTAATCCCTCACATACTGAGAGGAGACCCGTGCCCACCAGTGGGGCAGTAAATGGGTTGATTATTATTATTATGTTTCTGTTAAGATTTTGAGAATTTATTATTTTGAGATTTTGGTATGTTTTAAGTCCCATTTAATAAGGGTTGCTTTATATTTACTATATTATTTATATATTAAATGGGACTTAAAACATACCAAAATGTACCATTAATTGGTATTTCTGACGTCATATCGACCAATGCCAAATCGTTGGAGATCGACGTCGTTGGCCCCTTCGGGACCTTCGGGTAACCTCGGATACTCTCTCACTCGCTGTTACCGAACTGCACGCACGCCTCGGTCATCTCCCCCCCACCCCCGACCTCTTATTTACCAGAAATTTGACACTCAAACAATCATGCACAAATCCAAGCAACCGATTTGCTAATAATACAATACAAATACAATTTCTTAACTTATAACAATGTGCTTGATCTGGGAACAAAGACCTAACGTCCCGTTCAACAACACACGTTAAAATAATTGATTATTTAATTTTTATTTAGTCAAAACCCTAGGATGCCTGGATACAAGCCTAGGATGTAGGCGGTATATAACCAGTCCATGTAAAATTCTATAGGGACGCCATTGTTTCACAGTAGACCTCTTTTGGCTTTTGACACGATTACAATGATGATGATGACGTTATCATGTCAGCTGTTGTTTTTTTGATTAAATAACTTGTGTATAATAAATAATAAATAAATATCTTGGGACATTTTTCACACAGCACCATCTAGTCCCAAACTAAGCAGAGCTTGTACTATGGGTACTAAACAATAGATATAATACTTATATAGTTTTTTTTTGTAAATACATACTACATACATAATACATATGAAACACCCAGACAAACACAAACACTTAAGTACAATAAATGTTTGTGTCCTGTGGGAATCGAACCCACGACCTCGTGATCAGCAGTCCGGTACTCGAACCTCTAGACCACAGAGGTCGTCCAATTGTATTGTTATTGTATTGTATGTGTTGTGTATAAATACACAAAGTTGATAACCCTGTGTATAAACCGTATGATAGCCTATAAGCAACCTAAGGGAAAAATATAAGCGCATGGCTCATAAAGGTTTTAGTGATATAAGACAACGCAGCCTGTTTTTACCTGATTGAATTCTGGAAGCTTGTCTAAAAATTTTCCCACCTACCGGGCTAAAATAGCTAGTAACACTTGAAGTTTGAATTTGATGTTTTGTACATGAAAATCTAATTAAAAACTAGTACTAATGATACTGGCAGCCTATAACCGTCCACTGCTGAACGTAGGCCTCCCCCAAAGAGCCCCAAGCATCCCGGTCTTGGACAGCTTGCATCCATCCGCTACCAGCCACCTTTATATCGTCGGTCCATCGTGTCGCAGGGCGTCCTACACTAAATTTCCTAAACGCGGTCTCCACTCTAACACTTGTCTGCTCCATCGATCGTCTGTCCGTCTAGAGACATGGCCATGTCTGTCTGCCTGTATTTCTGAACTTCGACGTTCAAAATGTCGATGTACGGTATTCATAAAGTTCATAAGTGCGAATTACGTGAGTTAGAAAGTATGTTATACCGAATTACTTTATCGTGAATATTCACAATCTCACTTCCACTTCAGCGTGCTTATTCTTCGCGCAATGTCGGTTACTTTAGTTCTTCGGCGAATAACCTCGTTTCGAATTCTATCCACCAAAGAAACTCAGAGCATTGCTCTCTCCATTGGTGATGAAAGTGGTGTGCCAGGATCGTAGCAAGTGGAAATCTATAGACTCTGCCTGCCGCTTCACTGCCGCTTCACGGCTGTTTCCCATAGGAAACAGCCGTGAAGCTATGTATGTATGTACTAATGATACTGTCAATACTAATATCTATTCCGTGTTGATACTGTACCTAATAGCCATAATTAGTTTTTTTTAATTATTACGTCTGTATTCCCCGATGGGGTTATGCAAAAGGTGTACTAATGTACTTAGTGTACACCCATGTAATAGGGGACTTCCCGGGCATAAGCCCAAACACCGAGCTGGTACTGAGAATTTCATAGAAAAACCCAAAAACAGTTTGCTCGACCTCGAGAATCGAGCCAAGAATATCAAACGTGGCAGTCGCGCTTGAGACCACTACGCTAAATGAGAAAATATTTTTTATTAAAATAGCTACTGCTACTAACTAGCGACCCGTGAGCACCTTCTCCGGCGTATCCCGATGGATTAAAAAAAACACAATCCAATCTTGTTGTTGTTATAATGAACACAAAAAAGGATGCAATTTGATGCAGTTGTTCGAAAGTTAGGCCTTTGCCACACTAGACGGAAATTCCGTCACCGAACTTCCGCGGCGGCCAATCCGTTCTATACGGTACCAGCCACACTGAATATTCAGTGGCAGATCATCAGTCGGCTGCCTGCGCTTATACGGTGTGGTCGTGAATTCGTGATGGATCCGATAGAAGTGATTTCACTATCCCAATTGTCGTACAATATTTTCGCAATCTCTTCCCATGCTCGTTTCTTTGTAGTTCTATCTGGCTTTTCTCTAAAGTCCCAAAGGCAAACTCTATTTTGCACTTCGATAATAGATCGTTCAGTGTCAAACATCCTGTGCGTGCGTCGTCACTGCGAGTTATCCGCTGAATGTGGCGCGATGCATACAATTACCTGTAATACGACGTTGCCGATCTTACGCTGACGGAAGATCGGTGCGCGGACGACCGAGCAGACGCGAGCGAGTGACGGTCCGCTCCGAGCGCGGGATCGTCCGCGACGGAACGACCGATCTTCCGCCTAGTGTGCACGTTATTTGTATTTTATATGCAATAACATTTATTGGCGTTCCGCCGCGGAAGTTCGGCGACGGAATTTCCGTCTAGTGTGGCTAAGGCCTTACGCGCGTACAAACGTTTCGGCGATTCATTTAAAGTAGCATATGTCAAGCCTTTATCAGGCTCTAGACTATCTGTGTACCAAATTTCATTTAAATGGGTTTAGTAGTTTTAGCTTGAAAGCGCGACAGACAGACAGAGAGAGTTACTTTCGCATTTATAATATTAGTAAGGAAAGTAGGGATAATCTAATTTACCATAACTAACAGTGACAATGTTCGTCAATGAACCGTAGTTCGTAGGGTTGTGCCAAGCAAAAACGTGTTGGTATATTGTTACTGCTAATAGAGACTTCAAGGGCGCCTCGTTAGGGGAGCCGTGAGGACGTGGAAGCGCACCTGAGCCCCTTAAGTGGATGTATTGAAAAAACAATGATCCAGGAAAATATGGTGGTAAATGTTTTAGTAAATTGTTTCCCGGTATTTAGATTGTCGCGTAAGAAGTCACGCCAATACCTCAACCATGAGTTCTATCGAATCGTTTTCGATAGGTTTTTTACGCATCAGAATGCTGTAATCTCATAGCTGATTTTAGTTCCTTACATAACCGCTAGAGGCGCTGGAGGGGTTTCCATAGAAATATTATACGACGTCGCTAGCGAGTTTAGTGAGAAAATTTCACTGTCGAGGTATTTTCTTCTTTGACAGCTAGGTCACGTGATTAGCTCGAGTGACGTCATCGTGGCGTTATGTGCTCTGGTGCAGCTCTCAAACTTCACCGCACGGAGCCCACGATGACGTCTCGTGAGCCAATCACGTGACCTAGCTGTCACGAAAGAGAATACTTGGCCTAGCTTCTTATTACACCTTGGCTGGGTCGTGTATAGCCTGACTAAGCTAAAGCGATTACAGGTCTAGGAATCGGAACCTAGGACGGGTTCCGGTTCCATTATTGTTTTTTTTTTAATTTTTTTTAACCGTAAATTACACTCCATTCAGTACGGTCAGCAACGAAAGTCGCTGAACACAGGCAGTAACTTTTAATTATAAACTAATTTAGTTTACATCTTATATGTACCCTCTTTTGTGTTCCACTGTTGGGCAAAAGCCTCCTCTTACTGTAACCTATGATCCAAAAAAAAATTTGAACGAATTCATTTATTTTTACCATAATAACTATATTTATTAATTTGAGTTATTTTATCCCCTAATTTACTCTATGTACCTATTTAATAAAATTAAGTAAATCAAACATAAAAATAAAGCTCATAAATCCTACACTAATTAAGCGGTCAGTAACCAACAACAAAGATCGTTGTAAAAATTGCACCATGTTCAGCGACCTACGTTGCTGACTGTACGAAACACGCCAAAAAAGAATGCAGATATTATATTATTATCCAACGTGAGATTACGCTTCAGGGCGAAAATTTAAAAGTTTAATGACGTCATTTTTCGTCACCCCAAGCGCGGTTTATCGGCTTATTAAAGCAAAACGCGGCTATTAAATAAATATCGCACCATCTATGGTTGGGTATGGGCGTGCCTAATACCGAGATATACTTTGATGATCCTTTTGGTGAAAATGTTTATCTGTAATGCTTCAGAGCGGCCTAATTAGTTTAGTGTTCCTAAGCGCGTCTGCTACCCTAGAGATACCGAGTACAATTCGCGGGTGACCAAAGTGTTATTGGATTTATAATTAAGTATCCGCTAAGAAATGGATTTTGGAAACCACCCTCATGTTTGGGAAAAAAGATGAACACGAAGAACATTCTATTAATATTCAGACACCAGGCGATCAGTCCTCTTGTTGGCATTATTTCGCCCAGTTCCCCATTTAGGTGGATCCCTTCATGGGTTACTGGCGTTCGGCGTCGCGAATCTTCCGGTTGCTTTGCAGAAGCCCACCAGTTGTCTGATGGAGATTTCTGCAAGCAGCTCTTCATTTACTTCATCTGTTCCCAATATTTCCCTTTTGAGTACTGCATACATTTTGCATTCTGCTACTAGATGGAAACTTGTTTCTTCTGTTTCCCCACATGCTGGGCTTAAGGGGTCTTCTTTTATTTTCATAATTGTCAGGTGTCTGTTGAGTCCACAGTGTCCTGTTGCAATTCCTACTGCTAACTCTGGAGTACTCATGGACGCAAGTATAGATGATACGAATATACAAGGTGGAAGGGACATCGACGCACAAACGTCGTGACAAGGTTTCACTCAAGGTCAAAAATAAAATGACCTAGTTCATTCATATAGAAAATAATCGACATTTTTGAGCGCGCAGTTTATTGCTAAAAACGCGATTATAACGCTCCGCGGTGAATGTTATCACGCACGCGATCCGAAATAAATAAAATAATGTTTTTTATATTATAAATCTAGTTTGGGTAGATAAATAATGTTTTTTACACATTCAAGTAAAAAAAACTGCAGAAGAAATAAGGAAAATTGATGAAAAAAGTTACGGAAAATTTTAACGCAGGGGGGTCCAGAAACATGTACTGAACTCATGGTATTCGGATGTGCGTCGATGTCCCTTCCACCTGGTATAACCTTTTTTTCGTTAGTGGAAGAAACTACGATCTCAGGCAGGGTTCGAACCTGCGTCCCCCTAGTTCAGTACAACGGACGCTTTAGCATACGAAGATGTATGTGTTAGAGATATATGTGGTGTTGCAATGATATATGGGACATAAATCCTGAATGAATGGCATTGTGTGCATATTGCATATTGTTGCTGCGTATTGCGTTGTTGATAATTCCGGCTATTGGTTGTCCCATTGCTGATTATAGGCAGCGTATAAGCCCCTTATAACCCCATTTTTTCTCAGGTCTCAAATTCGAATCCAAAGCACGTAACTCTTACTTTTCGTAATCATTATTAGTATTAATTATCACTCGCTTTACGCTTATAACGGCGAAGGAAAATATCGTGAAGAAACCTGCATGCCTGAGATTTTCTTGACGGCCAGCGTGTGAAGTCTGTCAACCCACACTTGGCCAGCGTGGTGGACTATAGCCTCTCATTCTGAGAGGAGACCCGTGCCCAGCAGTGCGACGATAAATGGGTTGAGGACTAGGCTTACTCCGTCGGCAGCCTGGTGGTCTTAGATAAGGCTGCTTCGCTGTTCGACAAAAATGTTAATGGATTTCTCTGTGAAATTCCGAGTAGCAGCTAGGAGTTAGGATTTGTGGCCAGATAATTGTAATGATCTTGCCCCCTATTACATGTGCGCGATGAATTGTAGGTCAGCATTGGCATACCTCTGCCTTATCTATCGGAGAATACAGGCGTGATAGTGTTTATAAATCAGGCTATCAGCCTTCCTACTGATTATGGGCCTTTCCTTAGAGTTTTAGAGGTTATATAAGCCCCCTTATGCCAAAATTTCCAGGCAAACGCTTTGCTCCTTATCATATGGGAACCTAAACATACCGGCGATCAGTGGATGTACCTTTGTCCAGCAATAGGTATATCTTTGCCTATATCAGGAAATACAGCCGTGATGGTATTTACACTTCATGTAAGTAAGATCGCAACCCAGCTCCTGTCATCTAGTACACTTATATAATTAACGACACTTACAAAACTAAGTTAAATTAACCAATTAAGCATTCAGGCGAGTTGTGACGAAGGTCGCATTACTTGCGCATGAGGTGCGCCCGATTATAAGGATATTAACTATAAATCATTGCTTTGAATCGACCCTCACTTAACCTGACACACTTTGACTTATATTGTGTTGGTTATGGCTTTGTAACACGATCGCTTTCTTTTTTCGTGTGGTATTTTGTGATGTCATACCATAGCAACTGAATTTCCCGAAGGGTAATGCAGAGATGTTCTTTAAAGGTACAATTCCGAATCACGTTGCCGAGCTGAGGGGCTAGACAAGTTGCATTTTGACATTCGAATCGACAAACAAAATGTATGTAAATGACATTAGTGACAGCCCAATTTGTCGAAAGCTTGTGTCATTTCCATACATTTTGATTGTCGATTCGAATGTCAAAATGCAACTTGTCTAGCCCCCTGAACGTTCAGCGACAGCATATCACTGTTCTTCGACTGCACATGCAGCTGCAGTGGCTTTCAGAAGTCATTTCATAGTATTTTTTTCTTCTATATTTATTTATGGCTATAATATCACTGCGACCTTAGTTGGTATATTATTGTGATCACTGCTTGATGCTCTAAACTTGGAGTTCACACCTAAACCCTGCGACTCCTCTATATCATCTGGACTTAAGATATGTTTCCCTAAATGAGCACTGAGCTTGTGTATCAGCGATCCACATTCCGCCAGAAGGTGCACGTATCACTCAGCAATGGCATAGCATAGCATTTCATAGCAATACATACAAACCAATAGTGCTGCTGCAGTCGACTGCATGCAGTCATCGCACGTGGAGCCTGCAGTTGCAGACGGCAGCGTTTTCGGAATTCCACCTGCACCATATTTCGCTAAGGATGCAAATTTTCTGATGGCTGTAACGGGCTGCATATCTAAGCTACGAGTTGCTTCTTGAACTGGGTATCTCCTGGTCTTTATGGGGTCCAATGATTAGAACATAGTCTGCCCTTCTGTAACAAAAAACCCCCATGTTTTTTTAAACAAAGCCAGAATTTCTGGCGAATTGAATTTCCGGCCACCCTGCAGACAACAAAATTTGCATTTCCTGAGAAGAAGATAGTATTGCAAGGTGACGCAATGCTCCAATTTCTTTCAACTGGTTTTATAGCTCAATGGAAATATTACTTTTAATGAGACCATTCTCTAAATCACCATTCAAATATCCATCTACCTAATAGTATACACCATAAACTATCACCATACTACTAACCATCACCGTATCCACATTAACCAAACTGACCCTAAAATGTGACGATGTGTAATCAACGTCGGGTTGATCTGACCCCCATAACAGTTACTTGCTTAATGACGGGTACGAATGTCCAACCGCGTATAAAACATTTAACTTATCTTAGGTAGGTATATTACATAACCTAAACTAAATTAAAAATTTAGAAAACCCCCGACACGAAATGTAATTCACTATTTTGGGCGGCCATCTTGGACTGATTTTCATCAAACATAGCTAAAAACACTCCCGACTAATTCACCTATCAAATGAAAAAACTAAATCAAAATCGGTTCATCCGTTCGGGAGTTATGATGCCACAGACTGACACACACACACACACACAGACACGTCAAACTTATAACACCCCGTCGTTTTTGCGTCGGAGGTTAAAAATAAGGAAATTTGGATGTTGTAGGGTTAAGTATGGTCGTAGTGAATGTGACGCATAGGGCAAGTCACAGTAAGTGCATATTTTTTTGTCGGAGAGTCGAATGAGTTCGATATACCCTGCCGTCTCCCCAGGTGACGTTGATCTATAAGGGTTTTCGGTACCCCCAAAAAAAGTAAGTTTTAGTATCATAAAAATCGAGAGAGGCAAACAACAACATTATTTGGCGTTTTCAAAAACGTCTTCAATTTAAGAGCTTACGTCTGTTCTCTATCTTCTGTTGGACCTCTGGATACGACTAGATTCCTAATTGTTTTCTGAAACTTCAACTGCGTCTTCCTTTCAAAGTTGCCTTTTAGAATAGCCCTTAAATTACCCGTGTTGTATCACGCGAAAAGGATCTTTCTGTTGCTGAAAGTATGATTATGGAATGGTTCACGCTGGAATATTTCGTAGAGATCAAATTATCATGTACCCTGATTGATAAATGATAAATTCGTTTTTATTGCCAGTGCAATATGTAAGTTATAAGTAAACAATTGTCACAGCATTGCTTTGACAATAAGGACAATATTTAATACACCATTAATGAGCAGTTTTATACACATATTTTTAATCACGTTTTCGAAAACGGCTCTAAAAATGTCGTTGACTGTAATTGCAATATAAGGATTTACGGGGGCAAGAAATGCATTGAAGGAAAACAACCTTTAATGTCTTAGAAAACAAACTTGTTAAACAAAGGAAGGTCAACCTTCAAAAACTAGAAGTACAACTACTTTTTTGATCACAATATGATGTCATTTTGTCAAAACAAATGTTAATAATATTGTTCGATTTCCTTCGCCAATATATTAACATATTATTTTAGATATCACGTCTAGATTGTTCGATAGTTTGTATTGGATGGACAAATGGACACGGCATTTGATTTCATAGATGTTTGCCTGTTGCATCCGTATGCCATGTGAATATTTAAATAGGTATGTAAATTGCATTTTTTGTAGAAAGCAACTCTGTTTGTCTGTTAACGCCTAAATCGCTGAACAGATTTCGATAAAATTGGAATTGGAGATAGATTGCATCCTGTGGAAGGAATTAGGCTTCCTGAGTTTATACTGATGGTCAGGCTTTTTTGGGCTTCAATCACCAACGATTGTCGTAATCGTGAGCTGGACAATCGGGAACAACGCGATGGTTTGCGTGCTCTCCGAAGCACGAATGGGTCTATATGTGTAAAGGTTGAAGGTCATCCTTCCATACACTGTTAGCTTAACTTTGCGGATGGGTTGTTTTTAATCCACGTGGAAACAGTCGGCCGCGCCTTGGGTAGGGACGGGGGTGAGGCGGCGGGTTATTGTAAACAAAAGCATGCGCCCCCCGCCCCTCTGACATACCTACAGCGCAGCCAACTAGTTCCGCGCCGACTATAGCGTAGTTAATAGTCGAACCCACTTTGTTTCCCTCACACTACGTGTAAAATACAGGTTAAAAGCAAATTCATAATTATTTTCTGTTTCCTACAAAGTTGAGGTAAACCATTCATAATAGAATCAGATTTCAATTTACACAATGCTGCTAAACAAAGCATCTGTAAGTCTAAATACTTTTATGTTTCGCGCGTTTAAATTCCAACCTTAATAGTACAAGCATAAGATTCAATTTGAAAACTAAGTAATATTAATTTACGAACAAAAACCTGCAACTGTGTTTTTGCAGTTCATAAATTGTCATGTGTCTGACATGATTCTTATTTTGAAGTGCATAAAGTCCAAATTCCTTAATTTGCTCGGCAGTGTAAGCTCCTAACAAGAAAATATAAGGTTGTGATTACAACAGGTGCGTCCGGTGACTGAGGCACAATAAGTAACTTGATTCTTTTTTTTCGCATGAGGCAAAGGTATTTTTGTGAGGTCACTTATGAAAAAAAGAGAAAGTTGTTACCATATAAAAATTTGCATTTATAAAATGGTAATAATATTTGCTAAATTTCTACCATAAAAATAGTTAAGCTGTGTCGTTTGGTCGAATGGTGCCAAGCTAAGCAAGCTAAGCACCCATAACACTTTGTTTGACCGAACCCTAGGATCTGTAGCCTAGGGTTCGGTCAAACAAAGTGTTATGAAATTTCCAGTTGTTGGTTGGAGTTTAGATTTATGGCAAATTGCAGTAAATTCGCTCCCTGGAACCCAAAGATACCGGTGAACTGTGGCAAAACTTTTTACATATATTTTTTAATTTTTATCGAATTTTTCTCTCAAATTTTATTGACCCGCTTGAAATTGACTCGTGCCAACTTTGCGCGGATGGAAGAAGACGGACGGCTGGCGAATATCGCGAACCCCATGCCCATGGCCTACCATAGAAAAAGGAAAGGCATTTATGCAGTTTTTTTGTCAGTCTGAGTCAGATACGCCTGCCCAAGTAGTAGACGATCCACGAGGCTTTTCCAAAATATATAAAAGATACCACACAGACCCAGTGGATGAGGTGGTATACTCCCTAAGAAGTCCGTAGTTTTGGCCTTCGTTACGGGCCTACTCTGTATCGCCTACAGACTAATGATTCGTTCGGAGCCCGAACTAAGAATGAAAGACAACACAATTTGACAGTTTTACCTAGTCAGCCTATGTGTAGCCTATGTGTTTTCAGTCCTAAAAATTGAACCTGACATTTGTCTAAAGGATCTTTATAACTGGGCTACTTTCGGACGGGCCCCATACTTTATGACGACGTCTGTGGTCTAGTGGTTCGAGTACCGGACTGCTGATCACAAGGTCGTGGGTTCGATTCCCACAGGACACAAACATTTATGTGATGAACTTAAGTGTTTGTGTATTTACAAAAAAAAAGTATATAAGTATTATATCCATTGTCTAGTACCCATAGTACAAGCTCTGCTTAGTTTGGGACTAGATGGTGCTGTGTAAAATGTCCCAGGATATTTATTTATTTAGTTATATTTATACTTCGTTGACGGATATAATGAGTAGACCCCTTGCCTTAAAGAACTGTGACGTCACAATACACCACTTCTCACCTCCGCCTCGGAACTCAGCCGCACAATCCAAAACATTCTCTCTGGGGAGGCGAGGTACCCCATCAAACTAGTACGTGCGGCGCACGTAGCAGTTTGTAACAAACGACTGCTCTGTGACCGGTGGCCGTTGTAAAATATTATGACAGCTGACGGCAAGGAAAAGCTGAGCTGAATCTGAGATAAAATCAGTTTGAGCGACCGTGTTCACCGCATTCATTCTCCTGGAAGTTATTAATGAAAGATAAGAAAGGATTCTGTGTGGATACGAGTGTGTGAGTGAGCTCGGTATTTTTAAGGGCGTGCGAGCAAGTAAGTGTCTGGTGTACACCCTACTTAGTATATAAAAGATTTTTTTATTACTAGCTTTCCGCCAGCGGCTTCGCCCGCGTGGTCTCTAGGTATTTCTTATAAATTCTATGCCTATGTTACTTGGTAAAGATGTATCTCTCTAATGGTAAAAGAATTTTTCAAATTGGTCCAGTAGTTTTGGTGCCAATCATAAATTTATGATTTTGGAAAATCATAAATTTATGATTTATGATTTATACCTATTCAATACAAACAAACAATCAAATCTTTCCTTTTTATAATATTACTAGCTTATGCCCGCAACTTCGTCCGCGTAGAAGTCGAAAATGGTTCTAAAAGTATTTTTTATTTAATAATTATTAATTTTGATAAAACATAAATTAATATGTGAAAATGTTTGAATACTTATAAAATATAACAATCTTATAAGGTTTTTCTTTATAATGAAACCACTCGTAACCCAAAGATCTTATTTATTGAAATAACGAACTCAACACTTTAAACATTTACACATACAAAACTAAAAGGAGACCGCGCGATATCGGATCCGAGTTGGATGCCGACCGTGCTAGCCGCTAGAGGAGCGATTCAGCAGACCGAAACCGTTCCGATAAAGGAAGCGTGTCCGTGCTCGCCGAGCGACAAAATGAAGGCGCGCGAGGCCTTATATATTATCCGGCCGGCGGGCGGTGGCGGTGAGCGCGATGGTGGGGCACGGGCGCTCACGTGCGCGTGCATGACGCGGCGCTGTGTGCTACAGTCTCCCCCTCTGTCTCCGAAGACGTCCCGGTGAGGTAGACAGGACTTAGGTGAGCTGCTTCTTGTTGGGTGGCCTACCACGTGGACGCGGCTTGGCTGTGGTGGCCTGAACCTCAGGCGGAGATGGCTTGTTCTTCCGCGGGCGACCTCGCCGGCGTAAGGGCAAGACCGGCTCGGGCAGGGCGACTGATGGCACCCCATGGTAGGGACGCAGGGCTGAGGAATGATACAACCCTGCAGTCTGGTTTGGGTTTGTGGGATCAGCAACCTGGAAAGAAGAAGGTCCATGAATTTTTTTGATAAGGTATGGGCCATCTCTGCGTGGTGCTAATTTAGCACTGAAACCTTGTGACGATTTGCTGAGGGCATGAACATCAACCATAACTTGGTCGCCAGGCTGATAGTTTGGACAGGGTTGGCGTCTCTTATCAGCGTATTCTTTTCGCTTTTCCTCTTTCATTTCCTGTATTTCATGGGCTCTTTTCAGGGTAGAGGCCATCATCAATAATTTTGGTGTTATCTCGGGAATAAAATTTTCATTTTGTACTATCTGTCGTACATCATGTTTGGTGTCATCGATAGTGCGGAGATCTCGCCCAAAAGTTAAGTAAGCTGGCGTGTATCCAGTAGATGAACAAACAGCTGTGTTCATTGCAAAACGTATACTTGGCAAATGGTCTGACCACTTAGTATGATTTTCTCCCACTAGTATAGCCAGCTGTGTTTTCAAATCTCTGTTGCGTCTTTCAACAGGGTTTGTTTCTGGGTGATAAACAGGGGTAAAACCATGATCAATGTTTAAACAATATGTCAGTTGCTGCATAACGTTACTGACAAATTGTGATCCATTATCGCTAATGAACCGTCGCGGTGTACCATACCGTAGAATGATCTCATCCAATAACACTCGGGCGCATTCTTCGGCGGTTGCTTGCTTCAAAGCAAATAATTCTATCCATCTACTAGCCAAATCTTCGACAATGAAGATCCATGTCTCACCGTTGGCCGTTTTTGGTAAAGGTCCAAACAAATCGAAGGAAATTACTTCAAATCTTTGGTTAAGAGCCGTAGTTTGAAGCAGACCCGCTGGTTTGAGATTGCTCGGTTTATACCGCTGACATTGTATACAATTCCGGATATAATTTTCGATTTGGGATCTCATCCCTTTCCAAAAGTATCGCTTATTAATGCGTTCCACAGTTTTTTCTACTCCATAATGACCAGCGGAAGCTTCGTCATGATACACAGCTATAACTTTTGCTTGCTCATGCTTAGGAACAACGAGTTGCGCATCTTCATTATCATTTTCTGATTTGTATCTGTAGAGTAGTCCTTGATTCATAAGGTAGCCTTTTGTACTCCAATATTTTCCGTTTTCATGTTGATTTCCTTCTAACTCGTTAATAATTTTCTCTAAATCTTTGTCTTTTAATTGTTCTTCTCTTATCGCTTTTGACGACTTTTTTGGCATATCAATTACAATACTGCATACTCCACAGTCTTGTTTGGTTGTAGAGTCGCAATTAGGACGTGACAAAGTGTCAGCGACTACGTTCGTTCTCCCTTTGATGTATTTAATAGTCAAATTATATGGTTGTAGTTGTAGGGCCCATCGCGCTAGGCGACCTGTTGGGGACTTCAGTGACATCAACCACTTCAGGGCTTGATGATCGGTCAACACAGTGACATCCGCACCCTCTATAAAACCACGAAATTTGTTTACAGCCCAGATAACAGCTAATGCTTCCCGCTCTGTAGTTGAATAATTTCTTTCGGCTGGAGTCAGGAGGCGACTAGCGTACTCAACCGGATGCTCACTGTCCCCCTCCCCCTGCACTAGAACTGCACCAATTGCGTAGCTGCTTGCGTCTGATTTTATCGTAAAAGGCTTGGTATGGTCGGCTTGGACTAATACCGGGGTCGTAACTAAAAGTTTTCGAAGCTCTTCGAAAGCTCTCATCTGTTCATCTTTCCAGGACCAAACAGCATTTTTCTTCAGCAAACGAGAAAGTGGTTCGGTAATCTTTGCAAAATTAGGAATAAATCGCCTATACCAAGAACACATCTGCAGGAATGACATCAAATGTTTTACGTTTGCTGGTGCGGCCATGTCCACTACAGAAGCAACTTTGTCTGGGTCAACTTGTAGACCATCAGGGGTAATATAATGTCCTAGGTATTTGACCTTAGAACAGAAGAAAACACATTTGTCTTTGTTTGCTGTGAGATTGTACTCCTTCAGACGATCAAAAACATCTTGCAGGTCTCTAAAATGCCCATCTAGGGTTCCGGACATGACTATCAAGTCATCCAAGTAGACAAGGAGCCTAATGTGACTAAGGGATATGCTAAATCTATCCATGAGACGCTGAAAAGTTGCTGGAGCGTTTCTTAGACCAAATGGCATTCTTAAAAATTTATACATACCGAAAGGTGTAATGAAGGCTGTTTTCACTTGATCTTCATCCTTAACTTTAATCTGCCAATAGCCGGCGCGGAGATCGATGGTGCTCATATAACGAGAAGGTTTAGCACTGTGAAGAAGATCATCGATACGTGGTAATGGATACACATCAGCAGTTGTGATTGCGTTTAACTGCCGGTAATCAATACAAACTCGTGTACTACCATCTTTTTTAGGTACAAGTACGACAGGAGCTGACCAAGGGGAAGAGCATGGCACTATGATTCCCTGCTCACGCATCTTCTCTATTTCTACCTTCAGGGTTTGCATTTTTACTGGTGACAATCTATATGGTGCAACAGAAATAGGCTTGTGTGATCCCGTATCAATGACGTGTTCAGTTTCCGTCGTTGGCTTTCCATTAGACACAAATACCGCTTCATTTATGTCGAGAAAGTGCTGTAAGCGTTTGTTCTCCTCTCCCGTTAGCAGACATTCGTGGTTGCACATGGCAACAGAAGAGATTTCAGTTCCTGGGAATAAACTGGCAGAATCTGGTGACAACTCGACGTTGGCGTCATCTAGTTGCCTACGGGCATCTGCGTACAGGGCATCAATAATTGGTGAGTATCCATCGAATAAGACTGTTCGTGCCCTCTTTGGTGGGGTCGAGAATTCGATGGGCATCAGAGGTCCATAAGGACGCTCCAAGGCTTGTTCCGTGGCGTCAGGAACAATAGCACCACTTCTGGGAGGGGAATGCGGAGGTGTTATCATTAAGATAGGTTCCTGTTGCAGACAGTCTTTTATCATATTTATAGGCGTTAGCACAGGAGTAGGCGTGTTGATCATCGGGGATTCCATTTCTGGCAAGCACACACTTGACAAAACCCCTGCAATGTCTGTTGCTTGTCCTGCACCTTCTGGATTTAAATCATAAATCTTATGAGGCTCATCAACGAAATGACAAGATCGCTGGGGTAAGTTCAGGGCTAACATAGCATCTTCAATGAAACCTACCCCAAGTAGTGTTCTATTCTCTCTGGCCTCAGGGAATATCACGAACGAAGTTCTTACGTTTCGGCCATAGAGAGTGACAGTCGTCTTCACTGTAAGAACATCCTGTTTCTTTGGCACTCCATCAGCAAGTGTTACGTACATAATCTCTTTTTCAAAGTTTACACCATTCTGTTCGAGGCGCTTATACAGCTGGTAGGAGGCGACACTTGATTTTGCACATGTATCGATGTACGCTATCCCATTCATTCCTTCTATAATAACGGGTACTGTGGGACGTGGTCGTACATCAGCAGTCATGTTGGCTGAGCAGAAACAAAAATCAACTGCCGTTAGTGACTGCCTATCTTTACACTTTGGACAACGACTACGTATCACTCCTGGCTCACCACATCCGTAACAGGCAAACTTCGGCTTGTCATCATTTTGAGTGGTTGTTGTGGTTTCAGCCTTTACAATAACATTTTGTTTCTCCGTGTCCTCTCTCACCTTCTTTCTGCATATGTCGGCGGTGTGCCCAAACAGACGACAGTAACCGCAGCGTATTTTATTATGTTTTCTACTATTTTTAACTTGTGTTGTTTCTTTGGTATGTATTTGTATAGCATTTGATTCTACTTTTTGTTTATCTTTTTCTGTTAGGGTTCTTTCGATATCCCTAGCCTTTCTAAGTAAATCGTCAAATGTCTTTATAGTGTCTCTAGATATTTTCTCCCTCACAGCGAATCTTATTTGGCCAAAAATGAGACTGATTTCTTGCTGCTCCGTATGTGGCTCAGACATCTCGGCAAGAAGCGCCCGCTTCTTGGCAATGAAAAGTTCTGTAGGGGTTTGATCATCCTGCTTCATACCTACTATTTCCTGATATAGCACATAATCAAGTTTTTTCGGGGCAAAGGTGTGGCGCAAGCGTTCTTTGAAAAGTTCCCATGACTTCACGTGGTTTTTAACGCCTTGCCACCAAATCGCTGCGTCACCGACCAGAACCAACGGCAGGCCTTCAAGGGCGTTTGCATCGGATATCTTTTCCACTTCCTTGAACACTGTCACTGCTGCTAAGAAAGCTTCTACTTCCGCCTTTGAACCACCGAATTTTGCTGGGCACTGGGCAAACGTATTTCGTTCTCTTGAGCTAGTGGTAATTGCGAGGATGAGCTCTTTGAATTGACTGTCCGACATGTTGATAGCCATATTTTCAGATAAATCGCTTCCAAATCGATCTGGTTTACGAGTGGGCCGGGGCCTTAAAAATATTTTTTTTCCGGGCTCCACGTTGCGCGCCACTTATAAGGTTTTTCTTTATAATGAAACCACTCGTAACCCAAAGATCTTATTTATTGAAATAACGAACTCAACACTTTAAACATTTACACATACAAAACTAAAAGGAGACCGCGCGATATCGGATCCGAGTTGGATGCCGACCGTGCTAGCCGCTAGAGGAGCGATTCAGCAGACCGAAACCGTTCCGATAAAGGAAGCGTGTCCGTGCTCGCCGAGCGACAAAATGAAGGCGCGCGAGGCCTTATATATTATCCGGCCGGCGGGCGGTGGCGGTGAGCGCGATGGTGGGGCACGGGCGCTCACGTGCGCGTGCATGACGCGGCGCTGTGTGCTACAATCTTTATTATGTTGTAGGGATTTAAAGTTTAAAAAAGCATGAAAATAAAATAAAAATAGGATACATTATATATTTTATGAACATTAAGATCGGTCTGGTGTAAGTTACATGGGGTTATTATCTATTATCTTTTTACAACGAAATAGAAATACTACACCTGCCACAGTATTTCTTTGTAACAATATTTTTTTGTTTATTCTTCGGATGCTAGAATCAACAGGCTACTCTGTGCGCTTACTCTGGAGCATGTCACATACTCTGCCCGCGGGAGAAGCAGCTTTCCCTCAAATCTACTCCCGCTACCAAGAGTTTGACCTTCAGCTTTGTTTATGATCATTGTAAAGCAAACTTTCATGGGAAACTGCACTCTTTTGAATTCAAAGGGGTAATTTGATGGTGTTGGTGGAATCCTAGGAATAAATACATACTCTCCTCGAGAACAACTGGTCAGTATAGTTGACTCGATTACATTGCGATGCATGTTTTCACTTGAAATCTGGTGCCATTGCATTATTTTGGTGGATTTATATTCCGCAGCAACATAATTGGGGCGCCAACTCTCAATTTTTTATGTGTTCCACTATTTACTATTTTTAGGAACAGGTCTGAGAACTATCCACAAATGAGACCGCTTCACGCGCTTTTACTTCTGAGCTCTACTGGTAAAGTCTGTCGGAAATCACCTGCTGACAATACAGTAATCCCCTTTAAGAGCCATAGTACTCACATCCCAAACTTCTGAATAGTACTTTGTTTGGGTATATTGCAGAGTGGGGTTTCGGTTTGTATGAAATCGAGAAGAACTTTGAACGCAGTTTACCCGTGCAGTTTTACCTCTTTCCAACAGCGTGGCAGCAATTCCGGACGATGCGACCGCTAAGGCGATATCACGATTGCTTCTGACTTTGGCCGATGTTAAACTCAATAAAAGTCATGCCTGTTACACCAGGAGCACTCAAAAAAAAATCACTACGTATATCATTACGTATATCAAAATCACTATTAAACCTTTGTTTATTGAATAAAGAGCCTTCACTGCTTGACATTATTTACTGCTGAGGAATTGCCATTTCATGTGTCAAAAATTTTATTTTAATCTAATTTAAATAAAAAACACTAAGGAGTATTGATATCAACTTGGAAATAAAATAACTTTCTACCCCCTTTTAAACCCAGTTAGGGGATGAATTTCAATAAAATACGAAACACGTCTTCCATCAATTCTGTTAAAGAATGTTTATGCAAAATTTGAAGTATATTGGACCAAGGAATCACGTTGTCCCATACAAACTTTGCCCCCCTTTTTCACCCCCTTAGGGGTAGAATTTCGGAAAATCCTTTCTTATCGGATGCCTACGTCATACAAAGAACACACCCTCCAAGTTTCAGGTCTCTACGATCAGCGGTTTAGGCTGTGCGTTGATCCGTCAGTGAGTAAGTCAGTCAGTCATTCAGGACAAAGCATTTTATAGGTATAGATTAGTATAGTTTAGAGTTTGTAATTGTTGGAGATCATAGATAATAATGTTTTTTTTTTATTAATATCTATGAACCATTTTACACAGCACCATCTACTCCCAAACTAAGCAGAGCTTCTACTACGGGTACTAGACAATGGATATAACTAATACTTATATTTTTTTTTGTAAATACATACTTATAATACATAGGAAACACCCAGACAAACACAAACATTTATATTCATCACATAATAAATATTTGTGTCCTGTGGATGTAATGATAAACATTATTTAAAATAATAATATATAGGGGACAACCCTGACATAATAATGTATACGCACAGTATTAATCAAACGTGTTTTAATATTAAGTACATAAATGAATTTATTTCTAAAGCCTGAATTATAGCCTAAATTGTACTAAGGCTTTCTTTACACATACACTAGCTTCCCGCCAGCGGCTTCGCCCGCGTGGTCTTATAATTTTTTCCCCCGTTTTTGCAAAATTTTTCATTACTACTCCGCTCCTATTAGTCGTAGCGTGATGATATATAGCCTATAGCCTTCCCCGATAAATGGGCTATCTAACATGGAAAGAATTTTTCAAATTTGTCCAGTACTTTTTGAGTTTATTCGTTACATACTTTCCTCTTTATAATATTAGTTTAGATGTAGATATGTCTAGACAACTTTTTGCACTCAATTCATTAGATGAAGAAAACACATTAGAATGAAATGTCATACTATGTGCTTTAGTGCTTAAAGCTTAAGGTTGGTAGGTAAAATTTACTACTATAAATTTACTCGTAAAAATTAGAAAAATATTATATTCATTCAAATTTTTTATGTTATAAAATTTAAAGAGCTTGATAAAAAAAAAAGTATATAAGTATTATAACAATTGTCTAGTACCCATAGTATAAGCTCTGCTTAGTTTGGGACTAGATGGTGCTGTGTAAAAATGTCCCAAGATATTTATTTATTAAACAAAAAAACTTAATAACACTATTGCTGCTAAATTCGCCAATCAGTTTGGCAGAAATACTTATCCCTTTTAAAGAATCACTACGGGTACGGGTTGAGTCAGACCCGTACCCAGACATTTTTACACAGCACCATCTAGTCCCAAACTAAGCAGAGCTTGTACTATGGGTACTAGACAATTGTTATAATACTTATATACTTTTTTTTTTGTAAATACATACTTATAATATATAAGAAACACCCAGACAAACACAAACACCTAAGTTCATCACATAAAATGTTTGTGTCTTGTGGAAATCGATCCCACGACCTCGTGATCAGCAGTCCGATACTCGAACCACTAGACCACAGACGTCGTCTAACGTCGTTTTTTTTACGAGAGACATAAATATTATGAGACGTTTTATAGGGCGGCATCTACGCTATGGTCATAAGGCCTATGGCTATTCAAGAGACTGCCAATGGTCCGATTTGTCTCAAAAACTTAAAATTGTAACCTGTAACCCGCACACCCATCCATCAAGTCTCATATTATCTAGCTGCGATATCAACACCTACCGTGTTACATGTTGCAAGTTGTAGCGCGCTAGGATTTATTGGCAACGTAACGCGCACCAGATTAAATTCCAAAATATATAACTTTCAATCAACGTCTCATGTGCAGGCTCACATCACTGAAGTGAACTTTAAAAATTTTGAAATATTACTCAGCTCCGCGAAATTGGGGATGCCACAAGTTATAAAAGATAGCGACAACTGGAAGGCATAGACAATACAAAACTTTATCCATCTTACTAATAACATACTAAATATGAAAGTTTGTATGTATGGATGAGTAGATGTTTGTTACTCTCTCACGCAAAAACTACTGAACGGATCTGGATGAAATTTGGTACAGAGATAGAACATAGTCTGGAATAGCACATAGGCTACTTTTTAATCCGGTAAAATGTATGGTTCCTGTGGGATAGCGGACGAAGCCGCTGGCGGAAAGCTAGTAATCTTATATTTTTTTACTAGCAGATGCCCGTGGTTTCATTCATGTTCTTTTTTCTTCGTCTATGACGGCGCGTGGGCAGTGTTATGTAAAGGGAAGTGATGTGAAGTCAGTCTTGTGTGAGTACGGAACCGATACGCTCCATTCACACGAAACTGTCGGTTTGCCTAGGTTTCGAAAATAAGTAACCTGCTATTGTAACTAATTACTATCCTAATCATTTTGAAAGGGAAATACTCAGTACCGGGATCTGTGAATAGTTTTTTTTTATTTATTATTTATTAAACACTTTATTGTACATTTAAAATACAAAATAAATATAAAAAGAAACAAAATACAATAAGTTACTAATGTACAATGGGCGGCCTTATCACTTAAAGCTTCTTCCAGGCAACCAAAGTGATATTATGAATCTTGGAATAACCTAAACTAAATAAAAAATGTAGAAAACCCCCGACACGAAATATATATTGCCATTTTGTGGTGGCGGCCATCTTGGATTCGAAATTTATCATAGTGTATAGTATTCTCCTAGTTAAGGCCTTTCATTTGATACCCATATTGAGGGACCTTTGAAAAAATATGTAATTCGGTATTTTGTGGCGGCGGCCATCTTGGACCGATTGTCATCAAACATAGCTAGGAACACTCCCGAATAATTCACCTTTCAAATAAAAAAAAAACAAAATCATAATCGGTTCATCCGTTCGGAAGCTACGATGCCACAGACAGACACACACACACACACACAGACACGTCAAACTTATAACACCCGTTGTTTTTGCGTCAGGGGTTAAAAAGATAACGGGCATAGTGTACAATTAGTGCACTAAAAAAGGTACTTAAAATTTGCAGTTAAGTTCTATAAACTATAAAGCTAAGTCGAGATCAACATCATCATTGATATTGATCCTGCGTGGATAAAACCTCTATATCTAAGTTTTTTAGATATCGCTCGTTTATCCCTGATGACGTCATATATTTCAACTATTAGCTCTTCAACATACTACATACAATCTCTTACATCTTATACCAAACCGTAAGCCCCGTCGCGGGAATCTCATATCTAGCCGAAGCATCGATGGCCGCGGATCATCCGGGGTTTTTACGACCGTCCGAAGTAGTATGTGGAACGAAAAACCTCGAAAATATTCGCAAATAATTTCGGAAAATACGGGCATACCGATGAATTAAACCCGCGGTGCTACGGATACGAGAAAGTGTGTTTGTGGGGTTCCGTAGCTAAATAGGAACATAGATTTAACAATAGTTTGAGTGACAGTCGCTATCGATCCTGTCAAGTGTCAAATATTTAGTATGGAAAGCTTGGGTAGCGCCTCTAGCGGATTTGAGGCAAACTAGATTTTTATAAAAAGCATTTTGACAGATTCGAATCGCTTACTAAACTCCAAGAGCCTAGACAAGTTGCAATTTAGCATTCGACAAATGAATTGAAACAAAATGTATGGAAATGACATCAGCTTTCGACAAATCGAGCTGTCTCTAATGTCATTTCTATTCGTTTGTCGATTACCCACCCAGATTTGCACCCAGAGGCGATACCGGTAATGGTTTCGATTCCCAGGTTGAGTAAAATACTATTGGGTTTTCTACGAAATTCTGAGTAGCAACTTGAGGTTTGGAGTTGCGCCCGGTAAATGGAAATAGGCTCGCTGCCTGAGACCATGGGGCCTAAATATATCGGCAACGTGTAGTTGTACAATAGTCCACCTCTGCCTAAAGTTTTACGGAATACAGCCGTTAAGATATGTTTATGTTTGCAATTAAGAGAGGGATGCCGCTCTACACAGTAAATAGCGCCTACCCTTTCTCACACTGCTTAAGATAGAAATAAGTTATCTGCATACAAACATTTCGATGATATTTGACGAGTTTTTTGATGCCTTATTGTAAATAGTTAATTTATTATTATTTTACCTTAAGTCTTGAATTTTTATTGTGGTTTTGACTTGAAAATTACCGGGTCTTATAAACTACTTAAATAACATAATTAAAATATTTACATAAAAGAAAAATGATATACACCTACAGAGAAAAAAAAAGCTTAAAAAAAACCGTTACACTAAGCGTCGAAGAATTCCTCTGCATCACTGTCATTATTATTTTATTTTAGTTATGTTTAGGAATAGATTTTTAGTTTAGTACTTAAATACATTGTAATATATAGTTTCTTGTTAAGATAGTAAATTGTATGAGATCATTCTCATATCTTTTTCATGTCATCTTACCTTTAGCATGACGAATACGAAATTTAAATCACTCAAAAACTTTATTTCATTTCCAGGTACGATCGCCAACACAGTCATCAGCGCCAGAATAAGGTCAGCAAAAAAGTTTATAATACTACTTTAAACTGTACGGATTTCGATTTACTACCTCTTTGTAAGTTTTTTGGAAAGGTTCAATTTGTATGCGTATTATGTATGACTCGACTGCACAGTATGCAGTGTTCCTAATACTTACATAAATGTTACAGCTAGGATTGTAAGTTTGCCATTTGATACACTTTCTAAATATAGATATTTATTAAAAAAAAAAATATTATTTTTGAATTGTATTTTTTTTTGTGAATGATTTTCTTGGTCAAAACTAAATACGTTCGCCGTATTTAGTTTTGCCCTTTATTTTTTTTAACGGATATGGTTACACCTGCTAAATATGTGTATTGCAAGAACCATAGAAGGCGTTACTCTGTAAGGCGGTAGTACTCGTAGGTATACGTCAGTTATATGTAAATAGAGAAAACTATAACGTATATATATAATTTATTTTCTAGTAAACACTAAAAGCCTATTTTATTATATCCATAGTATTTATGGAACCTTTTTTTTCGCTAGCTAACCTTTACTATAAGTTACACCTCTAGGAATACATCGGTCAAAACTGCATTTAATACTTCTGTTGCTCTAATAAAGCTCCCCATTTTTTTTTTGTAATGTATAACATGGATCTGTTACAGTTTTATGATTATCTACTAGCTTTCCGCGTGGTCTTATAAATTATAGCCTATGTTACTCGGCAAAGGTTTCAAATGGTGAAAGAA
The DNA here is from genome assembly GCA_946251955.1 of Acronicta psi. Lineage (NCBI taxonomy): Eukaryota > Metazoa > Arthropoda > Insecta > Lepidoptera > Noctuidae > Acronicta > Acronicta psi. The sequence continues at coordinate 14,914,357 of OX276470.1, read as the reverse complement.
TTTTTGAAATCGGTCCAGTAGTTTTTGAGTTTACTCATTACAAACATATATAATTTTGAGAGAGGTAGGGCACAGGCATTTATGGCTCAAATCTGAAGCAGCCCATCTGGGGAAGTACCTCCACCTTACAGAAAACTGCAGCCAAATAACAGACTTTATTGTGTGTTGTGTTCCTGCAGTGAGTAAGGTCGCCAGAGCTCCTTCTAAGAATGCGCTGCGCTGGCAGTAAGAGGAATATTCCCTAAAACTGTCGGCGCAGTGAATCCTCCATAAACCTCTAAGAGATTTTTCGGGTCGGCAACGCGCGAGTGGTGGTGGTGTTGCAAGCGTCCATAGGCTATGGGAACCGGTTACCATCAGGCCGGCCGTATGCTTGTTTGCCACCTTAGTGAGCTACACGATGACTGTTGCATGCGTGCCGTCAGTTAGGACTGGTCAACTCAAAACTGTTTCAGATTTTGCCCTACATTGTTTAACTTGCATATCCGATATATACTACGTTTGTCTGGACTTTAAAAGAGACCATGATTCTCTGAGTTCGTTTCGGCGTTTCTTCTGAGAGGTCGTCAGTTAGGAAATGCCGGCGACATCTAGCATTAAAAAAAATGACTTGTAAAAGGGTCTTTAAAGGGTCTATTTACAGAAATAAATATCATTTCATTTCATTTCAGTGGTATAAAAAAAATACAAATCTTTTCTCTTTATAATATTAGTACAGATTACTTAAGATTAAAATTTAAGATTTAAGACACCTATTATACTCCTACAGTACAATTTCTTTACTAAAAAAAATCCTATTGGTACATTCTGGTGCCTAGTATAGACAATAAACAAACTGCATTTTTTTCAGTCTCGTATCAGACAGTGTGTTCAGACATAGTTCAGATAAACAATTTTATTGGAAAATGTTCGGTTTTTCCGGTCGAGCATCGTTTTTTCAAGAGCCTACAATATTCGCTTTTTTATAAAATCCCTATAGCGATTAAATTCAGACTGAAAAATGTTCGCGCTAAGTTGTATAAAAAAAGATATTCTGCTTTTCTGTCCCGCGATCGAATTAATTGGCTTTTTTTAAGAACATCGTAATAGTACTTACAGAGATGGATTATTGATAAGTTTTCATGTAATAGGTGCCTAAATATTGTGAAGAGAAAATAATTTTTTTTTAATATATGTGGCGATCTTAGGTCATAAAACAAAGCTGGTAATTTCCAAAACGAACAACCCAATAACTAATTTTCGTTATTCTTAGTGGTCTTGTGCTCCTAAGCGCGACTGCTACACTAGATGTCTTGAGTTCGATTTCCAGGGGGGCTAGACAAGTTGCATTTTGACATTCGAATCGACAAACAAAATGTATGTAAATGACATTAGTGACAGCCCGATTTGTCGAAAGCTTGTGTGCAAAAATGCAACTTGTCTAGCCCCCCAGGTCGAGCAGTGTTGTTGGATTTGAAATTTATGTGAAATAACCAATAGCAGCACGTAGTCGGGATTTGAGCCCGGTTGATGGCTATAGGGTCGCCCCCCTATTGCATGGGACCTAAATATTGCACATTAGTAAGAAAGAAAGAAAGAAAAATGATTTATTCAGCACAATGTTTTACTTACTAACTATACTTTACAATCAAATATAAATTGCGCTGAAACGGCGCTGGTTCAGCATAAGCCAGACGGAATGCCTGGCGCTGGTTTTCAACCAGACCTAGTACACATCTGCCTAGCCCTGTAGGGAATATAGGCGTGATGGTATACACAGTTAGGTAGGTATCGTACATTTTAAGCACAGCAATACCGATTATTATAAACCAATCATGAGAAAATAAACAAATCGACATACATAAGAATATTTTGTTCCGGAATCCACTAAATCACTGAGACACCGTCAGGTTAATATTTGTCAACCTGTTTGAGTGGAAACGGACCACTCTTATTACGTACTAATAAGGTTTAAATTACAACGAATCATCACACAACAACACTGCAACTGTGTCGACCAATTGACACCTCAAAAGCCCATGAGATTCGGCCATGCAAGAAACCAACATAACTTTGCAGCTGCCAAACTAGTATATACCATTTAAAGCCACAGTGATAAGGTCGAAATCCCAATAGATTTTAGTTTACCAGTATTATGGGCATCTTGGTAGGTATCTGCATGAATTTAACTTTGACAAGTTGAACCTCCTCAGTTGATACATGGAGAGGCTACATAAGTAGGAGCGTTTGACCCATTTCACTAGTGATGCCGGTGGGAAATTTTGATGTACAAGTGTAGGCATATTTTCGTGCCATGTTAGTACCATCAACGGTTCGATACGTTACCAGATTTAAAAAAAAACAGCATCATATCGGTAGATAATGCTCTAATGTCATTTTCATGACCGGTAGGGTCAACTTCTTGGGTCAAAGAATTAATATTTCCATTTCGCCGGTATGTTTTAGGTCCCATGTAATAGGGGGCGAGCCTATTATCATCAACCGGGCACAAATCCAGACTCCGAGCTGTTATTGGGAATTTCACAGAAAACCCAACAACACTTTGCTCGACCCGGGAATCGAACCCAGGACCTCTAACGTAGCAGTCGCGCTTGGGACCACTAGACCAACGAGGCAGTCAGATCAATGAGGTAGGCGAGTCAGTCAGTCATTTTAGTTTTTTTTTCTCAGTAAAGTGTGACCCCTACTTCTATTTTTAGCCCTCAATATACTCTATTTATAAACAAAAAACACAAGAACCTCATAGAAACATTCAGAAATTTCTAATATTATTTCTTAAAACACTCTCAACTCTTCCTAAAAGCCTCACCTACTATACGAAGCCGTTCAATTCGCGTACCCAGTAGTTTTGCTAAAAACTTAAATTGCTTCTTAGTTGCTTTTATCTTTGGGAGTTAAAACATACTCTCTAAGCTCGCTCCAACTACGTCGCAGTTGCTAAACTTGTAGGTAGAATTCGCCGAATCGGAAAAGTTTATTGATCCGTCCAGTCTGATTTTTAAATCTTGTTCTATGATAAACAAAATGTTCAACTGTACTAATCTGCCTCATTAGTCGGAAGCGCTACTGTTACACTAGAGGACTTGGCTTCGATTCCCGGGTCGAGCATTACTTTTGGGTTTTTCTGTGAAAGGAGGTCATCAAAAGCACATACAACTCAGCCCAAATTTGTACCGGAGGTCGAGGTACATGACAGCTGTCAAGTTGATCGTTTTACAATGAAATCACTATGCAACTGATAATTATCTGCCGTAATGCGTGCGTTTGACATTCCGAGACTGACACTGACAGTTTTTACTATGAAATCATTACGAAACAGATAGTTGTGTGCCAAAATGGCGTGATTTTTCTTAAATTGAAAGTTTTTTTTCTCATCCCCCAGTCAACATTACAAAAAGTAAGGCTAGTTTTAACCAGCGTAATACAGAGTATTTTTTCCAATAAGTGTACCTTCGGTACATTATTTGGGCCGATTTCGATGACCACCTTTCCAGTAGGAACTTGGCTGAGTTTGAATCTGTCCCTGGTTTACAGCAATAGAGTCGCCCACTATTACATGGGACCTCAACAGACGAGCGAACTGGGTGTACCGCTGTTTGGTACACCGTACTTTAAAATATTTCTTATATATTATATATAATATATTATTATATAATCTTTCTTATAAGTTATTTTTTCCTTCATTAAAAATAACTTGTAATCTTAGCATGGAAAATGCTTAAAAAATACAAAAAGATAGTATCTTTCTTATATATAAGTATGTATTTACAACAACAAGAAAAGTATATAAGTATTATATCCATTGTCTAGTACCCATAGTACAAGCTCTGTTTAGTTTGGGACTAGATGGTGCTGTGTAAAATGTCCCAGGAAATATTATACCTACTTACCTATACTTTATTTTTAAGCTTACTGCAAAAGCTCTGTGGAATTATCTTAAATGCGCTGATAAAATTAAAACCCATCACTATACAAAAACGAAATTAATGAAATATGAAATTGCCGAATGCGGTCGCAACATATTTAAATCGATTCCACCGTAATAATTCGCGTCACTGATATAAATTCGCTCCACCATTTAACTGGAGACCGCACTGTTTGAGATTTCAATTAATATTGTTTGTCAGTGCTGTTTGTTTATATAAATTATGTGTATACCCAGAACATACAAACATATTATAACGAACATGTCAGGCTATAATTATATTTAACACCTAAAAATTAGGGTAGACATTTACATACTACGGTCTCTCAACAGATGTACCCATACCTATACCGTCCAACTGCTGGGCACTGATCTCCTCTCAGTATGAGAGGAATAAGGCTATACGAGCCTAGAGGAATGACTAAAGACTGCCAAGTCAAAGGTCTCGAGGTTGAATCCAAAGCACGCATCTCTGACTTTTCGAAATCATGTGCGTGATTATCACTCGCTTTAACGGTGAAGGAAAACATCGTGAGGTAACCTGCATGCCTAAGAAATTTGCTCGACGGCATGTGAAGTCTGCCCACCCGCATGGTGGATAATGGCCTACTCCCTCTCATACCGAGAGGAGACTCGTGCCCAGCAGTGGGACAATTATTGGTTTGATGATTAACGTAACATAAAAACAACAAAACTCAAATTACATATAACTTTCTAAGGCAATGCAACTTAGGAAATAGGTACTATTTCCTAAGTTGCACACGTACGCTCCGCTTTTCGTTGACCCTAGTATATCTATACGGCAGTATATCTAGCAGAACTTGGCAGTGCTTGGTATGACAGGCGGATTTATACGCTCGCCGATTTTATATGGACTTATTTCGAGTTAAAAATAGTCTTCAACTTTGTTAGAAGGAATTGTGAATTATTGAGATTCGACGTGTTCGAGAAACGTCGATTGAGAGGTTTATTATGTTTATTATGTTTATTATGTAACAGTATGTAGGAAATCTGAAAAAGAATGAAGAGGTGTTCAAACCGTTCGCTGGTGTGTTTAGGTAACATAATAGAAGTCATCAAGCTAACAGACGAGCCGCCTGATGGTTGTAAAGAATGGTGGAAGGTCATCGTTGCCTATGGACACCTTCGGAAGAGTTGCTAGTGCATTACCGGCCCTTAAAAGTCCTCTAGGCATACATTCCATTTGAACAACCGCACAAATCTAAACTCCGAGCTGCTACTGAGAATTACATAGAAAAACAAAATAAACACTGCACGACCTGAGCATCGAACTCAAGACCTCTAGCATATCAGTTGCGTTAATAACCAATACGCAAATAAGGCAGTAAAAAAATACAACAAATACACATTAATCAATAGTAATTCGAGAACGAATCTCGAAAGCACGCACTCGGAATTCGGAGAAGAGGTGCAATTCCATAAGTATATGAATTCAATCGAAACTGCAAAGCCAGACGATCATGCAGGTGCTCCAGGAAATGAAAAGCAAACTGCGGCGCCTCCGCACCTCATTATCACCACCTAATCCTGCAGACGAGGATGTAAAATATTCATTTATTCCAGGCACAGATCGACTAGAAATAGATACGTCAGAATTCAATTTTAAGATGATCTAGTTTGAAGATATCAATCGAAAATTTTGTTTTAATTCATTCGATGAGTAAAAAGCATTTTTTTACTTCTGTTATTAAGTATGACACGTTCAAAATCATATTTATCGTCCACATAAATACTAGTATATCAATATTAGAGATGGGCAATGTGCCTGACAATTGGAGCATAAATTTATTTATGCCCTGTAAATGGGAATTTATTCGGGTATTTTCAGAATAAATAAATTAATTTGTGACCGAAATGACCAAATATCTTTAGATTTCTTAGACAAATAGATAGCTAATAAAACTGGGCCTGTTTCACTAGCTTTTTTTTGTACCACAAAGGTAGCAAACAACCGTACGGCCCGCCTGATGGTAAGCGGTTACCGTAGCCTATAGACGCTTGCAACACCAGGGGTATCACTCGCGCGTTTCCGACCCAAGAAAACCTCTTAGAGGTTTATGGAGGATTCACTGCGCAGACATTTTGAGGAAATATTCCTCTTGCTGCCAGCGCAGCGCATCCTTAGAAGGAGCTGTGGCGACCTCACTCACCGCAGGAACACAACACACAATAAAGTGTGTTATTTGGCTACAGTTTTCTGTAAGGTGGAGGTTCGTCCCTAGATGGGCTGCTCCAGATTTAAGCCATAAATGGCTGCCCTACCTCTCTTAAGGAGGTTTCCGTTAAATTATTTCACAGATAAGTTCATACGAATGTTGTTCTAGTTATTTGTTTATCGGTGGATAGCATCTATCCTGACAGGCCTTTAAATATACTACTTAGCAAAACAATACGCAAGTTCATAAGACTTTTTACAATAGATATTGAACTTTATTTCCTAATCGATAGCCTGAAAATACAGAGTGCAACAAGCAGTACAATTAATGTTTTCAACAAATGCGATATTCTATTAAAGTCCCACAACAGTTTCTCTGTGTTACAACTATAACGCTATCGCTGCAAATCCTTAACAAAGATTCGCAGACTGCAGCGGTCGATAGCGCATAAAGTTTAATTACAATTTCACCGCAATTAATACTAGTGCGATTCAATAATAGAAACTTCTCATGTTGCCTCCGAACTCCCTCTGCAATTTATAAATCTTTGGCGAATTCAACTTCTTGGGAATGGGAATTTCCCACTCGCTTCCCACTCGCCCCCGACCCGATTGTATTGCTAATGAAGATGTGATTCCACCGACGTTTTATGCACAAATTGAAAATGTTCAGAATCGCTTACTCGGAACTCGATTAGTAAGATTAATTGAACTGGATCATTCGATTGGTCTGGAGCTTTTTATTTAATATTCGAGATTTAATGATTCGATTATACGTTTGCATAAATTATTTATTTTCTTAATGGTATTCTTTAATGTGATAGAGTGAGGTTTGAGCTTATGTTGATCTATACTAATATTATAAAGCTAAAGAGTTTGTTTGTTTGGTTGAACGCGTTAATCTCAGGAACTACTGGTCCGATTTGAAAAATTATTTCAGTATTAGATAGCCCATTTATCGACGAAGGCTATAGGCTATATATCATTACGCTACGGCCAATAGGAGCGGAGTAATAATTAAGGGAAGAGGAAGGCTATAAGGCTATATGGATATTATCACACTACGACCAATAAGTACCGGAGTAGCAATTAAAAATGTAGCAAAAACGGGGGAATAAAACTAAAATAAATTCAACTTCTACGGGAACGAACTCGCGAGCAAAGTCTAGTATTCTAATGACGTCGGAAGACCATACAAAATGCGTTTTCCATACAAAATTTTGTCTTCAATTCTTTACACGAAGGGAATGCCATCTAATATTAGCATCTAATAATATACACAATAGATTTTGCTCCCATTGACAATACTGTAATAGGAAGATTAAAATATTATTAAAGAAAGAAGTAGAACATTGCAATAACCGCCCATCTAATCTAATTATATGCATCACATTATTAATTTGATGTTATGTCAAACTACTTCTTTAGTCAATGGGTCGTAAGCGTTAGGGTGCTACACTAGAGATTTTGAGTTCGACTCCCTCGTCGAGCAAAGTGCTACCTGGTTTTTCTATAAAAGAAATTAATGGGCCCTATTACATGGGACCTAAATATACCAGTTAACTGTGGGTACCTATATATCTGCCTTACCCTTCAGGAAATACAGTCGTGATAGTATGCATGTAACTTACTAACTGTAAACAGCAATAACGGAAAATGCAAACCAACTTCGTAACAGCACTATCAATCTAAGTTTAAAACAAGAAATCTTGGCTCACGACTATCAAGTGTACCCCGAGGCGACCGAGGGAATTAGTTTCGATGTTACATAAATCTCATAGTTTTGTGTCTAGCAGTTTTCGAGATGTGGTGTCGTGATGAACAAATGCGCGACTTCAAGGGACGATGCAGGGCGTTATTGGGGCTACACGATCGCCGCGGGCTAGAACGAGAGATGGGAAACTGTGCCCATTGATAGACGAGAAATAGGAAAACCGGTCAAGTTTTGTGGATAGAATTAAACATTCAATGTTGAATTATAATGATTATTACAAACAATGTCATTACTATTATTTTATTGCAATAGTTCTTAAAATACAATGGAAACCTTCTTTGACTAAATGAAAAATACATGACTGTGCTACGCCATCTAGTAAGAACATAAGACTCGTAGAAGTGTCTGATGATGGACTAGCTGTTCCTCGGTGTTACCCGCATTCATCTTATTGTTCCCAATTCCGTGAAAATGACTCAACGAAAATATAGCAGAAGCCTACGTCATAAGAGCTGTCTTCGTGCCAAATTTCAACCTAATTCGTTACGTAGTCTGAGCTGTGCAAGAGAGCTAGTCATCATCAACCCATTATTTGTCCTATTGCTGGACAGAAAATGCCTCTTTGGCGTCGAGGAAATCTCTCAAGCATGCAGGTTTCCTCACGATGTTTTCACCTTCACCGATAAAGCGAGTGACATGCACATGATGTCGAAAAGTCAGAGGTGCGTGCCTTGGTTTCGAACTCGAGACCTTTGACTTGGCAGTGTAGTGATCATACCCCTAGGCTATCACTGTGTTACCGTTGCGTTGGTTTCTTTTTTAATTAAATTTTATTATTATTCCATTTATTCATATTTTCACATAGTTTTTTATTGTTATTATTATTCCATTTATTCATATTTTCACATAGTTTTTTACATTTCAAAATATTTTACTAAAAATACAAAAAAAAAACGGTTTAAAGATCTTTATTTACAAAAAAAACATTATTATTATTTTTACCGAAATTTAAAATTGATGACATGAAATATCGTGTGGCATTGGACACAGGCGCCACCCGTAGTGGGTAGCGTCACAACGCGGTGTCGCCGGCGGCGGCGGTGGCCCCGCGTCCCGGGGCCGGCACGCCTGCCCTATGCAAATATGCGACCCCTAAATTGATGATAATCCTGCCCGTAACATATTGTGACCTTTCGCAATTGCATGTGGACAAAAACCTATGCTAGACCGCAATTTCAATGCCTAGATTATTGTCATTTCTGTGACGTTGTAGAAGCAGTTATTTTCGTATTATTTAACAATCATTCACGAAATCGACTTTTTTCTTATTCTATATAACCCAAAGGTTGACTGGCAGAGAATACCTTATGGCATTAAGTCCGCCTTATGTGCTACCAAAAGTTAAAAAAAATAAAAAGTCTCATGAATTTACGCATCCTTAGTAAACATTTTCTAAAGTTAACTAAGAAAGTTTCTGAAAAAAAGATTATTGAATGGAAAACCGCCCCCTATTACTTATGACTCAGCACTGCACTTATTCTTTATCTCGTCGTTTATTTGTGCCTAGTGTCCACATTTTAAGTAAAGTCATAAAGACCAAAATCGTCCGAAGCATATTTCCAAGCTGAAATGATGATCAAAGAGCTTAGTTCTCAGAAAACTTGTAAACGCCCATCCATCTAAAATTAACGGGAGATATTTATGTGTTTGTAAACGCACCCATGGTACAGAAAGTGTCTTAGGGTAATGCCCATATGTTTGCAACTACTATTCTGAGAGAGTTATAAGTCATAACTTCATAGTATAATATAAAACTCCCTTGCAACTTTACCCCGTGTGAGCACTAAAAATACTAAGAACTATATAGCTTTATTTAATTTTAAATTAAGCCCATGTTAATCGGTAAAGATGTGGTTTGCTAATGGTGAAAGAATTTTTCAATTAGATCCAGGTGTTTTGCAGTCGATTAAATTCAATCAAACAAACAATCAAATCTTTCCTCTTTATCTACACTAATATTATAAAGAGGAAAGATTTGTATTGTTTGTATGTAACGAACAAACTCAAAAAGTACTGGATCGATTTTGGAAAAATTCTTTCCATGTTAGATAGCCCATTTATCGGGGAAGGCTATAGGCTATATATCATCACGCTACGACTAATAGGAGCGGAGTAGTAATGAAAAATGTTGCAAAAACGGGGGAAAAAATTATAAGACCACACGGGTGAAGCCGCTGCCGGAAATATTAGTATAAACATAGGTAATGACGTAAACGTGCAATAAGAAAGGATTTTGTGAAATTCCCTTAGTTACGCGAGTAACAGCTAGTAATTAGTATGTTAACACATTATCACAATCTCCAAAGACTAATTACGTCAGATATTAACATGACTGTCGTGTCTTTCTCAGTAACGTCGTGGGCGCCCCACCCACGGCGACTTGTCGACAAATATGTCATGTCCAATTATGGTCTTTTCATGTCGTACTGTTAGAATAATTAATAACATAATAGTGGACTAAATCACTCACTCACTAAATTGCGTCGTGATTTTGGTACTCGACTTTCTAGATCCGAACTATCAAGCCGTTACCAGACTAAGGCAGTTATGTCTAGGTCCCGTGTAATAAATAGGGGGTAAGCCAGTACATTATTTACTTAAGGATTTGTGCCCGATAATGACAATTTATTATTGGGTACAAACACAAAATTCGAGCTAGAAAAAGACTGCTAGACCTGGATATCGATCCCAGGAGCTCTAGCGTACAGTAACTAGGCAAATTAGTATTTATAGGTAGTAAAAACCTTTCATTTAACACCATTAATTAATTCTACATCTTGTATAAGTTTACACAAACCTTTTTAAGGGCTTTTACAGTTTACAATGTTGTTCTGAAGAATTTGTTGCACAAACCGTCATAAAAACTAAAATGTAACAGGAATGACCTACCTATGTAAGTACTATAAACTTTAGGTACCTTTTAAACACTTAAGGGGATGTTTAACACAAAGCTGTTACGGATTTCTTTCTTTCTTCTTCTTTTCTTTCTTTGAAAGGTAATTTCAAGCATTTGATAAAGACCGTTCACTGAGTTTGTTTTGTGGATTTTTGTTGGAGGTCGTCAGTAAGGTAAAGAGTAGCCAGTAGGTGAAATCCTTCGAGGTCGGTCGGAAAAATTCACGAAAAAAATACTGGTGTTACGGGGCTCAAACTAGGCGCGAAAGACGCTAGGAGAAATTGCTAGCTTTTTATAAAAAGATCTTTACATTGACATAAAACTACTTTTTATGGATTTTACTAGCTGTCCCGGCAAACGTTGTTTTGCCATATAGGGGTGGGTCATTTTAGGGGGATGAAAAATAGATGTTGGCCGATTCTCATAGATACCGGATAAGCACACAAAATTTCATACAAATCGGTCCAGCCGTTTCGGAGGAGTATGGCAACTAAAACTGTGACACGAGAATTTTTTATAGCGTTATATTATTTATTCTATTTTTAGATACCGAAGTCTTGACGATCTTTGCAGCCATTTTTTACTGACTAATTTTGATATTTTTGTATGTAAGCCATAAGTATTTATTGTTTGTAAACCGATATATTAAGTCTTGTTACCTCAGTACCTGATAATTTTTCAAGATGGTCTCATAATAATTTAGTTAGTGTAGGACCGACGACTGAAAATACAATAAAAATCATCAATTTGCTTTTCTTTTTAATAATGTCATTAGATTTTATAATCTATTTTTAAATTTAAGTAGCTTGCAGTAGAGTGTTCCCCTTAAATACTTACTTTTTAAAATCCTCAACACGGCAGCGTAAACTCCTGCAAAGAAGGATTAGTACTTCACGATTATACGTTCAAATAATTTGAACTGAACGGCACAAAGAAAGTTCTCGAAATGGATTGATTAGAACAATATGTTCCTTATTTCTTGGCACGAGTTTAAGTGTATAGTTTTAAGCTGGTGTTCAGGGTTTTGTTACATTATTTTATATAGATAGGTACTAGCTTTCCGCCAGCGGCTTCGCTCGCGTGGTCTTATAAATTTTTCGCCCGTTTTTGCAACATTTTTCATTGTTACTCCGCTCTTATTAGTCGTAGCGTGATGGTATATAGCCTTCCCCGATAAATGGGCTATCTAACACTGAAAGAATTTTTCAAATTGGTCCAGTAGTTTTCAACAACAGAACAGAACAATCAAATCTTTCCTCTTTATAATATTAGTATAGATAGGTTAACCGAGCTGCTTCTTAGAATTTCATATAAAAACATTCGGTTAGCATAAAACATGGGACTTAGACACACTGCGAACTGCGGGTGCTTCTTCGAAAAAGTCGATATCGTCACTCAATCCGACACCGAAGAACCATTTAGTCTTAATACATCCCTTAGAACTAATATAACAACTCACAAGAAATGTAAATTTCTTCCGTTCGGCACAATCTGTTCCTCGACCGGCCGGGAGAGTTGCTCAATGATTCATACAAAATGTATGAAGGGAACTCACGCGATTTTCCGTTTCAATCCGACCCCGTTATGGGTACTTAGCGGGTTACTGTAAATTCCTCGCCCATATGTTATTTGCGATTTTTCAGGTACCGGGAATTTTCACAGCTATTTTCTTAATAAAATAAACTATAGATTTCTCCACTATTGTCGATGGATGGTCAAGGCCGAATATTATATTCCAATTAGACCATTACAGATATTTTGAATTGTCAAAAAATTGGTTTAAGACATTGAGTTTTATGGACAAAAATCGGCAGAAAATTCAGATACCAACTTTTTTTTAATAATAATAAATAATCCGAAGTGACCAACATCTAAGGAGGCTCTCGTTGCGTGGCTGGATCAAGGGCTCGATACAGAAAGCGGTACTCCTAGATACGGCATGTATTGTTAGGAGGTTCCTTTCCTTGGAGTCCTGACTACCAATAGTTTGGTCACTGTTCCCGATACTGGTGGGCTATTTTTTAAATATATTTAAATGTTTTTTTCTTTTGTATTGTTTGTAAAAATATTTAAAGTATGTAAAAAGTAAATAAAATAAATAGTTTCTCACTTTCTGACCCGATCTTATAAAATAATGTTTATTTACAAAGGAGGCCGGAATTAACAAGCTTTTTCTAGATTATTTCCTGGAAATAGAAATTGGATGTTACTTTTATGTAGATCACTTCTAATTTCAGTCTCTAGTAGGAAAATTTAAATTAGATTTCATTGTGTACTGAATTGATTATATAATTTTGGCTGATAGACGATTGTCAGCATTAACAACAATTTGGTAACAAATATTACATAAGTAATCTATTGTGTAGCTTATCATATTTTCAAATCTCCAGACGATTATCTTTAAAAATAAAACAGTTACTACAATTTAATCTCCTAGCCAAATAGATAACAGCTTTTTCCATTCAATTCTGCGCGTCAATACAATCAATGCATTGAGGTATTATGTACTTGAGTACGATGCTTGGGGACGCAATTGATGCTGCATGCAATTAAGTTCACAACCCAGTCGTGAATAACAAAAGTTAAACGCGACATCGAAGAAAATAAAAACACAATTTATTACTGTTTACTAAAACAGAAAAGGCGAACAAACAGATATATCTACTGTCTTTTCGTAAAACAGTATAATTATTTCCTATAGCTAGTCTAGTTTATAACCTCATAGTAGTTAATACCTCAATGTATCTTTATGTTCGCAGGTCAAAATCTCAGGTAGCTTTTTTTCTTTTACTTCGACAACAATTTCGCCTTTTGTAGTAGGAGTTATGTAGTTTTAAAACATGCTTTGAATTAGTCAAAAGAGTATCAGCAGAGATCTTATCCCAGGATTAGAGGGTGGCTTTCTCACCGATTGTTTTAGTGATAAGAAATTAGGTGTGAATTGCCAACAAGATTTTCTCTTGTTGTTAATAAAGGGGTTTAAACCACTTTAGTTCTTTCGGAATAATGTAATCAGTTTGTATTGTTTTAGTTTTAACTCGAGTTTTTCTATTTTCAATAATAAATTGAATATTTATTGCATTTCTTTAAGTTAATTTGTTATTCCACTTTATACAATATTCTTATAACTTTCATCCCCTATTTCAACCCCTTACTTTTCCGCATTAAAAAGTAGCCTATATCCTTTCTCAGGTTCTAGACTATCTATGTACCAAATTTCATTTAAATCGGTTCAGTAGATAGTTTTGGCGTGATAGCCCGACAGACAGACAGACAGACAGACAGAGTATCTTTCGCATTTATAACATTAGTAAGGAAGTATTAGTTCATATATAAAAGAAGTCCTGTGTAACCTGTGTCGTGATTTTACAATTTGATTTGAATCGATTGAATTGATTTGAGACAAATATTTGTAAATCATATATTATACTCGAATATAATTGAACTAGCTTTCCGCCAGCGGCTTTGCCCGCTATCCCATGGGAACCATACATTTTACCGGGATAAAAAGTAGCCTATGTGCTATTCCAGACTATAATCTATCTCTGTGCCAAATTTCATCCAGATCCCTTCAGTAGTTTTTGCGTGAAAGAGTAACAAACATCCATCCATCCATCCTCACAAACTTTCACATTTATAATATTAGTAGGATAGGATAGGATATATAATTGAATTAATAAAAAAAAATCACTTTCTTTTTCCTAGCCTTTTTCCCAACCATGTTGGGGTCGGCTTCCAGTCTAAACAGGATGCGGCTGAATATCAGTATTTTACACGACGCGACTGCCATCAGAACTTCGCAACCCATTTCTGGGCAATACCGATATTCGAAGGAAAGACTGGTTGTCAGGCTTTTTAGGTTTCTGACTACCACTAACGATTGTCATAGGTACTCGTATGACAGCCGGGACCGACGGCTTTCCGTGCTCTCCGAGGCACGGAGGGATCTCGATATGTTAAGAATGGTCACCCATCCACAGACTGACCGCGGCAAAAGTTAGAAAAATCACTGTCAGAGAAAATATATTATGAAGATACCTAACACTTTGTTAATCTAATCATGATCAACACATTATGCATTATGCTATACACACGTAAGTGCATTGCATCTTCTTGCAACGCCATCTACAAGATAATTAAGTACCTACAACTAATTAAACATGAACTGGGTACAAACTTGTTAGTCAAAACGCTTTCTATCGATAGCTAAGTGGTTCTCAAATTAAAGTCTATTTTGTACACGTGTTCCTTTGTGCAACAAGGAAGATGGGCTAAAAGGCTCTATTGTCTCGGCTACACGCAGACAGGTAAGGACCCTGTTTGTTTGACGCCGTATACCTTTTTTTATACCGGTACGGGGTGCGGACGCTATTTAATAGAATTGGCTTGAGGGAATTCCCGAGATTGTTTTTTATGAAATTTTGACTCTAATCTGAGTTCTACTAATCGGATTTATCATTTTAATATTTTTATTAACTATTTAGCAGCAGTGATAGCCTCAGGTGTGACCACTGCCGCGGAAGAATGCGTTGTTCCCGTAGCCCCCGACGTAAGTGTGAGTTCCCACTCGCACTTTCGTCGGGAGCTTTTTTTGCACTAAAACCAACCCCGGTGTTCCCACAACGGGGTTGGTTTTAGTCAGTAGGAGTCTGACAGTCCCCCGCTCCGGGGAGGGCGGGGGACTTCCATGAGTATTTCCAACCTCGAAAAAAAAAGGGTGTGACCACTGGACTGCCAAGTCAAAGGTCTCGAGTTCGAATCTGACCTCTGACTTTTAATCATGTACGTAATTATCACTCGCTTTAACGGTGAAGGAAAACATCGTGAGGAAACCTGCATGCCTGCGAGATTTTCTCGACGGCATGTGAAGTCTGCCAACCCGCATTAGGCTAGCGAGGCGGACTATAGCCTAATCCCTCTCAAACTGAGAGGAGACCCGTGCCCAGCAGTGGGACGGGAACAAATCCAGACTCCGAGCCACTGGGACCCAGGGATCGAACCCGTACAACCAATTATAGTAACTAATAAACACACATTTAAAAATATAACAGAAACAAAGTAAAGTAAAATTTGAGATGATAGATCACATAAATACTGATAAGAAGTTTTTTTATTAATAAATTTTTCTTACAGTGCTTCTGACATACAAATAAAATCATCTTCCACCCATCCGCAAACAGATTGCCTGTTGGATTAGAATATTTAGAATCCAAGAGATCAAGAGTACAAGGAATTGGCGACTTATCACGTGTAACAGTACATTAAATAATAAAGGTATTAAGCCCTACTAGCTTACGATCTGCTAGAAGGAAGATAAATATGCAAAATCCTAACAAATGCAACAAAAATCACATGAATTCCATAATACCTACCCATTTGCACTGAAAGCGTGACGTCCTACCCACATAAATTGAAGACTGAATGACGTAATCACTCAAGATGGCGCCCTACATAGCAATAACGAGAGCATTCAAGACCACACACCATTAATGTCACAATCTCTTCACAAGAAAACCTGTGTACTTATTTACGTTATTTGAATTGTATATGGAACACTGCCCCAAATCTGGTGACATAAAAAGATAATAATATGGCAAAATGGCATCATTGATTCCATGGAAAATAAAAACAAATTGACAACAAACAACATTTATATACTTCAATATACATACAAACCTGCCATGTTTTTAAGTAAGATAATAAAAAAAAAATCCTTAATCATCATCAACCCATAATACTGTCCCACTGCTGGGCACGGGTCTCCTCTCAGTATGAGAGGGATTAGGCCATAGTCCACCACGCTGGCCTAATGCGGGTTGGCAGACTTAACATGCCGTCGAGGAAATCTCTCAGGTATGCAGGTTTCCTCACGATGTTTCCCTTCACCGTTAAAGCGAGTGATAATTACGCACATGATTTCGAAGTTAGAGGTGCGTGCCTTGGGTTCGACCTCGTGACCTTCGACTCAGCAGTCTAGTGGTCATACCCCTAGGCTAGGCTACTGCTTCTTTATTTTCCTCAATAATATCCATAAATAATAACTTTCACATACTACTCAGGGGTATGAACTCAACATAGAAGAAAAAATCTATGAAAATGACACAAACTTTCGACAAATCGGGCGATTGCTAACGTCGTCTCCATACATATTGTTTCTAATCGTTCGTCGATTCGAATCTTAGATTCCAATTTGTCTAAGGCTAATATTCAGAGACAATGCTAAGCGTAAACTTACGCTTCCGTATGTCAAATTGTAAAACAAAGACATACGAGCAAATATGAATGAATGAATATGAGCCTAAGCCTTTCGACGGTAATCTGAGGAACTACCAACTAACGCTGATTCTTGCGGCCTATTCTTTGCAAAGACCTAATTAATTATACATGTTCGGTAAGGGACGGTGCCACAGGAATAACCTAACCATGACTATTTGCATAGTAATGCCTGTATGTATACCTACAGACTCATTACTCATACATAATTATTACCTGTGTGTCAGTTTGTGTATACATTTATGTATAAATTTACTTATGTATTGATGGACGTAATATTCATTGCATCTTTAATTAGCGGAGTTATCGAGATATCGGCGGTTGATTTCGGTTGCAAATTCGATTACGTGTAACATTCGGAACACAAATAAAGGTCCTTTAAGGCAGACACGGATGTAAGCGTTGTCGCTAGCTAGTAAAACCTCAAGAGGTTCCATCACTGCGTTGACTAAAGCTTGATTTTTGATAGCACCAAGGGGCTGCAGACATGAAAAACGAAGATATCTTAATTTTTTTTTGTTAGCCATTGCTGTCTCACTGCTGGGCAAGGGCCTTCCCCAGGTCTTTCCATGTACTCTTATCTCATGCCACCTCGAGCCAGTCCTCGCGGAATGCGTCTAGATCGTCCCGTCATCTCTTTCTGGGCCGGCCCGGCTTCGGCGGCGCTTACTATCTGCAGGTACCCACTGTGTGGAGACTCTTGTCGAGCGGTCGCTGTGCAGGCGGCTGACGTGACCAGCTCAATCCCACTTAAGCTTGGCTGACTTTTTGCCCACGTTAACTATGCTAGTTTTGGAGCGCAGCGTGGTGTTCCGGGATGCTATATGGGTTATTTTTTCTTTTATGGTAGGGCACCCTAAAAACTGTGAAGTGTAAGTAGCCTCATCTTACTATGCCTACATAATGATACCACTTTCCAGTAGGCCGTATGTCTGTTTGTCATTAGCAGAAGCAAAAAAAAGATTCTCAAGCGTATAAATCCGACATTGCACAGTGTGAATGAAGACCGCAAAACTTCAACACTAAAAAATGGTGCCTCAACGCAACCACGCTTCAACATAAATCATAGTGCAGTACTTGGTACAAGTACCGATAACTAGTTTAATGAACTATTCCGCATTGTTCTGGCTGCAAGTTTGTTTGTTCGTTAGTGCTTTGTGCAATCTACTTGCGTTCATTATCTGATTACAGAATGTCAACGTTTATGAAGGGTTTCGGAACTGGTGGGGTTGTGTTATAAAGTTTATTGTAAAAGACGCCAATTGCAAAGTTGCATTTAGACATTCAAATAGAAACAAAATCTATGGAAATGACACAAGCTTTCGACAAATCGGGCTGTCACTAATGTCATTTTCATACATTTTGTTTGTCGATTCGAATGTCAAAATGCAACTTGTCTAGCCCCCCTGGTGGGGTTGTGTTATAAAGTTTATTGTAAAAGACGCCAATTGCAAAGTTGCATTTAGACATTCAAATAGAAACAAAATCTATGGAAATGACACAAGCTTTCGACAAATCGGGCTGTCACTAATGTCATTTTCATACATTTTGTTTGTCGATTCGAATGTCAAAATGCAACTTGTCTAGCCCCCCTGGTGGGGTTGTGTTATAAAGTTTATTGTAAAAGAGGCCGATTGCAAAGTTGCATTTAGACATTCGAATAGAAACAAAATCTATGGAAATGACACAAGCTTTCGACAAATCGGGCTGTCACTAATTTCATTTCTGTCATTTTGTTTCTTTTCGTTTGTCGAGTGGAATGTCAAATTGCAACTTATCTGTGAATGTAAATGTGAACATATCTCACACATAGCTACTTAAAAATGTTTATTTATTTGTTCTATTTAAAGAGTTTTTCGTTATTGAGAATATGCTACTCTTTATGGAACAATTACTTACAGTGTACGTAAACATAGTATTTTATATTATCTTATTTATATTGTTCAAAGCGGATTTAGGTAACTATATTTACAATAAACGCTACACTGTTAGACAGTGGATTAGACAAATTTATATTATGCGTGCCGATTTGTCTCCTAAGGGAATCATTTGTAACACATCTCATATATTTTAGGACATTTTTGAGTCTCGTTTCCTACCTAATAAAACCAGAAATCGAGATAATTAGGTCAAAACATTTGGTGACATTGAAATAAAACTACTTTTTACGGATTTTATCGCGTTATATTGATATTATTTTAATCCCGACGACGACGTTTCGGACCCTTTACAGCGTCCATGGTCACGGGTGACTAAGGTGGTAGGCGTCTTGACATTTCAATTACTAACAGCTACCCTACATTTTTGTTAATTGTTGGCAATCCGATTCACGCAGAACGAGATCCGTAAAAAGTAATTTTATTTCAATTTCGTATTCGCGTAAGTGTCAGTGTAATCAGTATTTGGTGACATAATTATATCGCCACATTATCTCGCCTCTAGGCTTAGTTAAGTCTCGAGAAAAAAAACGACAAGATTATTGCGTGGCGCGCACTTTATACTTGCTGGTTCCGTTTTTTTTTTTCGAAATACGCAACCCTGAAAACAGAAATAATGGCTGCTAAATCGCAGTGGCCTAATGGACTCCTCGGGTGAGGGATACATGTATTTTTTTAGGTAATCCGAGGCAGAATGGATTTCATGTTCCTATAGACGACGTTTCGAATATTTTTGAGAGTGCTTTGAGGGCATTCTGATCCAATACAACAAAACAACAGAACGATGTTGTTGTTTTGTAGTTGAAACATAGCATGCCTGTATTCCCCGAATGGCTGCAGAGGTGTATAACTGTACACCAACAGTTGCGGGTATATTTAAGTTCCATGTAGAGGAAGGCGAAGAGAGGTTGGAGAGAGGAGAAGGTTTGTTATTGTCTCTCATTTTTTCATCCGACCAAATATTTATATAATAATATACCTGCCAAGTCTGTTTGTTTGTGAATGAGAAATAAAAACTTTTTATATTATATTACAATTATTACCATCAACCGGGCACATATCCAGAATATAAATAAATAATAATAATAAATAAATATTTTTGGATTGTCTAGTACCCATAGTACAAGCTCTGCTTAGTTTGGGACTAGATGGTGCTGTGTAAAATGTCCAAAAATATTTATTTATCTGCGTTTCTCAAGAAAAATGTACCTAAGCATTAAAACCATAAGCCGCAATGTTCAATAAATCATAAATTATAGCTTCCGCTGTTTCCACATACTAAATAACTCCTTAAATATTGAGAAACCAACGGTAATGTATACACTTTCAAACAAATTAGTTATAACCGTTATAAAAACGTCAGTTATTGATAGTTACAGTAGGTAGTATAGATTCTATACTAATATAAAGAGGAAAGATTTGATTGTTTATTTATATTGAATAGGCTCCAAAACTGGACCGATTTGAAAAATTCTTTCAATTTAAGATAGACCTTTGTTCGGGGAAGGCTATAGGCTATATACCATCATGCTATGACTAAAAAGAGCGGAGTAGTAATGCAAAATGTTGCAAAAACGGGGAAAAAAGTTGTCAAGACCACGCGGGCGAAGCCGCTGGCGGGAAGCTAGTCTCTTATACTATGGAAGAGCTACACAATGACTGCAGTAGGTACACAAAAAGCAGTGATACCCTAGTAATATGAACATTGGAGTGCCAAGTCAAAGGTCTCTAGTCCGAATCCAAGGCACGCGCCTCTGATTTTTTAAAATCGTGTGCGCTATCACTCGCTTTAACGGTGAAGGAAAACATGATGAAACGCATGCCTAAGAGATTTTCTCAAAGGCACGTGAAGTCCGTCAACCAGCATTAGGCCAGCGGGCTATAATTAAAAAAAAAATAGGGCTGAAATTTGCCACACAGACAGTCATTATGAGGTAGGAATCATGCTGCACTAAGAAAGGATTTTGGAAAATTACTACTGGATTGGGAATTACTAGAAGAACACGGGTAGCACCACATTAATAAGTCTTTAGATGAATTGAGATTGAGAAATATATCTATACTAATATTATTAAGCTGAAGAGTTTGTAATCTCAGGAACTATTGGTCCGATTTAAAAAAATATTACAGTATTAGATAGCCCATTTATCGACGAAGACTATAGGCTATATATCATTACGCTACGGCCAATAGGAGCGGAGTAATAATTAAAAATGTTCCAAAAACGGGTGAAAAAATCTACTTCTACGGGGACGAAGTCGCGGGGAAAGGTTAGTTTAACATATTCTTATAATACTTAAGGTTAATATTTTAGATTTTCACTTCAAGAAAATAAAGATAACACAGCTTATTGGGAAAATGAAACAAATCGAAATTCCCTCCATAAATCCATTTCGTACGCAAAAGAATTCGAGAGAGCTTTAAAATGTAAAAGAAGCTAACAACGTTCAGTCAGATCGAATAAAATGAAATCTATAAAACTTTAGGAAATCCTCTCAATGGTAATTGTCTTGAAGGATCCTCCCTGCCAGCTCCCTGGCACGTCCTTGAAGTGTCCTGTACAAAGGCTGACAAATTAATAGCGCGCTAAAGATGCGCTCGAACTTAGTCGAATCCTTTCTTAAACTCCGAATGAGCGAAATGTACTATTGAAATAAATTTTCACAAGGGAACAGAATTAAATTGTGCGATCCACCGTTTTTTAGAATGAAACTGGTGTTTCGTTGCTCTTTTGTGCACGCTACACACAGACCTTCTAGAACGAGGAATGAAGCTGGTATCAATGGTAATGTCACAGACTACCTCTAAAGATGTTTATAAAAAAAGTTTGTCTATATATATAAAAATGAATAGCCGAAATGTTTGTACGCGCATAACTTCCAAACAACTGCATCAAATTGAATAATTACTCCTTTTATGTGTTCATAAGTGTCAGCAGCAGGAATTTACGAAAAAAAAAACGATAGCAAATATTTAAAAATCTCCGAAAAGTGAGTGTGTCTATGAGACAGAAGACTGTGAGACGTATTCAATATATTCACAAAAACTCTGACAGACAACAGTATCAAATTGACCGCCGAAGTTCGCCGGGTCAGCTAGTATATTATAAAGATCTAAGGCAGACTTCGTAACTGCGTCTTCCAGTTTTTTAGTCCAAGTCAAAATTATTTATTCAAAATAGACTATTACGTAGTACTTTTAGATTCAAACCTCAGATGTTTTTGTTGAGAAGAAGATACGGTGCAACAAACTCTCTAGCAACTGTGACTATATAGATGTACACCGCTTGTAATCCTTCAAGGAATATAAGCGTGAAGATTGTAAACCCAACAACTGGAGGTAATACACAAGTTTTCTGTAGAATACATTGCTGCATAAGTTGCTGTTCCGTCAGATGTTTTAAATTTTGAAACTATTACCCCATTTAAATAGAGTACCGGTGTAATAGTTTACCAACATTAGTCACACTAGTTATAAATAAATTTTCTCGTTACACTAACAATTGTGCCCGGAGTGACTGGCGCCGTGCCACGAAAATTATTGAGTAGTTTGTGTTTAAAATTAATTTATAATATTCTCTCTAGCTTATAAACTGGAATTATGTGAACATACTGGACATGATATTGCAGATAGAAAATAGGGATTTGCATGTGGCAGGATAACTAAGAATGCAAAACCTTTCCAAACGCTGAAGAAATTTGTTTTAACAACAACACCCAGTTTGGTGAAAGGATCTAATGATTCTGGCATTTAAGCCTTATTCTACCTAAGAATCTAAATGTATTTTTTATGGTTTAAGCCTGCAAACGAGCCACCTGTACGTAGTCATCGCTGCCCATGGTTACCTACAACACCACGGACATCGCTGATGCATTGCTGGCCTTTCAAAGGTCTTACCAACTGCAAAGCAACTGAGAGGGGAACTAGCGTTCACACGCAAAGGTAGGAACACATAGAGATCCAAAAGATCCTACCATCGAGCAAGTCTGCAAGTCAATGAATCTATAATATAGATGTGATTAGTTTTTAATTTGAAATTAAGGTTTCGGTAAAAATTTAAGTTTCCAACAAAGAGTTAAACAGTATTGTTTATCATCTTTTGATCATTATATACTCCATCGCAAGTATACTTCGAAATATCGTTGAACGTGCATCGCTCTGGTTCACCGAACGCTTAGCCTGTGTATCTCATGCATAATAGCGGTTTTCTCATCTCGATATTCATCTGCCTTTCCTTTTATATCAGCGTTCTGTTTCGATTTTACGAGTTCCGTCCGAGAGCCGGCGTCAATGAGCGCGATGTAAACCGTTCGCATATCTATCAAAAATCAGCGCCAGACAATATTGGACCGTATTTTGAAGTACGAAAGACTGTTATGAAGAATCCGTTGTTATTGTAAGTCGCTCGATCCACAATAAGTCTTGTTTTGGCATTAAACCGCGATTTTAACTCAAAAGGGTCGGTGAATGGTTGGTTCCCTTTGATTTTGACATCCGGTGTACGTGAACGATTATTCTTCTTGGCCTTCAAATAGCAATAAAAATATTGAATTTTTAAACTCGGGAGCGAGATTAATATCGTCTGCGTCGTTGTCTTGAAGGGTCTTATCGAATATTTTTTTTATAAATTCAAATGTGTTTCGATTGTTTGGTCACAAAGGCTTTTGAAAAGCCATTTCTGCTTTTGAAAGACTTAACAAGTTTCATAAACGAACTTATTAACTACTACATTATTGAAATTAAAATTAATTTACAGAAAATAATTAACCATTTCAACGTTGATAGAGATTTTAAGCGATTTGCAGCCTGTAATATGTCAAATATTAATGAATAATTACAATGTAAATTAATGAGAGGGATTAATTCTTACAAATATTGCAATATTGTAGACAGTAACGAACCAATAGGTTTACTTGGAATAAAGGGTGGTAGATAGAAACTTCTTATTACCTACGTGTATGCAAGATTACACAGTAACAGACAAGTTTGATGTTACACTTTTGTGGTTGTACATTAATACACCTCTGCCTAATCCTTTGAGAATACAGGATTTGGTAGTTGGCATCTGCTAAATACGTTTTTAAGACTTCAAAACGTACTGCAGTCAACGTGCTTTATGCAATAACTATTTACGATGGCATTAGCCGCATTCCAAAATTTCTCTTTCGCTTGATGAGTAAAAACAACAAAATAATTAGTATGACGCATCGATCAACGGTTCGTTCCAGAAGACATTTTTAGTGCAACAAAATGATTTAGGTGTAATCGAAAAGTAAGAACAATACAAACTTCTTTTTAGCTTGAAGCAAAAGTAAAAGCAATCGAACTAGCCTCGAAAGGAATTGAAAGAGAAAGTACATTACACGAGCGAACAGAAATGGTTCGCTTTGATTAAAATACTTTTACAGTTACAGTGAGCGAAGACTCCTTATCAATAGGAACGAGTATGTAAAAAAAGATGGCTGAAAACCGGTCGAGTGCTATTGGAATCGGTTTGAAGTAAAATCGTTAGGTACGTTCTAGGAAATTAGAGTACTGAAGTCTACTTTAAAAGTCCGAGAATGGTTCATAAAGATCTAATATCAATATAGGGTATAGTGACATTGCCTCGGAGAACTAAGATTTGAATCATCAATATGAACAGAAACCTTTTAAACATGTCAAACTTTCAACTAATCATTATTATTTTCACCCATGATCATCCCACTGCTAGGAAACACCTCATTTTTCTCCTTCTACTCTTCCCAGAGCTTTCTGTGTCTAACACTTGCAGTACTATAGTCAAACCTATTCCGCCATTTCATTTTGGGTCTACTGCGACGTCTTTTGAACTGTTGTGACATCCACACTTTCGTGATTTTTGCCCACAGTTCATCAGATATGCAGCAGATATTTTTCCAGTCTAGTCCCAGTTTACTCAATTAATTGACATACTTAAATCTTTCAAGGTCCCGTGATTATTACTCAAACATCATAACCAGACCTATAATTAGCAATACGAAATATTTCGTAAGTAATTCATGCCGCGAGATCAGCCCACTTGTAATTTAAAGAGCAACATTAAAAAGATTAATTTCCTTTAATTCATATGAATTCAATCAAGTTGCATTAACGGATAAAGTTTAACCAGTAACACGAAGTTACGTTTAATGATAATCAAAATCGCTGACCCAGATACGTCACTGGGTTTTTGAATCAACTTATTTATTACAAACAGACGCTTGGTCAATCAGCAAGTGGTTATTGTAAATACCGTGTACGCAAACATCAGTTTTAAAATTTGGATTGTAAAGTTTCTTTTCCGTTGCGTCTATGTTGATGATATTATGATCTGTGGGGCACACAAAAGCATCTTTCAGATGTGGCATTATTATTGATCTTTATCTCGCTATACAGGGACCAACAATTCGACATGCATTATTTATGCTCGAAGGGAGACTATTTATTGAAATCGTACGCTACAAATGTAAGTATGACGCTTTCCTAGCTATCGCCACTGATCTAAACATTTCCGTAATGTCCCATTAAAATGTTGTACGATGCGGGCCGTGGATATGTCGGTAAATTGTTTATTGTTTGAATGTTTGATTTTCAATTTCGAGATATTTTCGGTCAGTTTTATTCATAACTGTTTCCAGGAATTATCAAATTAGAGTTGCTTTGTTGTTATTTTCATCACGTCTCGATTTTGTTTCAGAGAAATAATAAAAATCTGTGAATAGTAAATGACTCAAGAGCAATTTTCCTAAAATTCAATAATTTTCCCTCTCAGTCGTGAATGTAAAAGCTTAGACCCTGTTTCGAGGAAAAATTTAAAATAACGTAATAATTAATGTTTAACAAGTTTATCAAAAGCATCTTTATTAAAATCGATCAATCGGAATGGAGCCATTGAGCCGTGTTCTTTCTATTCAACCTCGGCTTCGATTTAGGGTAGGAAATTTTATTAGAAACCATCAAAATAACTATAGCAAAAATGTGGCATTGTCAGCAGGCAATTTCACTTGACACTGTCCTTGATATACTCCAATTACTTATCTTTTAAGTTTTAGATTTAAAGAAGGAAAATATTATAACTGGCTAACAGCCTACAAATATTCATAAATATCGGTTATTGCTCTTAAAATACAAGGCAAACTACATCAGTTGCATAACATCTTACACAAAATGTATGGGTCAGCTTGGAAAAATAGGTCATGTCATGCTCGCAGGCGATATACGAGTACACACATATTTATTTACCTACCATCGCAGTCTTCAAATTTAATACTGATACTTGATAGGACTTTATGTTGGCACCATTTGTCGAAACAAATGGGATGGATAAATTAAACATTTGTTATGCTATGTGAAAATAAAATTAGTTTTTAGACAAAAATACTAAAACCGAAGATAAAAAAGAACCAAATGAGCCGAAAAAGTATTATGATAACTTGCTCTCATCTACACATGACGTCTACTGAACAAGCTCTCAAAACAAAACCCCCGCCGCCAGATATTCAAACTGAAACTGTTGTAAAAGAACAAATCGTCTCAAGTTGTGTGTTTGGCATAATAATTTCATCGAACGATAACCTGGGGATTCGTAGTGCCGCGAAAAATGAACGTTTTTATCGTGAACGAGAATTAACTTGTTATGGAGATAGGGCATATGAGATCAGATACAGATTGTTCTGACATATTTTCATGATACGTATCAAAGTTACCATGAAGGTTTATTCTGATACTGCGTCTGCCTTTATCGTATTTCGTTTGATGACGTTGTTAGTTTTAATGTAATGCCCTTTGCCTATATTTCTTCTTTGTTCTGAAAAATAAGCTTTATTACTATATTCTTTTTTGACTAAGGTTTATATTTCACCGCTTGTAGTGGTCCAAATACCATTTTGATTAAAATTAGTTTAGTCTTGACCGTTAGATGTAAATGCTACAACTGCAATTCCAGAAATTGCAACGTCTTACTCATAGTTGAGATCTCAAAATATGCCAGCACTATCTTCATCTCAGCTTCACTGAATATTCATATCAAAACAACTAGTTCTATAGCTATTAAAGCTTGCACTCGCGCAGTTTCAGATTAGCTCTAGATAGTAAGCCGCAATAACAAAAACCTGATTCGGTCGTTATAATATATGGATCCTGCTTAGATCCTAAGTGAAATCTGCGTAGAATCTGGATAATATGCGATTGTTGGGCACTGAAAGTTGTTAGTGACTCATCAAGTCCATCAAAAGCAAAATATGTAAAAAAGTGCATTAGCAAATAAGTGGAAAGCAGTTCCAAAAATTGCAGGCCCATTTTCGTGATTGTTTTTAAATGACTAAAAAGAAAGAAACATGCCTACAAAAACCGCGTTAATTTCATTATAATGTATTTTTTGAGGTTCCAACCGTTTCTCCTTTACTCCCCCGTGTACAATGTAGAAATATTCTTTTAATTTGCGAGCTCTGGTACTGGAGAATTTATTTAAACTTATATGTATAATGTTCAAGCTGGAGTCGTGTTTGATGTGTGTATGGATGCCAAGCCGCGATAAAGGGATTTGTAGTGTGAAGCGATCATTACTGACCGAAGGATCCCTTTGCATTCACAAAAAATCTTTCATCGAAAAATCCAGCCACGATTTTTGATATATCGAAAAGCAAATGTGTTGTGCTTGTAAATATAATATGACGTAAACAACAATGGACGCCAATAAATCACTCACGGTACCGTGGACACAATCGCGATCGGAAGATGCCGGAACTACACTGATGAATTCCAAACCTCACCACCACCATGCCATTGTTGAGAGTTGTGAAAATATAATACTCTCCATGAGGTGTCTGGCTCATACGAAATACAACGCCACACAGGGTATGTACTTTTGTGTCCTTTATTTCAAAATCCTGTGCGCGAGTGCTTCGCTTGAGGTCCTAGATTTCCAGGTAAGGCAGGGTTTTTGAGTTTTGTGTATAAAATTTTCAGTAATTCGCCTCCTATTACATGGGACTGTAGTACAGTAAATAGTACAACTCTGCCTAACCCTGCCTGATGGTATTTTATTATGTAATGATGATATTTCAAAATTCGATATTAGTTTTTCTGAAAATCTTGAGATTACGAATTTTACTTTTATAATACCGTTTTTACTTCGGATTTCAACATTGCGATTCAGATCCAATGAACCTGAAATCCATTTCACGGTCGATGCCAAACAATATTATACCTATTTAATTCACCTTGACTAAACGTAATCTTAATATAGCTAATCAAAGGCGTACTTAAAACTTTATACTGAGTTTGAACTCTGATCTCGGCCGATGCATTAACACTATTAGTAGTTTGAGCATACTCCTTGAATTTGTAATTGTAACCTTAGTATAAGTTCTGTTAATATTGCTCAAAATTCGTTCCTTGCTTATCCAAGAGATTAAGTTGGTTCAAAGTACTTCCAAGTAAGGCACTTATTTATCTACTTTTAGTAAGTACCTAATCATACAAGATATACCGCATTATTGTCAGGTGGGCTGAAATTATTTTTATCTGGTAATCATCAATCTCTCAGTTAACTCCCATACTATCAGTAATCCGGAATGTTTTTTTTTCCTCACCCCAGCAGCCTAACAAATGCCGCTGGATATTAGTACCTATTTCACACGAAGCCACTGTTATCAGATCTCTGCATCAAATTTCTGGACATAGCAATAAATATCTTATGGATATCAAGCTTTTCTCAATTCTGATGACCACTAATTATATTGGCATGACGATTAGGACTTATCTTTGATCCGTGAAGGGGGTTTTAATGTGTCAAGAATGTATAATACCATCTTCTTTCAGTAAATAGTCTGCGCTTGCCGCAATTCCATATCGTTTAAACTATAATTCCAGCATTGTGGTCCAACTGCGATGAATCTGTAAGCCATTTCACGCTTGGTGACAAATTGCCACTGTACCTTTTATTGAAGCGTGCATAATAAAATTGGTTGAGTGCGCCCGCTCGCAATCTTGATGTGGACGTATCCGGTGGACAAAAAAGTTTTGGGGACAATGAAAGAAGGATGAACGTAATAAATTAATAATAAAATATGGAATAAAGTTTTATTGATGGGGGCTTAAGCCATATTGTTGAACAATAGGCTGGTTTTGAAGAATAATCTTTGTATACTAAAAAGGAACGTTTTGTTATTGGAATGTTATTTTTACAACTGAAATAATTTAGACAACATCTGCCAAACCATTTTTATTTTTATTGAGTTTTCCAATCGATTCTAAATTACATTTGACGAAGTTTTATAAATGGTAAAATTACCACCTAAATCTGGTTTAGACTTCAGTACATATACTAAAGTCAATAAAACTGTAAAAAATAAAGAATAAAATTCGGTTAAGTACTAAAAAAGGTGTGTCAGAATAAGAAGCCATCATTTCTCACTCACGAATCATGATACTACTTTACACAACCATACATCAAAGTGATGTAGTTACAAATATTGATAAATGAATCGTGAAAAATAAATAACGGGCCGTTTGGTTACGTCAAGACAAAAGTTTCACTCATATTTACGATGTTCGGTCGTATCCAGCAATTGGGATTAATGTGTGAACATTTATTTCTGCTGTAACTGATTAATTTACCAAGGAAGACATTGGCTGCAGACAGAATTCATTAAGAATCGGAACCAACAATTTTAAAATTGATGGTGCTAACTAATTTTACTGCATAATCTAAAAGTTAGTAGTCTGCACCTCTTTATAACCTGTTAAAAGAATCTGAGACAACTAGATGTTTAAATCATAATAAAATATGTTTTGTTTTTTTAAATGATAATTGAAGTCGTCATCTGCATTGCCACAGTTCATTATTACCTAGGTATATGTTCTGTTATTTTTTAATGATAGATCTAAGAGAAATATAGGTACTTAGCGTGATTACTGTAATGTGTAATGTGTATGTTACTATTATCACTATTCTATCTTTCATCATCTTCGTCAATATTTGAATTATATCTCTTAGAAAGCCGTGGGTAATCTTTCGACTTTATAGCTAGTATATCATTGCCTAGTATCACCGCCGCTTGCAGTATTGCTTACCCCGTAATCTTACGGAGCCCGTGATCGTAAAATCAGGTCGACCGTAAAATATGGCTTCGGGCAAATATCGTTTCTCAATATTCAGTGCAAAATTGCAATTTTCAACGAAATATGTTTTTGAAATCATGATCAGCAAATAAGCTGAATATGAACACATTAAACTTAAATACTCATAAAAAAACATAAAGAATCACGTACATTGCGTTAATGAATATAGTTTAATTTCTATTGCTGCTCTACAAAAACTAAAAGATATAATCTTCCAATACAATTTTACGATAGCCACAATCTTGGACCCTACCACTTTTGTAAGTTAACTTTCATTAACTGCAGTTTTAAATATTTGTATTCCAAAATGCCGCTTTGATGTTATCCCGTTATAACAACAATGAGCCTTTCCATCACACAATCAGTTTGCCGACAGCAGGTAAAGAGACACCCAAGCCGCCGCGCGTCCCCAATCGTTTATCGCTGGACTATAGTTTAAGGATGAAACAGGACCGATTGAATGCAAATAAAACCAAAAACAGCAGCAGTGTGATTAATAACACTTATTTCGGGCTACGAGAGGGTTTGCCAGGATCATGCCAGTCGGACTCGGATGCGCCCTATGCGTTCGCTCAAGCTAGACGGCCATTCGTTCATCGCGCGTCTCCCGGTGCCATTCCCTCAGTCGGTCGACCGCCTGCGTCGCGGACGGACGTATAGTGCGCTGCGAATTCACCTCGACACGTAATCGTCGTAATAACCAACAAAAAATAAAATAAACTGTGACTGGTCTGTGTTCACGTAACGTCCTCTCGTAAAGGGAAATACGGCTTTAGCTAACTGGATACACGTCGGTTTTACACCGTTTATTGTTTTTAGTTGGCAAGTGCAAAATGTGATGTTATGTGTGTTCAACGAGCGTACCGTCCTGTGTAACGTTGCCTCAAAGTGAACTACATGGATGTAATGTGCTTTTAAAATTGGAAACTCATAATCTCCATACTTCGCAACCGGATTTTTTAATTGAGGTTAGTAAAAACATGCAAGCTATATTATTACGCACAGCTCTGTTCAGATAAGATTATAGAGTAGGTGTTTTGCTAGGAGTGACTAATAAATTCAAGGTAAGCGCTGTAAAACGATCACAATTCAAAACTCTTATATAGAATAAACATTATGGTAAATATTATCTAAATACAAGAGAACTCAATAAGATTAAACTGGTTCTTAAGTTGTTTGGAAAAAAAACTGGTAGACTAAACAGACTAGATGATGATTCAACTAATGTGATAAAACTGAGGAAACCAAAAAATGGCTTAGAACAATAAAAAATTGAAACAGATGAATATATACAAATAACAAAGAAAAACATCGCAGAGAATATTGATATCGCACTCAATTTCGCAAATGAAGGTCAATTGCATCGTGAACGGCTCATTGAAATCTTCAATAAAGAATAGAAATGTAAAGTAAATAACGATATACATTCAAATTTCCAGTTTCCTGATTATTTTGGCGTAAATCCAAGCATCGATGGAATTATTGTACGTCTATAAATTCCATTTGAATTCCATGTTTGCAAATAAATATGCTGTTTATTGCATCTGTTTGAGAATTTAGAATTGCTGGATGTTTTTCTCTTGTGTGTTTCCCGTATTAATTACAGTCTCTTTTATCTGAAGTAATTTAAATTGTTGGCCATTTCGCTTTACGAAGAAAATACGATTTTGGACAAAGATAAACTTTGTCGAAATTTATTTTTGTTTCTTCTTTTTTAACGGCAATGTCGTTGGCAATGTGATTACTTTTATTGGTGCTTAGTACTGAAGCATTTATTTCTCCAGTTTCGTTTTGCTTTCTTGAAAGCTTATCTACAGTATCATTTTCTGTTTATTCCAAATCTCAATTTCCATCAGTATTTATGAAACGTTCAGTCAATTAAAGAATAATATTTCCTTCGTTGAAATATCAACGATAAAACAAACATTCACCAACGTTTCTCTCTAAAAGAGTTTATCTCTGTGGACGTTTAGTAGAAAATATTGTGTAAACACATGTAATAAGTACACCGTTGGTCCGTGTGTTTGTTTATCGTACTGTTTCTAAGAACGCAGTGTCAATGTGACCGGGCGGCGTATTCATTAACTGAAACGCGATAAATGTAAACATGCCACACTTGCGCAATTGTAATCTTAGGCGTTTGTTTAAGGGACTGGATTATGTATGTATTGTAATCATGTACTATGAATAATGTATATTTATTAAAAGCGAAACGCTGAAACGTAATCATCGCAGACATAAATAACTTTTGCAGGTAACAATAAAACCATTAACAGCTACCTGTATGTTTTTATGTTTTTTTTTGTATCACAAGCAATATTAATGATAGCTGTCCTTTAATATAATAACTTAACATTAAGAAATAGCGTCCCGTCCCAATTGCTTAAATGTAAAAAACAATTTTTCACAATTTCTTTCTCCTCACTTGCTAGAGTAATATTAAATTTTCGTCGCGAGATTACTATTTTAAGAAAAAAGAATATTTTCTAATAGGGTAGTTTCGCCTGTTCGCCGACCGTCGCCACTTTTCGACTTTTCATCGACCTGTTTGACTAATCGGTTTAAAATTGAAATACTGACCACATTACAAACTAAACAAAAATATTGTGGCATACCCAAAGAGTTCAGTTATACATACAAATAGAAAAAATGCATTTGTGTAATTACAGTAGGGAGTAAAAAAATAAACCATTTGTGGTGCGCAAAAAACTTGTCAAAAAGCGTACTTCACTGTAAAAAAAATAGAGGGGAGCCCCACAGTTCAGAGTCACTTTTAGCTGTCCTTTTATGTTTTTTGATATGTTTAATATTTATATTGATAGACAATGAGTTATAGTATTTATTAAAATTCTTTGTTATTTTAATTTTCTTTAGAAAACATATAAAATTTAATAGTCGGTAACTGGTACCTCGATTTCGAAGAATACCTAGTTTTCGACCGCGGGGTCGAAAACTGGTCGCAGAGTCCGATAAAGTTGCATCACTTTTTATGTATTTTTAATGGAACTGCTGAACCTTATTTTTTTATTTTAAATCAGAATCAAGTCAGAATTGTGTCAGCCAATTTTCGACCAGACTATTTCAAATGTTGTAAGAATACCACGTATCGGAAAACCTTCTAGGTCGAAAACAGGATATGTAATAACTGTATGCCATATTCCGACTTCTCTATTAGTTTCATGTTTTAATTACATATTTTCGTACTTTTTCGTTAGTTATTTTGCTGATTAAAGAGATTATTACCTAAATATTATAATATCCATAATTTTCGGTTGAAAATCGCCTGTTTTTGATTACTTTTTAATTATTTGTTTGCGGCTATAGTATCAATGCAACTGTAGTTGGTCTATTGTAAGTTTACCGCTAAACCCTGCGGCTGTCACAAACTGCAGGATTTGCTTAGGGGTGAGCTTCTTTATTTCATCTGGGTGAAAAATATGTTTCCTTGGGATTGTGTATTAGCGATCCACATTCTCTTAAAAGGTGGAATGTCGTTCCAGCAGCCTCCTCACAATGTGGGCAGGTACGCGTATCGCTCAGCCTTAGGTTGAACATAATATAAGTTCTTGTTAAGGCAACAGTGTCCTGTCACAATGCGCACACTGTTCCTGCCTTGGCTTTGTTAGTGGCTTAGAGTGGACCATGCTTGACGATTCCGCATAAATTTGTGAGGGTTCTTTGAGCTAGGAGCTATCCTACAGAACGGTTCGGGTCCCTGCTGCGTTCCACTAGCTCCATCCAGCTCTTGCGAGTTCATCATGTTCAGTGCCAACATATGCCACCATGACTCAGTACCCATCTTTAACCTAATCATTCTATCATATTTATCCATCATATTCCTCATTCATAGTCTTCCCCTCAAAACTAGAATTGCTGATGTTGGTCAGAAAGCTTCCAACTTAGAGGGACTAGGC
The DNA here is from genome assembly GCA_946251955.1 of Acronicta psi. Taxonomy (NCBI): domain Eukaryota; kingdom Metazoa; phylum Arthropoda; class Insecta; order Lepidoptera; family Noctuidae; genus Acronicta; species Acronicta psi. Next base: position 14,880,338 of record OX276470.1, on the reverse strand, counting down.
CGGACATTTGTGTGCCGCATGTCGGACGACTTGTGGGCTAGGCTTAGCATAGAGTGAAGTCCGCAAGGCGTCAGACGACGTAGGAGGACGTGGGACTCAAACGGAGATGACGAGATGAACGGAACCCCTTTTTAAAAGATTGAGCTCATAAAGCCTTAAGGTCTAAGGAGTGGAAAGAGGGTAGGGAGGCATTTGCCCCGCAGTAGGCCCGACTGAGGTGATGATAACACATGCATTCTCTCACCAGTTTCGACGAAATGACGCTCGAATTCAGTGCTAAGTGATAAAAGAGTTGCTTGGCTATCCTAACCCATTTGATTTGATAGATTATCTTCTAGCAGAAGCTAGTGGTTTAAACTTCTGCTTGGAAAATGGAGGCGTACTGTCCCAAGTTAACACTCTCGTTAAATTTGGGCTACTCTCTATATATTCCACAGCCTAACTCCTGTCCCATTTTGGACCCATCACCAGTGTACGTACCAGATTAGACAATCGGCATCATAAGGTATCTGGAATTTTGACCAGTCTTCCCTTGAAGTTACTTCTATGGTGGAATGTTTTTTATAAACATACCGCAAAGCATACTGCAAATTTGCAAAAGCATGGCACCAGTCGCCGTACCAAGTATTGGTGTTTCTAGTTAAATATAGAGAGAGGTAGGGCACAGCCATTTATGGGAGAGAGGTAGGGCACAGCCATTTATGGCTCAATTCTGGAGCAGCCCATCTGGGGAAGTCCCTCCACCTTACAGAAAACTGCAGCCAAATAACACACTTTATTATGTGTTGTTTTCCTGCAGTGAGTAAGGTCGCCAGAGCTCTTTCTAAGGGTGCGCTGCGTTGGCAGGAAGAGGCATACTTCCTCAAACTGTCGGCGCAGTGAATCCTCCATAAACCTCTAAGAGGTTTTTCGGGTCGGCAACGAGGCGGGAGTGATACCCCTGGTGTTGCAAGCGTCCATAGGCTATGGTAACCGCTTACCATCAGGCGGGCCGTATGCTTGTTTGCCACCTTAGTGAAAAATTGGAAACACCAATAGGTCTTGAAGAGTCCATATCTTGAGTAGCCACTTTTTGCCCAGGAAGCTGGCCCTGTACATGGTAGTTTTCGCCTCTATACGGATACATGTAGACGCAGGAGCCCCAGCAGGGAATTTAATGGCAATGCTGGGCATTCGGACATAGCCCCTGAGTCTATGAGACAGGCAGGCCTCTGGCCTCTGCAGACTGCCATGTTTTACAATAAATTGTAATATTTATTATATTTTAACAAAATACAGGTTTTTATTACATTACGAATTAATTAATTATTGTTTGTACCATGAATTTGTCGTCTCACCCAATGGTCGAAAACTGGCGAATACAAAGTCGGGAACTGGAAATTTCGGTCGAAAACCGGTAAAATGGGCATTTTCGGGTTTATTATTTTTTGTGTAATTACTGCTAGGTCTAACATGAAAATAAAGCGCATTAGATGAAAATAGACTATATCGACTATGTGTATAAAATTTTTCCAACAGTAATTCATATTAATTCAATTTTATTTTTCGTTCTGAATTCGACAACTCCACTAATCGGTCGCTAACCGGCGAAATGACCCTACTTAATGTGTATTCTACAAATCGCTGCCCTCAGGTTCACCAATAACATCTAAAAATTCCATTATAAGCCATTATTATAGAATTTAATTTTCTCATAATCTTATTCGATTCAAACAACGTGGGTTTAGACAAAAAGTTAAATTCATTCTTTGAATTTTCATTTGGCGCATAGCCATTTTTATTATCCTCAGAGTTACTCTCAATGAGGATTAGAAAGGATTGTGAATTAATATTCAAAATTCTTAAACATTTTAATTCATAGGACTTCCTTGGATATTTCAAAGCTATTGTGATTAATATTAACATCAGCACGAGGAGTATATTTTGCGCGATTTTAATACTTCTTCTGTTTAAACGGAATTCGTTACAGGAAACCGTGTCTCTAAGTTAGTCTAAAATTATATTTAACCATACCATATAATTATAACAATAAAATCATATTTTCGGATGGCCATAAATATTGTTTACTGAAATTGGTCCTTCAATTATATGTATATAATATTATGTATATGAACCTAATTAACATTTTGTACTATGGCAATGAACAACAAGAATACAAAAGCAATATAGTTAGACATAATCACATAACCCAGCCTACATTCTAGTCTAGTCTTCGGTGACCTAAATACAATTACACAATTACCTCGTTTGTGCATTTGCAGAATCCATTCAATTTCTAGTTGTTGGAGGACAAACAAATGGTAATTTTGGTGCTAAGGTCATAAATATTCAACATAATGAAGAATTAGTTTCTGACAAAGCAAATATTAGATATTGAAATAAAACTACTTTCCAATTTGATAGCTTTATCTAATTAATTTATGATATTAATTATAATAACGACCCTAAATAACGAACAAAGCTTGTACTTAATGTAACAAATTGCTAAAGAAACTAAATAACACAGATTTCTTCATTACTATGAATTTTCAATAGGCCGTAAACATATTTATAGGCGAACAAAGACCGATTGATCTGACTAAAATGCGTCCTGCAATCTGCTTTACACTTTAAAAAAAACGGAGTCTTCTATTATCCTCTAGCTTGAAGGAATGGTTATAACTAGTTAATGTCATTTCTTAAGCATAGAAAATACGTCATCGGCACCTCTTTTTTTTACATTAAACTCTTTTTTGTGCCTACATATTCTAATGATTGTGACTTAAAACTCTAGTGTTTTTCTATTTTTAAACTGTTCTATCTTGCGGAATAATGAATCATCGTTATCGAGTGCTGGACGAAGAATAGATTCGATATAACAAAGCTTTGTATTTCAAACAAACATTGTGAATGGTTCCAATCGAAAAGGAGGTCGATTAACGTTAATTTAAGATTTCTATGAATCTTTTTATTGGCAACTGGAATTCATTACTGCCAGTATCGGAAACTGGTTGACTAAGATTCTAACTAATTTGAATAAATTTTTCCGACAGTTTTAACGGAGCTCCAGTAGCTCTCTCAAACGAATTCAGTATAAAATTGTTCTGCATTTCGTATTTGTGTAAAAATGTCTTGAGACAGCCGTCGTTTAAAAACGCTCAAGGTTAGGAATATTGTTATAATATTCAAGACGTGTACTTTGTACAGATTACGTAACGTCTTCATTGCAGTAATTATTTCTCATGATGTATTCATTAAGACTAGTACGAGTAGTTCTTATAATTAAGTCACGAAATTGTATTGCGTTATTCTGATTTTTGGTTCATGTTTTAAATAACCATATTTTCATTTGTACATGTTGTTATACTAGATCATTCTTGTCTCAACTTGCAGGTTTCAGTTTTCTACCAAGCTTTTTTGCAGTAATTGTAGAGCATTTCACCGATTTTTTTTTTTTTCTTATTTATTAGAACATGTTCATGACAAGATAGCTAAGTTAAGCAAAAGTTGAATACACTTGTAAATTCGAAGAACTTGAAGCCAGATACGATTATGAAGAACAATTATGAATAAGATATTAAAAATTTCCATCCCAAAGAAACCACAAATTTTAAGTCAAACGTTTAAATATTTTATATACAGTAAAAACTGGAAACTGTGCTTAAATTATTATCACAGATAAGTATCATAATTGCCATTCTAGCCATTAATAAGACAGTGACTTAAGTATTAGTGCAGTTCGTATTAATTTGAGTCGTATCAAACTTAGTAAATTCAACTAAATTGTTTATGTTAGTTTCAAGTTTAAAGTTGACGTTTTAAACTGACATTGACTTAACAAGATTTTGAGAGAATCCCAACTTGATATTACATTTACTGTATTCACTTAGTGTCTGGACTTTCGTATTTATTAAAACTAAAGAGATTTTGCAGTTAATTTTAAGAGAAACATAAATATCATTAACATTTTTAAAACTGCTTACTAGATGCTGTTATTTTTAGTTAATATCTGTTAATATCAAATATTTGTTCTTGAAATAACTCGCTTATTCCAAAATAAAGAGATAATGACAATTTTATCGTTTCAGAGGTCACCACTTTAAATGTATCAACACAGCTTAATTTTAATTATCTACGTCTTTAAATATATCATTATTAAGATGAATACTAATGAAAACAGCTCTACCTAAAATACCACCAATATAATTATAGGAACACTTAAGCCATTCTTGAGATATAATCTTAGATAAATCTAGTTAATCAAACTCTGAAGCTAAATTCTCAGATTAAACATTCACATATGAGAGCAAGGCTGTGCCTATTTAAGTTTTAATGTCACAATGTTCTGTCGTAACCCCTGCCTCTTGTGGCTTAAATTAGTGCCTACTAGGCTTTATACATATATTATTACCGATTTCAATTTACTCAGGGCTGCATGGATTCTATTTTTAGTAGTAATTAGACACCTCATCATTATCATCATCATTCTCTAAGACTAGATTCATAGAAATTTAACTATAGTAAGCATAGCGATTGTAGAAAATCGTTTATATGTATGAACGATCGATAAGTAGGAAATTTTTAAATCAGTAGATTTTTGTATTTAGATTAAGTAGTTGTAGATGCCAAAATTTGTAGCATTAAGATCAAATTGATGGTTACGTCAGTATCAAAAAGCATTTGAATCTTCCAATGGGAGCATAATAGACCATTTATTTGCTCGTATTTTTAGTTCACCACATGAAAACAGATCAGCGGCAGACGCTGACATTGAACAGAAGTATCGTGGAAGGAGCCGTAAGCAACTCCCAGCAGTCTCCCTAGGGATACTAGATGAAATATTACTTAATCGGACCTCAGCGAGTTTGGTATAGTCATGTTCTGTGTTGAAATACACGTGTTTGGAATTATCATTATTTGAAATAAACTTAGTCGCATGGGCGCCGACAGAATTGCTGTTAAGGAGGTCCATCTGCATAAATGGCCTGATGTAAAAGTTCTAGTACTAATAGGAAATGTGTAAAGGATGATATTGATTCGTTATCAAGAATCAAGATGGCAATTAATAACAAATTACGAACCAATATTTATTTCTCAGTGACTTCTGCTAATACAAAAATTTGGTCTTTATGATACTCTCCTCCCAGTACCCATAGATTGCAGATAGTGCCTATCAAGGTGATACAAAACTTTCCGAAATATTCTGAGTCTTTTACAGTTCTCAACGTCTTGCTATTAAGTTTCTGGTGTTAAAGAATTCGTATCAAATGCTTCTAGAGAATCTCCGATGTGTTTGAATTTAGTATTTCACAGGGTTGCCTCTGCCAAACTGTTACATCCTTACCCTTATGGATTTGGTTCATGTACTTTTTTCAATGTTTTCGTTATTTTATTCATAACGTAATTGATGCATTAAAAGCCCTTATTCATTCTCCCCATTCATTACAACTGACGGCTTCTCCTCAATTTATTATTAGCGTCATTACACACACCACTCTGCGCGGCTATAAAAAATTAACGAGCTAATATGAACATGTTTCTCAACAGAGCGCAAGTTAGGGCTGGCGCAGTTGCCAATCATCAGTTTTGTATAAAAACTTTTAAATATAGAACGAGGAACTTAAATATAGAACTGTCGACGAAATTTTATGAGTAGGTACTAACAAAGTCTTACGTCATCAGTTTGATATTATATTGACATTAATGAAGGCTCAATTGACCACGAATCAATGAACGCAAGCCATTTAATATTTGTTTGACCTACATAATTTGCTATTTATGCACATTAGCATAAGACTTGTCTATCTAGGAATGCTTCTTCGTTGCGGAGAAATAAAAAAAAACTAAAAATTGCCTATTTAAAAAAACTTGACGCCATATGTTTTATTTGGTATTCAAACGTACAGTATAAAAGATTAAGGCTGATATTCAGAAACGAGACTCAACATGAACTTATGCTTCCGTATGTCAAATTTGTATGACAATTTGACATACGGAAGCCTGAGTTTATGCTTATCATCATCTCTGAATATTAGCCTAAGGGCATGTTACACCACCTCTAGATAGCCGCTAACCACAAATTTGTATAAATTTATCTGCCAAGTATTTTAACGGAAACTTATTCAGAGGTGGTAAAACAGGCCATAACTTAAAAAATTATAACATTCTTACTGTAACTCCAATGTCCGACGACGTCTGTGGTCTAGTGGTTCGAGTACCGGACTGCTGATCACGAGGTCGTGGGTTCGATTCCCACAGGACACAAATATTTATGTGATTAATATAAGTATTTGTGTTTGTCTGGGTGTTTCTTATATATTATAAGTATGTATTTACAAAAAAAAGTATGTAAGTATTATATCCATTGTCTAGTACCCATAGTACAAGCTCTGCTTAGTTTGGGACTAGATGGTGCTGTGTTAAAAATGTCCCAAGATATTTATTTAATTTATTTAATGTTGATCAACTCTGATATTTTGAAGTTACAATATAACAGCTTATTAAAAAGCATAATTTTTAAATATCAAAAAGAAATGCCTAAGTTATTTACACATTTAAAATTAGATTTTGGCGTATCAGATTTTGTAAGAAACATCCTTCATAGAATTACTACGTCAAATGTTGATAAACTTGCCATTTACTTAATTAAATCAAGAAATAGCTGTGAAACCTGCCTAATTACATTTATTAACCAATTCGTGAAAACAAAATTTATTTCCTGCTTTAAATGAATTATTTTCTAATCATATTCGTTCATTCACCACCTTGACATAGTTATTTAAATGTTCAAAATTATGCTAATGATTATCCAATCAAGTTTAAAAACGAATATTGATAATTTTGTAATAAAGTTTAATACATTTTTATGAGTAAGCCGCGGAACGATCTCTGCGAACAACTACTAAGCCTCGCTTGATTGGTCGACTTTACATTCAACATCCCAACCATTTTATTCGACTTTCAAAAAAGGGGACGTTCGCAAATCTACTTTATATTTCCTAATATTTGTTGATCGCAATTAGGTAATTTTTTATTTTATTTCGAGAGATGGCGCTATTTTAAACTGTACTGCGGTATCTCCAATGTTAAGAATTTTCTAAGAATTAATTTTATCTCATCGTTTATTTTGACAAAATATTATCTGCCTTATCTGTAAACATTTTAGTGAGTTGAAAATGTTATCAGCTGCGGTTGTGGCTTCAAGACTTCAAGTGGCTAAAGACAACTAAGAAAGGCTACATATGCGGCGGTATCTATCAGTCTCGTGTAATCTAGATACTGAGATTTTATATCAGTATCTAGATTACACGAGACTGAAGTACCATAGATACTGATATTTTATATCAGTATCTATGGTACTTCCATTATTATGATGAAACCGTTAAATTTAAAATGTCTCCCTAATGGTTCCAAGAAGGTTCATATTAAAAACGGAAAAAAATACTTATTTGTCAGTTTATATACAAAGAAATTTTAATTTCGCCACTATCTAGTAAGTAATGGACTCTTAAAAATGACTTTAAAGACCTATTTATACAAATTAATATAATTACGAGAAACGAATATATATTTACAGAAAAACAATTCAATAAACATAATTATCAAGCCATATAAATGTTTTTGATTTCAGAAGAATGCTAGAAATATCCTAGAATTAAATGGGATAAGTTTATTTTAGGTTTGTGTTTATAAGCATAATTAAATTATGATTTGCCATCTGCCATACTACTTGATATTCACGATTGCAATCTTGAAACATGATACTGTACTATAAGCAGAGCCCTAAGGGCTATTAACGCGTTTAGCGTCAGTGTCGGTTACAACTGTTTACATTGCGATGTAGATAAGTAGCCATTGGCTATGTTAAGAAACAGTTTTTTTAAAGAAGTTATCAATAAAAAATGTTTTTAAGGCATTATAATTTAAATACAGGAAACAACCTAACATTTTTTTTATAAAACACAACATGTGGCCTATCTTGATCGTTTTTTGACCTACTGTTAATTTAATGTTTAAAAAAGGTCAAATATTTTATAACATCTTTTTATCGATTCTAAACGTCCAATGGCAGGTGCTCATACTTTAAAAGCCACAGTATAGACTTCAAATTGTGCGTCACGAGATCATGACTATAGTTTTTTCTCTTTTTTCCTTGGTGTTTGGTTTTTTATAGGTTTTTTGTATTAACACGTGCTATGTTAGGGTAAACATCGGCTGCGGTGAGTTTTTAGGTGTTTCCAAATACAGCTGACGGCAACCGCGCCTTGGAATATACGAGCGACTGTTTGAAATATGTGAATGCTCTTAACGTGTTTAACTTCGATTAAGGGTTTTAAAAGAAAAAATACAGAGCTTACTTTAGTTATTTGAAGAATACTTGTATCAGTAAGTGCATCATTTTCAGATAATATTTTTTTCTGTAAAGAAAGAAGTATGCAAATATCTGTTGATAATAAATCCTTTTAAGTCTATTGCTTATATTTTTCGAGTTCTCGTTGAAAGTAATAAGCAAACTTTACAATTAAAGTAAGTATTTTATTCATCAGAAGCATTATAGGTAATGTAGATTAATGGCTACATTATTTTAATTGAATTAAATGCACTTATTGAAATATATAAGGTAGTCAAAAAATTTAATCGGTATGAAAACAATAGCACTTAGGTGCAATAAATTATTTATTTTCTGTCACGCACACTTTTGTCCCAAAATGTCGCTTGGAACGAACAGCCCGCTTTCGACGTCATCCATTAACTACCTCCGAACACACCCTAATCTATTTCATGCTCAATTTATTAGTTACCGATACACGACGGTAGCCTAACAAACAAATTAACAGTCCGTAACTAAACACACGTGAATTAATTGTTATAAAAACATAATACAATGTTAAACATTGTTATTTTCAACGCTCCATTTGCTATTCGCGCGCTTTTTAAACAGTAATGGCCGCCAGACAGCTGTCATGGCGGTGTCAGTTCTAAATTTAAAATAAACATTTCATTTTTATTACTGTTATGAGTTGCTTGAGTTAGGTTAGTTTAATGTTGGTCGTATGCAGTAATTCCATATTTGAATCGTAAAGAAATTTACGGGCATCTTTTAGGGATCGTTTTTTATTGCCAGTAATGAAATAGCTACACAATCTTCCATTAAAGATACGTACTAAGAATTCAGAGCTTTTAGAGAGAATACAAACCCTATTCCCCAGTAAAAACTGAAATGGCTGTAATGACAAATTCCTTTCAAATCCCTTCAGCATTTATTCACTGTCACGTATACATTTATAACACATCACTCTGACATACTAAAAACGTCTTTTAGGCTGTTGCTTAAAAACTTTATCTCCCATCCGAAGCCTTTACTTCAAGATTTCAACTGTCGTGTTGTCAGGGATAAGGCTTAAAACAAAACCAAGTAAGACTAGATTAAGCAAGACTGATGTGTTATTTCAGAAATTGTTTAGATAAAATAAATTGTGTTTTCCAATTGTTTTACGTAACAATATAGACCGAATGTCTTCAGTGTTGATTGATTTTTGAGAAGGTAAAAAAATCTATTGGATTTTTGCCTCTTGTTGGTATGCCTCCTACATCTCAAGTTTACCGTAGATGAATACAAACCTTTACGGATGGCAAAGCTTCGTAGACATATTTTTTATTTTCCGATTTTTAAATGTCTAAATAACTGGAATCAACAGTCCTGCACTTGTGTCAACCTTTTTCGTTAGACATTACCTTTTATGATACAGGCATCCTCGAAGCAACTTTCTAAATACATTTACCAACTTAACAGTCCACATCCTTGCTTCCAATCAATAGCACAAAGAGACCCGTTAAATGTCGCACCTCAATCATGTCGTCACGCCGAACACCTGCAGGTTACCTCCGTCACCCTCGTTATCATAGTGTTAGACAGAGAGGTGAGAACTTAAGCGCAATGTCACGTGGGGACGCTAATTCACAGAACTGATTGATGTAAATATCACTTATTGGATGTGTTGAGTAATCGTGATGTTGGGTGTTAAATTGTAAATGCATCGGATCAGGCTCTTCCCCTTCAGCATGTAGTTGCTTATTACATACTAACGATGTTGGTTTTAGTGTTTTAAGAACTAAATGGTGGTCTTATGACACGGGACACGAAGCACGTTTGACACAGAGATTGACTGTTGTAATAAGAGCCATCGCTTATTTAAGTGCTGCATGTAATACAGGGGGTGTTCGTGTATGTGAGAAATTTTACAGGATTCTGTATACACTGGAGAAAATCTTAGAGTTGGGCAATAATAAAAAAAAACAAAGATTGTTTCGCTGATTGAACAGGAGTCTGTTTATGCTGTGAAATACTGTTGATTTACCTTATGCGATGTAGCCTAGAACAATCAAGTGGCGAACACCTACCACCACCGACCTAAGGTTGCGATGATAAATTATAACCGCAACCAAATAACAAAAAAAAAATTGCTAAGAACAAAATCATGTACCTACACAAAAATAAAAATCTTAAATTATCCTCAAATCCACAAGATATAAAAACCACACATCCGAATCTCCCAATACGCATTATTTTCACATATATTTATGCGAAAAATCCACGAAAAATCTTGAGAAAACTTCAACTCATGGAACAAGGCGGTAAAGTAGGCACTAATCGAAGTCGGGCCATGCAAATATCGAGGCGCACGTGGCGACGACTTATCAATATGGTGCGCGTGACGTGGATTATAAGAAAATGGTGGCAAAAATGGCGCGAATAGAGGTGTGACCTTGTCAAGAAAGGGGGAACTTCGAATCTAAAAATGACTGCAGATAAGCTCTATCTAAACTTATTTGCTGTGTTGGTTGATTGAAAAAACTAGATTTTCATATCCAGGCTCTTAATGGTATTAATATATTTGTTTTCGTACCAGATGTCTGTGAAGCTGTTAGTGCGTCACTGTATACGTCATAAGTACATAAAGCAACAAACACTGATAGTTTTAAAAAATGTTTTTATACTTCTCGAGGTAACCGTAGAGATGGTATGTTACTCCTGCAACAGCGATGCTATTAATTATAGGTACACATAACAAAACAAATAAACCGTTTTATTCATTGAGTAATAATCTCAGGATTAAAAGGCACCGAGTGGAATGAGGCCGAGATTTGCATAAGGACCGCATGACATTAAAATTCATTACAATAAGTTCCTCAAGTTCATTTACTAAGACACGGAGTAATTACATTCATGAAAGACCTTTTTTTCTTCTGTTTTTCTGACATTTCGTTCTGTATTAATTTAGGTGTATCTACATAATAAGAAGAACAAAATAGACTATCGGCATTGTAGGTTTCTTTCAATGAAGATTCATGGAAATGGATGAAAAGACCAAAAAAAATATTCCATATTCCTTACAAGTATTTTTAGTTTTATCGGCAGGTCCTAACAATTATAAAATTTTATATCAAAGACATTTAAATACTGCTGCTAGAAAAACTTCTCTGTTCGTCTGTAAAGATTGTAACCTCATTATCTCATTAATTACAGCAGATTCTCGCTTCTTCTACTCTGTCCATTTGACAAAATATCTAACATGCCTTCACTCTTGAGCTTCAAGTCTGGTATTCCACATCTTTTCTATAACCCAGTAAAAAAATGTTAAAAGTTCAAGTATTATTATCCACAATAGATATTAGCTAATAATACTTGACAATAACGGATAAAAATATCTATATCCGAAAGTGTCGAATCTCTCGGCTGGAATTTTGGAATTCGTTGTAATTGTTAGAAGTTGGAATACTTATCAAATTCTCAAGGACGTCGAGAAGTGAATAACGCTTTACGAGGAACGCGGATGAAAAGACCAAAAAAATATTATAATAAATTTTATATTATTATTTTACTTGTACATGATAAAAAAAAAACTGAAATGGAAATACCGTGTAAAAAAATAATGTATTGTAAGAATCGAATACAGTAAAGTATAGAGTAGGTACATAGGACCAAAATAAAAGTCGTATTAATAATACATCAAAACGTTATCTAAGGATATCCGTCGGCATAATTAATAAGTACGATAACTGTCGAATAATAATTAGCTTCCAAATTGCTACTAATAATGTAGCCCTTAATTAATATTCCATTCATATAATTAGTTGTAATAATCATGAACTGGAACGTATGAGTGTTTGCTTATCTTTAATTATCGATACAGTTCGGTTTCCATATAAGTTCTAAAAATACTGAAATTTTACTTATGAATTAAAAATCTTCTGAGTCTAAAACACTTGTCGAGATCACTGTAATGTTATTGATTAGCAATCATTAAGGTCATGCTGACTTTATTTACAAAATTATATGGAAGTTTGTTCCCTTTATTTGTATTTCTTTGCACGATTGGATCTTTAATTCCTTAGCCCTTTCTTATACATTTTTATGGTCTGTATCTGCGTCATTATTAGTCTTGCCCGTATTAATAATATACCAATCAAGTACATCTATACGTCAACATGTATCTATTCTACACTTTAATTATATAGTTGCATCACCAATAAAACGAATTATTTGATCCCCTGCCCCGTCCAAAGATTTATAGATACAGACTAACATTTTAACTGTCATCTGAAACCGGCAGTGTACCACTGACAGCTTGATGAATGCGTGAGATAGCTCCCAAATTATAATTAACATAATTATTTCTATAGTTTTATTACTGCCGCCGTTAAATTTTAATTACAACTGGTTTAATCTCCGATTCGTTAGTGCGAGTTGTGTAAGACGGGCTTTTCCGGCGTGAGATTGTGGCGGTTTCAGGATTGTGGAGGTGTTATTTCTAGAATGTAATGAGGGTTTGAGGTTGAGTAATCTGCACGTGTGACATTTCAAACGTGGTCATTTTGATCTAGTTAATCTTACTCTGCTCTTCACTCTGGGTAAATTATGTTTATCAGCATAGAATTGCACGCTGATTCTGATTTCACGTTTATTTTGACTGTCTACTTTAACGGCGATACATAATGGATGATCACTGTTGTACAGAACTATTGAGCGAATACGAAGTAATGATTATTCACGTGCCTAAGAATTAGTAGAACTAGTAGAGTACATAATAATATGCCTAATTTGATGGGAGCCAAAGGTCTGTAAAGTAGGAAAACTAATTTCAAGAATACCTAACACTTTGAACAAGATTGATGTTGGAAAAAAATACTGGCAAGAAAGAAGTGTTAAAATAATATTTTAACACTTCTATGTATTAATATTTCTTTTTACTTTTACAAGTATTTATATTTGGTAAACAAGATAAAGAAACTGGTATAAATATCTACTTTATACTGGTATTTCTTGATCTCACTTTAAAGCTTTTTAATTGACTGATTTGTATGTTTAAATAAATATTTTTTCATTTTCATTTTTTTCATTTTCCAAACAATATAAATTCTAACGAAAAGCATTAAAACAGAAATGATTCTATTCTTGAAGCTAGGAAAGGTTGAGAAATAGAGGATCTTATTCTTTAACCCTGGATTACTACGGAAATCACTTTCAAACTCTATGCTTCAAAAGCTATGATATTAAATTTGAAAGTATTCAACTATCTTTTAATTACAAAGTTGAAAGTCACTTTCAATAAAACGGATGGTTATGATGAAGATTAATTACTGAAGAAATTTTAGCATCGATTTTAGGAGCTTAAATAATTACAGGTTTAACGAAATTAAGGATTTCGTGGACCGTGTCTTACTTAGACGAGATTATGACGTAGATTTTCTAATGATTTTTTTAATCCTTTAATCCGTTCCCAAATCCGTAATTATTGGCGAGGGTCAATTTAGAAATCAGGACGGGAAAACGAAATTTTGAGAATTCACAAAAAGTGTTGGTTTCTAATTCCTGATTCTTTTTATACATGACAGTCCCATCGTAGCCTTAAACAAATAATTAATTAACTAAAACGTAGCTTAGCAAACATAATTAATTTAAAGGCAGCTATTGTGTGTAGACAGAATGTGATGAAATTGACCCATTTTTTTACTTTTGTATATTTTTTCATCACTGAATTACTAATCTAAGAAAACAATGATAATAGTAAACAAAACTCAATCTGGGTTATTCCCAGATGCGACCACCGTCGACGCCATCACATCTATCACTAAAGAATCGGAATCTTGAAATTGTATATATAATATTGAGTCAATATTTCACGACATTCCCTATATCTTTAATTGCAAAGCTATTCGGGCTATAACGGCTTGGCAACAAAAAATATCAAAAAGAAGTTTCTTCTCCACACCTCACACCCTCACATCCTTTCTCTGTACCAAATCAAAAGCTATTCACATCGGTTCACAGTCTTAATCATTCGTATTCAGTGTCCATGATTGTATTATGAAATAATTATTTGGTAGCGGGTCTTCGGGTACAGATAAAAGTTGATTATGATATTATTATACCGTCTGATAACTTTTAATTAAGTTTACACCCAGTTCCCGAATAATGTTTATTCATTTCAACAATTAATTATTACGTAACGTTAAAAGCTTTTGAAGCTTCTGTTCTTATATTAGTGTTATTTTTTGATACGAACCCGTCTTTACCAGTTTTGAGTTCATTTTTATACATTTTGGATTTGATTAAAGAAATTTCATTTCTATTTGATAATTTTGAAGTACCTAGATTGAATCTGTAAATTAAATGAGGTCATTAATATCATAGCTTTTTTAATTTAGATAACCTGTAATCTTTATTGAAGTCAGTGTGGATAGAGCTTATGCGGTACTCAAGCCGTTAAAGATTGAATTAATGACTTTCCAATCTCTCTCTATATTTATGTAGGTACTTTAAAATTGAAATTCACTTTAACAAATCCTAACCGTCTTTTTGTATTTTTTTTAAGCATTTTCCATGCTAAGATTTCAAGTAATTTTTAATGAAGGAAAAAATAGCGCCATCTATTGTGAAGAATACGTCACCTTAAGACGTAAATTAGAATGTGGAGGAAGATTTCGACTGGCGAGCAGGGCGAGCGGTGGCTTAGTGGTCAGAGCGTCTGGTGTACCGAACCAGAAGGCGCAGGTTCGAATCCTGCCCGCCCGCCGATTTTTTCCTTCATTAAAAATAACTTGAAATCTTAGCATGGAAAATGCTTAAAAAAAAAATACATAAAGATAGTTAATAGGTAAGGCGTTATCATACGACATTGAACTAGCTGTAAAGTTAGTCGTGTCGGTTGTTGAAGTATTCTTCACAATAGATGGCGCTACGTCACCTTAAGACGTAAATTAGAATGTGGAGGAAGATTTCGACTGGCGAGCAGGGCGAGCGGTGGCTTAGTGGTCAGAGCGTCTGGTGTACCGAACCAGAAGGCGCAGGTTCGAATCCTGCCCGCCCGCCGATTTTTTCCTTCATTAAAAATAACTTGAAATCCTAACCGGTAAAAAAATCTGACCGCTCCAAACATTCAATTCAAAAAACATTCGAAATCCGTTAAGAAAACAAAACATTCCATTCCAAATTCAAAAAGAGTGAACAAAGAGCTGTCACTCAAACGAAGAACCGACACGCCCATGGAAGGTTCAATCAGAGGCCTCTTACTTCGTAATTACTCATGATTCTTGGTCAGTTCCGGCGTAATGACAGGGTAGAATGATGCATTCTCTATTGCCACAGAATAAAAAGAGATGACGTAAGCGTATGATTAGGATGATAGTATTCATTACTTTTTAATTTACTTCGGTCATCGTCGGCATTTTTTCATAGCATCGTGGAAGAAAAAAACATTTCTTTTCAAACCTAACGATCTTAGTTTCTTGAAACTATTTATTTCCTCGTAACGCCTTTGAGTATTAGCGTAAGCATTTCAATCTTAGAAAATTGCAGTTTCCTTTGTGTTCTTATCTCAAAGACCTACATGAATATTATAGTAATAATAGTTAATGTTTGGGGAGGTCGCAAAGTTTGGTCTTAAATGAAAATTAGATTCAATGGTATTAGCAAACAGTAATTGGATTACCCCAATTAATACAGAATTAGAACAGCCACATCAACATAAACGACCGTGATTCAGAACTAATTTTAGCACCTCTGCGCACTTGATCTATGATTCAGCGGAGGAAGCGATAATTCGTAGGTACAAATGTACGAATCCGTGTTAATCGCGTTGTGCACGTTACAATGCTCGCCGCAGCGGGGTGCGCCGCGTCGCGATTGAATATTTAATTGAATGTGGAGCGCACATGGCGAGGTTAACGACCACGATGTTTGACCAACGATAGAAGCGTTAAGTGATAAGATATTTTTGTTTGGGGCACCCCCCAGTCATGAGAAATAGTGTAGTATTTGCAGTTCTGTAGATAGTGTTGTTAACAATGTAACGGAATCGAATACTCGAAACTAGCTGAGGCTTTATGCCCCTCAAAATTATTCATAATCCTAAACAATCTAAGTATGACGCTCTTTTTGATCGAAAAAAAAAATACATGTATTTTTTTTTTCGATCAAAAAGAGCGTCAATAGGATTAAGACTGAATATTGTTTAAAAGGGTTAAAAAAATTATGAATGAGCAACCCTATTACCGACCGTATATGAGATCGTTATGTAAATTATACTAATTCGAACGTCATTATCAACCCTCTCATGCGAGCGGGCGGTCTCGGAGACCCATCGCAATATTCGACGCAGATTTTGACACAGTGAAATAGACGCGTCAGCTGCCCGGACACAGTGCTGTGATCCAATTTTAACGTACATCTGCCGCAAATGTCAAAGCTTATAGAATAATTCGAAATCGCGATTTCTGTGACTTGCAATTTAGTGGTGTTTGGCTTTATTAAAATGTTTGTGACTGACTGTGTTTGTACATGAAATATTGTTGTTTTTGGTGTACGTGAATTTTCATTGAATAAACGGGAAATTTTAAACAATACATTTAGAACTGAAATGTTAAACACTGATATTGTAATGAAAACCTATTTCAATAGCAATATAATATTTGTACACGTAACGAAGCAAACGAACTATCTTTTACATGCGTAAAAGATAGTTCGTTTGCTTCGTTTTGTTTGACAACTTATACAACAACAGAATGCAAAAGCTGTATCTAAAGCTAGTGAGGGGTGGAAAGTGGCCGGCCTATGCGTATGCACTCTCTAAATTATTCTGTGTCAGGAGCTCCCAAAAACCTTATTTATGTGCTTTGTTCTAACGTTCACAAAGAAAATAACTTCAGTATTTTCCAATAAAAATAGATAAAACTAGTTTCTTTTTTTTTGAGTTTCGCTACGAACTTATAAAACAAAGGCTTGTTAATTGGGAGGCCATGTTTTTCTAACTAAACATGCACGGCTTTAGTGTGGGAGGGTTGCCAAAACGGATTTTAATTTCATTCAAATAAAAAGTAGAGTTAAAATAAAATTGAACAGAAATTGGGACTTTATAAGCGCTTTGAATTCAGAAACAGCGAAGCGGAGTAAAACAAAAATGGAATGGAATTAAAACATCGATGTTGCTTTAGACAAGCTGAATATCGTAAATAAATCGTGACGTCACAGTCTATTATTTCAAACCTTTTAAATCAGCAAGAGGTCCTTTCAAATATCGAGAAAGAGTCTATACCGTAAAATCACTTTTATAATGTTTAAAAAGTAAATATCATTTATCTATTGCGTTCCTATTATACCCTATACCGTTTTGGCTGCCCCTGGACCGCGTCCTTACACGCCGGGTGTCACAAAAATGGCGACAAAATCTAACGCGCGTGAATAATTTTCGTGACACAAATGCAACCGTTGTTGACTTTACGCTCCCCATTATTACTTTTTACGGTTTAACAAGCTCGTATTTTTACTTATCTCGTTGTGTGAATTGTTATTATAATATTTTTTACAAAGGGTGTCAACCCTACTTGTGGAGCGGTAGGGCTGATGCTATTGTGGTCGTCGTACACGGTGACGCTTTTTAAAACGCGAAACTTTTTTATTAGATGTCTTTTTTACAACTCCGCGTAGTTTTTATGAGTTTGATGAGCGATGTCGGCAAGAAATTTGGAGGCGATCGTCACGATCTTAATATCTCTGAAAGTTTTGACGAGTCCTGAAAATACGTCTACAATATTCATATCGGGCGATGTTGAAGTTTTCTGTAATTAAACCAAAATTCAAAATTGATAGCTTTTTCACCGACGAAAGAAAAAGGAAGAGACTCAATTGAACATTTATTTTCTTACAAAAATGTAACTGACGATGAAAACTAAAACTTAGTACCTATATAAATATAGATTAGAAATAACCCTCCGGCAGTCGGGTAAAAAGGCTTAATTACGTTTTCTTTTACAGCAAACGCAACACGAAAATCGTTACGATTACTCAACATTAATTAACATGCATTTGGGAATACGTGAGGAATTATACAAAAACTATTATATTATATGAAAACACGATTGAAAGCTACAACAGCTGACAATACACACACACACACACAATCCGATCAACCCGTACGCTGCAGCCTAAACACAAAACAATAGAGCGACCTTTCAATAATAGAACATCAGATTCGAACACGATACCAATTATGTTACATCGATACTGGAAATTTCAAATTGATATCGAATTATATTAAATGTTTATTAGCTGTTGCGCGTGGGGTTTAATTGTGATTTTTGTTTGCACCGTATCGGATATAATTGGTATTGATTTCGTAATTTCCAATACTGAAAGTAAGTTTCAGTTTGTTGATATCAACTAGTGATATGAATAGTAATTGAACGTGCATTTGTTTTAAAATTACTGCTTTAAATTATTTTTTTGTCTAACTGTATTGTTTTTATCCACGATAAAGTTTTATTCATTTCCTAACAGGATGCAAAAAGAACATTGTAAAAGTCAAAAATGGCATGCAAAGCTTTCCATGGGAATGCTACGCAGTCACTTAATTCCGCACAGAATTTTCATCGTATGACAAATTGTCAGAATTGCTAACATGAAAGCAATATTCGTTTGTTTTTTAAGCACTAACGGGACTATTAACTAGTGCCAGGAAAAGCACAAACCGTCTGGTCGAGTGACCACGTTTTAACAACAATTTCACCGTACAAAGACCAATTACGATACCTCGGGTCGATCAAACGGGTACCGTTAAAAATGGGTATCGGTACGACCAGCGCCGGCAGAAGGGTTGGGACCGTTTCAGAGAAATTTTGCCGCGTGATCGATGTTTTCGCGGACATTTTCCGGGCAAAATCCTACGAACATAAATAGAAGATTATTTGTTGAATCCGATGAATTTGGTCAAGTGTGTATTTAGTGAAGAAGATTTATATGGTAACCTTTTTATTCGGAAATTACGACGGTCAAGTAGTTAATGGTTTTGCAAAAATATAATTTTAGAGACAGAGATACATATTATAGGTAATATAAATAATAAATGAATGAAATCATATATTGTACTAGCTGTCCCGGCAAACGTTGTTTTGCCATATAGGGGTGGGTCATTTTAGGGGGATGAAAAATAGATGTTGGCCGATTCTCATAGATACCGGATAAGCACACAAAATTTCATACAAATCGGTCCAGCCGTTTCGGAGGAGTATGGCAACTAAAACTGAGACACGAGAATTTTATATATTAGATTTTGCATTAACAAAAAATGCTATTTGTTGCTAAATATATTTTGAAAATAGAAAATACCATCTCCGAACAGCCGTTGTACCTACTTAACCGGAGGAATGTATATTCGAACCCTGCTCAAAGAAAAAAAAAACTCTCACTAGAATAATACATAATTCAACATCATGTTTAGAATTTTTGTTTGAACACGTATATAATCATAATTATTGAGGTTTTCCGGAATTTATGATTGCTGTATATGAAGAGTCTGACACACAATTTCCCACTGGGGTTGGGAAAAACAAAATCAATGCAAGTAATATACCCAGTATAAAAATAATTTCATGTTACAATGATTACAGAAATGGTGAAATCAAATTCGCTTGCTTCTAGTAGGAGGCACCTACTTTGAAGTTATTATTAGGTATTCACAAAATATTCCGATCACGAAACTGTTCTCGGGGAGAATAAATTTAATTTATTCCACTCCACCCGTTACCGTTTTTCATAACGTGATATATAAAGAATTCCAATTTTATCGTCCAAATTGTTATTTTCTACATATTAGATGTGTTATTACAATGATTTGTGTACTTTTATTTACTATGTAGGTAGTAATTGTTTACATTAAGGTCCTGTTTCATCACCTCTCAATAAGTTTCCGATAAAGTATCTGGCAGATAACCTCATACAAATTTTGTTCCATTTTTTAATTTATCCGGCTGTTACCGGCTATCCAGAGGTGCTGCAACAGAAGTATAGAATATAAATAAACCCAACATACCATCACGCCTGTCTTCCCTGAAGGGCTAAGTTGTACTAATGTACTTACAGCCTTAATTTGCCGGTTAACCCATGGCCAATATTGGGCAATTTCAGGTCCAAATCCAAACAATTCTGATGAAATTTTCAGTAGCAGCTCGGAGTGTCAAAGTATATATCTCATTAAAAATAATACCATCATTGATTGCGCTCCCAATATGCTACATTAATTTGATGCCGGATTCTTCTGTACTTGTTTAAATTGAAGATTATAGAAAAACTATACCTAACGCCGGTACGGCCATGGATGCAATCTCCTTCGTCTTCGTTATTTGTCATTGATTTTAGCGCGAACGCTCGTCATCTGTCAGTCGACGATGACAGATGATAACATTTAGCGGTGACGTTAGTGACGGTTACCGCATCGTTCAGAAATGGCTTTAACAATCATACAGTACTACTTACTTAAGGTGGTGCATTAAATAATTTGTTCATAAATAATTTTATACTACCCAATCATATTTTTGGCTTTGGTTGCCTGGATGAAATCATTTGAAGCATTAAGGCCGCCCATTGTACATTTTTATAGTTAAGGTGATTGTTTATTTTGTATTTCTTGTTTTAAATAAATAACAATGAATAATATTTTAAGTAAACGCTTTACTAATATTCTTTAAGGAGAGGTACTTATCTTAGAAATATAACCGCAGCGTAAAACTTGTGAGAGATTGCAAACATCTGAGGAGAGCGTAAAATGCTGCAACTTATGTCAGATGATAAACAGTCGCACTTCTGTTGCTCTTTCTTTTATTTTATTCCACTCTTACAGGAATTTCCACTTAAATTGTTGTTTTTTACTTTTAGAGATATTACGTTTTGCAGCTATACTTTTTTCTATTGTATTATTGTTGTAACATAATATGACATTACGTTTATGTCCCCAAAGGACTAGGCAGAGGTGTAATACCTAATGTACATCCACAGTTCTGTATGATTTCAGATTACTTATGTGTAAAGAGTTCAGACTATAGCCAAAGTGTTACAAACAAAAAAAAACGGTGAATGAAAATAAAATAATCAATAAGTATGACAATAAAATTAAAGTTTCGATTGAAAATGTAAAAAATTAACTTTTACTTACTTTAAATTTAATTCCAAATGTGATATTTCCATAAATTATATTTATTTATTGCACTTAGTTACGATTCGATCGACTGACTAACTTATTATTTTAGTAGATCATATTTCTTTCATACTCTTCATTTAAAAAATACTCAAACATTTCAAGAATTATTGGTAATTCATACAGGAAATTCCGTCTGCGACCCGTTAGCGATAACCCTAACTACATAATATCTGTAAAGAAACAACTCTTCAGACTTGAACTTAACGCCCTCAATTTCTCTCAACAATACAAACTAATGAATAATTATATAATTAAAACACATTATTGATTACATCTGACACATATTCCACGGCCTATTACTGTCATTTGTCTCATTTTGTCGTAAACTCTTGGTCGCAATATTCGCGTCACTAATTATAGAGTGGCCATCTGCCGATTGAAGTGATGATCGATTTGAGGGGTGCGATTGTTCGACATTACTATTGTAATCGAGTTTATTTGATTTACGATTGGACTTTTATTTTGTTCAGTCTTCTGTGTAAGTCGTTAGCTTAACAACACGTACTGATGTGAAAATATTGTTATTTTATTTTTTGTATAAAAACAATTTAAACTCGGCTCACTTCGCTTTGGCAAAGTTTTTTTTACGAAAACTCTTTTAGAATACAGAACTTTATATAATCAAGTCAAGAGGAAATATACAGCTGTATTTTTTTTTATTTAATATATACCGTAAAATAGTTAAGGGCAAGTCAAACAGATTTTTCTTTATATAAGCGAAACCAGAAATGTGCTTTAATTCAATTTGATTTTTCCAGTAATATGTAAAAATTATGGACTCAAAACTCTAGTAGAATATGCTACTAAATTATTAGTTATTTCTTCTTCCTAACGTTCGGGGTTAAATAATTCTACGAAAACAAGTATTCGCGTTCGTCGAATGGCAACCAATGTTCGTAGTCGCTGAATTCGCGAAGTCATTTTTAATATAAAATTGCCAAAGAATTGGCAATTTGGGATAAATAATTAAAATGTAGAATATTTCAAATGGTTTTGTCAACTTTTTTTTCAACTACTTAATGTATTCGTTTGTTAAGTTACATGTATTTAATAAACACTATATCGAACTAAAAACTTTCAACTTAAAAAAAATCCTAATCACTGAACCAACTATTCTAAAAATACGTCATAACATCACAAATTCGTAAATATAAAAACTAAATCGAACTAAAAACTATCAACTTAAAAAAATCCCAAGGCCCTGAACTTTCGACACAAACAATATTCTAAAAATACGTCATAACATCGCAAATTCTTAATAACACTCGCCAATAACCTAGTTGTAAGCGGAAATAACCGGATATAACTAGTTAATGGGGCGAGTCGTAAATTTTACGTGTGCCAATAACGTGTTGCGATGTGCAAGTGACATAAGCCGTGTACGCCTTAATTGGCCACTATGTAGGTATGTATTGAAATACCGAAAAGTGGAAAAGTTTAGGAAATTTCTAGCTTTATCCGATTATCGTGATCTGCAATTTAAAATACAATTGATATTTTTATATCATCACCCCTGTATTCTCCGAAGTATAAGCAAAAGTGTATTGCTGTACATATCACATACCTACATTTATCAATTGGAGGATTTAAATTTGTTCTATCTCTTTCTAACGTTATTGTGAGAAAGAGAAATAGACACGAATACTTTGTAAATTTTAAAATCAGCACCAATACTTTAGAGTCTACATTTCCAAATCTTTAAAACGTGAAATCACTTTTGAAGACAAAGGAAACGATGTCACAAAAGCCTTTAAAAAGCTCGTAAACTACACAAGATCCATTTGATCTAACAAATTTAGCGCAAACATCTATGAAGAATAAAATATACAGGTGCTTTTTACAAAAGATTTATGCTCGGTACTTTCTGCGCGTTGCAAGCATGCAAACACATACAGTGTGTAACACAAAGCCGGCTGTAAGGCAGTATTATCGGCATTTTATAGAGAATGCATTGCCTTTGAATGTGAAAAGAAGGAGGTTTTATTTAAAGTAACTTACTTGTTAAAATAGCTGACTTTTATTTTGTTTTGTCAGCTTATAAGTACTGAAAATACACTACTTACGACACATAGAAAATGAATTTTTAAATCCTATTTTGGTACTGTTACCTAAACAATTTATTTTAAATAGAAAACCCACCCTTTATTTGGAACCGTGCAACTAGTACCTTTCAAAAGTACCTATTTATATAGTCTAATTGTAATAAAAATACTTGAATTTGAAAAGAATATAAAAACTTTTCAGATATTTTTAAATTACATTTTTATTTTGGATCGTGGCAAGCAAATAAGTGCAAGGTTGAGCTGCGGATGCCGCGATCGGTGTGATGGATCTGCAGATGGCTGACCTTTTTAACATTTTCAGTCCCTTCTGTTTCTATAAGGAGGTTAGATAGGAAAGAAATGTTTCCGACGCAAAGAAGGATGTTGAAAATCTGTGTAATTCCGAGTCCTATCTCCTAATCGAATAAACCGATATTGATTTAGATTTTTCTAAGTCACTGTAAATACATTTTTAAACATATCAGTAATCCTAGCTCAATTAAGAAAAATCACAACTCATACGAAAAAACACATTATTATTAAAATTCAATATTCAAATTCAAGTCCGGATAGCTATCTACTAAATGTACACGACAACATTAGTAGTGATATCTATCTGGCACAAATCGTAGACGTCGTCGACCGATACCGCTCGATAGCAGCCGATAGCAGCCGATACCGACCGATAGCGGGCTGGATACACAATGAGTGTCAGTGTTGCGAAAGTTTTACCATGATTCACTTAAGCACTCGAGAGTTAAACGATAAAAATGTTACACTTTAAATTGTATTATGAGAACATTTTCAGTCTATCTTTAAAAACCAGTTGTTTTGCGACGAAAGGAGTGGATTGAATAGAAGGAATATGAAAGAAAAGAATATAAAATAAAGAGTGAGAAAAATAAAAAACAGAGTCATCATTGTGTAAGGGATTAAAAATAAAAGGTACATATTCAAATATTTTTATCTGACTGAAAACTAAAGCTCTAAACCCAAATTTTACTACAGTAAAAAAAATGTATAGTCTATTAATTAATAAGAATATAATCTATCAAGGATTAATTCTGTTAAAATTTTATTCTATTTCAATCTTTTACATTCACAATAGAATTAAATGAAAACACTTAAAAAAACAGTAAAAATATCGTAGCTATTAATATAATTTGAAGGTGAACACACCTGGAAAAAGAATTATTATATTTAGTTAATGATATTATCTTGGGGACGCGCCACGAATCACAATAAGCAATTAGAATGTGGGACCAACATTATAACAACTAACAGAAAACTAAGTACACACAGTGCTTGATATCGACACAAATATCTTACAATAATCAAAGCTTAAATTCTTACAACACAAACTTATAGAACAATCCCTTCTCAATAATGTGACTAACATTATTATACATACAAAAAACCTAATAAATCTTTTCTCGACTAGTGCCTACAACCATGAGTTTTTCTCACTAGACTCGCTAGCGACGCCCTAAAATATTTGTATGGAAAACCCTCGCAACGCCTCTAGCGGTTACGTAAGGAACTAAAATCTGCTATGAGATTACAGCGTTTCGATAGTACTGGAATTCGAGCCCTCGAATACCTCCAGCGATGCAGTACATTTTTATTCCAATTCGTAAACGCACCCTGAAACGCCAGTAAAAAGCAAATGGACCTTCTGTTCGTACATGTCTTGGTGAATAGAGTAATTAGACGAATGTTATATTTTAAAAGTTAATTTTGTGTGAAGCCGTTAATTATGGTAGACCTTTATACAACGAGAAGTATTTACTTTACTGTGCTATTAAGATTTAAATCTGCAGTTGTAACAACTTGGCTCCATCCGGAATATTATCCTTGGGTAAAATTCTTTCTCAGTTAAACTTATTTCAAGTAATATTCTTCTAAAGCTCTTAACAATTCGTAAATAAAAATTCCTCTACATTTTACAACTTTCAAACAAATCCTAAACAAAGCAGCTCTTGTTTTTATTTGTGCATTCGATTCACACAGCAATGTTTCCTGAGTTACTCTCGGCTAATGTAAACGCGCTTTATCTTCCAAGTCGATAACAACACTGAATTCATCTTAGTGAGACGTGTGTGTGTGTGTTTATTTTACCTTAGGGCTTGTATAAATTTGTGTTTAGGAATCAAATTTTCTACATTTGGGTGTAACTTCTAACGACTGGTAACCCTACTTATTTCTCTTTTGTTTAGTGTGGAGACAGTGACTTATCGTGACAAATCTTCCCATACACAGTTTTGTTAGCATCCTCGGTAAAATCAAATTTATTACCAAAAACCGGACGCCGAACATCTATTGTAACCGATGGGCTATTAATTTGATAGGTAACACACTAATTGGAGAAATTTCACCGCGTTAAGGTTAATAGCTGTCACTACTCTATTCTTGTAGGGTAGACATTAAACAATTTGAAATATTATTGCCTCTTTGATCAACTTTCTTTTGTTATTTGAATTAACAAAAGAAGTTAGATTTTGGATACATTATGTTGATACGAATATCTAGTCTTATTTGCTTACGTCGTGAAGTTAATAAAGGTATTTCTAATTTTAATGTTGGCAATATTGTCGATGAAAAGTATAAATTACTGTTTGAGACTACTGAAACTGTAGACAAGTTGCACGTTGACATTCGAATCGGCAAACGAATAGAAAATGTATGGAAATGACACAAGCTTTCGACAAATCGGGCTGTCATTAATGTCATTTCCATACATTTTTTTCTATTCGTTCGTCGATTCGAAAATTGCAACTTGTCTATGCCTGTTTTATTTATACTATTTTGTATCTACCTACATGATGAAGTCACACGGAACTCTTTCCAGGAGAACTACTTACCCTATTGTGGAGGGACAGTGATGTCACTGCGTAAAAAAATACTGTATATTTTTAAATTACGAATTTCTCATCGTGACAACCTTGATCAATCTGTAGTTGCTACTCATACCTCTCTCTAATTTCTCCAAACACACGTTTAAGTTATAAATTACAACGTATTATCTATAATAACGCACAATTTTATTTGACGTTGCCCTAAACGCATTTTTAACGCGTTATGGAACGTATCGGGTTTTGATTACGATAATACCCGAAGATTCCCGACTGTGACCGAGGGGGGGTAATGTGTTTCGGTGTTTATTTCATATAAACTATGATAATTTGATAATAATGATAGTTTAAAAAATATTAGAGGTGCTTTAGTGGATTGAATTTCTCTTTACACTTTTTATTTTGGTTGTGAAAGCAATTTAAAAACATGCACACCATTGTGATATGTAATTGGGTATCAAATATCTCAATTAAGTACATTCATAACCATGATATTAAAACCATTACGCATGCATTCGAAGGGATGAAGGCAGAAGTGTACTAATGAGTAACTAAAACTAATAAAAAAACAGCTTACGACTCGAGCTTTCGTTTTTATCTATTTTAATCCAATCTTTCCAAGACAAAAAGGTTGGTGAGAATTAATAATAATAATAATAATAATAATAACTGGAGCCCTGACCGCCGGTAGCTTGGACTCTGTTCCCGATGCCGGTGGGCTACTATTTTTTATATTTTTAAATGTTTTTATATTTTC
This sequence comes from Acronicta psi, assembly GCA_946251955.1. Taxonomy (NCBI): domain Eukaryota; kingdom Metazoa; phylum Arthropoda; class Insecta; order Lepidoptera; family Noctuidae; genus Acronicta; species Acronicta psi. The sequence continues at coordinate 14,853,178 of OX276470.1, read as the reverse complement.
TGCTTTTTATAAAAATATTTAAAAATACAAATAATGTGTATGAAAATAAATAAAGAGAATAATAATAATAACCACCGTTCATCACCGTTTAGGTACTGCCCACATCTGGGCATGGGTCTCCTCTCAGAATGAGATGGTTTAGGCTGTAGTCTACCACCACTCTCTCGGGCATGCAGGCATGCACATGATTTTGATAAGTCAGAGAGCTTGGATTCGAACTCAACATCTTTGACGTGGCGGTCCAATGACCATAATAATATCACTACCCATTCCTTCCTCAAAAATCAGTATGTAAATCCTATTATAAATTTATATCATTGCATCTCATTCTTTAACCATTTATAAGCTTATTCACGGAAGCATAAGCCGACTCGACACTACGGACTTCATCTTAACAATAAAAAGCCCAAATTTATATTCAAAAGCAATTTGGTTTCTGTGCTAAAAGGGAAAGTCGAAAGACAAGATATGTTGTCTTGTATGGCGACAAGTGTGATCAATGTGGCAGTGGAAATTGAGGATTAAAGATGCGGTAGTCACCGCCTACGACCGGGTAGGTGATGGGTTTTAGATCGTCAACCGTCTTAGAATAGTTTAAGTCAAATGTAATAATCTGGTTCTTGGGTATTTTATCAACGGAACTACACTAGACCAAGTCAGTCTCGAGTTCCAAGTAGGTACGCCCAAAAATTCTGTACCTATAGGTGCTATAAACGTAAAAGTAAAATTTAACATTGTAAGAAATCACAGCCCTTTGAGATATTTCCGATTACGCCAGAACCATGCCACCTAACTGTACTAAAATCGTATCCTAACAGTACCTAAAGAGTGGCTGCAAGGTTAACTAATGTCCACTCAATAAGCAGAAGTGGAGAAAACAAGAAAAGATGGAGAAATTTTGCCAAAAATAATAATATTTCTCTCTACATATTACCTCCTTTTTCCTAATGAATTATTTTGGAAATAGGCAAACCTTTTTCTGTTCACTTTTCAATTTAATTTGTTTATTTATCCAAGTAAATAGAAGTAATGAAAGTCTACACTTTAAGAGAAACCAACTTGCCCGTCATCCTTGCAACCTAACTACTTATTCCTAATTAAATTCACAAGACAGTCTTCAAAAACTCATTAAAACTCAGTATCCAAGATTAACATACGGACAAATAGACGTTCATCCAGTCATTTATGACGTGCACAGTAAATAGTTGAAATAAAATATCTTTAAAGCTGAATTGAAATTGCTAGAATGTAGTTGGAGTAACACATCGCGAAATATTCATACAAGGAAGGAACATCTTAAGATTCCGAGTATGCAAATATTACTTTGCCAACGTTTGAGGTCTGGCACGAATGAAAGCGGATAGCGATTTTATATACTACACTTTTTATGCACCTGTAGTTTTGTACAGGAATTGGTGGCTGTGATAAAATAGCTGCTAATGAGAATGACTTGATAATTATTTTCTTTAAGGTCAACACTGACTTTTATTTATGGTCGAATTGAAGCAAGATCTTAGACGCATTACAACAGCAATGACGTTGATCTTATATGAAATTCACAACTATAAATTTATCATCAATACTTCATCTAATCCGCTTCAGTTTGTACCTTACAGCTTTCAGAATGTGACTACAGTAGACAAATAGTGTATCTAAAGTCAAAAGTTCATCACTCACAGAATTCAATTTCATGGAACAGCTTGAGAAACTGTGATACAGAAAATTCTGCTCGAATTAATGCAATTTGAAATCGGTGACGGTATTAAAGCCACATGTGCTTACAATTTCCTCATGTCATGTGACCCTCTAGAAAGAATAACTTGCAAAAGGTTTTGTTTTTGTGTCACCTTATTGTGAACTAGCAGAGAATGCCTACATCATTAAAATTATATTAAACTAAAAATCTTCTGTTGCTGAGTTGAGTCGAGTTTATTATATGAGGCAATTCTTCTGAAGAGTAATAATAATACTTCAGTATTATTTAAAAAAATACCTATAAACTTAAAAATAAACTTTAAAAGAGAAGAAACAAGCTTCGTGCTAGCGTACTTAACAAAAATATTTTGTCAATATTCACAAGTAAATTTATCAATATCGCCTTCCTCTTACAATGAGACCTTGCCTTACCGCGGTATATAACAGCGAACTCTCCGGCTGCGTTTAGTGTGGCGACAATGCCAAGTCGTTATTACGAATTATTGCACTTTTTTACTTACACAACCATACGGTTCCATATTTTAGGCGGGCGAACTTAAATTGTCCGTTTGTTTGACAAACACGAAGCGGGCTCGAGAGGAGGGATTTTATAGTAATATGCAAGGAACGTTCCAATCATGTTGTCATACATACCATCACGCCTGTATTCCCCGAAAGGGGTAGGCAGAGACATACTAATGAACACCTACATTTCGCCGGTATGTTTAGGTCTCATGTAATAGGGGGCGAATCTATTGCCATCAACCGGGCACAAATCTAGACTCCGAGCTGCTACTGGGAATTTCACAGAAAAAATCAACAACACTTTGCTCGACCCGATTAGGATTAGGATAGGTATATATTGCTTAAATTTTAAGTGCTCAGCTCTATGCTCACTGTGCATCAGGATCATGGTGAATTTGATCACTACTCCCATGATTTATGTCAGTCATAATGAGTCCATACCGTGCCGTGTCAGACGAAACATGACGATTTACAAAAAGAACACGCCTACATTGACCACCTTTCCTGGTCCTTCACTCCGCATAATAAAAGTAAAAACATGTTTCTGCGACGCCAAAACTACTTTAAGAATATTTTGTGTCTGCTTCATGTATCTCAAGCGTTGGTAAAGTGAAGATCGATAGAAGCTGAAACCTTACACCGCTGAACTGGGTGAACGCATTAATGGTACAAGCATAAATCGAGTGTAATGAAAAGGGTAAACAGCTAAATTACTAATGCGCTTTACGTCTTACTACAATATTATTACATAGACTTTGATTATATTCAGTCAGAAAATGGGACAAATATAAAATAATGTTAATGATGAAAAATGCCAAGTTCAGGCAGCTAAAACATACTTACACCATGCAATTTTCATACAGATACAATTCAACATTCTCGTGCTTATTTATCACTTAATACGCACCAAAGTTCTTCAAAACCCATACAAAAACGATGAAAACCATCATAAAATTACCATAATGACTCCCATCAGATATCCCTGCAAAAAACAAAGCAATAGGTGTTTAATACCTTCCACACTCGTTCTTCTATAGCATTCCTACATCCATATCCCATAAAGCATGGTAAAATGAAGCTATAAAGGCCTTGTGGTAGCGAAACGGTAGATGCATGCGGTTTATGATGATTGCACGTCAAGAAACAATAGGCACTTATTGTTTATAGAGGACTCGACGATGTACGGGAGTTAGAAGCCCTGGATACGGCTTTGTGTGCGTATGTGCATATATGACTACGTAATATTAAAATGTATGCGTCTACCCTTCAGCGATGAGACCGCCAATTGTAGCTGTAATTGTATTTTTCACTCCGTCTCAAAGGACCACTATATTGGTCGTAGGTAGAGAAATTTGTCGACTATTTATATATATACATATGCTTCAAGGTGATCATAGGGGTAGATGGGGATAAGAGTGACTCGAAAATAACAAAAATACATAGGTACATACTATAAGGATCGCAGAATGTTTAATATATGACAGCTAAATCTTGCTTTTTAGTTCATGTGATCTATTTTCTCTACCCATAATCTTAAACTTTTATTACAAGTGTATCCATAAAAAATAATCGTAATCGTAGTAATCTATGATAACGTTGGAACTTAGGACCAAAAAATGACGTCGATTTAGCAAATCGAAAGTTCTTACCAGTCATACATTAAGACTAATACAATTTCACCATACAAGTAACTTGAGAGTAATCTTAGGCCATTATCTGAATCCCTTTTTGATAAAACGTGAAGATACTCCGCCATTTAAGAAATAGTGCACAAAATGTTAGTGAAAGTTTTATTTGAAAAGGATAAAGATCTGTGGGAACCTTTACGACATCGACGTAGCTTTTTATATTTGAGATAGCAGATAATATATTATGTCATGTAAAGAAAGTTTGCGTTTGATTATTTGATAGTTACCGTTACAGTGGGTATAAAAGATTTCTGAAGACACGTCTCTTAATTCTATGACGTGAACTTTCAATTACGTTTTACCTACGAAAAAAAATATGTAAAATGATAGAGAAGGTAATAATGTCGGTCAACTACCGAGATAAAGATTGATCTAAGATATATACAGATAAATACATAATACAGATTAAGCCCACACCGAATCCTCTTCCCAGACCTTGTACCCCGCAGTAGAAAGCAGTGAGTTTTCAATATGTCTCATAATAATAACAGTACTTTAAATTAATAGGTAACATTAACAAAAATTTGGTCTTTCAATCCACGTCAAAATCCAACCAATTTCCATTTTTGAATCGTTCCAAAATTAATTTTCCCCTTTGCCCGCCATTTCCATTCGGCCAGTATCTCGGACGATACTTTTGTGTTATTCTCAATATCATTGGCCCACATCGGCATGTACGTCACGTCTTAACCCTCGTTCGCTAACGACGCAGGTTTATCAACTACACTGGGAAACAGTTACTCTTATTGTAGGGGTTTATTTGGTAAAAACTTATGATAGTTGTGTGATGATACATTTCGTGGGTTCAGTGATGATCATTTTAAATATACACATAAAACCAGTGATATCATAGTGATATGATTACGGTCTGCCCAGTCAGATCGCTAGTGAAATGAATTCAAGGCATCATTAGTAGATTTACTAATAAAATCCTTATCCCTTTAAAACCTTAAAGTAGACACCGTAGGACTAAACGCCTTGGCTGACTTTAACAGAATATTCACACGACAGAAAAGTAGGAAGTAAACAAGCAGCAAGTAAGTAAAGGATTTGCCTCATTTTAAATGCAGCTTACAAACAAGTCTTACAGTTTAAACATTCTAAAAGGCGTCTTCAAAACTCGCGTTGTTATTCGTAATACAGTATTTTTTTATAAAAAGAAACTTTGTTCCTTTGCTCCTGCATCGTGGATACGTTTAAAAACATACATTTTACATATACACACGCCGAGACTAACAACAACTTACTATTTCATTCAAAACATTGCCTAATGACGAAACAAAACGATTTTCATTTGTATTTTTGCCAAAACATTTCTTCGTATTTCAAATATAGAATATATACGTCAAAAGTGAAACAATTCCCCTTTTTTCATTCGCACCACGAACCGCAGTGGAGACCCCTCTATTGACTAGTGACGTAACCCGACGCCGCACGTCTCCGCGAATCTCCGTGGAGCATATGAAATCTGCGGCGCAGAATGTAATATAACACTTTAGCAATGATGTGAAATATGGAGACGGGGAGTCGTGTCAATTGTACCTACATGAGCAAGCGAATAAAAATAACGTACGTGGTCCTTTGGGACGTAAGGGGATCGCGGGTGACTTTACTTTAAAAAAGCGTTTTGAGCGATGTGACATAAAAAAAACTTGTGGATTTTAAAGGGATATTTGTATAATTTTGCATTTTATTATACTACATTTTAGTAAAAGTTTACTCGGCAATTGAAGTGCTAAAAATTATCTTTGGCATGGTGAGTAAAATCTAAATAAGAGCAGAACACAGATAAGACAGTGCTTTTGCGTTACTAGTGACACAAGTTTACGATTAAACTGTTGACAGGACCCAATTTAATGCAACCCAGATTCAAATCGTGTATGCACCGTTTCATTTAAATGTCAACAGCAATTTTGTGTTTGCAGTACGATATCGGTTATTCATCAAAAAAGCCCCGTTTTATGTAGGTATTTTTTCATGATGCATTTAGTTACCAAAAAGCGAGTATTTCGTGTAAATAACAACACACATTATTTTAAATGTCTGTCTTTGATTACGAAAAGTAAATCTCTATATTTGTAATAATTATGGATTCTGCTTCCGACTAAATTCGTCAGTAAAGCTAGTGTCGGATCGGCACTAATTTAATTTAATCTATGTTAACGCCACATAAAAGCGTGGTGCGGTTTGCTTCCCTTGTCTCGTCCCTTGACATTCTGAACTATGTCTGTAGTATAGCTAGGAACAAGACAAACTATTTCATGTTATCCTAGTGACAAGTTGGAGTCTACTTAGTTATAATACGTTTAACTTCGAGACGAGATGCAGACTTTCCAATAAATTTTACCGTTTATTGCATATATAATACGGCGCAATAAGAGATTTTATGAAACGTGTTCTTTCTACCAATTAAGTATGTCATATTTATTCTACCGAATTAAAAATCATTATAAAAAAAATACTTTTGCACCATACTCAAAATCAAAATAGTTTTATTTTCACATAGACTATAGTCGAAACTAGGTGCACGGTTCAAAATTAGTCGTTTCCTATGGAGAAAAACCGGCAAGAAACTCCATGGTTACTCGTTAAGTTTAAATACTTAAATACTAAGATTTTTCCCGTCGTTGTGGGTACGTTTACGAATACACAAACAAAACAACCGGAACAAACTACCTGTAAGCCGTACCAATATTTGTTCCGTGTGGGAATAGAACCCGACATCCTATGCAGAGGTCGATCGTTCAATCACTGCTGGCACAGTGTAGTCAGCATCAGAAATATCGGGACATGCAATGTGTTCAAAATGATCGGAACAACTAAGAAAATTAAACTTTATCTTAATGTGATAAAGTTTATTTCAGAATGACAGTTGCGGTGTAGTGTGTTCGTTCTAAAGAAAGTTCAAAGTTGTTTCGGTAATTTTGAACACTGTATCCCCGATATACATATCTGATGCTGGCTGTACATTAAATTTCAAAATTGGAATATCTAAGTTGAAAATCGAACATAATGGAAAACAAACACACATCACATCTGCCCATTTTCAATACTACTCTATGCACAATGAAAGCAGAGTGTGGCTTAGTATCGGCGCCGCTTGGTCCCTGCTGACGCCCCGTATCTGGTTACGGTGTGACGCTGTGCCTCGGTTTGCACACAACTGTGATGGTTAGTAAACGAATTACAACAGTAAAGTGATATTTTGGTGCGAAGATAACAATTGAGTCGTTTTGAGGTTGAACTTGTCATGTCAAATAGCAGCTGAGCATCCAGAGGCAAAGATCCAAACGTCTATATTTTACCGATTTGAGTGGAGTGGAGAATGGACTTATTGCGCAAGTCCTTTATTACTTTTATAAGTAAAAAATAATATGAAGATTTTGTAGGTCGCTAAAGTTGCATTTGTATGACATTATCCAATCATATTAAAATAGTTTTATTTTATAATTAATAAACCACACAAAGACACTTATCAAATGTCGAGTCTCGGTGCACGGTTCCAAATTAGTCGTGTCATAAAGAGAAGTAACTCCAAATAAAATTCCAAATTAGTCGTGTCCTATAAAGACGTAACTCCTTTGAAATAAAAATGTAAGCAATATTTTACATGCATCAACTCTTAGCAAACTGAATAACAACGAGTTACCAAACAAATTAAAAATACAAATTAAATCCTGTATTTACAAACTGAACAATCATGAATTACAGGTTTCATTTCAATATATCAGAGTCCAAAAACGGGTCCAATTTCCCTACCAATCACCAGTAACAATTTACCTACCTCGTGTACCAAGCCAAACGGCTCCCCAATAAAACATAGTGGCATATACCCGGTACTAAATCTACCTCAAAGTACCGCTGTTTATTCGCTCAAACTGAATAGACTACAGTTCTATTTCAAAAGTTCAGTAAGGCTCTCTGAGAGATCGCGTAAATAGAGCCTATTTTTAGTTGCAACCCACTTCTAAGTTGAAGTGAGAGACGACCTTAAGTAGAGGCATGTTGTTGATATTATTGTTCGATTTTGACACTAAATATCATATTTTTCAAAATTCATACATTATGCCCTCTTCCTGTGGATGTTGACAGAAACTATGGAGTACGGGATAGTACAGTTCTTGGTAACCTTAAACTTCGTCCCAATTTATAATTATCATCTTGGCATACATACGCGCTGGTTGCGAATAGGTACTAATGACCTTTTCAAAGGACTTCAGGTTGATTAATATCATTCAAACGTCATTTATCAGTCCAGTCAGGAAGGTCAGTTCTTTTTTGTTTATTGGCTATCACCTAGATGTTTAATTAAATCTATTAATCTTTCTATATTGTTATAGTTCACCAATTTGAAATCTTCCCTTTATGTATTTAATTTATGTTTTTGTAAATAATTTTTAATGCCGTAGGGAGTGTTTTAATCTTATGTACAGCAATGGTTAAAGTAATTTTATAATTCAAATGATTCATTGCCTGAATTTGGAAACATTATTATTATGCTGCCTTATATCTACACTGAAAGTTTCCAGTTGTCAAAATTCTTGAGGCTGGTCTCTTATTTGACCTGGACTATTATTTATGCACGGTACTGCACACTATTATACATCACGTCAGATCCTCGGGGACGCCAGGCCAGACGTGCAAGCTTTGTACCTATACTACGTCATAAGTATAAGAGTGAGGCCGTCGGGAAGCAAATTTTATTTGAAACCAAAGTTACATAATTATTATGGTAATTAAATCTATACCTTTGTATTATAAAAGGTGACTGACTGACTGATTGACAAGATCAGTCAATCAGTCAGTAACGCACAGCTAATACAGATAGATATTATGACGTAGCATTGGCATTCGCTAAGAAAGGATTTTTGGATATTGCCACGGGATTGGGCAAATACTCTTATCCTAAAGGTCTTTTGAGCCAAAGGGCCTAAGTCCTTTCTCAGGATGCAATCTATCCTTGCCAAATTTTATCAAAATGGATTCAACAGTTTAGGCGTTAAAAGGTAACAACCAAGCATACAGAGTTACTTTTGCATTTATAATATTATTGGTATTGATTTAAGCAATGGTTTTATGACTGAAATTAGTGAATCTTACCATAGCATTTTTATAGTTTTTCATACTAATACATACTTATCTTTTACTTCTAATGTGTCAATTGTTTTGATTACCTGGATACCTGAAAAAGAAAAAGTCTTTGAAACCCGTTGCGCCCTCTCAACGCTCACTCCGCTCAATATGTCGCCCTCGCCAGCGAATGCTTAAAAGCCGCTTTTTGCGCGAACGAGGCCTTTACAACGTTTTTTTTTATAAAGAAATGGAGTTTGAATGGAAAACCCACTTATTTTGCCCCAAGAAATGTCTGAATATCGACTAATGTATAAATGTCTGTCGTTTGCAGGTACGTCCCGTTTCGAGAACATTCGTGAGTACAGACTTGTTGATTTTTCATTCTGTTTTTCGTATACCATTGTGAGCTTTGAAGTGAATCTGAAGTATTAACTGTTTCTTAGAAATTTACATATTTTTTATTAAAATAAAGCCGAAATGTCAAAACATTTTCATAAAGACTGAACCTTCAATTGAACCTGTAGAACTATCTACGGTTTTATTTGTGATCGATAATCTATATTGATCTGTAGATAATTAGCTATCCATAGTTCCCAAAGGCACAGTTAACCCTTTTCTTAGACTTAACTTAGATAAACTAAATAATTGACATCAACAACCAAATTATTCAATGAAACTACTCGTATTTAACTTTTCGTCCCAAATAAACTTGGAGTACAATTCGAATGAAACATAATCCCCTCAAAACCAATTCATTAGATGGAATAACTTAAAGGGATTAATGTTAAACGTTTATTAAAGACTAATTAAATATTGATATGCCCAATTACATTTTAGAAATAATCTACACCCATGTTAGAGTTAGACGGATTACTTGATTTTTGGATAGAAGGACCAATATTTGGTCCTAGTCCTAATTCTTCGGTCCTTATTCAGCTGAGCAAATGGTTATGTGGTAGATTCGCACTTTTAAATTTGATTAGTTTTAAGTCTATCTGAGAAGTGACTGTGTAGGATCGAAATAATTTAAACCTTTAATTGCTTAAGATTACATTCAAAGAACTTTGTAATGTTACCCAATAAGTACTTCGAGAACCGTTATCAGCGGATTAATGATGTAAGTTGAAACTCCTGAAAAACCGTTAGGAAATTAAAGATCTTCTTCGTATACATAATGAATTCAAATGACATGCCTTATAGCGTCTCACAAGGCTGGAGGTTTCAACAATAAATAGCTTCTTATTGCGACTGTAGTTGATAAATGCTTCAAGGGTTTATCGAACTACAATAACATCACGCCAGTATTCCCTAAAGGGTCGTAGAGATATACTGTAAACGGTGAATATATACTAATCGGTTATAAATCCAAACTCCCAAGCGACGGACGAGAATTACATTAAAAAAAGAACAAACAACTCTCAACAATCTTGAAATTGAACTCTGGACCTCGCACTTGACAGCCGAGCTTGCTACTAATAAAACAATGAGGCCGTTATCGGTATCCAGCAGCTACTGAGAATTTACAAAGGTAGGTAGAGGTAAACAAACCAGGTTCCCTCAAAGTGTAACAAGTTATATTATTCAATTATGGCCCCAAAATAAAGTGACTCAGTCCAAATAAAAACTGACATTTCAGACTTTAATCTTTGTCATCCCTTACCCACATAACCTTTCGCAAGTGCTGTCAGCTGTCATCACTTACCATCCATCACTCTAAGGAAATTATATCGAAGATTAATAAGCCATTACAGACGACGCCTCAAGTCGTGACGTCTTTGGTTTTGAAATAGCAATTGAGTTAGGAACCCGTGATTTTTGATAGAGTAATCCATCTTATACGCTGTCTAATCAATGAGATTTAATTAATAGTTCAACTTCACAAGTTCAAACTAATGACAAGCATCTAGATTCATTGGATTGTATGCACCGTCTAAAAGGACCAAAATTTCTCTACGTAAAGGAAAACATACATGAGATGAAAAATTACATAGGTTTTAAGTAATGTATTAAAAAAAATACTTAAAAAATACGTAGCTTACAGAACCCTGTAAATGTGGCATTTAAAAGTTTACTCAACAACCCGTTTAACCGGAACGAAATGAAATGTAACATAATTTCCGACCAAAAAAAATTCAACGCACTAATTGCTGGATTTGCTTTTAAACTTTAAACAAATCCTACGCAACGTAAACCGAACTTTCACAATTCAACTTTGGCATTAAATTTACAAAACTCCCGTTAAATTTGAACGAAGGAAATTGCACCTTAAGGTGGCTTTAATAAGATAGATTTATATTGGAAAGGTAAGTTTGCCGAATGGAACCCTTGTTTTGACAACTCATTATTGGTATGTTCCTAATTGGGCAGTTCGTTTCGTGCCCGGCTATCGGCTTGATACGACCGAATTCGGTACGCAATCCGCGTGTTTATGTTTGCCTAAGATATTTTCGCGTTTGTACAGCTGATTGCGTGCGATGAGGTCACCCCGCGAATCCAAATTGGATGACATTCAATTCGATTTTAAACCAAGTTGACTCAATTTTAAGGGATAAAGAAAATATTCATTCATTGAAAAGTTTTGAATTAACACCATTCGGTTAAGCTGTTTGATTTATTTGTCTTTCGCTTTCTATAATTATTTTTACAAAGGTTAATAATTTTAATTCGGCTTATGACCGTTTTAATTTTAACTGCATTATTATTTTAAATACTAAATTGTCGATATAATTTATAAACAAACCCACCAGGGCTACCAATTATGAAATCACAATTATGTTAGCTTCACCGCTTACAGTAAACATTTAACTATCTTCTAACTTGATCAAATCACCGTTAGTTAGGTATTCAAATTATTATTCCATCTTCTAGAAAATCAGTATCCATATTAATTTGCAGCGCATTATCGTATTCCATACAAACTCCATCTCATTTACTTCCATGTTACATATTAAAATTTAACCCAAAAACAACAATGCTTCCGAAAATAAATCGCGTACCCTTGACTGGGTTCCGCGGGAGCCGCTTAATTTTGTCAAACAGACCTCTACATTTTGACGTATACATACGAACGCGGGCGGCATAACAAATTGTGACGTTAGCTGAATAACTGATTAGAAACGAACCGCACCTGTTGTTACTTTTATTGTACGCGCCGTTTTTTGTTCATTAAATGTTTGGTATGTGAACATGTGGTGTGATTTGGAGTTTGAAAATGAAGATGAAAATTGTATCATTTGTAATTCAAAAGGACGGTAAACTTGAGATGAATATTTAATCGGTGAGAGAAACGAATAAACAGTGATTGATAGCAGAACAGATACAAATTGATCAAACAAAAGATTAGCTACAAAATCACAAAGAATTACTGTCCAAAAAAATTAAAATGCATCCCAAAGTATATTGAAAGTTCATACAATAAAAACTATTTAACAAACAAACTGCATATGCAATTAAAACTGATAATAAATTAAGAGCAAAGCAACACTATATTTTACATGATCAAAACGATATCACACATTTCACAGTACGCCAAAACAATAGCAACCGATGCCAACCAAGTTTTACAAACAATTTATTCGACACATAACCATTCCGAAAATTATGTAAATCTCCACGACTAACAAATGGATGTAAACATTGAAAATGTTGACGGCAATAATTGCGACACGATTATTCAATTTGACGTTTTGCAATCAGCGGGCACAAACGAGCAAACACTCGTAATCAAACATGCCCGAATCGATTATCAACTCGATTCAATTCGGCCGATAACGCGAACGTCCGATTCCATACGAATTTATATCATTCAGTTGGGTAATGATTGAATTTTATGATCGATTCCGTTTGTATCACGATTTTTAGATAGTGGATATCAATTTTAGAGTTATTTTCTTTAATTTTAAATAGAGATGTCCTCTAAAATGTGTACGTATTGCATAATTTGATAATCATCAGTAATTTCCTTACCCAAATACTTCAAACTACCAACAAGAGAATCAAACTTTCAAAGCGTAATTAATGCCGAACATTATAATAATAAATGCGACTCGTAGGATTTACAACAGCGGCAGCGTAACGAAAAGCATATAATATAACTATATATAAAGCAGATAGTAAAACAAGTTCTACTATTAATCCCGGGAGTACGGCTGTAGTGATGTGCAACGGAACACGATATGCAAGACCAAGTTTTGAAGTGTTCCGAGATGTTTCAGTTTGAATTTAGCTGTGAATAAGAATTAGTGATGCAACTGCATTTAATGTTCGACAACTGTTTTTGGTAATGTATATTTTACTTGATAGTTCTAAACTAGACAGTAAATTGGGAAATATAAAATAAAAAGAATTTCCTGTATGTGATAACGATTTAGGAATTGATGTCATGAGATTTTTAATAATAATGAACCATAAAAAATACTTGGTCTATACCAAAGAAACGAAAAATTCATTCTTTACGCGTCGAAACTGACAAAAATTCTATTATATATTCTATATCTAGAGATATTTTAGTGATTGTTATATTAAACATTTATGGCATACCATATTTTAATGTAGTCTAACGGCAGCTACATCACTAAAACACGACTCTATTCCCTTGAGCCTCGTAACTTACTCTCCTTTTATGACACTATAGAATATTTTAAGTGCATTAAAGCGTCCGAAACGTAAAGGGGCTTAACGGGGCGTGGGGAGAAGACACTGAATTGATGATATGGATTAAAGGTTGACAGTCTTAGACAATGCTGGTCTCGTCTCTTAACACCAGAGAGATGGAAATTGAATCATATATTTTGCTATTTTGTATTAAGAGATAATAATAAATGACAATATGATTCTGACGTCAAAGTTTGATTTGATATTTGCTTGGATAAATACACTTTGACTGGTTTACCACTTACCTGAGAGTTTTATTAGAAGATACTTATATGGAAAAATTAACAAAACAATATGTAAATGAGACAAATTGTTTAGAAATCAACTTATTATTAAACAACTCAAAACAATATGTTACGTTTATAGGAGACGGTATTATATAAACTGACAAAAAGAGCCTGTAGCTTAAGTTATTTCACAAAAGGAAACATGATTCCATTTCCATCCAACACATTAAAATTCAAATGCCAAACGCCAAACATTTAGCGTACAGAGTAATACCAAAATACATTTCTGGGAGCAAGAAGAACCTAAATGATCCCCCTATTGTGCTGAACACAAATCGTCGATGCAGATTACAAAGGACCCTAGGGAGTGAACAGTCGCTCCGAGGAAAGCCCTCCGATCCCATTGTGATGAGCTCTTTGTCTTATTGGATAAGGTTCAAGTGATGAATGACAGCGAAGGTATCACAGTAAACGATCCTTTTATTGAGGAAAAAGAAACGTTAGAATTTGTTGATGACAAACATAAAGACGTTCAATTACTTTAAAAGGTTGAGGATGGATTAGCTGTCGAATACGAGGGAATTAGGTTGGCTGTTCGTTTTTTGGACAAATGTAAGAGAATTGACTTTGACTGAGTCTAATCGTATCGAGTGTATTCGCATTTGCGTTGCCTTTAATTTTATCGTAAAAAATCTCTTGGCCCCGATCATTTTCTTTTCTTTGTAATAATATAAATAATATCTTGGGACATATTTTTACACAGCACCATCTAGTCCCAAACTAAGCAGAGCTTGTACTATGGATACTAGACAATGGATATAATACTTATATACTTTTTTTTTGTAAATATATACTTATAATATATAAGAAACACCCAGACAAACACAAACACCTAAGTTCATCACATAAATGTTTGTGTCTTGTGGGAATCGAACCCACGACGTCGTGATCAGCAGTCCGGTACTCGAACTACTAGACCACAGACGTCGTTGTAAAAAGTTTATATATAGTTTCTTTCTCAAAGAGTATCTAAACCGTGACTAATGTAAGGTTAGTTGCTCAATTAACCCTGTGAAATAACTGATTTAAATAAAGTAAATCCAACTTCAAGATAAACTTCTGAAAGTCTTAGAAAAACTTCGAAATCTTCAAAATCCTAGCACGAAAGTTTTGAGCTTAGACTAACATTATCCTAAACCGCTTTATCTCATTGTTTGATTTATAGTTAGTAACTTTACAAAGTGATTCAGTTGCTTAGTAAATTAAATACACCTAAGTTTTGCGTACACTAATCTAAGGTGTGTTGTTTTTACTTGTTACTTTAATTTTATTAGCTTCCAGACGTCTGTGTGTGACTTGGAACTATTTGCTAGATAAATATAAAATTTATTCTGCGAAATATTTATGGTTGGAGTTATTACATACTTTTTATTGCTTTACTTGAAGTTTAAATAAACCTAACATCATTTTACTCTCTTATTCAAAATAGTAGCTACATAGTTATATGAGATCAAACAATGTATGTCAAATGTTGCGAATTGCTTTCTTGTTACATCTCTATTTGTAGTATGTTATTTAATGAGGCCAGAAAAAGAAATAAAAATATGCAAGATAAGACTTTATTGCTTCAGTTTTCTTTCAATTTATGCTTGAATGTTATAATATTAATGAAGGAAGTTGAAGGCTGTTTTGCGATATAAATTTTGAAGAGGGTTATCAATTCTATAGGTCTTTTTCAATTATGTTTTACTCTCTTAGTGCGTATAGAAGATATAATAGACATTGTATTGTTCTCGTGAATTGCAGAAATAAAATATCAATTAGTGTACCCACCTCTACATATAGCCACGCCACATATACCTGCCATTTTAAGGCCCTCAAAATAATTTATGAAACCAGCAGTAACTATATCCTTACTCAGAATTAAATTGAATGGTCTATTCATTGAGAAGATTGTTGTCACATCTTCCTTATTATATTTCTATGGATTATTAATAAAGTAATTGGGATATATTTTGTTTCTGAGGACCTTGTAATATAATACATATAATTTTTATTTTGCTCTTCATGATAACATATATGCTAGCCTTTAACGTTGGGGTTTTGTTTCTGCCTACTTTTCAATTTTTATTTTACTCTACCTGATAGCAAATACCTATCTTAGTCTTTATACTAATTATGTGAGGGTGTATTTCTAGTCTACGCATATGCAGCTGAATATCACTATTTTACAAGCAGTGACTATCCTCAAACACCTCTACTTTGTGAGCAATACCGATATCCTAACTTAACCTTAAAACAAGTAAGTAAACTAGAACAGGGGGGCTAGACAAGTTGCAATTTGACATTCGAATCGACAAACGAATAGAAAGAAAATGTATGGAAATGACATTAGTGACAGCCCGATTTGTCGAAAGCTTGTGTCATTTCCATACATTTTCTTTCCAGCTAAATTTGGTCCAGCTATGATTCACAAAATCAATAAAGTATAAGTACACAAACAAAGGGTAAATTAATTCTCAGAATTTGAAATAGTAGTTACACCTAGTAATACCCATTTCCTTTGCAAGACGGATGCAGCCCATTCTGAGGAACAAATTAACTCACACGGTCGTTTTAATAGGATAATATCACGCTTCATACAATTTAAGCTTTATTGAATGACTGACCACTTAATTGTGGGCTTGCATTGTCATTCTTTTGTTAAGTACATATGAAATCTATATCAAGATTCGTGAAAGTGGCGCTCATGATCGACTGATTTGCAAGTTTAAACTGCGGTTGATGAGGTCAGTCTACGGATTGATGTCCTTTAATCATAGTAGTTCATAGTACATTGAAAACGGTTCCACTGAGATCATAGTTAACGTGCCTTGGATTCCGGTAGTTTTAGGGACATCTATGACAATCATTAGTGGAAGTTAGCGAAGCCCGTAAGTGACAAACAATCGTTTTCTGTAGTATTTTGATTTTTTCTAATCTAGAAATGGAAATCTACTCAACCGAAGTGATGTGTAGTAGGGATAGTGATGAGTGATTACAAAATTGTAGTTCGGCGTTAATTTAAAGTTTTCTTTAAAAAAAACAGATTGATATTACGAGAGGTTGCTGTCAGAGTTTGTGTGTTTCACGTGAGCGAAACCGCCGTCAAAAGCTAGTTATCCTATAAAGTCCTCAATTCTTGATGTCTCTTTATAAGGGCTTTGTGGAACTTTAAAGTACCAAACACCAATTTATTGCCAGACATACGAGTAGGTACACTTCGGCGGGAAAGCTTTTCTGCTCAGAAAAATGTTGAAAAATTTCTCAACGTTGGTTGTATTGTTACTTCAGCTAGCCTTTGTAAATAATTCATGGGTATTGCCGGCACGACCACAATGGAGTATATTGTAGAATTACTAGTACATATACCTAGAGTTTGCAGTAAGCCAGGTGCTGCAGAATTATAAATCATTTCTCCAGAAATTCATTTATTCGCTTTTGAGCTGGAGAAATCTGGTGATATAGTATTTATTAATTCTTTTCATTTCAATTCTTTTCAATATAGAACGCACTAGCTATGTTCCTTTCACAACATTACGATATTTTTCTTCCTTCCTCTAAGTACAGTTACTAGTTTAATTTCGTAATGTTATTAACAAATTCTCTTCTATAATTTTCGTATCCAATACCGATATTACCGACTATATTCAAATCATAATCTATTCAAACTCAAAACAACCCATAAATTCATTCTCTGCCACAGACCCTGTCACATCGAATTGCACTGATTTCATAAACATTTACTACTCTATAAACTTAACCGCTTAGTTCGATATAAACTCAAGCGATTAACCGCAGGCGTAGCCGTAAACGGCACTAGTGTTGTAAGCGTTAGAAACTAATAAAAGTTGACGTGTGTAACCAACTAAAAGATCGTCACATGTGCGACAAATGAGCGGCCATTTTTTATTTACTTGCGGGGCAATGAACGTGGTTCAATGGGAGGAAGACATGTCTTGATATTTTTTGTATTAAAAGAGGCAATCAATTATAGAAGGTAACAACACTAGCATGAGCTTTAATCGAAGATATTCATTCAGATTGACGCCTCATTGGTGTTTTGTAACCGCAATCAACGGTTCTTGACACTAACGATTCGACTGCAAAAAATACTTGTCTTTAATTTCACACCATGAGTCCTAAACTCGATTCGCACACACATAATAAATAATATATAGCACATATCGGTTAAGGTCAAGTGCCATGCCACGACGGAGTCGGTAAAGACCTTCACGGAGAAGTAGAGAGGCGCCATGGAGTCCTCAGTTTCCAACTGACAAATTTTGGATGGTTGTTAGAAACGGCAATGATACTGGAATTTTCCATTTAGAAAGTTCCTTAGAAATATGGAGTTAAGATTTGTGCCTAATTAATGGTCCTAGTCCCGCCAACACCCTCTAATAATAGGACCTATACAGTCTTTGGACTTTATCTAGACTCTATAAAAATATAGACTTTCTATTGCTGTGACATTTCACTCGATTTCAAATGACTGCCGTAATGAGGCGGTTTGAAGTTGTGACTGTTAAAAAAAGAACAAATCTCTCATGATGTGCTTCGAACACGACTTTGAGGTTTTAAGATGACGATGTCACAATGACGAAATGTCAAAGATGACGCTTGTGTCAATTAGAAAGTTACCGCAGAGTTGAACTATAATTATGTATTTTGGTGTCGTGCGTCAGTAGAATTGGTTTTACATCGGATCGTGGTTAACGTATTACTTCACTGGTCAATCAAGCTACAAGATTAAGCTGCGCTTGCTGCGTTGAGTCCTTAGAGGGGTGACCAATGACCATTGTTGACCACTTTGAGTCCAATACGTCCGATTGACGCTGCAGGCTGCACTAAAACGCTGTTTCTTGCAATCTCTTGGTTGAAATATCGGTTCCGTCATATTAAGATGTTTTTGGGGTTGATAACGATGGTCAACTCTACGACTAATGCCCCAATCTCGATCTTGTCGCGTCTACCTATCAATTCAACCGTTTAACACCGTGAAGCATGTAAACGCCTTAACAACGCGACGCGAACAAAAGCGTTATTTAATGATGTTATAATGCCTTCTATTTGTGGGAGCGTGGGTGATGAAAGTATCACATGATGATAAGTGGTCTGATCGTCACTCTCTCACCTTTCTCGATTTAGTTGCTTATTAGTTGTAATTATCTGATGGACTTGAGTGCGACAAAAACGTACACAATAATATATCAAAATTGGAATACTTACCATAATACCATCTATTATCGTGTGCCGAGTATATTGATTGCAAGCGTCATCGTTATGCTTGTGGTACTGGGTTCGATTTCCAGGTCGATTAATAAAGGCGCTCTTTTGAGACATGTAGATTCTTAGTTTTTATAATTCTACTTCACCGTTTTTATTTCAAAATAAATGTATTTACAGATATTTATATTGTTAAAATAGAGTTTAAATTGCAAAGCTTACAACTACATTAACAGATTGCTTTTCACCGAATCTGTGGTCGCCAAAACAAAATGAAGCAAAAACATTTACGTGGCTGCCTATGCCAAATTTCCTAAACTCACTTCACTGGAACGCAACGCGTCCGATTTTTCGTTCAGAAATCGCGAGATGGCCCGATAAACCCATCGAAAGCGTTCGAAAAGCGAAAATCGTAGTTGAAACCGAATATTCAGTGTAAAATCTTTAAAGGTTTTTAATTATACTAAGTGGTGACCGGAGCGAAGGGGGACCGACATCAATCTATTTAATGTGAGAGAGCTGTACCACCTGTTTTGTGCAAAAACGATGTATTCGTTTGCCACACCATCCATTACTGGGCTAACGAGAGTTTGGTAACGATACTTGAAGTTGGGCCGTCGATAAAATGCGAAGAAGCTGCAATTTTCGGTTTGCAATTTGGCACTGCAATGAGATCGATGTGATGCGCCCAGCGCCAATGGTTGACTTCTAGTGCAATTGGCATGCCAAGTCTAAGTGAATTGATAGTGAAGTTTTGTTAAGACTGATGAAGATTTAAAAAGAAAATTGTACGTACAATTTGTTTTCTAAGAGTTACTGTGAATTATGTTTTCTTTAGGTCTCCATTAGTTTAGCAGATAAGATTTGTAAGAATATAAGACCCCGATTGAACCTTTGTGCAGATTTACAACTTTTTAAATTACTTATTCGGATTTATCTTGCTTTTGTTTTATTTAGCACTAGCATCCGCCAGCGGCTTCGCTTGCGTGTTCTGGGTATTTCTTATAAATTGCATCCCTAAAAAGTAGCCTATGTTCTTTTTCAGGCTCTAGAATATATGTGTACCAAATTTCATTGAAATCGGTTCAGTAGTTTGGACGTGAAAGCGCGACAGACAGATAGACAAAGTTTGAGTTTGCAATTTCCCATTTTCTCTTGCATCGTGGTAGTATTTACAAAAGATATACGTGACCCGTTCTGCAGTAGCCACTTCATATAAACTGGCTCAAACAATTCAAAATTTTAATGGAAGACGTAATTTTAAAATAACATTATTTATTCAACACCTCAAACACTGCACTATTCCATTTTCATTTGAAAATAACTTCAACTTTCAGAGCAAAAATGATAAATGCCAATTGTAAAATATGAACAAGCTCAAAGAATTAAGTACTTAATAATTAATGAGTTCGTTCGAGCAACTCTTACTTATGATTAGCGAGTACTTGCATACTAATTGCATTGCCTAAAGCCCGCCGCAACGAACGAGACAGACTTTCACGAGCGTGTCTCTAATGACATTCCCCATTGCTGCTTTTATCACCGCGCCGTCAAATTAAACACAACACGTAACGCAACGTAATATAAATAAATTCAAAAGGTAACCCTTAAATAGGGCGGTCAATGCGCCCTCACGCGCACTCAAGACGTTACCCGACAGATTTCAGAAGTGTCTCCTCCGGCCTCCCCCGTCAAATTAAGTAGACTTTTTAAGTTGGCCGGATGAATTTTAAATTAGATTAAGCCCCAGGCCGATCGTGACGGCGCAAAGAGTATGAATGATGACTTAAAATATACGTACATTGTATGAAATGTATATCTATCAAATGCTGACCAATTTAGGTTGAGCTCTCAATGTTTTGATATCAATTGATTGTTAGGGTAAGGTATTCTGGTGGTTAGATAGACAATCATTATGGAATTGAAGCAATGTATATTTTCCGGTTGTGATATAATTGTATGTTTGTGTGTGGGGTCCCGTTACGCGCATCGCTGCAACGGTACGTGCACTACAAACGGATTTCCTGGATTCGGTTCTCAAGCCAGACTGGAAATTTAGCGGGTAGAGTAGTATTTAATCGAATCATTGCAGGTTCGTATTGAAATTAGGTCGAGTTATCAATGTGGTATGATTAATTTTCGAGTTGCAAAATCAAATAAAACAGCGTCTGATACGTTTGGACTGAAACTGTGTGATTAGCTTTCTGTATATAAGCGCTACGCCTGAGGTCCTGGCTTCGATTTCCAAGTCGAGCTACTGGGTTTTCCTATAAATTCTCCTACTGTGTTGTAGATATTAAATAAATGGGTCTACATTCGAACAACTCTGCGTAAGAAATACAAGCGTCATAATAATTATGTGTTCTATAATGTCGAGTCAATATTTAATTCTACTGTTATTTTTATTTTACGCTTAATGAGTTTTCCATTCTCATTAATAAACCAAACGACAACATCCTGGTATATATTTAGAATGATAATTAAATACCATAATTGGCGAAGCGTGTTAGCGATACCTCTACCAATCCTGGGGACCTAGACAAGTTGCATTTTGACATACGAATCGACAAACAAAATGTATGGAAATGACACAAGCTTTCGACAGATCGGGCTGTCACTAATGTCATTTACATACATTTTGTCTGTCGATTCGAACGTCAAAATGCAACTTGTCTAGCCCCCCAAATAAGCGTACGTCTTAGGAACGAACGTCTTAGCAGTAGACCACTTTGACCCATAAAATTTGTAGTATGAAGTCTAAAATTGCACATATCCATTACTATACAACTCAGTCAGAACTCCTAAAACTTTACCAATGAAATGGAATAGGAGCTAAAAATTCGCTCTTGCTCAGTTTGGATAAGTTCCAAATTGTGTGACAATGATGCAGTTAGAACGCTGTCAAAAATGGCTCGAGCTTTAATAAAAATGTCGAGCCAGAGCACACGAGCCAGAGGTCCGGGGCTTAGTTTATGATGAACAGTCATGTTATTGTTTGAATGTCGATTGCTGCTGTCAATGGGAAATTTTATTTGGTTGTTAGACAGGTTGAAGTAGTTTTCTGCGTACGTAAAGGTATTTCTACGTCTTTTTATAGAATAGAAACAATTATGTCAGTTGCGTCTTCGTCGTCAATCTTAGACAATATCTTTATATGCAAAGCTTGGGCCATAATGGGATATATGGTCTCATGTGGAGTAACATCTTACGGATTGTAATCGATAATATACGTAAAACTTTTAACGAATATCTTTCTTATAAAATAAATTAATCCCAAAATGTCCTTTAATTACAAGATATTAAGAACAGTTATAGAGATATAAGAATAATAAAGAAAGAAAGTTTATTCTGACAGTCACAACACAAGACAAAATACCAAACAACAAAACAATAGATTTACCTAAGTCCTAAGTTAGCCTAAGTACTGTGGAGGCTCTCGTCCTCCACGTTCTCGTTTATTGGGAGCACTAAACTATTGTACATGTCATTGTGTCCGTGACACATCTACTTCTAGAAAAGACTACTATTTCTTTATGAATGTTGAATCTTATGTTGGTACTTCAGGCCACGTATACGAACGTATCGGGGTCAAAATATGCACCAACAGTAACAGGTTAGTGCCCTACAAATGCCAGGCTGACCCGCTTACCCGAGTTGACATTTATAGCGCAGGGACCTTGTCAGGTGCCGCGCTCTATAATTAAATGGGGGGTTGAATGGAATGCTAATATTTTTGTCATAGGCTTGCCTGTCACATGGGGAATTCTTTGTGTTTAGTATATTAGTGCTATACATCAAATTATCACCCAACATACTTATACAAAGGAGGTCATCGAAATCGGCCCAGATGATGTACCGAAGGTACACTCATTGGAAAAAATACCCTGTATTACGCTCGTTAAAACTTTTATCGTACTTTTTTTTAATGTTGACTGGGGGATGAGAAAAATAACTTTTAAGAAAAATCTCGCCATTTTGGCACACTGTTATCTGTTTCGTAATGATTTCATAGTAAAAGCTGTCAACTTGATAGCTATCTGCTGTCAGTGTCAGTTTCGGAATGTCAAACACACGCCATTAAGGCACATTATTATCAGTTTCATAGTGATATCATGGTAAAAACTGACAACTTGACAGCTGTCATGTACCTCCAGTACAAATTTGGGCTGAGTTGTATGGGCTTTTGAGGACCTCCTTTATACAAAAAAAATATTATACCAATCCAAATTATTTTAGGCAAAATTTTTGCAAGCGAATATAAACCATTTTGTGTTAATCAATGTTGGAGTGGTGTTGAATAAGTGAGTAATTATGCGCGTGTAAGTCATCTTGATGTAGGCGTCAGAATTGGAGCGTTTCTATGGAGTGTCTAAAGTGTGTCCGTACAACCAATCTCACACAACCGCATCTTTAAAATTTCTCACGTGTGTATAATCTCGACATGATCTCTTCCAATGATTCACGTCATACATGAAACAAACCACGACACCGCTTAATTCGCTCCATTAGAGCCCGTATCACAGATTAAATACATCCGCACCGATGTCTTTGTGCAGCTATTGTACGTGTACAGATGCTCATCGCTGATGGAAGGAAACAATTAGCTGTTTTGTTGATAGTGGGGGGGAATTACGGTGATAGAATGGGAGAATTCCCGTTTGAGTACCTGTTTTTAGAGCACCCAATGCATTGAGCACTTAATATATTCTCAGGTGGGAGTTAAAAAACATGTGCTCTAAAATTCAACGTAGGAATTGATGTTTTAATAAAGTGTGTTATTTGGCTACAGTTTTCTGTAAGGTGGAGGTACTTCCCCAGGTGGGCTGCTCCAGATCTGAGCCATAAATGTCTGTGCCCTACCTCTCTCTCTCTCTCTCTGAGTGTATAAAAACGGGAAAGGGTATCAAAAATTGTTTCAAACTTCATTGAGCACTTAATAATTATGTTCTCAAATGGGTATTAATAAATAAACAGGTGCTCGAAAAACTGGAAAGAGTTTCAAAAACTGTTCCAAACTTACAAACTTTCGAATTTATAATGTTTATTGGTGAGATAATAATAATATGGATTACATTAAAAACTATAGGAGGAAAAATCTCATTGTTAAAAAAATCTGTATTAATAGAACAATTATTCTGACCAATATTTCTAAAGACAACTTCAAGTGTTCTCACCACAGTGCTGCCTACCTAGTTTAGTAAGCAAAGCGTGGAGACGAACCTAGTTCTCATACACAAACTTCGTCCATTCAAAGTTCCCGCCACCCGTAGTTGTGTTAAAACATAACTGGATAACTAACTTCTGTTTATGCTTAACCATAATTAAAACTTGTTAGTAAATACGGTTTGTTAACGTAATTTTATTGGTATTACAAGAGGTTATCATGCGTGACGTAAATATGTCGTCGTATTATCTCGTCTCGAGCTATTGTTTCATTGTAGGGACGCGACGATAAAATGTTGTCGTGAGGCTGGTGTTTGCCCCTTAGTGAACCATCCTTACTTATTAGTAATAGTAATAATAATATTCTATAAATGAGAAAGTAATTTTTGACGACGTCTGTGGTCTAGTGGTTTGAGTACCGGACTGCTGATCACGAGGTCGTGGGTTTCCGACAAGACACAAACATTTATGTGATGACCTTAGGTGTTTGTGTTTGTCTGGGTGTTTCTTATATATTATAAGTATGTATTTACAAAAAAAAAGTATATAAGTATTATATCCATTGTCTAGTACCCATAGTACAAGCTCTGCTTAGTTTGGGACTAGATGGTGCTGTGTAAAAAAAAATGTCCCAAGATATTTTATTTTATTTAATTCTCTGTCTGTCTGTCAGTCTGTCGCGCTTTCTCGCCAAAACTACTTAACCGATTTAAATGAAATTTAGTATACATATAGTCGAAAGCGTGAGCAAAGGACTTAGGCTACTTTTTAATTCGAAAGAAGGGCTGTAAGGAGTTGAAATAGGGGATGAAAGTTATAGGAAATATCCAGACCACACGGGCGAAGCCGTTTAATATAAAGTGGAAAAATATGCGATGTATTTCTTGAGCACTCATTCAAAAATCATCTCCAACAAAAATAATAGAAGAACATAGCATTACGCCCCCCGATGGGTTAAGCAGTGGTGTAGATACTGTAGGTGTCTACAGTTCGAAGGTATGTTTAGGCTCCATGTAATAGTGGGCGAGCCTATTGCCATTAACCGAGCAGAAATCCAAACTCTGAGCTGATACTGACAATTAAAAATAAATAAACAATAATAATACTTTACTCGACCTGGGAATTGTACCCAGGCTCTCGAGTGTAGCAGTCAAACTTTAATTATTCAGTCTTTACAGCTCATGTGCGTGAAATGTGTCACTTATATTTTACGACATGTGTCGCGAGCGCCACGTGTTAACCTTGAGAGTCACCAACATCACTTCATTTGTATCATAAAGTAATTTATAGTTTAAGGTTCGGAGTGAAGTTTGCCAGAACTTGATAAAAAATTAACTCTTCTGAAAAGGATAAACTGAAAAGAATAATTTCAAATGAAAAATTTTGAAGATAGGTATGACGTAACAAATCCGAACATAAACACGAATAAGTGCAATTTACATCCCACATTTTGAAGTCGTTAAAAAAGATAGCCATTTAAGTCGCCTTGTTCCAAGGTAAACAGAATCTGCACCTACGCCATTGTCTTTTGGTCCTTGCATACCATTTTCGCTTTACAAAGTACTTCGACGTAAAAAAGGCGAAAAAATCCAAATCTTACCCCCTAGTGTCATTCACTTTGACATCAAAACCCCCAGGGTCACATAAACTAAAGTCAAACGCGTATTCAAAATTAAAAGCTCAATTCCACCAGCCCTCCTCTAAAAATCTTAACTCTAAATTGCCAATCAAGCGTCCTGTACAAATTTTGTCCGGGATTCCGAATAAATACCCAAATCCCGTTGGACCCGGGATCGGACACGGGACTAATGTCGCGGCCAGCCGGACAAATAGAGCGCTGGATTAGCGACGCCTTGATTAACTAAGCCTGATGTCAGCCTGTTTTGTTATGCACCCCTGGTACTTTGAAGAGATTGGATATTTTTTTCCAAGCTTTGTTGACCAGTTTTGTACGACGTCACATGACACACAATGACCACAATAGGAAAAATAATAAACAGTGTTGTTTTTGTTTTGCGTCCGTTGACCTCTGGTTTAAAAATGAAAATATTCCCAGTATTAATCACAAAAACCACGTCACGTCAAACAAAGTTTGTGATCCCGAATGCATCCTCGATCCCAGAGGGCAAAGTGGATACAGTTATGTCGCGGGCCACCAAACGAAGTGGGCTGGATTAGCGACGCCTTGATTAACGTAGCTATGTTAGCCTGCTATGTTATGCACCCCTGGTACTTCACGAGATTGCATGTTTTTCTATATTCCTCTATAATTAAGGCTGTTGTTAGCAATGGCGCCCCATGGACCGTTATGGTGAAATGTGCCAGCTTAGTACTGTTTCACTGAGAACAGATTTATGTATTATTATTATGTATTATTAAGTAATTGAAAAACCTAACTTATCAAGTATTTCTTTGAAATGGCTTTGACAAAAATCAAATAAATCTCTCATTTTTGTTAGTCTCATTTATTTTCTTGGAAATAAAAAGCGATTAAAATGAATTGAAAGACCTCTCAACGTTTTTATAAGGATTAAAATTTACTCAAGATTCTATGTAGCTTTATGTTGATTCGCTGTATGAATAGTAAGTTACTTAGTTATTCGTTTACACTCCATTATTGACAGAAATATCCTTTTCCAACACACACAATCTCGCTTATTCACCTGGTGGTTGGTTTATTGCACAAGTAGGTGGCGCTCGCGACCTCGCATAATGACGTTCAGGCAATGTGCATTAACATTTCGTTCACTCAACTTATGGCACGCGATGCTTCGTAATTAACGCGTGCCGTGTACAACGCGTGTGGTCCTAGTATTCGGAAATGTTTATTCTATGTTAGCCTATTGGTCCTAAGCACGACTAATAATAATACGTAAGAGGTTCTCAGTTTAATTCCCAAGTCGAGTGTTATCGGGGTTTTCTGGGAATTCTCAGTAGCATGGCAATAGGCTCGCCCCCTATTACATGGGACCTTAACATACTGGCGAACTGTGGGTGTACATTAGTACGCCTCTGCCTATCCCTTCGGGGAATATGGGCGTGCTGTTATGTCTCAGTAGCATGATTTGTATTTTATAGGCAGGTATTAAAAAACGAAAAACGATTATATTATTAAATTATTAGTCAGTCTAAGGAAAACTATCCAACGACGTTTTTCCCATCGCAGTAGTAGGTAATGAAATGGTAATGACAAATAGTATTCAATAACATTGAAACCCAATATATTATTTCACTCACTCACACTTGCGTAGTTGCTTTAGAAATTTTCCAAACAATGCGACATTATTCGCAAGTTAATTGTGAAAATCAAAAATGTGCGGGTAGAACGAAAATTTCGTTTATCTGAGACAGCGCCCGTCACCGCCAGTCGGGCGGCGACCACGGCCGCGGCCGGTGTTTCGCCGCTGGCGGAATGAAAGGTACCGTACCTTAAAAATATGATACCCGGTCATATTATGTAATTCATTCACTGTCTTTGTATTTCATTTGCGGTCTCATTAGTGAAGTGCGCGCATGGTAACAGGTCCTGGGTTCAATGGACGTAGTTTTTTTTTTTACAAATATCTCGAATAGTGGCAACGAACTTGCGACTAAATGGTAAGGAAAGGTAAATTTTATGTATAATCGGGGTTTTATAAAATTACCACTACGTTTTAGTCTATTTTAAGAGACTGAAAATAGAGTATAGACTAAAAATATATTTCGAATAAGGTTTATTGAAATTAACCCTTATTTTAGTATCTATAGGCATTGTTTTTGCCATCAGTCCTTTCAGGATGGTATTATCTAATATTTTTACTTACATTACCTACAATGCTACATGCTTGTTAATAGCGATCTTTTGTTTCTCGAGCGTGGGTAGCTCCCTACTTTGGTAGCATGACACCAAGAAATAAATATATACAGAAGTTTCACTATAATGATGTTATGACCTTACTACATTATTACAACATAAACATAACACACGTTTCTTGTAATAAGACCTTATCAGAGTCATCATCCTCCTAGCCTTTTTCCCAACCATGTTGGGGTCGGCTTCCAGTCTAACCAGAAGCGGCTGAATATCAGTATTTTACACGGAGCGACTGCCATCAGACCTCCGCAGCCCAATTTCTGGGCAATACCCATATGCGAAGGTTATACTGGTTGTCATGCTTTTTGGGCTTCTGACTACTACTAACGATTATCATAGGATTTCGTATCACAACCGGGACCGACGGCTTTACGTGCTCTCCGAGGCACGGAGGGGTCTCGATTTGTTAATAATGGTCTCCCATCCACAGACTGATATCGGTTAGCGTAGCTTACTACGCTGCTCGCTGCATCTCGCTCGTGATATTCCTAGTAGTATAGTAGTTATAAACATACATACATTACACTCACGCCGTTTTCCTTTAGGGGTAGGCAGAAACTACAAAACGCTACTTGATATTATTCTTGCATACTTCTTTTGCGTCATTTACATTCATACATCTGTTATTGTAATAGAAATCTTCTAGTGAGTAACATAGCCTAAATTAAAAATTTAGAAAACCACCGACACGAAATGTAATTTGCCATTTTGTGGTGGCGGCCATCTTGGATTTGAAATTTTTCTTAATGTATTCTCCTAGTCAAGCCCTTTCATTTGATACCTATATTGAGGGAGTTGTGAAAAAATATGTAATCCGCTATTTTGTGGCGGCGGCCGTCTTGGACCGATTTTCATCAAACATAGCTAAGAACACTCCCGACTAATTCACCTTTCAAATAAAAAATCAAAATCAAAATCGTCTCACCCGTTCGGGATCTACGATGCCACAGACACACAAACAAACACACACACACACAGACACGTCAAACTTATAACACCCCGTCGTTTTTGCGTCTTGTGTTAAAAATAAAGGTGATCTAAGCGTTGTTATGACTGATTCTTCTGAGTATAATTTTGTGTTAGCACACACTTAGCAAGACACGCTGTATATATACCTATCTATAGTATTGTTTACTTGGGAGCCGATGATGTCATTCAAACAGCTAAGACTAACATTATTATACGGAGACTTGATTCATACTTGTGTGGTTTTGAATACGTTTGTAGGGATGTAGAATGATTTCTATGTTTAACTAGAGAAGTATTTGATATAGTTATGAATATAATGCATTGATAGCTTAATCGCAATAACTGCGTGTTTCTAAAGTCATTTGCGTATTAATCAATATTTCAAGGAAACCTGCATGCTTGAGCGACTTTATTAACGGCGTGTATAGACTGCCTCGTTGGTCTAGTTCCAAGCGCGACTGCTACGCTAGAGGTCCTGGGTTTGATTTCTGTGTCGAGCAATATCGTTAGGTTTTTCTGTGAAATTCCTAGCAGCAGCTCGGAGTCTAGATTTGTGTCCGGTTGATGGCAATAGGCTCGTTTCCTATTACATGGAACCTAAAAGACGAACTGTAGGTGAACATACGTACATCTGTGGCTAGCCCGTCGGAGAATTCAAACGTGATGGTATGTACTGTAATGTTTATATTCTGCCAATGCCAATCTGTCGAGTGTACCTTTCATCCCAACCTTTTTTAACCCCCGACGCAAAAACGACGGCGTGTTATAAGTTTGACGTGTCTGTGTGTGTGTGTGTGTGTGTGTGTGTGTGTGTGTCTGTCTGTGGCATTGTAGCTCCCTAACGGATGAACCGATTTTGATTTTGATTTCTTTATTTGAACGGTGAATAAGCGGGAGTGTTCTTAGCTATGTTTGATGAAAATCGGTCCAAGATGGCCGCCGCCACAAAATAGCAAATTAAATATTTTTTCACAACTCCCTCAATATGGGTATCAAATGAAAGGGCTTAACTAGAGGAACACTATACACTATGATAAATTTCAAATCCAAGATGGCCGCCACCACAAAATCACAAATTACATTTCGTGTCGGGGGTTTTCTAAATTTTTTATTTAGGTTAGGTTATTGTGAGACTATTTTAATTATTATACTTTTTGGGAAAATCTAACAAGCAATTTTGAATGGCATAGATGTATAGAAGAAGATATTGGGTTTACAGGTTGACATGAAAGACTGGTCTCATTAATCCTGGCTCGTTACTAGGGGTACTAGGGGTTTCTAGATGCAAGTTTTATTTAGGTACTCAAGAATATTTTTTTTTGTTACAGATTTTACGGGGATGACAGTTACTGTGCTTCGACAATATTCCTGGTAAGTACCTACAACCCTAGATAACATATATTTTTCAAAGTAATTATAAATGAAAAAGTAGCTATTAATAATTCGTATAAATACTGCCGCCAAATAGGTAATTAGGTACCTTATTAACTTCTGGTTGTCCATCCAAAATTATAAGAGGAAGGTTCTGTGTTAGTGTGTCAAAATAAATGCATGACACACACATACATGAATACGTAACAGAGCAAGTACATAAGATAAAGAAAACGCTATCTCGGAAAACGTTCCACTTTCAACTCCTATTTAAAACTAGAACGCCTATCATAGGTGTAATAGGGTGCATAATCTTTACGAAATCTCGTACCGTGCACATAAAACGATAGTCGGGACATTTCTCGTTATCTCGCGTTCGTTCGGCGCGCGTTCGACGCAAACGATTCGGAAAATCGAACGGAGCCGGCCCGTGTCGACTTCCATTACCGGTATTAGAGTGTCGAGCGTTCGTCGCGATCGCTATCGACTGAACGCGATAGCCCCCGTTTCGATCGCGGTTCTGAGATATTTATGCGAAGATTGACGCGCGTCTGATGTGATTTGAATGTTCAAATCCTGTGAACGAATATCTTATGAAGATATTTTTAGAGCAAAAATGTTGGGAATTATGGATGATGGGGTTTTTAATATAAAGTTATAATTATTCTTACGTCCATACCTGAATCAACTATTGACCACAAACCAGGACAGTAATGTGTAATTTATTAATGATTAATCGATGTTTCTAGAAGTTTAATTAATTTACTAAGTATGTCTACGCAAACCAAACTTGAGTCACTTCTTAGTATACAATAACTCGTACATAAATCGGAATAAAACTGCGCCATTCTATGCTGTGTTAACAATACGACAACCAGGGATTCGAACCCAGGACCTCTAGCGTAGCAGTCGGGCTTGGGACCACTAGACAAACGAGGCAGTCAGTCAAAGTTATAATAAGTACTATATATACAGACCTTAAATACAATATAATAAACGACAACAAAAGAAACAATTAAACACACTTCGACAGACATAACTCAATAATTTCTGAACGAAATATAAAAATAAGAAAAACCAGTCAAGTGCGAAGCGGACTCGCGATCCGAGGGTTCCTTCCTCAATCTCAAAAACAAACATGTTAACTTTACAGTTGAAAAACACTTCGTTCATAAATTCCAACTGTAATATAAATATGTACCTAATAACAAAAAAGTGTGACATGGGAAGTAAATATTTTTTGTTTGAGGACATAACTACATTTGCTTGCATTGGTGAAGAAACTTGTTTCTTTTTACACCTACAAGAGACCTCAGGTCAGTATTTTATTATAAACTAGCTTTCCACCAGCGGCTTCGCCCGCGTGATCTAGGTATTTCATATAACTTTCATCCCCTATTTCAACCCCTTACAGCCCCTTTTTTCGCATTAAAAAGTAGCCTATGACTTTTCTCAGGCTTTAGACTATCTGTGTACCAAATTTCATTTAAATCGGTTCAGTAGTTTTGGCGTGAAAGCGCGAAAGACAGACAAACAGAGTTACTTTCGCATTTATAATATTAGTAAGGATTTCGACTTGATACCTCTACCCGTTCTTAAACAATACCGTCTTAACCTATTTGACAGACGAAAAGAAAACGAAGTGATTCTGTGTGGTTGCCGTTAGGGATGTTGAAAAAATATCGATATATCGATATATCGATATTATTTTTTCAATATATCGATATTTTTGAGCGATATTTAATATTTCAATATATCGATGTATCGATATAAAATTCCAAGTATCGAAAAGGTATCAAAATCGATATTTTTTTCAAAACAATAAACCGACCAACTTAAAACTAAATTATAAAACAGCGAAAAAAAAGGTCATTTGTAATCTTTTAAAAATTTAAGTTAAAAGACCTTTAATGACCTTTTTTTTTCGCTGTTTTATTATTTAGTTTTAAGTTGGCCGATATATCGATATATCGATATTTTTTGAAAATATAAATATCGATATTGATATTTTTTTTTTTAAATATCGATACGATATATATCGATACTTTTTGAATTTCCGACATCCCTAGTTGCCGTTTTTTTTCTTTTGAAGCACGGAACCCAAAAATCACCCCTGCCCGGAAATACTTTCCGACGCACGACGAATTGTTAGAGGAAACGGCAGGAGATGTGGCGATATAGGGTTCCCTTCCCTCAAACAGGGGATGCATATCACTTCAAAGAAGACAATAGGAAGTACTGAATTCGACATCACATTTCCTGTCCCATGAAAATTGGAATTCTGATTCAATTTTGCAATTAAAAAAAGTTTTATCAATTACTAGCTTCGCCCGCGTGGTCTTGATAACTTTTGCCCCGTTTTTGCAACATTTTTCATTGCTACTCCGCTCTTATTAGTCGTAGCGTGTTTGTATATAGCCTATAGCCTTCCCCGATAAATGAGCTATCTAACACTTAAAGAATTTTTCAAATCGGTCCAGTAGTTTCAAAGCCTATTCAATACAAACAAACAATGAAATCTTTCCTCTTTATAATATTATTATAGTATAGATTTTGGCTGTATATAGTTTTTTAACATATTTTTGATCAGCACACTGATTTTATTTTCCAAGTCATTGCTAGAATACATATTTTTTTATGAGCCAGTATATGTCTCTGTGTATCGTATAAATTAAAATAAAATATCGTCAGTTTTTAAAGCATTTTTTTTACCCACAGCCATTTTTAAATTCTCGCCATGTTGATCAAAGAGTTTTTTGTTATTATTTTATTTAAAAGCAATTTTTATACTACACATACGTCATACTCTTTTGCGTCTTTTGTCAGTAGCGGTTGGCATAAACCTATTGTACTCACGTATGCTAGCATACTTATTTTAGTACGTCTGTATTCTTACATTTTGTCATACACACGCGCCCATTGCGAGAACTACGCTGCCCTTTTTGACGGACCTTCACTAATAAGGTCGGTGTGATTCTTAGGTTACAATTATGTATGTACTAGCTTTCCGCAAGCGGCTTCGCCCGCTATCCCACGGGAACCACACAGTTTACCGGGATAAAAAGTAGCCTATGTGCTATTCCAAACTATAATCTACCTCTGTGCCAAATTTCATCCAGATCTGTTTAGTAGTTTTTGCGTGAAAGAGTAACAAACATCCATCCATCCATCCATCCTCACAAACTTTCACATTTATAATATTAGTAAGAAGTAAGAAGTAAGATAGTAAGATTATTAGTCACATTTTAGTTAATCTACCTCATGGATATAGTGGTCCAAGCGCGACTGCTGCGCTCGAGGAACTGGGTCCGATTCCCGGGTTTAGTTTTTTGACATACCATCACGCCTGTATTTCCTCAAGGAGTAGGCAGAGGCGTACTAATGTACACCCACATTTTGCCGGTATGTTCAGGTCTTATGTAATGTGTGTGTTTGATTATCTACAAAGACAACCTATAAAAAACATTGCATTGTCGTCGGGTCTTGATAAGTGTGCAAATAAATAAATAGATAAATAAATAAATATCTTGGGACATTTTTACACAGCACCATCTAGTCCCAAACTAAGCAGAGCTTGTACTATGGGTACTAGACAATGGATATAATACTTATATACTTTTTTTTTGTAAATACATACTTATAATACCTACATAAGAAACACCCAGACAAACACAAACACCTAAGTTCATCACATAAATGTTTGTGTCTTGTGGGAATCGAACCCACGACCTCGTGATCAGCACTCCGGTACTCAAACCACTAAACCACAGACGTCGTCAAAAAAAAATCGCGAAATTTCAAATTAATTCGTCGTTTTAAAAGGGAGGAAAATCACGTTTGAAGATTCTGTTACATAGATTCCTAGATACATACCAAGCTATTAAAAGAACCTCTCTATTTACAAAAAGTCACATCATAAATAGGTCCTATTAGTAATTCTTGTGACATGGGGACGATGTCAAATGGCGACCGCAAGTCGGAAAACCTTTCCTGTGACGTGTCAGCGTCGCGTGAACAGACAATGAGGTCGGCACGGGGAACTATTGGGGATCGACAGAACTGGGGACATTCGTTTCTGTTAAGGGCGGAATAGAATATAAGTAAATATAGAATTGTTTTGACTGCCTCGTTGGTCTAGTGGTCCCAAGCGCGACTGCTACGCCAGAGGTCCTGGGTTCGAATCCCGGGTCGAGCAGTGTTGGGTTTTAAACCTAAAACGACGGGGTGTTATTAACCCCCAACGCAAAGACTTCGGGTGTTATAAGTTGTCTGTGTGTATGTGTGTCTGTCTGTGGCATCCTAGGTCCCGAACGGATGAACCGATTTTAATTGTGTTTTTTTTTTGTTTGGAAGGTGAATTAATTGGGAGTGTTCTTAGCTTGGCCGCTGCAAAATGTCTGATTACCTATATATTATTTGTTCACAACTCCCTCAATATGGGTATCAAATGAAAGAACTTTACTAGTAGAATACTATACACTATGATGAATTTCAAATCCAATGGGTGTACATTAGCACGTCTCTGCCTACCCCTTCGAGGAATATGGGCGTGATGGTATGTTAGATTTGTTTTCATAGAATTTGAACATGTTTCACGATTTGGACCCATTCAATTGTTAGGTATCTTGTAATATTCTTAAGGATGGAGCCTTTAATTACGATCCAACCTTAAATTCAAGAGCCTACCTCTGTTATAAATGGTTCAATAGAAAAAACCCGCCGTCGGCCTATCCAATCAGCTGAACAAAACTGGGCAGGTAAACAAATCCGATCCATAAACATGAAAAAGCTCGATGTCAGGAGCTATCCGAATTTGTCACTGAGTGGCTAAACAAAAGGCCCGGTGATTAAAACCGGATAGACAAGACAATACGACTATTGTTCGATTACTACGCCGTGGAAATGTTTAGGACCCCTGGTTTGGGTGTATGAGAAATCCTAATCGGATGTAATTTATTGACAGGGCTTGATAACATTTTTGTTGTTTTTTAAAGAGTGAGACCTTCACTTTGTTATTCATATTACCTGAATACAAACTTTTTTCACTGTTAACTTTTTAAATACCTTTTTAACCTATCTTAAGTTTTTGCGAATAGTTTTTATGGCAGGATAACTAGCATAATAATAATAATATAAAATGTTTCATGATCCATTTGCATTAAAGGCTGTTCTTTCGTGGAAAATGCATGGTTTTTCTACCGCACAATATCAAACAGTACAATGCACTATCTCAAAAAAAAACCATTCAAAAATTCAATTTTTACGAATGTGAATCGTGTGAGACATTAAAAATATAATATTTTTTTAATACACGTATCTGGTTCGCCAATTAAAATGGTTGTTAAAAATGAAACGATTCTTTTTAAAAAAGGAACGAATGCATTTCGAATTTATTCGAATAAAAACAAGACGTCTTAATAAGCCTGACATGCTGCAACTAAAAGCGCAACCTTTTTTACAAACTTCAACTTGACGTTTGACATTCCGAATCGAGAACTCGACTCGGTAAAAACTCGAATTCTATATCTCGTTACGTGTTAAAGAGCCTTCATTATGTAATTCGTGTGCATTGATCGCAAGCCTCTTCGCACGATGTTTAAACGAATTAAATGACATCAGTGTTGTGAAAAAAAAAAACGATCTTTATTCGATTCTCCATTCACGCGTGGACTTTACTTGGTAAGTATGACAGGTGTCATTTTTAAATTGAATGTGCCACCTTGAGGATTTGTAATCGTTAATTATTTTGGGTAACTACTGACCACGTTACGATAATTGAATTAATTTATAGTGTTGTCGAAACGATTCACGCAATATC
The DNA here is from genome assembly GCA_946251955.1 of Acronicta psi. Taxonomy (NCBI): domain Eukaryota; kingdom Metazoa; phylum Arthropoda; class Insecta; order Lepidoptera; family Noctuidae; genus Acronicta; species Acronicta psi. The sequence continues at coordinate 14,816,875 of OX276470.1, read as the reverse complement.
ACGTCATTGAAGGATGTGTGATGACAGAGTCCCGATTCCAAGTATTGGTAAGGTAAATTCGGTTGCTAAGAACTAACATGTGCATTTTTGCTGAGTAGGTGGGTATTCTAAAGGTGTTCTACGTAATTACATTGCTAATTGTTCACTATAAAGTGAATAAAATAGCAAAAAATTAGAAAGTAGAAGAAGAAGAATAATTATGCATTAGATATATGTATACAGGTATAATAAGTATGTATTTACAAAAAATATTGTATATAAGTATTATATCTATTGCCTAGTACCCATTGTACAAGCTCTGCTTAGTTTGCGACTAGATGGTGCTGTGTGAAATGTCCTAAAATATTAAAAAAAAAACATGTTTTTAATATTTTGGTACTATTTCTGTACTTTAATATTTTAAAAGCTTATAAAATACGTAACACTAATTATAAAATGTTGTGTAATAAAGTTTTTATTGCAGCGCATAAAAACAAAACAAAAGCTGCCATCTTTGTTCATAAATTAAATTAATCTGACAGCTTGGGCTGATCAGTCAGAGTGTCAGTTGCGTGGCCAGTGCGCTTGCGCCTCGCGTGCAAACTATCGCCGCTTGCGATCACCGTCCTAACGCACGCAAGCCTGTGAAAGGTGAAATGCTCCCTTTATATTTTATTTTATATCCTTACAAGCGGGTCACACGAAGAAATAGAATTTATACTTAAGGAAATAGTTTATTTTTTGTAGGTTGCCCTAATTTTGTGTTTGTTTTGAAATATTACTACTGGTAAGTTTCGACCCTTCGAAGTTTATGTCTCCCTCTACGTGTGTACAGCAATAGATATACCCTCTGTCTTACCCTTCGGAGAATACAGGCGTAATAGTATGTTTAAGAATCGTAGTTTATGTGTGTTATGACGACGTCTGTGGTTCTAGTACCGGACTGCTGATCACGAGGTCGTAGGTTCGATTCCCACAAGACACAAACATTTATGAAATGAACTTAGGTGTTTGTGTTTGTCTGGGTATTTCTTATATATTATAAGTATGTATTTACAAAAAAAAAGTATATAAATATTATATCCATTGTCTAGTACCCATAGTACAAGCTCTGCTTAGTTTGGAACTAGATGGTGCTGTGTAAAAATGTCACAAAATATTTATATTTATGTGTTTACTAAACAGTTTCTCAATATAATTACTTTAATTAAGCTCCTAATTACATGACGATCTGGCGTATCATATCATATCATATCATATCATCATATCATATCATATCATATCATATCATATCATATCATATCATATCATATCATATCATATCATATCATATCATATCCTAATTACATGACGATCTGGCGTCAGCGAGAGAAAAAGCTATGAAAATGTGTAAGTAATCTTGATATTCACAGATTATTTATTTAATATACTTTAGGCACTGTTCAAAAGTGGTCTTAATCCATTGGGCATTATCTGCCAGGCAACCTTAGGGTGATGCATTATTCTAACATCTAAGTACGTAAATTTAAACTAACAGTATGTTACTAGTCTACATGGCTCTCCGATAGATTAGGACAAAACCGGATCAGACAGATTAGGATCGTGGGAGGTAGGCTAAGAAAACAAACTTCCTCTCCACACAGTGTCAATAAAATCCAGCACGCTTGGTGGCAGGATCTAGTGATATGAATAACATAATCACCAGGGCCGGATTTAGAGATGTGGAGGCCTCGGGGCAACAAAGGAGTAGAATTACTGGACAAATGAGGCAGTCTAAGTCAGTGATGTTAATCTCTACCACTATAAGATGTACAATCAGTGTCAAATAAAATCAATGGGTGCCATTATCCTTACTTATATGTATTATAAATGCGAAATTAACTCTGTCTGTCTGTCTCGCTTTCACGCCAAAACTACTAAACCGATTTAAATGAAATTTGGTATACGGATAGTATAGAGCCTAAAAAAGAACATAGCCTACTTTTTAATGCGAAAAAAGGGCTGTAGGTAAGGGTTTGAAATAAGGGATGAAAGTTATAAGGAATATCCAGACCATGCAGCTGACGGAAAGCTAGTTTCTATATAAAACCCAGAGCTGAATAGGGTATTTACTTGATTTGCCTATTCCATCTTAGACCCTATTTGTAATCAAAATACTGGTATACCTTTGCCCCGGGTTACAAGAAAAAAAACGAACCGGTAAACTAAACACATTTTGTGATACAAAGGCAAGAAAATATAGGCAGCTCTATAAAATTTGTAAGCCCAACAAACATTTTACTGCAAATACTTTGAACTTTTTATTTTGCAAATTCTTTCCAGCAAGTCCAAACAAGTGGATTACTGTAGTAAAATAGTACTTTTCACTCACCCCACTTTACGCTTGCATTGTCGCGTACCCGCCAATTTTTGTTAGAGTCCCCTACTATAAAATGTCGAAGGATAAAACTTGCAAACTTGTGTGAAAAGTGAATTTGAGAGAGCAATTTTCTTCTTCTTTTTACTTACAAGAAGTTCTTGCAGTAGTAGTCTTCTACAGTTATTTTCTTCATTTATTTAAGAGAAAACTCATAAATTTATTGACTAGGTAGTGCCTGTTCTAAGTACGTAATTTTCGTAATACAATAAAAATATAACCCTATATTTAACCGACTTAGAAAAGGAGGTTTGGCCGTCGGTGTCAAACAAATTTAATTTAAATAGGTATATGCAGATCTTCGTTGATTGTTTTTTTGGCACCGACACGAATTACATAGTTAGAAATAATAATAATATGTAAGTACAAATAATTTATTACTTTTACTGGGTCTATTTTAAAGGCGGTTCGTTTTTTAATTTTTATTTTAAGATAACTTATTTGCAAACATAAAATGTGTGTGTATTATAAAGTTTGATAGAGATAAATTTGCTTGTTGCAAATGTATCGTTCCCCAATTAGCATTTAATTTGTAGACACCCACGATATAACCTTAATGGAATAATTTAACAGTTTACACAACCAAAATAAACAGTTATACATTATACAAAGCTTATATGGTGTTCGACTAATCCCACAGTGTATATAAATGAATTAAAACTTAAATACAAGGCACTTTTTAAATTCCATAATACATATTATAAAACAATCAGTCTGTCTGTTCGCGATAAACTCAAAAACTACACAACAGATTTTCATGCTGTTCCTACCAATAGACAGAGTGATTTATGAGAAAGATTTAGGTGTATAATTTGTTTAGGTTTTGTGTAAATTGGCTGCAATATGACTATCAAGGTAGAAGATGTCGCTCCGTGCGAAGCCGGGAGACGGGTCGCTAGTAAATTCATATCTTGACTAGCTTTCTGCCTGTGGCTTTGCCCGTGTGGTCTGGGTATTTCTTATAAATTATCAGCCTATGTTACTCGGTAAAAATGTAGCTTTATAATGGTAAAAGATTTTTTAAATCGGTCGAATAGTTTTTCAGTTACATCGTAACAAACACAAACATAAAATTAAATATTTTATCTATATAATATTAGTTTAGATTTAGTAAAACTGGCCATTTTATCAATAATGCATCAGGCCCTTTCAAACTCACGTTAGGTCCAATTTTTTTTTTCATATTAATTTTTTTCCGTAATGTCATTTTAATATCGCTCGCGAACTCATAGTAGGGGTGAATTAAGAAGTCAAGTCACGCGCTACAAACTTCTTTCGGTGTTCGTATCACCCTCGCCTAGTTACTTCTGAAGGGGCACTGTTGCCGCCGCCCGTACCATCGATAAATGCGTAATACATTTGTTGGTTTTCAGTGAAAACTTTTTTTGTTACAAAAAGACATACCATCATACCATCACATCTGTATCCCCCGAAGGGTACTTATGTGCATCCACAGTTCGGCTGTATGTTTTAGGTCCCATGTAATAAGGGGCAAGTCCTTTTTTCCAGGAATACCCCTTAACCGGCTGCAAATCTAAACTCCGAGTTGCTACTGAGAATTTGATAAAAAAACTTAATAACTGCTCGACCTGGGAATCAAACATAGGACTTAAAGCGATGAAAAACGATGTATTCCATGAAGGGCAATTAGTCAAATGGTAATTTTCAGTATTTTGGTCGATTGCCATTCGTGGACTATATTTTTATATTAAAAAAAGGCAAGTTAAACAAAAAAACGCCAAGAGATATACAGTATGCGTTTCGCGTCCATGCCAGGGTTAACTTGAGGCGTTATTTGGATGAAAGTGGTGTGTCAGCAGTTCATCGCCCTGTATAAGTTTATAGGTCAAGGGATTGAGTTGGGTAATGGGTTCCTATGGGTTATGGGCATGCCGTATCACTCATGTCGTATTGTGGTTTAACCCAAACTCCCGTGACACGAAGAATAGTTAAAATTCATTTAGACGTTGATTAATTATCACTATGTTTTACACTCTGTATATAACTTCAGATAGCTTAAGAGTTTAGATTAAAAATATAATACTAGCTTTCTGCCAGCGGCTTCGCCCGCGTGGTATTGATAACTTTTTTTCCCGTTTTTGAAACATTTTTAATTGCTACTCCGCTCCTATTAGTTGTAGCGTGATGGTATATAGCTTATAGCCTTCCCCGATAAATGGGCTATCTACCACTGAAAGATTTTTTTAAATCGGTCCAGTAGTTTCGGAGCCTATTCACTACAAACAAACAAACAAAGAAACAATAAATATTACCTACGTAGACCTAAATAATAATTTAATATTTAGAAATTAGATGATAAGTTGTCTTGATAGTTAAACTATAAAGATTTTTCTGCCTAGAAGCTACCTCGCTTGGATTGGTGCCAGGTTAATAGGCTAGCCTTATTAAAACATACGCCCTAACTGTGGCTGTATTAAGTGGTAGGTACAGTAAAAGACCATTAGTCCATTATCATGTCAAGGATCGTATTTGCCTGCACGTTACTGCTCGTATTCCACCTACTTAGTAATTTGAACTTTGATACTACTAATCTTGCCGTCGCGACATCACAGCACTGAATGATCATTACATCGCTCTCTTTCCGATTAGATAATTATGAAAGAGTAAGTACGATATACGAGATCATATGCAAAATGTTTGTTTTAGAAAAAGGTCGTAAGTGAAACTTGTTTCATGCGATAGACTTGTAAATATGGTACTGGACTTATGACCGCAACCGTACACCTCTTAGTCTACCTAACCCTTTAGGGTTGCAGGGGCGATGGTATGTGTTTCTGTATTACTAGCTTTCCGCCAGCGGCTTCGCCCGCGTGGTCTCAGTATTTCTTATAACTTTCATCCCCTATTTCAACCCTTTACAGCCCTGTTTTTGCATTAAAAAGTACCTTATGTCCTTTCTTATGCTCTAGACTGTCTCTGTATCAAATTTCATTCAAATCGGTTCAGTAGTTTTGGCGTGAAAGCGTGACAGACAGACAGAGCTACTTTCGCATTTATAATATGAGTAAAGATAATCATGATTTTGATTAATTTGATGTAGGTACTCCTTGATATTTTGACGACGTCTGTGGTCTAGTGGTTCGAGTACCGGACTGCTGATCACGAGGTCGTGGGTTCGATTCCCACAAGACACAAACATTTATGTGATGAACTTAGGTGTTTGTGTTTGTCTGGGTGTTTCTTATATATTATAAGTATGTATTTACAAAACAAAAAAAGTATATAAGTATTATATCCATTGTCTAGTACCCATAGTACAAGCTCTGCTTAGTTTGGGACTAGATGGTGCTGTGTAAAAATGTACCAGGATATTTATTTAATTTATTTAATATAAACCAGCGCTGCAGCGACTTAGTACGCTGCCGCACTATGCTGAGTGGGGACCTTTTTGCTATACATATACAGCGGCGACGTACAGCTTATTTTTGTTGTTATTAATTCGTTTAGTGTGTTTATTTTTATTGTATTCTCTTTGTACCAAGCCTTATATTGTCGTTGTATTCATAGCAAATAAATGTTTTCTTTCTTTCTTTCTTTCTATATATTGCAATAGTATTTTCACCTTCTTCAAAGGTAACTTTTAGTGCTTTTGCGCCATAAAAAAGCTCTTAAGCAGCTTTTCGGAGGCTTAACTTAATTAAATGCATCTATCACTTAACTCCAATACATTCTAATCTTATTAACTTTTAAGCTAACTCACCCATTGTTTGTATTCAGATATGGTTCTTCTACTTTGATGCTAAGATTAAATATATTTTAACTAAAACTAGACTAGATATGTATTTAATCCTTTATAATTATTTATTTTGAGTACAATAAATATGATTAATAATGTATAGTTATAGCGAACATTAATTTCAAATTAACACTTTAAACCTATGTGATTTAACTGATTTTTTTAAGAACAGTTTCTTAAACGCCAACATCATAACATCACTCTATATTCCCCGTAGGATTAGGCTGAGTTATAGGGGACATTAATTAAATGGGCACAAAAAAATGCTCGATCTGGGAATCGATCTAGTACTTTAAACTCACCATCTGCATTAACAGTAACTAGACCGATGATTGATAGTAATAAAAAATATGATATATGTAAATCAAAACAAAACAGAATACCTAAACTGCTTGCTTGATTTTAAATTTTACTGAATGTATTGTCAGAAGCATTCAACCACAATAATATAGCATTTTGAACCGGCGACCGCAAAGCTCCCCGCCTATCACTGACAGAAACAATCCTTTTAGAGATATTATATTTGAATCCCAATAATGATTAATGAGAGCTACTTTTAGTTTTAAACTACCTCCCAGTTGATTTAATGATCTTTTTATGAAAGGGGAGGAAGCTTTAAATCAGCTATCGATGACGTTATCGGAGACTGGGAGTTTGAATAAATTAAATTATGAATACCCAGAAGGTAGGTACCCTGACGAGTGGAGTAGAGTAAAGAGTATTTTATTTGAGTAAGACCTAAAGTACATTTTGTTTTATTTCCATCGAATAAGACTAGGGTCATAAGCGATAGAAATAAAAAAAAAAGAATTTGCTTAACTGAAAATGCCTCGTTGATCTAGTGGTCCTAAGAGGCGACCGCTACGCTAGAAGTCCTGGGTTCGTTTCCGAGTTGAGCAAAGTGTTGCTGTTTTTTTGTGAAATTCCCAGTAGTAGCTTGGAGTCTGAATTTGTGCTCGGTTAATAGCAATAGTCAATACCTAAGGGGCGCAATATAGGGGGTTATAAGAAATATACCGGCGAACTGGGGGGCTAGACAATTTGCATTTGACATTCGAATCGACAAACAAAATATATGGAAATGACACAGGCTTTCGACAAATCAGACTGTCACTAATGTCATTTACATACATTTTGTTTGTCGATTCGAATGTCAAAATGCAACTTGTCTAGCCCCCCTGTGCGTGTACATTTGTACACTTTTGCCTAACCCTTTGGGGAATACAGGCGTGATAGTAAGAGACTTGTAAGAATGCCCTTGATATGCCAAAATGAACTATTGGAAGAAATAAACCAGAATAACGATACAAAAAATCGTCGTTCTATATCGCTACAGTTATGAGAAAAAAAACAATAAATAACTTTGTACACCAAAGAAAGTCCTTTCAAATATATTTCTTTGTAGAAGTCTTGCAATAACATTACTATAGTACGAAAATAAACTGGGCACGATACGTTTCTTCTACGATCTTTGATTATAACAATCGCTTTTGGAGGACTCTCATTACTGAACCAATGACACGTAGCTAACGCCAAGAGTAATAAGGCAGAAGACCTATTATGATTAATATGTGCGCCGACGTGAACTCTCTGCGATTCACTAATGAAGAATGCCCCCGCCCCGCGCTGTCGCCTGCTTATATACTCCCCCCACCCGCGACCCGTGATTGATGACGTAGCCGCAACGTCACAGCTATCCTGCTGGCTGTACGAGTGATGTGGGTGCGATCATTTATTTAATAACAGCTGTTGTGTAAATGTATAAAAGATGATCGTTTTTGGGTCAGTAAGGGAAATGTTAATGGAATCCCTTTATTGTGCTGATTTGCCGGAAATTATTTGGGGCATTACTAGATTAATAGTTTTTGTTGTTATTATCAACCTATTTACTCATAATGAAAGTAGTTGGGTAATGCTGGATGATAAAATTAATATGTCATAAAAAAATCTATAAAATAATCCATAATATCTAATATCCATACCACTCGTAGGCTAATATTCAGAGACGATGCTAAGCGTAAAGTAATGCTTCCGTATGTCAAATTTGTATTACAATTTGACATACGGAAGCCTAAGTTTATGCTTAGCATCGTCTCTGAATATAAGCCGATATATTATTAACGCGAAAGTAACTAGGCTTAGTTACTTATCAGTCTTTTTGTTACCTTTTCACGTCTAAACCACTGAAAAGATTTCGATGAATTTGGCAAGGTGATAGATTGTATTCTGAGGAAAGATAGATTACCTGTTTTTTTTTAAACTCCTATGGGATAACAAAGCAAGGGAAAACAAATTTTACTCGATAGAAGTCGGTCGGATATACACTGCCGCCTTCCCAGGTGCCAGGTATCCACGAGGATTTTCCGCATACAAAAAAGGTACATCGCTAGGCTATCACTGTTTTAATTACATCATTAATATTTATTTAAACAATAAAAAACGCGTAGTTAATTAAAAATATTAATTTTAATTGTTTCCTCATTAACAGAAACATTTTTGTGAAATTCCCCTTCATCCGGTTTTTCGGAAATGAGAGTTGGAACAGTGTGAAACGGAAAATGAATATAATTGTTTTTCTCCCCTTGAAAATTGCTTTTGACGCGAGACAGGTAATCTCTATCAATCAAATGCAAAAGTAATTAAAACTGAAGTAACAAAATTAGCGAAGAACTAAATCTTAGAAGAAAACAAACTTATTAAATAGTAAAACACTTACTCATTTCGTAATTAATGAACTAATAATTACTTTCTTTGTGCCTAATGCCATTATTCTGCGGCAATTTAAGTACCTACTGCAGGACAAAGACTTCTCCTTCAGATTTTAAAATCTGGCAACCCCGACATTTAAAAAATATAGACCTTACACTTAAAAGCCTGGCACCTAATAAGCCGTCCGAACGGTTGTCGCTTTGATTAATAAGTGTTGTTGACGTATTAATTAATTAACTCGGGTAAAAGTCAAACCACGCGTTATTTTAACTAAATAGGGACGAGAAATGCTTTACGAATACACTGGGTGTGTTAAAAATACTGTTATTTTACGCAACGATCGATTCTGGGGCTGATTGAGTGACCTTGTTTAGTTTGATTTTGGGGCTCATAATTGAGTGACCTTGTTTTCTTTTCTTTTTGTTTATTTTTGTAATTTAGGTACATGTGTAACACAGTTTTTTCTAGTAACCCTATATGCTATATTTTGCAACATGTTTGAGCGTTTTGTTAATGTTCCATAAATTCGTGGTAACTAACATAGTTATAAGTTATAACGTTAATAATATTTTCCATTAATGATATTCGTTATATTAACAATGTGTACAGTGAGTCGAAATGGTTCTGAATTAATACATTTTATTGAAAGCCGTTTCAGTTGTATAATATAATTTTTTGAGCTCGATTTATTTTTAACTGTGTATTTAAATGAAGTTCTATTCTACACACTTTAGGCACAAATATTGGTGTCAAGATTATGACTGCAAAATTTCACTGACTTACCAACGTTAGTTAATATCCAACATAGGACCCAATCTGATCTTGGAGCGCATTGCAGATAATACATCTCTAAATATTTTCACCTACAACATACCGGCGTTCAATTGTTAAGTAGTTGTCGTAGCATATTATCGCGAAACCGCATACATTAGAAACGTGCACCTCCTTAGAATAGAGAATAGAAATCTTGTGATTTCTCTACCTTTTGTTTAGAACCACAACAAGCTTTTCAATGTGTGAAAACCCTACGGGCTACCAATCCATCCCAGTGGATTAATACTGGTAAAATAAGCGAGCTAAAATAAAATAGTGTAACATTCGTCGTTTTTAAACGTATTTTTCGGTTATATACTTACCAGAAATAGATAAGAACATAAATGATGTTTGATAATTGTTTTAAGATGACTAAGAAACATTGTACCTATACATTGTTTTTACTATGTACCTATGATCAGAGTTTTTGCATAGGTATACTAAATAGCCTAAGGATTATTACTGGTATCATCTAGACCCATGATAACACCCCCATAACCTTTTGTAAGGAAACCTGCACATCTAAAAGAACAAAGTACATTAAATTTTGCCAACCGACGACGACCAGCACCAGCCTTAAGGCTAAAAAATATATATTCATAACATTGTCGGAAAGTTAATTTAAACTTCTCGTATGCTTACTAAATAATAAAGCTACAATTGAAACAAAAACGCATAGTTTTTAATAACACACGCCCAGAACAATGTAAACAAAGAAGAAAGTTAATTTAGCGGAGAAAAATATCGCTAGACAAAAATGGCGGCGCATAGTGTAGCACGCACACGATTCTACAGAAATTTACATTTTTACGAGCCGGACGTTGCTTTTTTGTGACGTTTCAAAAGAGGCACTGACCACAAAGTCGGTTAAGTCTTGTCTGTGGTCTGCCTGCCACAGACAATCAAGATTTATGTGTATTTGACAGAGTATAAATATAGTTAATTGGATAGAGTAAAACTGATTAAGTCGTTCCTAATCGAAATAATTCAAATCGACTAAAGCAGTCGTCGAATCGACTAGATATTTTTTCCCTAAAATAAATAACAATATCTCATATACAGCTGTTTACTCCATCCAATTTCGTCGTCTATTTCTTAGATAATGTTTCAGTGTCAGATAAATATGTCACTGTCACTGCCAAAATAGTCTACAGCTAAGCAAAATTACGTTTATTTGCTGAAGAGGTTTGCAATTTCATTGTTACGTAACGTTACACGGAAGTTTTTGAAATTATCAATCAACATTTTTAGTATGGTAATACTAATTCCCATTTGATTTGTCACACTAACTAGCTTTATATGGATTCGCATAATCAGTTTACCAGCAATATTGAACTTTAAGCTTTTCTTATAGAGCAGAAATTCCTTCCAATCGTTGGTATAAATTTTGTCTGCCGCATTGCAATTTAATGACAAGCTCCGATCGAGTCAGACGGCAAAAAATTGTCGCGTCTGCGGTGATGTCATATTAGATTTATAACAGAAATACGTCAAGTAGATATTTATAGACAGATCACCGAACCGAAAAAATACTCGTGTTTACTCTACCATAATATTTTGTAGCAATTTTTCATCTCCCAGTTTTTTTCATGAATCAGATTTATTACTCAACGCAATTAAATACCATTATACGCTCTACCCATTAGCGTCGACGCGTAATAGGCAAAAAGTTCAATAACAGATAAAATATGGAGGTATATTATATAATAAAGCAACACGAATGCCTATAAACAAAACTAAACGAGACAAAGTCACATAACTCAATATGAATTGTGTTCATTTAACACGCGAGCGGATCGCAAACTATTCGAAGATCGAATCGGTGTTAAATTCGATCGCAATCGCTAGGGAACAGCACTAATCCAATGACATCATGGCGAGGTGGGCGGCTCTAGACAATTTAAATTTGAAAATGGAAGCGTTTGTTCACTGATTTTTTAAATTCGATTGTCTGGCTTCCTTTTTTGAAGTGCCAATAAAAAGTGTTTGATAAACGTTTTAAGAATTTAAAGAATTATTAATGAAGTTTTATTTTTTAATTTAAACTGCAGTGATCATTTACTTATTCCATATCAATTAAATAGAAATGAATAGTATCAGTATCCTATCTGTGTATAATTGAGCCTGTATATTATGCGCGACCTAGATTTATCGCAATTTAATTGTATTACTCTGGTAAAGTCCCCTACTAAACAAACTATTCTGCAGTAACCTTCGTGTCTAAGAGACCCGAGTTGTTTGATAATCATACTTGGCAATCGAATTACCATTCGCTAATTGACAAACATTGCTCCACAACCTCCTGGCATTATGCCAACATTACTCTCCACAACAACGTAAGGAAAAAAGAAAAAAAGTTTGACATTTCAATCGTTGAATTCGACATTCAAAATTCAAATCATTCTATTGACACGCGCCAAAAATTCCACGTGCATGAGTCAGTACTCCCGTAAATCTTACTGAACTTACTACCAACATTACAATTCTCAGTTCATGCGTTATATTTCTCAGAAGAACGTGTGCAGTTCGCTTAATGGCACAAACAAAGGTGCATTGCCTATCGGGTCACGTTGCATTGCACTCGGAGTGTACGTTAAGAGTATGACGTCATAGTTATGCACTCGGGTTACATGTACTAGATTGGATTGGCAATTTCGTAATACAAATACAAATTCAGGAGTCAAATTCTACTAACTACGAAAATTTTCAACAACTGCATGCTATATTATCTCTAAAGTATCATAGGCTATATATTCCATCCGAAATCGGTAGTTCTATGTTATAAAACATTAGCTTCCCGACAGTCTTCGTATAGACTTCGCGTGGTCTTATAATTTTCCCCCCGTTTTTGCAACATTTATTATTACTACTCCGCTCCTATTAGTCGTAGCGTGATGGTATATATCCCCGATAAATGGGCTATCTAACACTGAATGATTTTGTCAAATCGGTCCAGTAGTTTCGGAGCCTATTCAATACAAATAAACAGTCAAATCTTTCCTCTTTATAATATTAGTATAGATAACATACCATCACGCCTATTATCCCTGACGGGTTAGGCAGAGGTGTATTAATGTACACCCACACTTCGTCGGTATGTTTACGTCCCATGTATATGTAAATTTGCATGTCTAATTTGTACTTTCTTAAGTAAGTTAGTTTAAATATTTCTCGTGTAAGTGAATATGTAATTCTTATCTTACTAATATTATAAATGTGAAAGTTTGTGAGGATGGATGGATGGATGTTTGTTACTCTTTCACGCAAAAACTACTGAACGGATCTGGATGAAATTTGGCACAGAGATAGATTATAGTCTGGAATAACACATAGGCTACTTTTTATCCCGGTAAAATCTATGGTTCCCGTGGGATAGCGGGCGAAGCCGCTGGCGGAAAGCTAGTGGGAAATAAAGATATCTCAAACCTCTAATTTGTGACTTACTGGTAGGATACTAAATTACTGTATAAAGACCTTCTTCTTCCTAGCCTTTTCCCAACCATGTTGGGGTCGGCTTCCAGTCTAACCAGGATGCGGCTGAATATCAGTATTTTACACGGAGCGACCGCCATCAGACCTCCACAACCCAATTTCTAGGCAATACCGATATTCGGAGGAAAGACTGGTTGTCATGCTTTTTAGGTTTCTGACTATCACTAACAATTGTCATAGGTGTTCGTATGACAACCGGGACCGACATATTTACGTGCTCTACGAGGCACGGAGGGGTCTCGATATGTTAAGAATGGTCACCCATCCACAGATTGACCGCGGCAAGTGTAGCTTAACCTTGCAAATCGGTTGATCAGCGTAGTTACAACTTGCCCCTCCGGTATTAAGACCTTGTAAAAGATTAAAATATGATTAGGGGGTGCGCCTATTGCCACTAACGGGGCACAAACACCGAGCTGCTTCTGACAATTTCATAGAAAAACCCAAAAACACTGCTCAACCTGGGAGTCGTACCTAGAGCGTAACTATCTCTCGGGCTCCGTGAGGTTTATAGCAAAGAAAATTCAGGAAAAATTTCATCAGAAAAGCGGGTTAAAAAGGTTATCAAGATCAAGTATATAAAATCAATAGTAAATTACCTATATTCAGTTTCCTGGCTGACCAAACTATCTTGTTGGTGCGTATTTTACTTGTTTCCTTCCTTCTTCAATGCCTCGCGCAGACCTTCGTGGTCAAAGTTATAAGCGGAACTTACCAAGATATCTCCGATAAATATATTTTATTTACTTTTTTAAACAATATTTATTTATTGAAATAAAACTACTTTTTACGGGTTTTATCGCGATATATTGATATTATTTTAATCCCGACGTATCCAATATAACGCGATAAAATCCGTAAAAAGTAGTTTTATTTCAATGTCTAGTATTCGCGTAAGTGTCAGAAATCGATATTTATTTAGATAATTTTAGTAAGTTTTTAATGAAGGAAAAAATCGGCTGGCGAGCAGGATTCGAACCTGCATCTTCTGGTTCGGAACACTAGACGCTTTAACCGCTTGTTTAAATCTTCCTTCATATTCTAAACTTACGTCTTAAGGTGACGTAGCGACATCTATTGTGAAGAATATGAAAGAAGATTTCAACTGGCGAGCTGAGCTCGCGATTGCTTAGCGGTTAAAGCGTCTGGTGTACCGAACCAAAAGACGCGGGTTCGAATCCTGCTCGCCAACCAGTTTCTTCCTTCATTAAAAATAACTTGTAATCTTAGCATGGAAAATCCTTAAAAAATACAAAAAGATAGATATTTATTTATTTATGTACACACTGAAATCACTGATCATATGAATATAAATATAACTAAAAAAATCACTGACCCTATAAATCTAGATTTCAAGTTATCGTTATCCGTCGAAACTATCTAGGTATGTATAAAATACTCATTGTTTGAAACACTGAGTCGGATACAGCGTAGGTATTCCACATAATTTAAATTATTTTATTTCAGTATGTATAACGAATTCTTCGCTTTTAATAATGATAAAAAACATTAACATTATAACCAGACATTAAAACTGACTTGGCACAATGACCAAACTAATGTATGTCCTTAATTCCGACAGTTTTTGAAAAGCAAACACATTAAAATGTAGGTTACCCCATTATTGCACAGACGGCCGAAATATCTCGCCCACAATGCACCATAAACATTATAAAGGGTGGTATTAAAAATAACAATGAGAAAAATTCACCACATTTTTAATTACCCAGAACGCATGGCTGTATAAATCTCCAGAAGCGCCCGCTAACGCAACCGCCCGTAAATTAAACGCTCACAAAGATTGTTCTAGAAAAGTCCGAAATAACGCGATTAAGCGAATGAAAGGGCCGAAATGAACAAAGCAAATGTGATTACCGCGTTGCCAGCTAAAAGAAATAGGTAATATTTCTTTTGTGGATTTTCTGGTAGCTGTATTTTTTTAATTCGCCCTCTAGCTATCCGTTTTCCTTTATCCTATTCGTTTATTCATTGATAGTCGCAGACAATGGCGGTTTAATAAAAATGGCCGATGGATATTTGTAAATAGCCTTTTCGTTAAGACTGGTGACAGTGGATGGTACCTATTTTTATTTTATTCCGTTTGAAACGATATCTGGTATTGCGATTGTGAATAGTTCAACACAATGCCTGTTGTAGAATGAATACTGCTAAGTAAGATGCTAAAAGATACAATATGCTTACTATGCGAATCGATTCTCAAGTCAAGTGAGGTATTAAAATGTTAATTGTTTTATATTACTGAGGAGTAACAACCTTTCTTCCTTACTGAACCGATTTAAATGAAATTTGATACCTACACAGATAGTCTAGAGCCTCAGACAGGACATAGGCTACTTTTTAATGCGAAAAGGGCTGTAAGGGGTTGAAATAGGGGATGAAAGAAATACCCAGATCACGCGGGCAAACCGCTGGCGGAAAGCTAGGAGGCTATATTTTTAGGTAATATTAATAAACGTCCGCTTGAGCGGAATTGAATTTGAATTTAATAGGTAAATCTTATGCAAACTGCACTATTCTCAGTGGCTATCCAAAACAAGATTGTAAATAAAATAATAATATTGTATGTAACCAACATTAAATTTTTTGAAAGGAGTGTCTATGGTGTTTCTTGTCGGCTCTTCTCCCTAAGATCCACTTCTTGGAACCGTGCAACTAGTTTGACTTTTCGAAAGTACTTATTGTTATGGTCTAATTGAAATAAAACATTTGACTTTGACTTTGAGCAAAGCCGGGACGGGCTGCTAGTATAATCTGTAGATAAATCAGTAATAATATTATACCATCAAGCCTTTCGCAACTGTCTATGAAAAGTTCGATGCCCAACCAAGGTCACTAACTGATAAAACAGCCCTAAACAATACTTGGGCACACGAACTTGGTAGTAAAAACTTCGCAGCACTTAATGTTCTAGGTTTTAGCTACATAAAAGAACCCTTAATTCTAGAGTAAAACACACGTTCAAGTTATAAAACTTTCTTCACTACTAAGTAATGAAAAGATTCTATTTTATTATTTAAGTGCATCAATATAAAATTACTAGTTTACGCCAGCGGCTTCGCCCGCGTGGTTGGGTATTTCTTATAACTTTCATCCCCTATTTCAACCCCTTTACAGCCCTTTTTCCGCATTAAAAAGTAGCCTATGTCCTTTCTCAGGCTCTAGACTATCTGTGTACCAAATTTCAGTTAAATCGGTTCAATAGTTTTGGCGTGAAAGCGCGACAGACAGACAGAGTTACTTTCGTATCTGTTCACTCTTTAACTTCAATAGGTAATATTTTATTACTCTAGAATTCTAGATTCATCCCCAGGATAATCATTAGTTACAACCCTCTCAGATCCTTGATAATAGTTAAGTGAAGCCAATATTATTAAATTTATTAACAATATTAGTATTACTGTATTGTTTTAAGTAAAATTATTGACATTGCAGGAAAGTATTGCAATCTCATCCATTTGTATGTATTATTTAAGGACATGGTGCCCTTAAACGGTCAGTAGTATAACCTAAGCAGTCTCAATCGAAATTTTCTTATTTATTATCTCCAAATTATTAGAATTTCGTGCTAACAACACTTTTCTAATCAAATTAACAATCATTGTCGCAGAAGACAGGTTAATTTATAGTGTTGTTTCCAATTCAGCTACTACTAATCCAACCGTTCAGATATTTATAAGACTAAATAAAAGATATATTTCTGTTCCATGTCTATTGGCCTGACTGATCTTACCCAACCGTGAACTAATATGACAAAGCCTAACATAACTATGTTCGTTACACTCGACGACACGACGACGCGACGGCGACGTGCCACAGGGAACTGACAAATTGTCGTCTGCCAACTTGACAGCGCCCCGCGCGGATATTGCCGTAACTGAAGCAAACATGGGGGGAAAGTTTATATTTAATCTGAGACTTGGGAGTGTCGCAAAAAGCGCAATCCAACTTCGGCTGGCTCCGTCGCTTTTGTTTTTAGAATGGCGTTTGTCTCGAATTGACATCGGGAGAAATAAACGCTTGGGTGGCTTGAGAGGGTAGTCAAAAAATATATTATTCGACATCAATACATTCTACTTCTTTCAGAACTGAAAGGCCGGTCAGTTTACTTTAATAACGTTCAGAAGCAATGTCCAAAGAATGAATAACGGGTTCCTTTTATTTTGTCAAAGAATGTACGATACACAGATCTCGGAGAAAATAGCGAAATAAACTAAAGAACTAACTCTAAGACTGTCGAACGCTTCTACGGCAACGCTAATTATTTTTAATCGCCTCCAACTTTGCATATCTGCCCGCGTTTTTATCCCAGAAAGGGTTAAACATAGTACTAAGCGACTCTGGTGAGTGAGCCTTATCGCTTAACTCTAAATAGCCTTCTAAGGGTCCAAACGACACTGAAAGTGGAATGACGTCAGATAGTACAGGACCCGTTGGCGTGATTTTGCGATTTGCATGAAATGAGGTCTTCGTCATAGTAGCTTGGGATTGTAAAGTAAATAAGATGAGTTTTATTAAGAGTTTCGGAGATAAGTAATTGCACGACAGCCGGGATCGTTGTCAGATAAAGTTAGCTAAGGCAGTAATTAAGCCAGAAACTCCCGTTCTCCTAGAATATAATACGAAATGTGTAATGTTCCGGCAATATCGTAAATCTCTCCTTCCTAATCTTTTGTTTAAAGGGATATTCAAATATCTAATTCAATTTGATTTGAAATTTTGATCTAGTTTTTGTTTCACTATTTTGACTAGCTATTGCTCGCGGCTTCTCTCGCATCCCACATTATTTGTTTATATTCTGTGTGTTATTTTGACGTATAAGCTATAACACTGCAAAGTTTCATCCATCCAACCTTCCAAAATTTCACATTTCTAATATTAGGATTGTATAGTTTAATATTTATTTACAATATCTTGCATTCCATTAACAATGTATGTCCCTAAAATAAAAAGAAAAAGGAAAGAATATTAGAAACATAACCTTACATGTATTAATAACACAGCAATGACTTCAAAGTCATCAAAAAACACTATCTTGTATTCCACATCCCAATTTGCCAGAGATTTAATAAAATTCTTAGTTCCAGTCTTATTAAGACCTAATAAAGAAAAAGCATAAAAACTTCTTCATTGAAACAAACATCTGAACAAAAATGTAATACTCGCTATTTCCCCGAGATCTTCAAAAACAATCTAGAAATATAATAAGCGCGGCTGGGTCCGCGATAAATTCATTACAGCACTCTTCGCAAAAATATTATTCTCCCCGCATCTGTACGCGCTAATGTTGTGATAATTGTATGTACTACTATAATAATATGGGTCATTATTTTGTGTACAAGTTAGGTAGATAAGGCCTTTTGGAGTTGCCACAGTCGTGAGTTGTGTTTGTTGTTACAACTACTGTTACCATGAAATGTTGCTACATTTACTGTATTATCGTTATTGTCGGACTGAATTACGTAGGGTCTTGGATTTATGGTTTCTGTATCGAACTCCTATTAGATATCTCTAAATACATCAGGATAACTTTCAGGAAAATCATTTAAAGTATCTGCGATAAAGACAAATTTCAAAATGGGAGAAGAAACGAAAATTAAGTAAAATGTTTCAGCTCCAAAATGAAGTACGTCAGAAAACTTGCAACTTTGACTCAACAAAAAGAACAAAACCAAAAGTCAACATTCATCCCGAAAAACGGGGTTCGCCACACAAAACTCGAGCAAAAAGAACGTGACTGACGCAACGCGCGCCAATCAGCATGCGAGTAATTAAAACTTCACCAGAACTAGTGTAGGGGAACTCGCGCCACCTCCGAATGCATAAACTTATACTAATTAGTGAGGAATTCTTTCGTAGTAACGCCCCGCCAAGATTTGGAACTTTGTACTAACTTCGACGGCCCGAGTGTCTCAGCTTTTAATTGGGAATCTTCAGGAATTCGCTTTGTCAAGGAATTCACTGAACAAACTGTGACTCTGTTGATAATTTGTAAGTTTTCCTTCTTGTTGAACGATTGTAAACACTTCTAATTCCGCAACGGAAACTCGTAAAATGTTAAGTTAATGTTGCGGACACGCCCAGCCTAAGCTCCGGAAATAGCACGACACGTGCCAAAAAACTCTCCCACTTTACGACCTGTTTCAGGACCCACCAGTAAAATAACAGAAAATTGGCACATTCACAATGTCTGTTTATTATACTCGGAATATGTCGTAACGAACGTGTATTCGGCACTATGTGTTCAAGAACAACCTATAATTGGGCACGGCGACGCGTTTACGTGGAAATAATACGCAAAGGAAAGGCACACAAGACAAAGTTACGGCACGCCGGCGGAACGGAACCGGCGCGAGCGGCAGGCGCGTTAATTAAGCAAGAATTTACTGTATTCAAACGCAAACTTTAAGTCAAACCCACCAAACTTAGTCACCGAATTTGTTTTCGCGTGTACGTATCTTCATTAACTTTACGAGTGGAAACTTATTACGTATGTTTGACTAGGGACGCATTAGTGCTGCGGTGGCAGTACACACTCCTAATCCAGCCAATGTTCGAATTTGGACTAATTTCTAACGCATAAGGCAACCAAATTCGACCCAATTATAAAGCCGGGTCGACTCAAATTTGGACCAATTAGATGAGCCAACGAGCTGTGTCGCACTCGGGAGCAGTTTTGTCGGCAATATAATTTATTAGGGCGGCTCAAAGTCGTAGGCTTTAACCCTTAAAGACTCGAGTGAAATTTGATTACGGACGTTTTAAACGTGTCCCCTCAGCGCCACTCGAAGTTTTAAATGAATAGTCTGAGTTACTGAACGGGCGGACACAATGATTGAGATAAAATGAAAGAGGCCGCGTGAGGCAGGGCACAAGTCCTCGAGGACTTTTTGCCATACCGGGCATCCCACGGTATTGTAAATCTCATATTGAGACAAACGTGTTTAATATGAGCGGGTGTTGATGTGAATTGTCAAATCATTTGTATCAATTTCCACCCTGATATTGACGTATCCGTTTCCTGAGGGGTGCGTCAGTTGAGAAAGTTAGTATCGCGTAATATTTTCGTGATGGAATCACGTAAAATAATATACTGTGAAGGGACGGGATGTGTTGTCCTTCGCACCAAAGGGAGGATCCTCCGGCCACCGTCGGGCAGTTGCATATATGCAAGTTGCACGGTAAACTTTACTTGCGCGATTCAGGACTTGTTGCTTTTTTCATACAAGTTCTTATGTAGGTCGATAGATGTCGCTACAATACCATCACGTCTGTATACCCCGAAGCGTTAGGCAGAGCTGTACAAGCTCCGAAGCGTTAGACAGTCCGCCATGTTTAGGCCGGGAACGGAACTCAGGACCTCTAGCGTAGCAGTCTCGTTTAACATAGGCCTGTTTCACGACCTTTGGATACCCTCTAAACGCCAGACGGAGCATACTTATTATAAAATTATATGCGAAGTACTTTAAGGGGAACTTCCCTAATAGGCGATGAAATAGGCCCTAAATCTCCTTAAACTAAATAAACCAGTAGGTGTTTATTACCACCACATTTATTAACTTTGTAGAGGACAGAAAAAAATAAAAAGGTAAGTATTACTTTAAAACTCATCCTAAAAATGTCATTCTTTGAAATCAATTAAAACATTTGGTGTACTTTTTGCCTTGATTATTTTCCTAAGGGTTTGTTGTTACGACAAAGTTACTTGAACAAAGAAACTTGATCATTAATTTAAATTGAACTAGGGCCTACATTTTGTTTTGCAAATCTGAATTCTTTAGTCTGTCTCTCGGCCGAGTTCGTTCAACTTTAATAAGTATTATAACAACAACATAATTAGGTTTTTTTGAAAAAAGTTTTTATATGAGGATAGTGTTTTTAAGTGTCATTTAATTCTGCACCTAATATTATGCAGTGTTACTCGTGGCTAAGTAATGTGGAGGCTTACCAGTCCTCCACAGGAGCGTTATCTGAAAGCTAAAATAAAAAGAAACACACGATTTTTGGAACACAGCTGATGCTGCGATATATTCGATCTGAAGGCTAGTACTAGAATGACATATAAAATTTTCTTCAAGTCTTCTAAACACTTCAACTACGATTTAAATTCAAATTATATTTTTTTACTTTGATGACAGCTCTTAATGCCAACCAGGGCTTTTACGACGCAGCCTCTGTAGAACCTCCTTGAGTCTCTACAGTAATAACTACGTGTAAAAAGTTAAGCTGCGATTACCGCGGCCAGACTATGGATGGGTAACCATCATTAGCGTACTTACCCCTTCGAAAAGCATATACAGCCATGATCTACCCTAGACGATCTACCTATGCGAACCGTTAGTGGTAGTTCGAAAAACCTGGCAACCGGGTTAATGCTTGGAATATCGGTTTCACCCAAAAATTGGATTGCAATAGTCTGGTGGTAGACCCAGAATAAAATTATGATATTCCGGTTGGACTAGAAACCGTCCTACATAGGTTTATAAAGGCTAGGATTAATGAAAATGCAATTTACCCTTTAATGAATCCTGTCGATGTAATGATTCGCTCCAATTGCATTTATTCATTTCATCAATCTGTAGATTTCTACTCAAGTAGTCGGTCTATAACGGTTATCATCGGTCTTCGATAGGCAGTCAGCTCACTACCACTTGAAACAGAAAAGGCAAGCTATGTTAGATACATTTTAAGTTATTTTTAATGGAATTTAGCATGGAAAATGCTTAAAAAATACAAAAAGATAGTAGATAAATTTTATTTAAAAAAAATGTAAAATACAGTATAAATGGTGCGTGCATGAACAAATAGTTAAAAACAGACAAAATTCAATATTTCTATCGTAAATGGCAGCACGATAAATATGACTACATGTTAAAATTTTAACGAAAGGCGCTTCAAATACATTTAAAAACAATTAAGAAGGAATTACGTTAGTAAAAATAACATTATCAACTGTCAAAATCTCCATGGTATGAAATCTCGACGAGTTACGATAAAATTCAACGTAATTGTCTTGACGATTGGATGACATTGACAAGCTGTCAATAAAGCGTTTGACAGACAAAACGATAAAATAAGTTTGGTATTGGTAAGTATGTCAAGTGTTTTTACCATGGCTTTAAGTCTACAATTTTAATAGAACCAGATTTTATTCGTCAATTTAATAATCATTTCAGTAAAAAAAATACATTGAAAAAATTAACCCCTCACTAAACGAGACTGCGAAGGTAGGGAGGGATATCAAAAAGGGCAAAAAAGCCTCGAAACCAATCGTCTTACCTTCCCTAAGTCGCCGAGAGCCAATTAAATGTTCTAAAATTGATTCAACGAAACTCACGGGCCTTTGTAAACGTTCGTATTGACATTAGGCATCGCCCGATCGCCGTTTGATGTCATGTCTTCGGCTTAAACCGCTTTTCATTTCGTGTTTTTCTTTGTAATTTTTTCGATCTCGGAGTCATTATTAAAGGCAACAGACAAATGAGTGTATAAATAGACTGTGTTAAGTAAGCTTTGTTTTTGTCTTAAATTTGAGTAAATTTACTTTTGTTATTGCTGATTTGGGAGTTGGAATATAAACGTAGATTGTTTCTAAGACAAGGCACCGTGGCGAGTAGGGGGGCTAGACGAGTTGCATTTTGACATTCGAATCGACAAACAAAATGTATGTAAATGACATTAGTGACAGCCTGATACAGCCGAAAGCTTGTGTCATTTCCATACATTTTGTTCCATACGTTTTGTTAAAATGCAACTTGTCTAGCCCCCCAGGTCGTAAATAGATTAGATAGAAACCATAATCAAAAAATTGCCTATGTGGAAACGGATAGTTTAAAACACCTTATGAATTAATTTAGTCTAGACCTCACACAAATCTAAATACTAACATTTAACTTAAAACTTTTCTGCTATATCACTTCTAAACTGCGATTAATATAAGTACTGTATGTAACACTGAAGTAATAAATCATTAAAATTACTCTGAAACCGTCTGATTAATCAATTAATCACTTGGGATTGGTCGCTCGTAGACTCACCGATAGGGCCTGAAAGACCCGCCGTGCGCAGCGGAAGGGTTGATTTATGAGAAAATAATGTTCCACTGGGAAATTTAAAGTGTTAACTAAAACTTAAATTGTTTCGCGAATTTCATATTAATTTGATTCGTGGCAGCCGCTAAGTTTCGAGTGGCTTGTGTGAGCTGAGTTCTTGGAAGTTTCTGTTAGTTTACATAGCAATTAGGTAAGAGCTTCAAAAGAAATTTTAATAAGGTACCTTTCGAGTTTTGTTTGCTTATGCCGCAACGAAAACTAGTTGAACTTACGTAAGCACTAATGTTTTTATGAATAGGTACGTATAATTTAGCAAACCCAGATTTATTTATGTTGGCAAATTACCGTAGTCTCCACAAAATGTTTACTTTGATGATAGAGTGACAAGATAAGATGATGATAAGATGAGAGGACTCCCACCTTATTCATAGTTTGATAACTTTTATTTACACCTCTGCCCACTGCTGGGCAAAGGCCTTCCCTAAGTTTGATTACTATGGACCAAATAAGCTTTATTAAGTACAAACATAACAAAATCCATCTCCTTATAAGACTGCGTATCAATAGAAGAAACAGGCAATCTTCAAAAAGATCCAACAGATTTCCAAGCAGCCAATGGTAATACATTAAAAAATATAAACACACATTAGCAACATTTTACTGCTCTTTTGCCAGACAAGAGTCAAGTACATGATGGATCCAAACGCCTACATAATGGAAAACATCCTAGAAAATATATAACAGCTTGTAGATTTATCAAGCGTCGTAAAACAAAGCCAAGGTCACCTGGTGTCATGGCCGAAAGCACGCTGGCGACCAGTCGTAACTGTTTTCATTGCACATAAACCTAATACTCTAAACAGCTATAAAGGGAGACTGGCCTATCGTCAATCCGCTGGCAGCATATTATTTATACCAAGGAATAGGGCTAATGTTGATTGTATTAGTATTTGAAGTTTTCTGCAAATCAGCAGAAAAGCCACCTGATGTTACATAGTCGTCGCCATCCGTGGAGGCTTGCAACACCAGAGGCGTTGCTGATGCGTTGCCAGCCCTTAAAAGCCTATATCGATTGCAAAGCAACCGAGGCCGCGACTGATTCTCTCGCACAAAAGTCGGTACATCCGTGTCAGTCAGTCAGTCAATCAAAGTCGAGCCTATTGTTATCAACTGGACACAAATCCAGACTCCGAACTGGTACTTAGAATTTTAGAGCAAAGCCCAACAACACTAATCAAACTCCGGGACCTCCAGCGTAGCAATTGCACTTAGGACTATTAGAAGAACTTTGTAACAAAATTATTATAGTATAATTTAATTGATTTGTTTAAGATGATATTCAGAAGACATTTGTTTTGGCACAGATCTCATTTTATTGTAGGTCACAATAATAAACAAGTTGTTCCTACTTAGAGAATGAACTTAGTCCATTGAAGTTGAGATGCGAGTACATTAAACATGGAATGTTCTCAAAGAATCGCAACAAATCACAATAACTGCGCGACTATTGTTGTTATATCTTTTATGAGCCGTGTCACCATATGTACGGAGAATGTAGGATACGTCCCAGTTCTGTAGAAACGGTATTGTTTACAGGGATGTTGTATTTTTTGTGCTAATTTTCTCGGAGAACCGACAAACGTTTTCGCAAAAAACTTGAGTAGAATCCGCGCTTAGACAAACAAACAGTAAGATGAATACAAGTAGAGGTACAATTCGATTGAAGAATAGACACAAGTAAAAATGTTCTCTATGTACTTATTTTCCGAAAAGATTCTGTTTAAAGGTTTTCTGTACATATTTATGTAGGGAGAAAGCTTAAATTGGGCTATTTAAACTAATATTTTAACACATTTTAATTTTACTAGGTTCCCGTATCTTAAGAACAAATTATATAAATTTTAATACTCCTGATGTTAACCATGTTTACAAACAAGATCCTCCTATAGCTCACATCGCTAAATCAAGTAAAAGTTATTTCGAGAACACTCCATCAAGCGGCGGATATCCTGGAGATCGTTACGACCACCATAAAGGACCTGCCTTACAACATAGCTTGTTTAACACCCATAATTTATCAATATTGCCTATTATCCCATACTTTCGCAGTGACTCGCACAGTCTGGACGGTTAACCCGCTTGTAGAATGTAGGTCAGAACTTGTTCATCGCTAGCTGTATTGTTATCTCGTATTTTTCTTCTTGTAAATTCGCTGAGACGACCATTTAATTATTCTCAGCATGACTCGGGTAACGTCTAAATATTTGATGTTCAAGTATTTCCCTTTGTATCAGTATTTGGTTCTCGTCCAAGAATTAAAATATTTCTTTTTATGTTACTTGAATTGAAAGGAGGTTGGAATGATGAAATTTGAAATAGAAACATTAATATTTGAACTCAGTGTTATCTAAACTTTTGTATGTTTTTAATAAATGTAGATTATTAACAAAGAATGTGCAAAACCTTTTTGCAATTTCTGTAAACGATATCGATAATTAATTTTGTTGTTGTCTTTTAAAGTCTGTCCTTGTAGATCTTTTGTCAAAATACCATTTAGGCTGAAAAATTGCTTTCGATTACAATCGAAAAAGTTTGCCAATCTTTTTGCATAGCAAAGCGCTGTACACAGAAAAGATTTTACGAAAAGTGATCTCATCATAATTGGATGTCGGGAGAAGCCGATAGCGTATTCGACACGAATCTAAAAATCTGCGAATCTACCAATATTGTTATTTTTTGCTTCTTCGCCAATTGTCCCATATATTACGAGATAGTACAGAGCGTCCGTGTTTTTTGCCAAAGCTTTTTCCTTATTCGTTCTATTCATGGGAGAATCTAATAACACAATCGCTTTTGACGTCACACCTTAGATAAGATTATCGTTTCCTCAGCGTGCCTATTTGGTCCTATTTTCTTTAACTGCGGTACAAATTGGGTCCGGGACAGCTACGTCTGGGCCTCGCGTGGAGTGGTGGCCAATTACTCCATACACTATGTTGTGTTCAACAAAAAAAGGAACGAGAATTTTGTTGTTCGCTTTTTCCTTGTTTTCCTCGATAACTGGCAAATGCTGTATATTTTCTTTTGCATTATCTTAAATTAACATATCTAGCCTTTTTTTGTTAGGTCGGTCCCAGTCGCGGAACTTTGTAACATTATATATACATGTGTATGCGTCGCTCACGCTTTGTGTCATAATGTAAGCAGAAGTTTGAAAGTGATACGAAGTTTGTTAGAATCGCTTGAAGCCATTTATAATAAACGCAATAAATATACCTAGATATCTCGTGTTTATCTAACGTTGTATGGTAATACGAGTTTATGGTACTCGTAAAGGACTGGGAACTTGTAACTTGTCCTAGAGTAGTGTTGTGTCTCTCAACCCGATACACTGTTGGAGCAATCGATTCAATCGCTTTGTGCGATGTTTCCTCGATAGAACAATATCAACGGTGTTGAAACTGTAACTAGTGCTGCGAATACATAATAAGGCTAAATAAAATAACCATGATAAATCGAGTTATCTGTCATATTAACAGCCACAATTCGTTAATTGATGATTTTAATCTAGCTTAATAAGGGGAAGGTCGTAAATACCTTAATAATTTGTATTAAATTTTCATTAATTTTTTTATTAAATTACGTAAGCCGAAAATTATTCTACCCACAGTGTTTGCAAGTGTCAAATCAGATAAATTTATGTTAAATTTGTTCCCCGCAACACCTGCGTGTAGGGTGGCCACGCTAATCCTTATCAACGGGATAATTCCCTCTGTGAATGCGATTATGTGGTGTTATTCAAATAATTCATGCCTCTAGCTTATTATAAAATAAAAATTAGACGGTTGAAATTTAAGGGACTAATAAATACTTCTACTTCAAATTTTTGTTGCTGCTTGCCGGGATCGGCCCTTAGATGGATTGACGACCAATGGCAGTACAATACTTCATGTAACCTGGCATTATTCAGTCAAGAGTAGAACATAAATATTTTCTATTGATCCTATAGACTGTAGTAGACCTAATATCCAGTGTATTAACTGTTTGCGGATATTG
This sequence comes from Acronicta psi, assembly GCA_946251955.1. NCBI lineage: Eukaryota > Metazoa > Arthropoda > Insecta > Lepidoptera > Noctuidae > Acronicta > Acronicta psi. The sequence goes on along the minus strand of OX276470.1, from coordinate 14,789,583 downwards.
GAAAAAAAAAGACAGTGGAAATGGGTTATTACGCTGATCGTAGACGTTATGCTTACAAGACGTTGCGGTTTCATGCACTATCACATTTTATATGTCGTCGGTCGTTACGTTTGACGATACAATGTTCTGTAGGAGTATGCTTTAAAACTTTATTATCACCTGTATAAACAACATAGACTATTGTTTCTTGGGCTTGTTGTTTGGCAGATTTTTGTTTATAGTTACACCTGCTTTTGTTGTTTATGGATTCTTGTTTGCAGCAGGCACAGAGGTTTGCAAATGAGTATCCAGAATGCCGGTTTAGGAAGGTCTTAGATTGGCCCTATGCCACACCTCTAGCACGCCCAAAAAAAATTGACAGCACGTGCCAACTACGCACTACCCCGTACCGCTTTAATTATTCAATAAGCTCAACCTACGATACCTTACCTTAAATAAGTTGTACCCACGTATGTAGTTAAAAAAGTATCAAGCACAATCATATTTAATAGTATCTCTTAGTAATAAGATCCTACTAGTATCTTAAAACAAAAATACAAAATACAAAAGCATTTGTAGCCAACATTGATTTAAAAGAAAATCTTTTTATCTTGTACAACCGATCTCTAAATACCACCGCCTACTTACAGATATGAAACGAGCACTACAAATAGCTTCAGCGCAAGTGGCCCAGGACTATCACGACTAAGCAGGTCTCAATTATTGTCGACCCTCGCAGACAAGCGATGTAATCCGCTTAGCACGACTGACGCGAAACATTAAGCGATAATTATTAATAGCGGTCTACTATAACTGGACGATCGTATTTAGGTAGTGATTTTTTGTAGCTTACTCTCATACACTTAAGATCATAATGAAGATAAATAAAAGCAAAAGTTTATTTACTATCCCCTGTATTCCCCAAAGGGGCGAAGGAAGCGCGCCTGTTGCCATTAACTAGAAGCACTAATCCTAAGAAAAATACTTGACCTGGGATGGCAGTGGAATCCAGAACCTCAAGCGTAACAGACACGGTTAGGACGACTAGGTCAATATGGCAGTTATTAGAAACAAAAAAAAACACATATAATCATTATAACTGAAGGTAAAAATATCTATAACTCTGATAACATTATTAACCCAAAAAATCACGAATAATGAAAATTATACGAAAAGACCCGTAGATTTTAGTAATAATACCTATAGAAATGATTTAGAGCCGTATTCAATTATGATAAAACTGTTCGTAAAAAAGGTAAAAGTAATAAAATGTCCGCTGTTAGGTAGGTCGTTAACATTCACAGGTTAACAACGTTATATTAGCGAAGATAGAATATTTTACTTTCAGTCTCCAGGCACTATTTGAAGGGGATGATAAATTGAATAAAATCTCTCTGCTAATAAAGTCATTCAATTATGTCGACTACGCGTAACAAGGTTCGTCAAGGTACATTAGTAAAACATAACAGAATATAGGTACAACTCATTAAGGAATTGCTTTGAAATATGTAGTGTGAAAATATTAAAATAAATTATTTTTAATAAAAACTTACAACATGTACTGAATTACATTCACAAAGGTTGATTGCACTCATAAAAAACATTCTTATTTTAATTCGATAGTAAATATAGGTACCTATCAGAAATAACGGACTCCCAAATGCAACAGGGAAAAAATATTTGAAGGCTGTATAACGGCACCCTGTAATGAAATGGGAAGAAAATCCTGCCGAAATACCTTGTCACCCGCTTGATGCGCGTCGACACAGATTAGTTGGACGACATCGCACCGCCCGCTAATGTCACCGGCTGTGCTTTTTCTCTTGCCCCTTTTTAGAAAGAAAAATGTGTTGCGAATTAAGAATTTGTGGTTTTCAAGCAGCTATTTTTCAAATAGAAATCATTAATTTTCTTTGAATGTAGATACAAATATGGATGGTTAACATTAAAAATAAGTCCTTATACACTATTAGGTACTAACATTCTATGGATTTCAAGGTTTAAAATAAATAAGTTAGTATTATTATGGGATGATTTGGATTATTTTTAACCAGAGTGGTCCACAGTCGCGTGTAACCGACTGGCATGGAAAAAGAGGGGGGAGGCCTTTGCTCAATTTTGGGACAGTTCGAAATAAAAATAATAATAATTATTATTATACAGACTGATTCCTTCTTATTAAATAACCTCAAACAGAATCCTTCACTTACAGGAGTTCGAGAAGCAATTAGTTCATTGTCTGAAAATTTAACCTTCATAGATTATGAAAACAAAACCAGCCTAAAAAATAAATCCACCTCTCCCTGATATTTTAATTATCAGAAATAGGTATAGGGCTGTTTTAAGGCTAGGCTTTTCTGAGAACTTACTTTAACAGAGTAGCGATTCAATAGTATCTTACTATGATAGCTGCCTTTCCCAGAATAAAGGATCTGGTCTGACCTATTGTGATTGAATTAATTTTGTGTTTCAAGTGTTCATTTTTCGTGACGATAGCATTCTTCACCGTGCTAGCAATTAATCAAAAATTTCTAATTACAGATTAGCAAACAGGTTAACAAGTTTCTAAACACGTGCGCTAAGTTCGCCATGTTGCTTTTATATTAAACATTATTAACAACAGCTGCCTCAAACAAAACTTCAACCAGAAGAATTTCTATATTAAGTTTAAAACTTCCTAAGTATTGTTTGCTCAGTCACCAGTCGATTCGTTCTGTTACAGATTATGTTTTTTATCGACGTTCATTCGTTCCAATTATATCGATCACGGAGTCTACTGTGTGATTTTATAAAAAGTAAAACCCCACGGGAACGAATATTGGACTGAGAAAGGTAAAAAAAATCCTTTACCGTAATCTGTCATGGATTCATTACAAATAATAATAATAATATTGTAGAACCTTTACACAGGACCAAGTCCCAAACTAGGCAGAGCTTGTTATATGGATACTAAACTAAATTTTTACTTATTTATTTATTTATTATTATTATTTATTTAAACAATTGTTTCGACACTTTGGAAGGTGTCGGTCTCTTTTATGAATAAACTCTTTATCAGTCACTATATATTACTGCGAATGTTATCAGTATTTTTTTGTATATGTTCGGTAAGTTACAGTCTTTTGATACGGTTTACTGGAAAGAAACCTTAAAAAAACATCAAAGTTCTGAGAAGAAATAAAAAGCCAATTAAATACAAACAACACTCATACAAATTCTAATTTTGTTTAAGGAAAGGTCAAGTAGATTTCCTTCAGGCATGTTTCTATATAACTTACTTGAATTTAATATCAAATATTAAAGATAAGTAAAGGAAAATGTTTTTTATGGACGATTGAACCAAAAACAGAGTTCAACTTCTAGACTAAATCAAAATATAATATCTATTTCTTGTTCAACATGGTCTGATATATTTATTTAATAGTATTATTATTGTTATTTTTTTAATAATCTATATACCTACATTTTGCGTACGCCTGCAGTACCCACTGTCTCTGTTTCTTTTAACTGTCAATCCAAAGGTTGTCTGGAAGAGATCGCCATTGTGAGATAAGACCGCCCATTGTGCATTAACTTCAGTGTGTTTTTATTATTAAACTGTAATCGTATAATGGTGTACAATGAATAGATAGTCGATATCTTAAAATAGCAATAATATTATCATTTCTTATTCCTAGATCTGTCGTGGGTTTGATTCAAGGTATAACCATTTAGTTTGCTGTTTAGAGTCTAACGTTTATATGGACCTAATGCAACGAGTATAAAAGTCTTTTCTTTTACTCAACGCTTTGTATTTATGAATTCATTATGTAGATGAACAGATTATGATGTAATAACATTAAATTTTGTGACACTGAAAAGCATGTGCCATCTCTAGCTCTCTTCCGAGAGTGTAGAATCTATTTCATTATATCTAGTCTCTCCAATTCTGCATATATCTGGTACAAACAAATAATCCTCAGAATTACGTCTCCAAATTCACAAATCAGTTCCGTGACAGATTCGATTCGCACACCGCCTTAACATGCAAAACGAACTCGAGCTTTACAGAATACCATATTCGCTGCCTTTGCACGATTCCAACTTTTATTCCTGCCAACTTGTTTCCTTGGCTTGTTTTTAGATAAAATTCGAAATAGATGCAATCTCTCGCTTGTCGGGGACGCAGGATCGAAAAATCTTTCAAATACCTGGATGGCGAATGATTGGTATCTTTATACAGTTACCGTGAGGGCTCATTTTCGATTGTCTCTCGACAAATAGAAAGGTATTTTGAAATGTCGTTTTGAGAATGTCAATAAAGAATCGGAGTTTGCGTTGTTATGTTTATTGGAGATGCTTGCGATGTCAGGATGCTTGGACGTAGAAGGTTTTATTTACTTTATGATTTCGTAATTAAAGTCTTTATATTTAATGACTACTTGTTTCCACGGTGTTAGTAATCTTCATCAAAATGTTTCCCATCCCGTGAGAATGTTCCAAAATTCTGTCTTAGCAGATGTTTACGTCACTGTACATTTGAGCTATGCATTGCTAAGTTAGTCAGTCAATAAGTTTCCTATTTCTTTATAATATAATTTGAAGTATGAACTCTTCGTACCTTCTTAATATTTTATTTAGGTAAAGTTAACTTAATATAATATTTGTGTTACAATTTTATTTTTACTGAAATGTATTTTTAACGTGACCTATAGCGCTTTCTCAAACTAGAATTGCCTATAACCTCAATTGCATTCAAAACTCTGCTATTCAAGTCAAGCACACTGCAATCTGTTATCACAATTACTTTCCACAACACCACACCATGCATTTCCATGGGTTATAATGAGCCTATCACTCGCTCATTACCACACCATAGAACATAATTGCAGTACTGAGTTCCCGTTAGGCGACCTGCGCGTGCGCAGAGAACTAACGCTAATTATAGACCGACGCTGTCACTGTAGAGCGATAAATGGACAGGCCTTATTAGCGAGAGGACAGGAAGGCCATCGATTTCTTGTCAAAGACTGGCTTTTGAGGGTTTGTAATAAATTGAGAGGATTTATGCCTGAACTACTTTTGGCATTCGCATCCGCAATAAATCAAAACATCGATTCATTAGAAAGAGGTTTTATTGAAACAGATTATAAAATTAAAAAGTGGTTGCATATATACACAGTGCATTTATAAGTCAAGAACATTAATTAGGTGATAACTTATTTTTTTTCAGAAATATTCAAAAATTTGATCGCGTTAGTGAAATTTGCGCTGTATTACGTTGGCGATTGAATAATGTTTGTCCTTTTCCTCATTAATTAATTGTAAAATGGTCACACGTCAGTACTTTCGTCCTTTGTCCTATAAAATTAATTTAAAAAAATACTCATATCAATACCGTCATCTTGATTTGTTAATTTTTAGATTTAACCCAAGTATAATAAATTAGTAGCCGTTTAATTCAATGCGATTTATCTCCCATTTTCTTATTTAACTGTCGTACTAAATCCAATCACTCCATAGATACCCGTTACCTACTCCACTATCAATAATCAATAGAATCCATTAGCAAATAATTAAAAATAATTTATTCCAAAATTAAGTCACCGATAATAGCCAATAATTTCAATTACAACCAGTCCAACATGGCGGCGCGGCTGTCATCTGCATTCGTTCGGAAACGTCCGTCAACGATCGAACCGCTCGTCAATGGATTCACTCGTTTTTATATGCGAATGCTATTCAAATACGCTACGGTAAAAAAACTATATTTTAACTAGTTTTCGGTTAGGCACGTAATTTGATTAAGGAATTAAGTAGTGTCAATATAACACAAAAACAGTTTTAATTAATTAATGTTGAATATTCGGGTTAGTGTCAGAATTACAATTAATTATTTACTCATCTGGCTTGAAAATGTTTTTTTTTTGTTTGAAAATAAGTCTTTGTTAAACATCGGTAATTAATTAATAAAAATAACTTAAAAATAGAATGTCCACAATAATTGATCATTATGGATACATTAGGTTAACCTTTCAGATAAAGCTTTTGAAACTTCAAATCGTTGTTACATCATTGAACAATTTATTAATGTACAGAACTTGATTATAAAATTGTGGTCATATTTAATTTTATGTATAATTTATTGCTGTTCCGTTTCCATTCATACTTAAAAAGCCTTCAACTGTCACCGCATTAACATAAAAATTGAGAAATTGTGTAGCAACGTAATTTCTGAAGCCATTATAGCAATTAATTGGTAACCCCGATTACCATAAAAAATTAACATCAACATACTCATCATTAACATAAATCAATAAAACCTCATTCTAAGGTTCTCATACAAAATTGAAAAATCAAAGCATTAAATTAAGAAAACAAGTTCCGTAGCATGCCAGTTCGCATGAATGGAGTTATATTTAAGCGTGCAATGTAGAGAAAAAGTAAAAATATGGAAAAACCAGTATGGCGGCATAATTTAGTGGTAAAGCAATGAGTTGCCGCCAGGTGGCCCGCGTCGGTGCGTCTGCGCATGCAACCGGTTCGCTCGTGAAACAAGTTGTGATAAAACAGCGGCTGAGACAAAATAAAGAAAAAATGCACTTTCCATTTATGTAGTTTTTTTTTGCTAAGGAAATGTTCTGCATGTACGCAACATGCAGAACATTTCCTTAGCTACGTACGTATCAACTATACCTAGTATTATCAATCGTATTAAAAATATATTATTATTATTTTCCATAGCTTAGCTGTCAAGCTAAGTTATAATAGACTGGTCTATCAGGTCGGTCTTAAGTTCAAATTCAAGGGACCTCTTACTTTTTGTAATCATTATAATAATATATTCAATAATAACTTAAAACCCTGACAGATCTTGTTGATAATAAGAGCATTATTATTTGGGAAGAATAAGCTTTACCTAATTAGAAAATTTACTTTTCAAGAAATTAAAAACAATATTTTTGTTCGATAGAACTAGTCGTCAGACAACAACTGAATTATTTTCATTCATAACCAAGTATTTTTAATAATAAAAAAATAAACATTCAAAAAGGTTCATTAGGTTTTTGAAGTCGGCTAAAAATCACTGGTCTTCATCATTGAAACCTAAACCCTAACACAAGTTGCCATATAGAAGTAAAAAAATATGTAAAAGGAGGTTTCATACTAATTTCTGACACTGATAAAATCCGTAAAAAAGTAGTTTTATATCAAGGAGGTTTGAGTCATGAGGTCAGTCGACAAACTTCTTTTAAGATTTGTGACATGTATTCCTATGGCTTGCACCACAGAATAATGTCAACTTGTCAGTTAGTAAAGATCGAGATAAAACGAGATGATTTGTGGATCCCACTCAAGACGTGTCTCTCTTGAATAAAACACACTTTGTTTTATACGCGTATCCATTCATATTTTACTGTGGAATTTTATTATGAAATATTGTCTCTGTGGTTTGGATAACAAATGATCATTCGAAATTTGTATTTACAATAATACTCTGTGTTTATATCTCCCTCCCAATTATCTAGCTGCTTTTTTTTATTATTATTTATGCTGTGGTAGTTTTTTTAGATAAACCTTATGTCGGAGGCCGACTCCGAAAAGAATTCAAAAATTTTAAAAATAAAGTTGCAGTCTAATTTCGAATGTGACTATTGGGTCAAATTTCGATATTATTATAATAAAACTTGTTTTCTTTTAGTTTAGCATAGTTATACAAGTTTCTACATTCACCTACTTTCATGGCCCATAAATATTAATATTATAAATAATCCATACTATTAATAAATATTTTAAATGCGTAAATAACTCTGTTTACCTTTTCACGCCTAAACTGCTATACCGGTTTCGATAAAATTTGGCAAAGAGATAGAGTAGCCTCTATCTTATGAAACGTGATGCGAGAGACAGCTAATATAAAGTTAATTCAAATTTATATTTAATATCCTAATTAATAACCAACTCAATTCATTAAACATTATAATTCATAAATTACGTCGGTGTTAAATCTTAAATATTAAATATTTCGACGGATCATCATAAAATATTTCAATCAATTAAACAAAATGGCGGCCCAGCCTATAAATCAGATGTTAAGTGACGCAAACGCAAGGTGTTTCGAAAACTATGGAAAACTGTGTCGATAGCTTTCTCATGGTGTGGCTTTCCTAATATGGTTATATTTTGGTGTTTAATAATGCAGATGTACTTTAAGATAACAAACATGTGGCGTTATCTGCATTAATAAAAAAAGCGGTAACATTTGTAGGTTTCTTTGTTTTTCCTGCAAACAAACGAATCTTAATTATTTATTTGACCCCCAAACAAATCTTCCGTCTCTAATCAATCATGTGCTCTAAAACATCGTGAGGAAACCTGCATGCCTGAGAGATTTCCTCGACGGCATGTGAAGTCTGCCAACACGCATTAGGTCAGCGTGGTGGACTATCGCCTTATCCCTCTCATACGGAGACCCGTGCCCGAAATCTGACAGTACATGGGTCGATAAGGATTATTATATTCCTATGTTGTTGATTGTGTTCCTGTTTGAAGGGCTATGTAACCACTGAGTTTACTAGGCAACATTGAGGTCTCAAGATGACAACGCGCTAGTAACACTACTGGCACAGAATAAATATTATCAGAATGGCCACTCTCCACCCCTCCCTAACATCAGATACCTCAGGTCCCCCGCATTCTTCCGGTGTTCTTGCCGGACTGCCAACAAACCCTATGCACCGTCACGCACACATTTGCACGTGTACAAACGTAATTTTGACAAGTTTGACATTTGGTATTGTAGTGTGCAGCAGTATCGGAAAGTTTGTATGGAGTGTCACAGGTGTGCTACTGGTGTTGCTGGTGTTTGTAGGCTGTGGTTGCCGCTGATTTACCTACCTATATAAATTACTAGCTTTCCGCCCACGTGATCTGGGTATTTCTTACAAATTATACCCCATGTCACCCGGGGATAGTGTAGCTTCCCAACAGTGAATGAATTTTTCAAATCAATCCAGTAGTTTTGGAGCCTATTCAATCAATCAAATCTTTTCTCTTTAGAATATTAGTAAAGATAAAGATTAAATAGTCACTGAAATAAGGATCGGATTTTGAAAATGTCTGTCTGTCGTGTGTTTTAAAAACCAGTCAGAAAAATATTATAATACCTATTCAACTTAAAACCCTTAAAACTCGCAACCGTATTATCCCCAATACCGAAATATTTCTTCCGGCGAGTACTCCCGGAGTGGTTTGTGCGTCCGAGCTCACGCAACTTACTAATTACGACCCATCATTTGTAGCCTAAACACTTGGAGCACGACAAACTTCCACTAAATACTGAGTGGGGTTGGGATAAGGTTTCGTTGGAAAATGAGCGAGAAATGAGATGAGACTTGACACCATCTCGCAAGATGTGTAGGTATTAGGTATATGAAATATGGACCTTGTTTGCTTCATGCAACAGTCGTTAAAGACTCATTTCTATGAATCTCAAGTTAGAGACATAATTATATGCTTTGACATAGATTTATTTAACTCTAACATAACTTCATAAAAGTAATCAATACACTTGTAGAATATACTGAAGCATTTTTCCATAAAAATAAGCAGAAACGAACGCAAGCAGAAACTCTTGTTGAATGTTACCACCTACTCAAGTGATCAACAAATTCCCGCAATTCTAAAACGAATCGTTGCTACTTATTACATCAAAACTGAAAAGTAAATTGTCTATAAAATATGCATTGAATTAAATAAGCACACTCTATTGTAATAGTTACAATTTGCTACATCAAACTCCATTTAACATAACGACACATTAAGCATTTCAATTAAAATGAAGCGAAGCGAGAAATGAGTCCTCTCCGCTGTCGCTGCAACCCGTTCACTGTAGGACCGGAGGGCAGGCGACCCCTTGTTGCGTGAGAAACAAAACTTAGTTCTGTTCAAGAATGTGCGGTTGGACCGACACGGTTAATGTTCTGTACCTAACTTGAGACGGTTTTGGACTGAAATCTTTGTAAGTACTTACTTAAAACAGTTGAAGATAATCATGCCAATTCCTAGGAGATACATACAGATCTCTGAGAATAAACATATATTCAACACATTTTCATTTTTCAAATCGGCGGTAGATCAATTTCCTTACATACCGACATCACTATTATATTCGTCAAAGAGTTAGGCAGACGTGTTCTGGTGTACACGACGATTAGGAACTAAGGCCCCAGAAAATACTGCAGCTACTATCGCGTGTAGAGATATACGTTTTACGCTGCTCAACCTGGGAAAGTAATCAAGTATCTCACGATCGGCGGCCGCACTGGAGGCCTAGAAGTTGCAAGTTGACATTCAAATCGACAAACGAATATAAAGAAAATGTATGGAAATGACATTAGTGACAGCCCGATTTGTCGAAAGCTTGTGTCATTTCCATAGATTTTGTTTCTATTCGTTTGTCGATTCGAATGTCAAATTGCAACTTGTCTACGCCCCTAATCGCTATAGGAGTAAGATAGTCTTTTGTTTCTTTCATCTTTGTTTATACATTCTATACAACGTCCTTTGTAGTACATAGTCTTACACATATATTCTCGCTGAATACTTTATAAGAGCCTATCGAGATTAAAACACAAAAAGCAATTTACATTCTCGAGCACCATACAGATTTGAGACGTCAGATATCGCGACGCTTCAAAGTACCTTATAATTACAATTTTTTCATTATAATCCCGGCCTATCGGTGAGATTCTTCAAAAATGTGAGGTGCGTAGTACTTGCAACGGACGAATGTGTATGATATCTAAGATGTATGAAGTAAAAGAAGTACCTACGCAAGAATCGTGGCGTTCTGTAGTTTATATGTACCCCTATGGGAAAACGGCGTCCCTAAGCTACTTAGTGATAACTGATAACCCGCTTCATTATTTATCTTCTTGGTTAATTTATTATTTATTAACCTTTTAATTAATTCTATTACATTTTATTATTATTATTATTTATCTTTTATAATTTTTAGCCTTTATACCCTAAATAAGTAAAGATCACGGGTGTTCCGTTTCTTGCTTCTTGATACAGTGTCAGTCTAGTGAAATGTATGCCAGTGCTGTGCACTTCTATAAGTGACAAATTCACCCTATAAAAAGAAACTGTATTTTATATAAATATAAACTGTAAGTATTTAGGGAATAAGTCGTTGAAATGCCTTGTCAAAATAAATAAGTAAACCTTTCTCGCTGAAAGCCTAACCTAAGAATCCTAAGATCTTATGGCAGTTCGTTCGTAAAATACAGATATAAATGCTTTGTCTGCCTTATAAGTCACCTCCTCATAACTTCATAACTGAAGGAGTGAGGGGTGTGACTCATCCTCTTCATTTTTCTACCCCTTTCCCATAAATGGTAAATGTTAGAGTCGGCTTCCAGTCCAACCTAACCAGATCTACACGAAGCGACTGCCATCAGACCTCCGCAACCCAATGTCTGGGGCAGTACCGATATTCGAAGGATAGACTGGTTAAATTCTCAGTACATGCACTAACCGACTCAGTTTTATGCCAAGTATATTTATGGCTTTTCGTCAGGTTAGGTTAGACAGATATACAGTATTAAGTATCTACGCGTAGAAGCTCTCTGGAAGCCGACCGATATTTGGGAAAAGGTTTGAATGCTGATGACGCAATATGGTGTTCTCAAGGTTACCATTATTTATGGTGTTCTTACGCCACTGTTGTTGTGTATTTGTTCCGCACGTCCGCCTCATTTTGTTGCGGTGTCTATGTTGACCTTACACAGTGGGACATAAAAAGTTATCGAGAGATATTTTCCTCAACCATGATTAATTAAAAACTCTCGATTTCAAATACCTAGCTAATAGTTATGAAATTCCTTTATGTTTGTTCAACTTTTCAACCCATATAGGTTAAAAATTTGAACAAATATAGACCTATAACATATTTATCAACAAGTCAAGTCAACAAAGTAATTAATGATTAGTTTTACATACCATCACGCCAGTATTCCACGAAAGGGTAGACAGAAGTCTACTAATGCTTACGCAGGCGTCGGTATGTTCTGGTGCCATGTAATAAGGGGTCTATTGGCACGAAGTCCATAAAACTTTGGACCATAGAATCGAACCCAACTCAGCAGTCGTATTAAATTAATCGTTTTACTTCTTGAAATTTTTCAAGAGTATTTCTTTATTCGTGTGGCCACGGACTGGAGCACGTAAATACTGCAATGAAAATAAAAGACAAGAAAAAAAAAACAGGTTAAAACCTCGGTTATACTTCTTCATAGTCTAATATAGTAATCTATTAGTTCATAGTAACCTAATAAATATACCTCTACTTGACTCTTTGACGACATCTGTGGTCTAGTGGTTCGAGTACCGGACTGCTGATCACGAGGACGTGGGTTCGATTCCCACAGGACACAAACATTTATGTGATATAAATGTTTGTGTTTGTCTGGGTGTTTCCTATGTACTTTAAGTATGTATTTACAAAAAAAAAGTATATAAGTATTATATCCATTATCTTGTACCAATAATACAAGCTCTGCTTAGTTTGGGACTAGATGGTGCTGTGTAAAATGTCATAAAGGATATTTTATTATTTACTTATAGTATTTCTGCTCAACTTTTGTTAGATTTACGTAACACGCATTGACGCCTTCAAATAGTTGTACCTACAACAAATAAAATAAAGAAATAACAGCATACCGTCAACACAAGACTTATTCCTTCTATACATTATATGTAGGTACAAGAATAATGAGATTAACGAATGCAATCCCCGGATTAAATTTATTATGCGTGAAAGAACGGGGGAAGAATACTAATCCCCTGGTTCTCAGGGCTAGCAAACTTATAACAGATAGGGAAATAACTATGATATAAACAAAAATGACAGGTTATTATTTTATGTAGCCTTTGTAGCGTCCCACTGTTGGACAAAGGCCTTCCATAACTTCGTCCACATTTTTTTAAAGGTTTCCTAAAAACTAAGTGTTACAGAATTGAAATTTGTCATAAAAAGGGTTCTTTATAGAGTAATATCAGTAGAAGATTATCCACGGAATTAGGAAATACGGTTTCAATGTGAGTAACACCGCGGGACAGAGCTATCGATTGCATAAGTGAGTCCATCATTGCAGTGAGTGATCCAAATATGTGAGTCATATAATCATTTCGGAAATTATGAAGCTTATAGTGTAAAACTTTGGCAGAATTTAGATTACAGACACGGTGCCCTAATATTTAAGGACATTTCCATTCTCCTTCATCTTACCACCATCCATTCTTGATATCAGGAATAACAAGATCAACGCGAGTATCACGACTTCGGGACTCCTAAAGTTTTGTTAAAAATCAAAGCTTTGAAGTACAAGTTCTGTCCCATCTGATACACTTTCGAGCAACATCAAATCGATTACATACGCCTCCCGATGCATCTACGATATTCTATTTTTTAAATAATTTGAAACATTTCTTCTTGGAATAAAATTCGTATGGCCAGTAATAAAAGGGCAAAAAAAAAGAAAACCGACAAACAAAAGCTGCCTTATTTTTTAAAACGCGTAAAATATTTCTTCAAAAAGTTTGTGCGCAAGAAGGTTTGGTATCCCTATTCTAAGTCGACGAACCCAGCGCTGGTGGCTCTTTGTATAGAATTCCGCTTGAATTACGAGTACCCTCTCGAAAGTATTAGTTACTGTTCACGCTCCTTCTGCTTAAGGGTGAGTCGGACTTCAAACAGTCGAAATCGCAACATAGGTATCTGTTGGTCGAAATTGCTTACATCTTAGATAGCCAAAATACTTGCAATATTAAAAATGAAGGCTGGTCGTATTAATGTTTGTATATTTTTGTAATAGCCAGTCTGTTGACTAAGTCATTGGTGTAGTTGCAAGGGGCAGGACTGTGTGTTCGATTTGAAGTTTCAATTTGTGCTCGGTTAAAATCGAAAAATAAATTTTAAACCTTTCACGTAACACGTGAATGTACCCAACTCACTTTACCGTTTAAGCTCCGGAGTTTATTTTACCAAAAAACGTAAACAAATACCTTTTAAGCTTAAAGCCTTGTTCCCCGGTCCTTTCATCCAACAAAATTCAATCTCATCACCTAAATTCGCTTCCCGAAGCATGTCACACATAATTACATGACTTGCATTTATCTATTCACTTGTTTATCCGTTCATCCCTAACGAAAGGGTTGCCATTAACCTCAAGCTCATTAGCAAAACCAAAATAAAGCTTGCAATATAAAAGAATGAGTTGGCAAGTTTGACAGCCCTATTCATCACGGTGAATATTGCTAGGGCTGCGAGGCGGGCTGAAATGTACGCAAATTGAACTTTTTCCACTTAGGCCTGAATGGGATTTTGTCGATACTGAAAAAGTGGGGGTGATAGCGTTCGTAATAGGTGTTTGAGTGGTTCCAAGATATAGCTATTTGTAGCTCTATGTATTTATATGTTTGCATAACACGATGAGGCGGCAATATACGAAGTTTGGATACGTTATATGCCAGTATTTTAGACGCGGAACCAAATGAGAGCGATGGATTTAGAAGAAGATTGTTCTTTTGTAGTTTATTGAGGTATACTGACAATTTTCCGGCAGTTTAAGGTTTGCCGGCAGTTTAATGTTTGCCGGCAGCTTAAGGTTACAAGTGGGCTTATTGTCATTAACACAAATTCAAACTCCGATCTGCTAGTTTATTTTATCACCAGTACAAGTTATAATCAAATTGCTATTTTGACCATCGAAATGTATACTTACAGATTTTGAACCTACTGCATCAAATAATTCCAATTTCTAAGTTATTAAATTGTAACTTATAACAGTAACAACTAAAGATTCATGTTTATAATTTCAAACGTTAATTAAAAACCAGATCTAACCGGTTATTTCTCGTTAATTCCAGATCTTTGTGCAGCCGATTGAAATGAGACGAAGAACAGACCAGCGGATATGTGAGGTAATTATTTTGATAACTATTTTGGTCGCACGTGTGCACCGCACCTTAGGTTTTTTTACTTAACTTGGTAGGGTGTTTATTTGTGTTAATTTATGAAGGATTTGTAAGACTGTCTTCTTTCTAGTAAGTAGACGGAAGCATTACCTACAAAGTGTAAGGTCCTGGATTGGATTCCCAGGACGAAAAAAATTTTTCGTCTATGGCCTGCCAACTCACAGATCCAAGGCTTTCTCATCTGAGATTTGAAACACATGTGTGTTTTATCATTTGGAAAACAAGCATGTGAATATGGCACCATAAAAAATGGCCTCTTAAAATTATGGATATCTGCTATCTGGTATTTTATTTTAGGGGTTTCACTTCCATTTTTAACCCCGACACAAAAAGAGCGGTATTATATTTTGTCATTATCGCCACCATTAGTATTTCGTATAGCATTCTGCGTGGATCAAATATCTTTATTTTATACAGACATGCTATACAAAAGTTACTTTAAAAATATAATATAGATAATGTTATATGAATAAAAACCTGTCGGACCGTCCGTTCATTGATACAAAATCCTTTCCTAGAACACTTGGCATAATGTTATTCCAAATATATTCTGTTGCTTCTTCTCTGCATTGAATAGAATTACCATTCGTACCCCGAGGTGTGTTTAAAGTGACCCTTTCGGAAAAATAAAGTGTTCTCTCGTATAAAACTATTGCCAACACGAATGTTTTCGAATAAATTACTGGCATAAATATAAATTGTTCGTTTATCTGGCCACACTTTATTTTTCTGTATTCCATTTTGGAGCCATATTTTTTCAATTTAAATTTCGAAACATTTTTGGTAGGTACTTCATTTGTTGTTATCGTAAATAAGCATACTTATGTTAGAAGTCTACAATAATTACTGTAGATTAATATTTTGATTTGTATTTTTGTTTGCAATCAATACACTCGGATTTTAAAAATCTTTCTCAGTAGAATGTTATATTAGCACTAAGTAACATAGGCTATATTTTTAATAAATATCCATCGGCAAAAGAAAATAGCAAAAATCAGTAGAACACACAGCTTTCCGTAATTTTTCACGAACATGACGTATTTATTTCAGGAAATTTAAAAACCAAACAATCATTTGAATTATTTACACACACAATTATATTTTTTAACATTACACACGAACCAATTGTTACAAAAGTCGTACAGATCTTTAAAACAGTTGCTTAAACAATTGCAACACAAATAAATTATCGGCACGCATGAGCTTTACCAAAAGCGATGGCGATCAGCATGCAAGGTGAAAGGTCGCCACGGAATACATTAGCGGTTGCTACCCACATTGCAATAACATACAGAAGGTACACGATTTGCGGCAAAAGTTTTTTTTAACCACCGACGCAAAAACGATGAGGTGTTATAAGTTTGACGTGTCTGTGTGTGTGTGTGTATGTGTCTGTCTGTGGCATCGTAGCTCCCGAACGGATGAACCGATTTCGATTTTGTTTTTTTTATTTAAAAGGTGAATTAGTCGGGAGTGTTCTTAGCTATCGGTCCAAGATGGCCGCCGCCACATAATAGCGAAATACATATTTTTCACAACTCCCTCAATATGGGTATCAAATGAAAGGGCTTAACTAGGAGAATACTACACACTATGATAAATTTCAAATCCAAGATGGCCGCCACCGCAAAATGGCAAATTACATTTCGTGTCGGGGGTTTTCTAAATTTTTAATTTTTTATAAACGTTAATGTATATTGACAAAGGAATTTATAAACTGACAAGTTTTACTGGTAGTAAGGACCTTTTTGAGCCATAGTTTTCAAAATCATAAGGAAAATTTCGTGAGGAAATCTTGATACCTAGTGCGGTATCATTAAGACTTTTTGGACAGTGTGTGAAGTCTGCCAATACTGGTTAGGCCATCGTGGTGGATTATTATAGCCTAACCCTTTTAATACTGAGGGGAGAATCGAGGCCGACAATGGAAACGTAAATAGTTGATCATTGGAAACTTGCCAGTGACCTAAAATCTGGCAACGAACATTAACACAAGAAGCAATGAACATCGACAAGTGAAATAAATTATTTCTTTTTTTTTTCAAATTCTATAAAAGAAACACACTTTAATATTTCTATTTAAAATGTCCTCACAAATTGGGCTTTCTTAATTTACTTATTTTGTGACTGTGATATTAGCATACGAGTTGGGGCTGCAACGTGCGTGCGCGCAGAGCGGCGCATTGGACGCGGGCACGCGCGGTTAGGGGCACTATGGTGCGTAGGGGATTTATGGGACAACCCCATTGTTTTTTTTTCTTTGTCTTTATTGCATTTATTATTTTAATTTCAATACTCAAACACGCAATTGTCATCAATTTGATTACAAAATAGGATAGTTTAGACAGATTTAATATAGCCACACTCTAGATGTATGTCTCATCATCCTAAGGAGTAGGTGCGCTTGCACATAAAGTGTCTACTCTGCTCAGTCCCAGTATCTCTAGCCATGCAATATTTTAAAGATAATTTTGGCGCTTTAATCATATTTATCATATATCAACTATCACTTAACGGTTTGTTAAAAAACATTTTGTTTTTTTTTTATTCATAAGTATAAATAGGTTAGATTTTTTGTGAGTAACTGTTTTTTATCAGTATTTGTAATTAGTACCGCTATTATTCATGATTTACTTGTTTTCCTACACATAATACTTGTATCTGTAAAGGATACTTAATAAATAAATAACATTTGTAATTTATAGAGGCATCAAAGAAAGAAGAAGAAAATAAATGTTTAAAATTTTCTTTTAAGAAGAATCTTGAATGTCCCAAAATTCTGCCAGTAATGTTTGTATCAACTACTTGCGGCGCTAATCTGTACTGCGCTTGCACAGTATGTACGCCGCGTCGCACGCGCAGCCGCTCGGAATGCAAGATGACCGATTACGTTTTTTGCTGCAAAGTACCACACTGCCTTTTACGTTGGGACGGAAGACTTATTCAATACGTAATAATTTTAATTTAATGTTGTTTTTGAATCTTGATTGGAGTTGTTACTTCGCGTGTGACACATACGTCTGATTGAAAATTCAAAACACCTAAGTTATTTTTTTTCGATCATAATTAATTATAAATTAGAATGGTCAGGGAATATCAGTTTATGTACAATAAACCTTATACGCGATATAAGGTAGTAGGGATATCTTCACATAAAATAAACATTCCATTTTTGGGAATATTTTAGTTTTTTTTATATACCACTAAGGTGGCAAACGGGCATACGGCCCGCCCGTAAGCGGTTACCATAGCCTATGGACGCTTGCAACACCAGGGCTATCACTCACGCGTTGCCGACCCGAAAAACCTCTTAGAGGTTTATGGAGGATTCACTGCACCGACAGTTTGAGGGAATATTCCTCTAGCTGCCAGCGCAGCGCATCCTTAGAAGGATCTCTGTACGCATATACTAGTGACTGAATACTGTTAAGGAGGTGTTCTTATTACAAGGGGTGGGGGTGACCCCCGTTTTGGAAGCATTCGGTGCATTGTAAAGTTCGGTTCAGTATTTAAGACTCTCTGTGTCAAAAACAGAAAAAAATTGGACAATCGACTTCAAGCGTAACAGTTGCGCTTAGAGACCATTGCCTCGACCATGAGTTTTTCTCACTAGACTCGCTAGCGACGCCGTAAAATATTTGTATGGAAAACCCTCGCCGCGCCTCTAGCGGTTACGTAAGGAACTAAAATCTGCTATGAGATTATAGCGTTTCGATGCGTAAAAAACCTATCAAAAGTCATTCGGTAGAACTCATGGTTGAGGGGCTGAAGCATTAAAAATATCTACAGACACAGTAATCCATTCTACAGCTCAGAATTTTTTATTAAAAGAAAAATATGAAAAGTACGACATGAAAATATGAAATTTTATTCGTCCTACATAAATATTATATGTCTGAAAGACTGAAACTTATTGCTTGTAGAGGTCAAGTGAAACGGCTGGAAATTTTTTTTTCTTTTTAGCAAGCAAGAATTAGTTCTATTACGTACTTATTCTATTCCGTTTTTATATTATTACGTAATTTATTATTTATTGCGACTTGTGAGTTTGTAATCAAGTTTTTATTTTATTTATGTGAGCTTTAATTTACATACTTGCTGTGCCCTGCACGGTTTAGATGAATTCACCGGTTATTTTTTGCCTGGATGTTTTTTTGTAGTAAGAAAGAATTTTTAAAGATTGAGACATTACGTGTTAGTAGATACATATACCGTACCATCACGCCTGTATTCTCTGAAGGGTTAGACAGAGGTGTAGAATAGAATAGAAATACTCTTTATTGTACACCCAAAACATTAACAAAGACAGAAAAATACGAATTTTAAAACATACAAAGGGCGGCTTTGTCGCGATCAGCGATCTCTTCCAGGCAACTGAATAGAACTAAACCAAAAATGGAGTTGACGTTGCCACTATGTATAAAGATAGTGTAGGTACTAAAGTAGGTACACCCATAGTTACCCGGTAAGTTCAGGTCCAATGTAATACAGGGTAACTCCGCAAATCGAAACTGAGCTCCTACTGAGAACTTCATAGAAAAACCCAATGTATTCTCTAGACTGGGGTCTAAATTTGACGACGTCTGTGGTCTAGTGGTTCGAGTACCGGATTGCTGATCACGAGGTCGTGGGTTCGATTTCCACAGGGCACAAACATTTATTGTGATGAACTTAAGTGTTTGTGTTTGTCTGGGTGTTTCTTATGTATTATAAGTATGTATTCACAAAAAAAAGTATATAAGTATTATATCCATTGTCTAATACCCATAGTACAAGCTCTGCTTAGTTTGGGACTAGATGGTGCTGACTGAAAATGTCCCAGGATATTATTATTGTTTAACTAGGTCTTAGGTTGGTTCCCTAGCTCGAGCAGTGTTGTTGAGATTTTCTATAACATGCTCGGTAGCAGCTCGGAGTTAGGATTTGTGCCTGCTCCTATTACATGGGACTTAAACATAACAGCATTACACCACTGCCAATCCCTTCGAGAATGTAAGCGTGTAAATGTGAAAACGCATCAATCATGCGAACTCCCTCGCTAGAGATTTATGTATCAAGCGGAAGGTTCTGTTCACCTCTCAGCGGAGATAGCGTGAGGGTAAACAAAAGTACCGCAGTGCATACGTGACGTGTAACGTACAGTCGATACACCTGTGTAAAGTTACATTTATTTATGCGCCACGATGCGCCCATTCTTGTGGGGGAGAATGGTACATGGTGGGAGAGGTAGCGACAAAATACATAATCTTTGCATCTTTACTAATATATATATGGGAGGTCCGTAGCTACTCCGGATACCAGTGGTGGCTGGGAGCCGGCCTAATTCCCAGCCAGCAAATATGCTGAAGCGTTAATTCTGAAGCAATCATGTAATGGTTATACAAACATAATATAAAGAGGAAAGATTTGATTGTTTGTTTGTTTGTATTGAATAGGCTCCGAAACTATTGGACCGATTTGAAAAATTCTTTCAGTGTTAGATAGCCCATTTATCGGGGAAGGCTATAGCCTATATAACATCACGCTACGACTAATAGGAGCGGAGTAGTAATGAAAAATGTTGCAAAAACGGGGAAAGAAATTATAAGACCATGTGGGCGAAGCCGCTGGCGGAAAGGTAGTATGCTAATATTATAAAGAGGAAAGGTTTGATTGTTTGTTTGTTTGTATTGAATAGGCTCCGAAACTACTGGGCCGATTTGAAAAATTCTTTCAGTGTTAGATAGCCCATTTATCGGGGAAGGCTATAGGCTAGATACCCAGACTACGCAGGCGAAGCCGCATGCGGAAAGCTTGTTTAAAATAAAACATACTATCAAGCCTGTAATGACTGAAGGGTTAGGCAGAGTACTAATGTAGTATGGAGCTACATGGATGGTGCTGTGTGAAAAAATTACATTTTTTTTTTATATTTTGGATCGCTGTCACTTATCAATCGCGCTGTCCCCACACTCCATCTACAGCGTAGTATCTCAGCATTGCTTAGCATAACACAGAGTGCACACTAGCGACCTTTCACGCGGTGGGAACCGGCGCAAGCGCATTCTATTTGAATATTTGCGCACGACAGTGCGGACCCAGCTTTATTCCGGTGTTAATATTTCATGAACTGAAAATTTTAATTTAAAATTCAACAGTGTGTGGCCGCCGGTGTCCTTTTGTTCAGCCATTGTACCGTGTACCTATGTGTAAGGTAAAATACAATACCTGAATTATCATACTTGATAAATGCTTTAACAGAAAGTTGTGGATTCTGTTCTGGCAGTTAATCCTTTTACTATAAATCTCCTCGCTTCGAAATTACCAGTCATTTGAAAAGACTTACTATTATTTAACAAAGGCAAGCAGTTATACAGTACCTCAACCATTCGTTCTATCGAATGGTAATATAAGTTTTTTATGCATCAAAACGCTGTAATCTCATAAAAAAATTTAGTTCCTTACGTAACCGCTAAAGGCGCTGCGAGGGTCTTCCAACCCTCGCAGCGCCTCTAGCGGTTTTATGAGATTACAGCGTTTACACAAACATTTTACGGCGTCGCTAGCGAGTCCAGTGAGAAAACTCATGATCGAGGCACAGTTCATTCAATCAGTTAACGAAATTAAACTTGAATGCAAAACATTAACAGTGACTAAACATTCAAACAGCCGTGACATTGGCGTGTCCATTTTTAATTTATTACCCAACACACGAGCGTATATCGGCATTAATAGTTTTCTATAATTGAGATTCAAATTGAGTTTCCCACGACTAGCGAGCGAATCGATCGACAAATATATCGAGAGGTTGATTAATCGAATCAATATTTAGGCGGCACTATGCGAGTTTGGTTAGTGATGTGCACACGTGAGTCGTGAATAATCAATTAGAATTTAAATATCGAACGAAATGGTACGCCTGTCACATTTTTTCTAGCATTTTTGGAGAGTAATGCTGAAATCAATATTTATTTTAATTAGCTACCATTTAGATCGCCAATCCTCGTATTATGTTTAAAAGGAATTTAAAGGTCGGAAAATAAACGATAAATTTTGTAGTAGGCCCCTAGATACAAAGACTGTGCTTTTTTTCTGGGGGCCTACTACAAAAATCGATCGCCGAAATTTCGAAACGAAATATCGACGCGGGAAAAATGTTACTAGTTTGCTATAACTACCTACCAACAAACAAATAATATTAGGGAGAGGGCTCAACGCAAACCTAGAAATCAAAATATGAAGATTTAATCAGTCTTAGCAAAATGTAGGTAGGTAACTAGTACCTACGTTCCGTCAGCCGAAAATTCGTATTTCGTTTCGGGGTAAACCTCTTTCCTAGTAGGTAACCCTTGACTGGTTTTAAATTAAAAGTAGAATTCCCACTGTTTAATTAATAAAATACCCTCACGCGTGTATTCCTGGAAGTCTTCGACAGAGGGATACTAATGTTGAATTAGTATAGTTGGATTAATCATATCTATCATATAAAAGTGTACTCGCAGTAACAAGAAACAAATTTATCTAAAATAATTTTCATGATGTTAATTATTTATTTACGTTTAAAATCTACAAAACAATAATTTAAATAGACACTCATTAATACAATACAAAACTTGTTAATTGGATAAAGTTGTAATAAAGTAAATATTTCCAAAATGGGCAGAGTTATACTTACGCCTTAGCTTTACCCTGTAGAGCCGATAATTTCATAGAGAGGCTCAATAACAATTTTCTCGACCCGGTAATCGAACCTAAGACCCCTTAGCATTACCCTGTAGAGCCGATAATTTCATAGAAAGACTCAACAACACTGCTCGACCCGGGAATCGAACCTAAGACCTACCGAACCTAGCGTAGCAGTCGCGCTTGGGACCACTAGACAAACGAAGCATTCTCGGTAGAGTTTTTATTTCTATAGATATCTGATTTATTTCTTCAGATATACATAATTAATATAGATATCTCATTTTAAATATTCCTAGAATATTTTCGCTACATTATTTTAGGTCGAACTAAAAACTTCATGAATAAATTTTACTATGAATATTGTTTTTATGACCTATCTGAAGAATATTCTATCTTTTCAATAAACTTTTAATGAACCTTATCTTCATAATAAATAGGCTTGTTTGGTAATAATCCTTGGAATTAGTGCAGTTTGAAAGTCACAAATATGAACTAGTGTTGTCCGTGGTTTTTACTAGATTTATTCCCAAACTGGTGGGAATTGCCCACAATTTTGGGAATTTCCCAAATAATCAAAAGAAGACTTTCTTATGAACCCTTCTTGAGGTTCTAAGTTCAATCGCCCGGTCGAGTATTGCTATTGCATTCTTCTATTAAATCCTCGGTTTTAGACGGAACCTAAATGTACCCGTGAACTGTGGTTATACATTACTACACTTCTGCCTACCCCTTTGAAGAATACAAAGCGTGATGGTATGTTGTGTTTTATAAACTACTAGCTTTCCGTCAGCGGCGTCGCCCGCGTGGTCATGTATTATACATATAAACCTTCCTCTTGAATCATTTTTATCTATTAAAAAAAACCGCATCAAAATTCATTGCGTAGTTTTAAAGATCTAAGCATATAGTAGGTACAGACAGACGCGACGGAGGACTTTGTTTTATAATATGTAGTGATCTGCCAAATGAGTAGCATTTCGCTTTAATATTTGTATAAACCTCCTTTGTAAACCACTTTTGTTATTAATTTTACAATTTAAACACTAATTTATAGTTTGTTGAAAACTATCATAATTAAAGCCTAAGTTAGTGTTTACACTTGTAATAATTACACTCTTAATTTAGTTTTAGTTAGTAAGTTACTGTGAACTTCTATATAGTTTTAATTGAGACAGTATTATGACCACAAAGTATTATGTTTATTAACATACCATCACGCCAGTATTCCCTAAAGGGTCAAAGCAGAGGCGTAGGTAATAATGTGAACCTACGATTCGCCAGTTTATAATTTTAGGTTCCATGTAATGGGGGCAGAGCCTACTGCCATCAACCGGGCACAAATTCAAACTCGGAGATGCTACAAGGAATTTCATTTAAAATCCCAAACCCATTGCACGAGTTGGGAATCGAAGCCACGACCTCTAGCGTCGCACAAGGGACCGCTAGACCAACGAGGTAGTCAATTTATTAGTCTTACTAATATTATAAATTTGAAAGTTTGTGAGGATGGATGGATGGATGTTTGTTACTCTTTCACGCAAAAACTACTGAACGGATCTGGATGAAATTGGCACAGAGATAGATTATAGTCTGGAATAGCACATAGGCTACTTTTTATCCCAGTAAAATGTATGGTTCCCGTGGGATAGCGGGTGAAGCCGCTGACGGAAAGCTAGTCATTAATATTTCAATATCGTAATCGATACTTTCAAAATTTTCATCTCATCGACGCGGAACATCACTAAAGCTCAATAACGTGATAACACTAATAGTGCGGCATCATTAATCTTGTGCGGTGTAAGAATTTACTGTACTGGCACTTAGGCAGATGTAGGCTAAAATTTATAGCTTAGCTTCCAACTAGTTGGTTTAATCAAACGACGCTGAAGCAAGTAAACGGTTTCTTGAAGTTGTAATTAAATGTTATTGAGGGGAAAATGTCGATAAATAGATTTATCGATATTGTTTTTTTGTATTTTGATGATTCACCTGATGTTATTGTTGCCCATGTGAAGTCTGCCAATCCGCATTAGGCTAGCGTGGTGGAGTATAGCCTAATCCCTCTCATACTGAGAGGAGACCCGTGCCCAGCAGTGGGACAGGATATGGGTTGATGATGATGATGATAACTGCCCATGAACACAAGAAACACCAGAGTCGTTGCAGATCAAAGAAACTGAGAGAGGAAAAAGGGAAAATGGATCCTTCTAAGGATGCGCGGCGCTGGCAGTAAGAGGAATATTCCCTCAAACTGTCAGCGCAGTGAATCCTCCATAAACCTCTAAGAGGTTTTTCGGGTCGGCAACGCGCGAGTGATACCCCTGGTGTTGCAAGCGTCCATAGGCTATGGTAACCGCTTACCATCAGGCGGGCCATATGCTTGTTTGCCACCTTAGTGGTATAAAAAAAAACGCAAAAGTCCTTTACGAAACATTCCGACAAAGATCTCCAGCTAGACAAACCCCAATAGGCCCTAGTACCAAGCAATTTGGATCTTATCTCGCCTACCATAAGATACCGATTTGAATGGCAACGAGGAATTATACTACAACCTGTTGAGATACCTACATAGTAAAGTCAATTTGATAAAGGAAAATCTATCAGAACTAGATTTAAATTAGCATAACAGATATGACGCTATCATTCCACTCAGGTTGCAACTCCTTATATGGTAACTTACGCACTTTGTGTTGTCACATTCTTAGACTTCGTTATGATAGCGCAATCTTTGTTTGATTTGCTTGATGATAGAACTTAATGATTTCCCCAAGGATGTGTTTTAGCACATTAGGGGCTCGTGGCTAAGCTATAACTACGCTGATCAACCGATCTGCAAAGTTAAGCTACGCTTGCCGAGGTCAGTTTGTGGATGCTCTCCGTGCCTAGGAGAGCACGTAAAGCCGTCGGTCCCAGTTGTCATACGAACACCTATGATAATCGTTAGTGGTAGTCAGAAGCCCAAAAAGCTTAACAACCAGTCTATCCTTCGAATATCGGTATTGCCCAGAAATTGGGTTGAGGAGGTCTGATGGCAGTCGCTCTGTGTAAAATACCGATATTCAGCCACATCTGGTTGGACTGGAAGCCGACCCCAACATGGTTGGGAAAAAGGCTAGGAAAATGATGTGTCCTTAGCACATACGAATGGAAGACTTGGAAGGGGTCGACCTCGGCGAACGTACCATAACCAGATTGCGGACGTTCTCAAAAAAGGCAAGGTTAAGAGCACCCTAAACAGACGAGCATGCATGGAGAGGCTAATGAACATAGACGAAGCGAAAGTGGTGTGCCAGGATCGTAGCAAGTGGAAATCTATAGCCTCTGCCTACCCCTATGAGAAACAGGCGTGAAGCTATGTATGTATATGTCTTAGCAGGTTTCGCACATGTGGGGTTCTAAGGTGGTCCTTTATGGGGAAACATTTTCTCCATGTGATGGTGGCCACAGGAGTGGTCCTACACTCTACGACAAGCTAACTTCCAAACCGCCATTTTGGAATTGTACTGTAGGTTTCCCGCCTTAAAAAAAGACGTAATAATTCGGGCTACCTACCAACCCAAGCATAATTAGAATTAGAAAATCACCCAGCAATTATAACTGTATAAACCCCTATTACAGTAACAGAAAAAAAAAAATCTTACCAAATTAAAATAATAAGGAATTAACAATCAAATTATTAAGTATTAATAAACCTTTACGTTTATCATTAAATTTGACACTCGAACAGACTGTAAGAATGTTTGTGAGTGATGTATATAACTTAAATAACATTCAAACAATCAATATCCTACGCAAAGATAAGGAAATAGTCCACTACATGAAGTTAGCTTGGATTGCAAGAATAAAATAACAAAATAATGACACCAACGACCAACGATACACATCTAAATACCATTACCATTGTCCTACAATGCGCTTCGTATTCTGCAGTAAGATTAAACGCCAAAATATCACGGAATCGACCACCCATTCGCTGCCTTAATAGCCCCGCTCAGATGTACCCACGCAAACAATCAGGCATTCTCATTTCAAACTAATATCATGCAATAGAGTGCCAGTGTTTAAATCTGCAACGAAATAGATCTTCATTCTTGCATAACATTGTAAAGGTACACACACATTCTCGTGTATGCGCTTTTAAATGAAAAAAACAATAGCGTGTATTTGTGAAGATATTGTTAAACAATAAATATTATCTACTCTGATAAATTATTCGATCATCAAGATATTAAATATAAATATTTTTTAAATATAAATTAAATATTACTTACTATTTTTTTAATAAGTAATTGAGATAATTATTACTTACCCATGGAATATGTCACTATAATTTGTGTCCCTTCAGGTTTTTTAATAATTGCTTTTGCTTGTATTTTTTAAATAAATTCAATCTAATTATCCTGCGTATGGCATTCACGTTGCCACTGCGGGAAATATTTGGGTGGTTGGATAACTTATACCCGGATTAACACATAGAAGATTTTATCCTTATCGCGGATTTCCCAGGATGAACTACAAACACAAAATTACGCGGGCTTTGGCAAATACTGGTTACTCATATAAATGATTCTTCTTTCAAGGTAGAATAAGTATGATCCTTCAAAATCATGTAGGTAGTTATGGATGAGCCAGACAATTTGACATGCCGTTGTTCTTGATTTAAATTTTATTTATAAATACGATCCCGTCCTTACTATTCATTATCTTTGCATAAAACAATGTCTCCGTGCCGACAAATGGCCGCATACCTTAATGCTTATTGTCGTATCGTATCATAGTGGGCGTTAAGGTCGCTCAAACTCCTACGCAGCTATTTAAATAGAGAAATTGAAATACGTAATTTTACATTGACTGAACTGTTTTTGAACGATTGTCTTTGATTCTTGTAAGGGTTTAGATTTAGAGCTTATAATTCTATTCTTTTGTCTCAGTCCAAAGATCGTTTGATATGAAATCGTGACTATTTAAATGTAAAGTATAGAGCCATTACGTATTTAGTGATATCAAAAAACATGTACTTAAACTTAATCCTCACTGGACCAGCATGCAAGAAAACACTAATATAGGCCCCTAATTATGACGAAAAAGCCCTTTTACCTGAACTAAATAGCACACTTACATCAACCATTTTAAAAACCTTAAATACCCACTTTCAGTAAAGTACACTCTTGTAGAAAAGTTTTAACCCCGATGCATGATCGTGCTTTTAAAACCGTTCGCACACATCTAAATTAAAGATACGTACGGGCACAATTACAGTTCTGTAGGCAAGTGTACCCGCGACCTACTTCCAGTTAATCGATGGAACACTCGATAACTCGCAGTTTAATCACACTGTGTGTGGAAAATTACCTGAAACTCCATAATTATATGCGACATAGAATTTCCTTTGTCACTGTACCGTAGAAAATGATGTTGTGAGTTTTTAGTGAAACTGACTCTGGTCTGCCGGTCATAAGCATGACTGCTACCTACGCTAAAAGTCCTGGGTTGTATTCCCGGGTGGATTAGTGTTGTTAGTTTTTCTATAGAATTCCCAGGCGGCTCGGAGTTTGGATCTGTGCCTGGGTTGTGGCAATAGGCTTACCCTTCACATGGGACACACATACCAAATAACATACCCAATAAGTACAGATCCAAAACTACTGTCAATTTACTTACTTTTTTCATTTAAAGGAAAACTCTGCAATAATATTAACTGGGCCTAGGTTTTTAGTGTAATTAGATTATCAGGAAACCGGCATGCCTGAAAGATTTTCTCGACGGAATTTGAAGTCTGCCAATCCGCATTAAGCCAGCGTGGTGGACTGTGACCTAATCCCTCTCATATTGAGAGGAGACCCGTGTCCAGCAGTGAGCCAATTAATGGGTTGATGATGAAGGTTTCGAACCCAGAACCTCCACTATTAGCGGTAGTATCGCACGAACCCAAGACTAATAAAGCAGTTTAACATACAACTAACATGAAAACATTTCTAAACATAATTTTCGTTGTATATTTACGATATAGGAAGT
Source organism: Acronicta psi (assembly GCA_946251955.1). Classification (NCBI taxonomy): domain Eukaryota; kingdom Metazoa; phylum Arthropoda; class Insecta; order Lepidoptera; family Noctuidae; genus Acronicta; species Acronicta psi. The sequence goes on along the minus strand of OX276470.1, from coordinate 14,760,903 downwards.
GAACATTGTTTTTGTTGCTCGCTATTCATGTCGGTAATACATACATTAACTATATTAGTCCGCTACATCGAGGAAACGGGTAAAAATCACGTACGCAAGCAGAATAATAGTACCTACGCGAGCCCGCCGATATACAGTCACGGTATAAATAAGTATATTTATTTATCTACACTAATATTATAAAGAGGAAAGATTTGTATTTTTGTATGTAACGAATAAACTCAAAAAGTACTGGACCGATTTGAAAAATTCTTTCCATGTTAGATAGCCCATTTATCGGGGAAGGCTATAGGCTATATATCATCACGCTATGACTAATAGGAGCGGAGTAGTAATAAAAAATGTTGCAAAAACGGGGGAAAAAATTATAAGACCACGCGGGCGAAGCCGCTGGCGGGAAGCTAGTTTATTTATATTTTAAGGACCTCCAACAAGAGACATACATAAATCTTATAGTGTCCATCACCACAGGTACAGAGAAATGTACCCCCTCAATTATAGGAGGCCACAGCATCCAAATTAAATAGATGACATTACATACATAAATTAAAAATTAAATTATATTAAATACAATATTAACATTAACGGACAAGACATTTAAAATATTTTGCTACAAAATATAGTACACTAGGCAAAATCAAAACCAATTTTCTCCCGAAGTACTGATAGAAATTTTGTGGTATTAAGAACATAGTATTTACGAACCATTACTATAGTGACATTGGTGTTATCTCAAAGTTGCAATCGTTCATTAATGAAAAAATCGGTTTAGCACTTTTGTTAGTGTTGACATAATATATTTGCTCGTGACTGTATCTACGCGAGGCCGCTAATATGTACTCGCCTTTATTTTATAACAAAGAAGTTTGTCTATCGTCTTCTGCCTCATTAGCCTACCTAGTTGTCCCAAGCTTGACTGCTACGATTGAGGTTCCTGTGTTCGATTCCCAGGTTGAGCACTGTTATTGGGTTTTGCTATAAACATCTCAGTAGAAGCTCGGATTTTTGAGTTGTGTCTGGTTAATGATAATAGGTTACCACCTACATGATACCTAAACAACTTCGGGTGTAAATTAGTACACCTTTGACCGTTCGGGGAATATAGGCGTGATAGATGTTATATGTGTTGTCTATCGTCTTCCTAAATAAGATATATCTACGTATCTTTACAAGGATTTAGCATTTAAACCTTCGATATTTAAACTTTATAGACAAAGGAAGAAATGATTTTAAAACCGCTGTCAAAAGCTGTCATTGCCGCGCTAAACACAAGCCAATTACACCCAAAAGAAAAATCCTGCAAACATAAGAAAGTCATGCATTTTATTTAAAGAACACGACTTCCAATTTCAAAAACAACGTTCGTGTATTCCGTATGAACGTTTACACTGTGCAGTGCAGTAGACAGCACTTCACGAAAGTAAGCGCAGCATGTAAAATGGAACGGGCGCGTTCCGTCGCGCGGCAAAACGCGGCTCGGCCCGGAACGCGATTATTGCAGCACCAATGGCGCGATTAACCTCCGCTAGCGTGCTTTTGTCGTCTAAAATGTTCTTTTTTGTACCAACTTAATAGCACCGGCAGTGTTCTCGACAACGCTCGTGTCCCACTTTACAACATTATAAAAGTCTTTATTTCAAACTTTAAAAGGCTACAGAAAAACGTTGGTAATAGATATTGCTAACGACAAAAAGTCAGAGAGCCACGGCTCGTTGCGGTTTCGTTCAACTGTTCCAAATCCAATTGTGCCATTAACCCGTAACTGCCGCGGCAAAACACGGGCACCGCAATAAAATCAATGGGACATTTACACCGCCTATTTTCATTCAAATAAATTCGCTCTATCGGCTCAAGTTCGCGGATAAACTAGATATAACCAGTATTAATCGTTCGCAGACGTTCGATAGTTAAGAAAATATATGGCCAATTTGCAGGAAGATTTGTTTTAGAATAAAAACTTATTGTCCGACTACGACGCTTTAAGTTGGTGGTATTAAGTTACTTGGGGGTAGTTGACAAAAACTATAAAATACTTCGCATGTAATACATCGAGTCTCGTATCCAGTAAGGTCTAGGCAAAGAACTGGCTTGGCGCCAATTTTTTCATGTTTTTGGAGTTCCATTCTGGTTGATCGAAAACCCTGTTGCGTTTATTGGCGATAAATCAGAATTTTAAGTGTACAGCGCCAAATCTTGTTATGCACCTTGTAAATGTATTTCTGAACATTGGCAATTGGCATTTTGGAGTTATTTTCTGCTTATTGAAATTTCAATGATTGCCAATACATTTAAAATCATGAATCACGTTAACATAGTGCAGTTTTAAATGGAATGACAGTTAAAAGTGTCTTAACTCATTTCAGAAACCATTTCAGAATTGATTTTTCATTTTTATTGACACGCTATAAATCATAAAGCTTCCCATGCAATAAGGCCGAACCTTTTCGATCCGACGTCTAGTCGTTTTTCAATCTTCTTGTTCAATCAGAAGTATGACAATTTCTGTGACGCTAATTGTAACTCGGCATGTCATTCAAACACCAACCACCATCATCTCAGCTAACATCCTTCCTGATTAACTATTACAGAAATGTGTACAGAACCCGAGTACAATGCACGCCTTCGCCTCCTCGGCATTCGAGACACGAAAGCAAGGAAACTACCCACTTTATTGGTACATGTTGAACACAACTTGTTTATAGTTAGGCGAGACGCGCACGCCACGGCGCCGACTCGAATTATTTTACAGCGTATTGTAAAAGTCCTTAGATTCTGTCGATGTGAGATTTTAAAATCTATTAGAGAAATATTATCATCAACCCATAACACTGTCCCACTGCTGGGCACGGGCCTCCGCTCAGTATGAGAGGGATTAGGCCATAGTCCACCACGCTGGCCTAATGCGGGTTGGCAGAGCTCACATGCCGTCGAGAATATCTCTCAGGCATGCAGGTTTCCTCACGATGTTTTCCTTCACCGGTAAAACGAGTGATAATTACGCACATGATTTCGAAAAGTCAGAGGTGCGTGCCTTGAATTCGAACTCGAGACCTTTGATTTGTCAGTCCAGTGGGCTATCACTGCTTTTTTAGAGAGAGAAAATATTAGCTAAAGAGTAAAACGACCTCATTGCACGGTTGAAGCTCAAATTCAATAAGGAAATTCTCAGTAGCAGCTCGTAGCTTAGGTTTGTGCCCGATTAATAGATAGGAATAACCTCGATCCCTATGGGTTCTACCTAGGTCTTTAGGTCCCAACCTAAAAACGTAGGTACCGACGAATGGTAGGTGTAGGTCCATTAAACCTTTGCCCTAAACAGGACTGCAGGAGTGTACTAATCCATCCAGAGTTTGCATGTACGTTTAG